>JARHVA010002095.1:265000-880000 GCA_037957365.1 Torreya grandis | reverse complement strand
ATTAAGATATTTTGATGAGTTATGCCATATAGTGAGAGACTGACAAGTCAAACTCCTTACACTTAATAAGCCTAAGTATGCTCCTACTACTATCATTGATTCATATTCCAAGTTTAAAATCAAACTAAATTATAAGGGCAAATGAAATGAGAACAAAAATGAATTCAAGATTATAGTTGAAGTAGTATCATAGCCTACAAATAGGCTTTTATTACATGCTCCATAGAAGAGGCATTTTTCTCATTTACCTCAACCTCCTCACAAATTATTACAAAAGTTACTTTCATGTCAAGTTAACCAATATGTTTTAACCTATTTTCATATTAGTGTGAATCACAATATAATAAACTTGTAGAATTAATTCAGATTATAATATATGAAAATCAAGCATTAATATGAATTTACTATATTTGGAAATTACTAAGTAGTCAAGACACTTAGCTTTAATGTCTAACTAATTTATTTTGACTATGTTCTAAAAATTGGAATATAATCAGGCATATGATTCATCTAGATATAGAATTATGTATCATACCTATAGGTTTTGTATCATCAAGCCTATATAGAAATGTTAATAGTAGTGATAGGGGCTGATGTTACTATCTTATGATGTTTTCCCTCTTTGTGACTATATAGTGTCATGGGATACCGACATGTTTTTGTATGTGTGATTTCTGACCCTTGACTATATGGGAAAATCCAAAAAATAACATCTTTCTCTTTGAAACCTTACGTCTACTTGTGAAGCATGAAAACCTATAAAAAGTAAGGAAATTTAATTAGGTTGATCTAATCCAAATCACCCCCATTGATGATTGATTATTTCTTACAAATATAATACTATGGAGAGGGAATTAAAGCCACATGTAGTTCCTCCCATTAGTGTGGATGTGGACTATGCTCTTTTTTTATATGAATACATCTATAAATTTGGTTTTAGTCTTGACAATGTTGACACTTGAGTTGGTGATTTAACTATTTTGAGAATTTATGTAAAACCCTAAGTATATAAAAGAGTTGAGAATGTAAATAAGGGAATAAAAGAGTACAATATCAATAACCATTGATATATACAATAATTGATTTGTTTGCATAGCCTATAAATAGAAATGAATTGAAAAGGGTGTAATTAGCTATAAAATATGATTGAGATGGACAAGTGGTAGGATAAAAAGTAATGCAAAAGCAGGACATAGTGTCATCAATAGAAAATAGGTGTCAAAACCCTCTTCAGGTAGTAGCACAACCCTCTTTTCCAATAACACATTAAACTCCTGACTTTTTATGTAGTGATATTGACCCTATGCAGATAAAACCATGAAACTTGGAATAGAACTTCACTTTGTTCTGGGAAGCTTATTCCCACATGATGGAGACCTGGATCATTGTACGTGCTTTGTTTTGATTTATTTCACTATGGAACCCTAATCCTCCATGTTTTCTAAAGTTTTAATAAACACATGTAATAAGAGTGGCATTATTAGGGTAGGTTGGATGTGACTTCAACACCCCATGTGTTGAGCATTCACTGCAAACCAATACCTTGAAAGGGGATCAAGCCCAAGGTAGTTCTCCTAATCTAAGTGCTAGTTTAATTGAGAGTGATGTTAGTATGCTTGAGTATGAATGCCAATATGAATATTTTGAGTGTGACTTGAAATTGTAAATTTGAGTAAAATTAAGCTTTGGGCTACTATAGATGGATGTATGTAGAAATAAGGGTAAACAAGGATTAATGACCTTGATTTTCATAATTGTTTACGAGCTTGTTCATGATAATTTTCATCTAAGGGATAAATGAATGAAAGTGGTCTTTATATAGTGTCTTGATGCTATTTGAGACATGAAATGAGTCTATGCCAACCCTAAGACACTTTATGGAGTGGAAATATATTCATTGAGATGAAAGAAACTAAGGGTCAATAGTGTTTCCCCATTTTCCCATAGTGCACTATGATATAGACCAAAGGGATCATGCTATTGTATAGGTGGTTGGCACATGTGAGAAAGGATATAGGATGCCTAGATGATGGATTAATGTAGCTTTTGGTATATTTGGACCTGGGCTAAATGTGCATAGAAATTGGGAAAGGATCAAAAGAGGCCCTAAGATAGATCTAGGGCTAAGCTAAGGATTGGGTAGTCTTAAGTGACACTCATTGCATTAATTGACATTTTAGATAAATAAATTTTCCCCCATTTATTCTATAAATATCACAAAGTGAAATGATTGGGATAAAGGAAAGAGAGACATACCTAAAATTACCTAAGAGGTGAAGCCCATGAATGTGGGTCTGAATCTATGAACTATGTTTCATTGCATGTCCTACAAATGAAACATGTATGAATCAATCCTTAATAAATACCAAAATCAAAGACAAAACTAAGTAAAGATATGTGGGAGAGAGGAAAGGAATGAATACACCTCATTGGGTATGAAAACCAATGAAAAAACTTGGTGACATCGTGTGTGTGTAGATGGTGATGAAATAGTGAATAGTTTGGACTCATTGATAGCTTGCCTAATCCCCATGTTTCAGTGGCTCAAGAACTCAAGTTAGACTTGACTTCATCATTTCCCACCCCTATTTAGTAGATCATAATCTATGGCTAACTTAGATTGGATTGATGAGTTATCCAACCTTCTCATGTAGGTGGCTCAAGAACTCAAGCAGGTTATGACTCCATCATTGTCTACCCATGTGTAGTAAATGCATCTAAAATTGAAACTACATGAAGTAACTGAAATTGTGTAAGATATATCTAGGCCACATAGAAACTCTAAAATGTAAAAACATTTATTGTCCACTCGAGAATATAATATGGATCTGGGCCACTCGAGAATGCCAACCATTGTAGATGGAATGAAGCATCAATATGGTGTGATCCTAGTGAAAAACTATTGTAAAACTAGTGAATACAATGTTTGGAGTATAAAATGTGGAGAATGATATGGAGTTGTCATTCTATCTGAGAGAATTGATGCAAAACTAAGCATATGGAAATAATGTGCCGCACAGATGCCCCCAATTATGATATTTATGCATATGGATTATGGACTGAGTTATAATAATTTATTTCTATGCATATCTAAAATTGAAATGAGAATGATCATGCCATGCATGATGCCCCAATTTGAGTAAACTTGTGTAATTATGTGTACAAAATAAGCATATATGATAATCTATGATTAAGAATATGTAAATATGCACTGTACCTAATGTACCTTTCTAAAAATTATAGAATCTTTTGTGTTTGTGGCTACTTATCAATAGTGTGATGGGTTGACTATAGTGTACTACACTTCTGGTAGTGTATTGTGTTAATGTCCAAAAGTGTTTTTTCTAAGGTAAAATAGGATTTATTTGTGTGTGACTATATTTTCTTGATTTTGAGCTTTGTAATCTATGTTTGTGTGTTGAAAATTATGTTCCAAGTGCACTAGGATGGCCTAATATCTGTGACAAACCCCTTTGAATGCCCCCTCTTTTGAGTAAATTTGTTAAACCTATACAATAATTATCCTAAAAATAAAACATGTGCATCATGTGTGTTAGACTGAAAAAATATGATATTTTCATGATGAACCAATATAATGTGTATACATGACATCAAAATGTAAAATAGTCTACGAGTATAATTTGTCAATGTACGATATATGTTAGATCTAGCATTTAAAAGGTTGTCAATTCAGATATAATAATTTAATGATGTATATGAACATTAAATATAAATATAATCTAAGTAAACTACTTAGGTGGATGTGGCATCATGTCCATCAAGGCTCCCAAAGAAGAAGGGGAGATGCATGAGGTCCTTCATGGCATCACAAATTGGATGTGAAAGTAACAAGCAAGAGACAAGTGTCATGGTCATGATGCATACATACAAACACATGAGGCATGAAAAATAGGCTAAGGGGCCACAACACAAGGGATGTGGGCAAATGTCACTAATTTTGACAAAGGCATACATACAAGGGCATGGTCAAATGTCCACGTATACATAGAGTAAGCAAGGTTAGCTTCGAGCCACATGGAATGACATGTTTAAATTTTTGCATACACAATAAATAAGCACATACAAGGACATAAGCACACGTCCAAAGCATACATATTGTGAAAGGAATTAGATTAGGGCCATAAAATAATGGCATATTTAAATGCCCTTGAGTAGATGTAGAAGAAAATAGACATAATCAAATCTAAACTAGTAAAGTTAGAAATAAAAGTATGCATAAGCATGTGGTACAAATCTATATAAGATCAAATATGTACATAAGTTGAGTCTATAGTATTAGTAGTTAGAAAAAAATTAGTGTGGTAAGGATGATCAATATCAAGATATAATCAATGCTAAATCTGTGATGTGGAGTATAGAAAGATATAACTTGGCAAACCAAAAGTTGTGTGTATGATTCCCTCAAGGGATGATACGTCATTGTTGAATCTTTGTATAGGAATGGAGTCCTATAGTAATTCATGAACACTCAAAGGGAATAAGTGAAGCATGTATGCATGATAGAAACTAACTACACTAACATAGACAACATATGTAGTATTTAGTAGACAGAAATAATGTAAACATGAAAATACATAAAATATGAAATTTGTATTTTCTAATCAAATATTTGAATTTTTTATGTATTTTTTAAAATATCATATTTCTTGTGTGTTTTTTGAGTATAAGATATGTACAAGCAACATGAAAATGAAACTATCTACAAGGAGCAAGATAAAGGAAACTCTATACAAGTAATATTGGAAGTAAATAAGATTATGTACAAATGAAATGTAGTGATGTTAAAGATCTAAGAGCACATCCACAAGATGTGGATAGTCAAAAAGGTGGATATGATGGGAGATCATCTAATGTTGAATAATGAATCTACCCAAACTCAAATAAATCATCATCATTATGATCATCATACCATTATGTTTTCATAAGTATAGCCTTATCCTTAGTGTTAGTCTAGATTTTGTGTATTCTGATAGCATGTTACTCTACTGTGTAAGAAGAGTCATGTGCAGTCCTAGGGTAGACCACATTGGACCACTGGAGGTCTATATGAAATCTATGATTTTCATCTATGCCATCATGTAAAATGTGAACTATGTGTGCCTCATAACTAAAAGTCAAACATCAATTGTCTGATCGATTGTATCATTCATTACCTATAACCATGTATTTCCAAGTTTAATCTACATGTGAGTGCATGTGCTCATGACAAAAATAAGTGTGTTGACCACCTTAGGGCCACATACAACTAGGAGTGTGATATGTCCTAAAGAGTCTTGATAATTATAACATGTATCTTTATCTCCTGATGCCCTATGTGTTATAAGAATGTCAAAGTACAAGTGTTGGGATCAAAATCCTCATCTATAGAAACATTAGGTATGTATTGGTACTTAATGAAAGCCCTAATAGTCAATGTATCATTCCTTAAATGTCAAGGTTGGAAAAGAGTCCATTGTGGTGCATGTACTGGTGGAGCCAGAGACTATGTAATAGGGATAGTGCCCTGAGCTTTGAGTTTATTCAATTTTTGTTGTAATGTTGAGCATGTATCTATATCATGTATGGTAATCTTTTTAAAAACATAAAAGGGTCTATCATCCTATTGTGACAATTTGTTAATGGATTTACGGTGAACTATGGTTAATGTTATCAATCCTCTATCAAGTAATATTTTTAAAATTAGTTATGGTTTGTCTTGTGTACTGTTTTCCTAAATATAGATAACTAGTCAATATCCATATATGTAACCATATGTACTTAGTGTATACAAGAATCTACCTTTAATTTCAAGTGAGTTTTCAGGCATGTATCTATAATATTATGAACTGGTGGTGATGCCTATGTAAGAAAAGCTAGGAGTGCCTTAAGATCATCTCTATATTCTCCATGGCCTACTGGTGTGAAGCTCAATCTGCATAAATAATCATCAATGTTCATAGGTCTTATATTATCCTTTTTGGTGGTATGGAAATCTGTATCTAAGTTTATTATGTATATTCCTTTGAGTTAACAAGTAATGGTAACTATGTTGTGAATATCTCAGCATCCATCATGGATAGAGGGTACTATGTTGTAGAAGGGTCATTCTCCATCATGGGTGAAGGTAACTCTATTATAAGAGGATCTAGAATGGGTATGAGAATAATGATACTAGATTCCCTAACCTCATATGTATGCATCTATTTTATAGAAATCATACGAGGCAAGGACTCTATGAGAACATGAGATGTCCCATCTAAAGAAATACTTGGGGTAGTAAGGTTAATGACTGCAATATCTAAATGGTTGGTTATCAACTAGACAAGTGTATAGATATCCATGATATAGAAAATTGACACATCTATGTAAGGTAGAGGGCATTTCCTCCATGTAATGTATCCAAGGTATCCCAAGTAATAAGTTGTAATGCAAATGATTAAGCATCCACTGAAACTGTGTGGATAGGGTTTTTGGCATGACAATGATATCCAAAGTAATATGACTTAATGCCTATTAGGTAATTTCATCAAAACCTTGAATTTTATTATATGTATTATAAATGGATGTTATATCAACCCCCATAATCTATAATAAAGTGAGGTTGCCTATGTTAAGACCTAAACCACTATTGATTAAAACTCATTTAATACCAGTGATTTTAATTTGTGCCTAAATGAAGAGTGGTAGATTCTAATCAATAACTATCTATGAGGGAAAATCCTTATTAACAAAAGATATAACATCCTCAATGTCCTTTATAGTGTTCATGATAGATGCAAAATAAGTTGGCTTTGTATCACAAGGTAAAGATGTATGATTGAGTGTTTGAAAAAGATTGTCTTTGAAGATGGTTGCCTGTTGAAGTGATTCTAATATAAAAATCATGGCTGGTATATTTCTCAATTGATCAAAAATATCATATGCTTTGTGTTGATCCCTAGGTCCCATTGTATTATGTCGGGGATGAGGAGGGATTGTGGGATTATATTTTTCCTATATAGGCTGAGGAGGCATCCAATTTTATCTAGTAACAAATCAAACCATGGGATCTACTATTTTCCAAGGGTGAGTAGTAGAGGCAGGATGTGAGAAAAGGTAGTTAATGGGTCTAGGTAGAGGAGGAATAAAAGGATTAATTTGAGACCTCTATTGTTGATTAGTAATTATAGGTAAGGCAAAATTGGCCATGTAACAATGCTCTCCATAGAAGGGGGCCTAAGATGAGGTGGAAAAATGTATTAAATAAGTTGAGTTCTAACATGATCCATGAGAGGAGTGACATATATGTGCATCTTTCTAAAAATGGTAGGTAATAAGCATGAAAGACAAAACACAAGACATTGTACCAAAAAGTATAAAATGGATTTCATTGTGATTATCATGATGAAAACTAAAAATTGAGAAAATTTTGAAAATAAGAAGAGAAAACCCTAATGGTACATTAGGGTTTTGAGAAATATATTTGAATTAAGTTGGGTTCACCAAATGATTTAACTATTTTGGGAATTTATGTAAAACCCTAAGTAGATAAAAGAGTTGAGTATGTAAATTAGGGAATAAATACTACAATATTAATGGCCACTAATTTGTACAATAATTGATTTGTTTTTTTAGCCTATAAATAATAATGAATTGAAAAAGGTGTATTTAGCTAGAAAATATGAATGAAATAAATAACTGGTAGGTTTAAAAGTGATGCAAGAGTAGGATAGAGTGTTGTTAGTATAAAATAGGTGTCAAAACCCTCTTTTGACATTAACATGACCCTATTTGCCAATATCACACTATGTTATTGACTTATTGTGCATTGTTATTGACCTTATGTAGATAAAATAGTGAAACTTATGGCATACCTTTAATCTATTATGGGAAGCCTATGCCTACATGATTGAGACCTGAAATATTTTATATATTTCATTTTGACTGATTTCACTATGAAACCCTAAGCCTTCATGCTTACTAGGGTTTTTAAAAACACAAGTGTAATAAGAGTGGTGTTAGTAGGGTAGGTTGGACATAACCTCAAAACCCCATGTGTTGAGCATTACCTACATACTAATACCTCAAAAGGGGATCAATCATGATGTATTTCTCCCAATATAAGTGTTGGTGCAAGTGAGATTGATGCTACTATGCCTGAGTATGAATGCTAATTTGAATGCTTTGAGTGTGACCTAAAATTAGAAATCTAAGTAAAACTGAGATCTAGGTTGATATAAATGGATGCATGTAGAAATAGGGGTAAATAGGGATTGATGATATTGATTTGCATAATTATTTTTGAGCTCATTCATGAGAATTTTCATCTTAGGTATAAATGAATGAGAGTGGTCTTAATATAGTGTTTTGATGCTAGTCAAGACATGAAACAAATCTAGGCCAACCCTGAGATGCTTCAAGTAGAAATATATCTATTAGGATGAAATAAATGATGGGTTAATAATATTTCCCCCTTTTCCAATATACTAAATAGGTTGTGTTATTGTCACAGTGGTTGGCACATGTGAGAAAGGATTTGGGATGCCTAGATGATGACTTAATGCAATTTTTGGTATATTTGGGTCTAGATAGAAGTGCATAGAAGCTGGAAAAGGATCAAAAGAGGCCCTAAGATAGGTCTAGGGCTAAGCTAAGTATAGGGTAGTCTCAAATAACACTCAATACTTTAAATGAAATTTTATATGACTACACTTGGCTTAGTGTGTTTCAGACTTGGCTGATGACTGATCCTCATGATTAATTTGTAATCTGGGAAGATTAGGGGATATTTTATCTTTATGTAGTAGTGTATTTGAAAGTTACTTCAAAATGTTATATTATAAATATGCTTGACCTATATTTATATTTGTATGTGCTCAATTAAGCAATTCCCTTCACCATCGACATGCTAAGTGAATGGGATAACTTATAGGATGTGTTTAATTTTAAAAAATAGCCATTCCTAGGTGAATGGTGGTAACGTCTACCTCAAGACATTAACATCAACATTAATTTATGAGTGTGACATTATTATCTAGGAGACATGAATGAAAATGTGGTGATATAATAATGTCTAAATAGGAAATATAAATGATTTAGCATAGACTGAGAGGTTCATGTAGGTGACTGATAACAAATTATAATGGGTTGCACTCATAACTAACATGTATGTGTATAGGAATGGTGAGTGAGAATTGTTTGGAGATGCAAAAGTCATGTAGGATAAGTGTAGGTAAATACTAACATTACCAAGTGTCAAATACATGATTTTAATGTCTACAAATGTTGCCCTTTTATTTTAGTAATGTAATGAAAATACTAGAGTAAAAAGTATAAAGATATACCTAAGTGTGTACAACTCACTTTGTATTTGGAAAAAGGTTCCAAATGTGCAGGCTACTCTAAGTAAAACTTTTAATGAAAATGAAGTATTCAACGTACATAGAATGAAATTGAAAATTTAAATTATGCTTGAAACTTGAAAGAGCAAGGAAAGAGTACACTTGTATATGTTGGAAAATTAATGGTTAAGTGGTGATATTCATGTACCCTTACTATATTAAATTATCAGTTAAATAATAATTTAACATGAGTTAATCCTCATGTAAATAAATAATAACATATATTAATTTTACCATTGTGCCTTAGGTAGAGGTTAGACATGTTGATTACAATGCTTCACCTCGATTATATAACATGATTTTACATTGTAAAATCATAAAATGAACATCATATTTCACCCTTGTGTTCCAATTTAAGAGATTTCAAACTATTAAATGTTTTATGAATAATTTGTGAGAAGAAGTGAGGAGAGAAAGAATTGTATTGGATCAATTGAAGTTTCTCAATATATGAATAATCTACATGGGTTTTTTACCTATGTATGAGGTTTTCCCACTCACATCTGGTGTCATATTTTTGTGTATCTTTGCTATCAATTGCATGAATATATATAGCACATATTCATTTTTCTATGATTTTAACATGGTGTCAGAGCTATAGTGACTTCATAATTATTGGCAAGGTTGGTTGAGTGTTTTTCATTAGCTTGGAAGATCTCTGTTCGAACATAATTTTATTCAAATTCACCCTGTACGGCCTGTGGTATGGACATGGGAGGCATATAATTTGGTTCTAAAAAATATTTATGTTTATTCTTTGGCCTATCAAGCCTGGTAAATATAAAATTAAGCAAACAAATGCTAATTTCAAGCATCAAACAAAATCTTAGAAATCAAAACTCCACCTAGGTATCATATTATAGTCTCGATACTACCTCAAAGGTTTAAAAATTCATAAAATTCATGTTCATCACTTATGCATCTTGTTTATCAAAATTTTAGAGGTCAACTTTCCTAGTTATGCCTTATAACACCCCTATAAATCTTGTAAATCTTCAAACTCAATTTCTATAATTTTATAATCCACCTGTGGCATCCCTATACAACTCCTTGAGCTAAAAAAATATGAAAATTCAAATTTTAAGCAAAAACAATCAAGTTATATGGGTTTGAATGCCTAAATAACCAATTTGAAGGTTATTTGTAATGTTTTAGGGCATGTGTTGGCCTCCTTCACACCTCTGCTACACCCAGCTTCCCCCTACACCATTTGTAACTTGAAAGTGCTTTAAAAAGGTTAGATAGTGTTTGAAAAGTATATTTATTAAAAATAAAAACCAAAATTCGATACAAAGAGAACTAAGGGCCCCATGGTGGAAATTATTTTTTAACAAAGAAGTGAAAAATCAAGCTAATTCTTTTTACATGCACATATATTAATTTATTTAAAAATAAAATAGATTAAATAAGCTTAGAAAATAATATCTTCCATGTAAAGACTTATAAATTGTCAAAGGGAAGTTGGTTAGTGTAATTTTATAAAGCACTTATAAAATCAAGGTTAAGAGTTCAAAACACACCAAACCTTTTGATGTCAAACCTTGTGTCGTTAAAACTAGTTTTTTAAAACAATATAATTATTTAAAAAGCTTTTTTGTTATGTGTGTAATATCCCACCTTCGACATTAACCCACTTATGTCACTTTTGACATATTTTATCATCGCTTCTTTATCAAAAGTGGTCGTGTGACCAATCAATTTCTAAGTTTTTGCATATTATGAATACTTGGGAATGGTCCATGTTTCTATTTAAAGCTTCTTTATATAGTTTTTATAATAAAATTGAAAAATAATTTTTACATAGTTTGTTTTACGACACTTGTGACTCTTACTCTAGATACAATTATTTGAAATATTCTCAATTATTTTTGCATATAATCAAATAATAATTATTTTTATACATTATAATACTTGTTTTGTTACAAAATTAAGTATAAAATCACATTAAAAAATCATTTTTAAAACTTTTTTAGTGTCTTTTTAGTATAAAATACAATGATAAGTGTCGAATTTTAAAAATAAGTTATGGCTTCTCCATATTTTATGTTAGATAAGTCATAAATGTTAAATGAGTCTAACTATAATATTTATAAAAAAAATTATTAAATCAAAATTTAAGGTTTATAAACTATGGAATATTATTGTCAGGATTGAAATACCTTGTTAGAGAGACATGTCATGGTTGAACTTACCAATGCATTTCAAAATAAATCAGAAGAATTCATATTGATTATTTTGATGAGTATAAAGGACACTTTCCTTCTCCATATCAACAATTAGGATCCACCCAGCAATGCTTGAAAACTTCTTGAATCTATCCATGAGGGCACTCATCTCTCAAAAATAATTAAACTTATACTAGAACTGCTTACTACTCCCATGAAAGGTGATGAAAAAGTAGTTAATTTTTTTGAAAAAATTAAAAACATTACTTATCGGTTAGATGGTTATGATTGTAATCTTATTCAAGATAAAATTTTGTATTTCATAATTTAGTTAAATATTCATGAAAAATTTCATAATTTTATTTTTATTCTTAATTTTAAATACCAAATAGAACAAGCCATTCTTGACCTCACTACACTATCTGCTCTTCTTATTTAATAGGAATAAATGATTTTAAATTTTGATTCTAAAGAAAATGTCACTCGTTCGCTTCTCAAACTTAATAGTGTTTCTAAAAACACTAAAAACTAGAAATCGAAACCTAAACATGCCAATGGCAAAGATGCAAATAATAAATCTAATAAGAATCACAAAGTTAAATTTAATGGAAATTACAATCTATGTGGTAAATTTGGGCAAAGAAAGGAATACTATTATATGTATGTATGTATGTATGTATGTATGTATGTATGTATGTATGTATGTATGTATATAAACTTCTAAAAATAATAAAAGGAAGAAAGGTTCTGATTGGAATCAACAAAAAAATCAAAACTAGAATCAAAATAAAAATCAGTAACAAAATTCTAACATTATTGCATTGCATGTCGTTTTATTTAATTTTAATGAAAATGAATGGATTTTAAATAGTGGTGCATTTCATCACATGACATATTTATCAAATATTTTATTTGACACTAAATATATATCTGAAAGGATTTATTTAGGTGATAATTCATTTTTATAAGCTACTTAACAATGAAAAGCTAAATTTTTAAATGTAGTCATAAATTATATTTTTTATGTTCATAATCTTAAGAAAAATATGTTATCATATTCTCAGCTTACACATTATAATTTCATAGTAAGTTTTATTAAGAATAAATGGTCTATTAATAATTAATTTGGTTCTTTGATTGTTGAAGGAATTCAACAAAATGGTTTATACATGTTTCCTTATTCTTCTTCATGTTGCCTTACATCGCAAAGTAAAAATGAATCACAATTGTGTAATGAAAGATTAGATCATGTTAATTTTATAATTTTATATGATATGTCTTGTAATTATCTTGTGCCTGGTCTTCCTTCTATTTCTTCTCATCAAAAAACTTGTGAAGGTTGCTTACATGGTAAGCAATACAATAAACTCTTTCACAAAAATCATGATGCTTACTTTTGTCATCCCTTAGAACTTATTCATAGTGATGTTAGAGAACCTATATAAGTTACTTGTATTAACGATTCTTTATATGTTGTTACTTTCATTGATTATTACACTAGGATGATCTGGTCTTATTATATTAAAAATAATTCTGAAGTGTTATCTAAATTCAAAGATTTTAAAGCTTTAGTTAAGAAATATTCTAGATTTTCTATTAAAAGATTAAGAAATGATAATGGTGGTGAATACATTAGTAAATAATTTGATTTATTTTTCATTAATTCTGGTGTACAAAGAGATTCAACAACTCCCTATTCCCCACAACAAAATGAAATTGTTGAAAGTAAAAACTTTACCATCCTTAAAATGGCTATAAAAATGTTACATTCTCCAAATGTTCTTAAATTATTGTGGGTCGAAGTCATGAATACTAGAATGCTTTTTTTAAATAGAGTTTATACTAAATCATTGTATTTTTATATATGTTTATAAGTATGTTCTAATAATAAACCAATTGTTACTCACCTTAGGATATTTGGTAAATTGCTTTCACCTTTATATCTAAAGTAAAAATAAAGAAACTTGATCCTGCTTCCTACTCTTGAATTTTAATAGGTTATGGAGGAAAAATTAGAAGATTGATAGTTTATGATCTATCTAAAAGAAAAATCATTGATAATAAGAATGTTGAAATCCTTGACAAATCTCTTTGTGAGCTTTTTGTGGAACCTCCTCAAAGTGATTCTTTTGATAAACCTAACTCTTTTGTTACTTCTTGTAAATAAACATATGCCTTAAACAAAGTTGATCTAATTTTGGATAACTTAAATTTTGAGAGGGATCCTTCTATATTTCATGTTCAAACTAAAACACATAAATATATTGAATACCTAATTCAGTCATCTAATCTCAATAATCTTAATAAACTTACTAGGAGTCAACATACCTATCATGCTTTGATAACTCTGTATGAGTGTGAACCTCAATATTTTGAGGAAGTTATTCAAGATGATATATGGAAAGTTGTTATGCAAGCTGAATATAAATCTATAATTAAAAACTAAATTTGGTATTTTGTCCTGTCTCTGCCTAAAAGGCACATTATTGGTTCTAGGTGGCTTTATAAAATAAATACAATTCAATCAATAAAATTGGCAAATTCAAAGCTAGATTAGTTACTCATGGTTTTACTTTAAAATATAGGATTGATCAAGTTGAAATTTTTACTCCTAAATAAAAAATGAGTATTTTTATATTTCTTATCACCCTTGCAACTCAAAATAGTATACACCAAATACATGTCAAAAATACCTTCATAAATGGTGATCTAGAAGAAGAAATCTATGTGACTCAGCTTAAAGGTTTCATTGAACCTAACAAAGAACATTATGTTTGTAAGTTGAAAAAATGTCTTTTTGGTTTAAAACAAGCTCCTCAAGCTTGGTATTTAAAATCACTAATTATTTTAAAGAATTATGTTTCTCTAAATATTATTTTGATTATGATCTCTTTGTAAAACTTGAAAATAGTCATATTATTTTAATTATATTATATGTTGATGATCTTCTTATTATTGATAATAAAATTGGTTTAATTCTTAAATATAAAGATAAACTAAATAAATATTTTGAAATAATTGGCCAAAGCTTTTTTCATTATTTTCTAAGAATGATTGTGTTTCAAGATAAAAATTCAATTGTTGTATGTCAATATCAATATACACATAACCTTCTTGTTAAATTTAATATGTTTGACTGTAAGCCTATATCTACCCTTATTGAAGTTGGTGTTAAGTTTTATCCTACTTTTAGCAAAGCTAACCCTACTCTTTACAAATAGCTTGTTATTAGTTTGATTTATCTAACTATTACTAGGCCATATATTTCATTTGTTATAGGTGTTGCTTCCATATTCATGCAGGATCCATACTTGGATCATTGGAATTTATCAAAATAGATACTTTGATATATCAAAATAAATATAAATTTTGGTTTATTATATTCTTCTATTAATAATATTAATTTATATGATTTTTATGATGTTGATGATATTATATATCGCAAGTCTACATCTAGATATGTGTTTAAGTTTGGTGTAGATGTTATCACTTAGAGTATAAAAAACTAACTTAATATTTTTATCTATTCTACAAAAGTAAAGTATAGAAGTTAAAGAAGTCATGTGACTGCGAAAGTTGTTATAAGAACTCTATTTAGATGTTTCTCATAATACCACTTTTTTTTATGATAATTAAACTTGTATAACTCTAGTGAAAAATCAATGTACAGAAAAGAACTAAACATATTGAATTTCATGTGAATTTTATCCAATAAAAAGCCTTCAATGGTGATATTAATCTCTATTTTTGTTCAATGGGTAAAAAAATGGTAGATATCTTCACAAAACCACTTGGTGCTACCAAGCTTTTCAAGTTTCATACAATGTTGGGCTTCTCAGAGTTGTCATGGAAGGGAAGTGTGCATGACAATGTCACTTCTCAATGGACATGTGTTTCCTTTTTTCTTATATATACTTCTTATCATTGTAAAGCATTGTAATAAGTCACTTTATGTGATTTTTTTAAACTTCACCATATGTGAGTTTATTGTGTACCCAATACTTAAAAACATATCTTGTAATGGAGGTCTTTATGTTATTAAAGGATCCATAATACTTAGTTGATTGTTCATGAGAAATTGTGAGATTTAATTTCACAATCATGCTAGCCTAAACTTACTCTAAGTAGTTTATGGATTATAATTCCTTTTATTTCAAAATTTTATATTGACATGATGAAGGTTTTTAAATCTTTCAAATGTTATATGCTTCCTAAACACATTATATAGAGTTTATGGAGTATAATCCCTTTAGTATAAAGGTGACTATAGCATGTATCCCCACCTAACATTAAGGGGGAGTGTTGGAATAATTAATGGTGGAGTGGTGTTATTCATATACCCTTAATATATTAAATTACATCGATTAAATAATAACATATTTTATTATTTAACATGAGTTAATACTCATGTAAATAAATAATAAAATATATTAATTTCATTGTTGTGCTTTGGGTATAGGTTGGACCTATTGGGTAAAATAGTCCACCTCATTTATATAACAATATTTTACATTGTAAAATGATAACATGAACATAAGATTTCAACTGAGTGTTCTAATTGAAGAGCTTTCAGACTATTCAAGGTTGTGTAAATATTTTTTGAGAAGAAGTGAGTAGATAAATAATTGTATTTAGTATATTTAAGTTCCTCAATAAATAAAAAATCTATGTGGGTTTTTTCACCTTGTTATAAGGTTTTCCCACTCACATCTAGAGTCATATTTTTGTGTATCTTTGCTATCAATTACATGTCTAGATCCACCACATATGCATTAATTTATGATATTAATAGTATGTGAGTAAATTGTGTTATCGTGTAACTTGTTTGAGATGTTTCCTTATTTAATAATTGGAGAATTGTGCTTCCCTACTAAAGCACATGGAGAACATGGAAAAAATGAGGGTGGTCAATTCCTAATTTAAAATTTAACCCAAGGCAAGGTCATGGATTGGAGACCAAATACCCAACCCATACGTAATTAATCCAACATTGATCTTATAACCCCGATATGATAAGGTGAGAGCCACATAATGGGGAATGCTATTGTCATTAAGTGTCTTTGAACTTCAATGTACATTACCTCAAAATCATGAATTAACTATTGTGGATGTACTTATATATTTAACTTCACTTCATGCTTGAAAATACTTGATAAATAACTGCAAAGGTGAAAATGTGTACATTCGCATGCACTAGTCCCACTAAATCAGTGCCAACTATAAACTATTTAAATGTGCATGAACTAGTATCAAGCTCATGCCCTATCTTTTATTTTATATTTGAGATTTATGTTATGCTCATGTCCTTTTTTTCTAATATTTTGAATGTTTAGGTATTTTATTGATTTTTTTTAAATATTTTTAATATGCTTGATATAGTCAAGTAATGCTAAGTGTAAATGATTTATAAAGTAGAATAATGGGATGGATCTGAACAATCCACAACATGTGTCAAGGTGTAGTGTGCACTACATGTGATAGCATGGCAATGTAGAGAAATTGAAATCAAGTAATATGCCCCCACTATATATGATTGTTTAAGCTTAAATGGAAGCCATAACATGTATAAATACTCAATATGTAAGAATGAAAAAGGAAGATGCTAGAAATGGTGTAACTAAAATTATTATAGGATATATGTCATGGATGTTAATATCTTGACAAATAATCAAAATGTAAAGTATGAATGAAAGCACAACCAAAGGCTAGAATCATGTAAAAAGTGAGCACATATGTATATGTGTTAAAAACAGAAGAATAAAGAGAATAAGTAACTAAACATGAAGAAACTATCTTGGAACTAGATATGTATATGGGTCCATGATCAATTACTATGAATTTATTTTGTTGTTCAACTATATTGACCTTATTTGTATCATGGTTATTTTGTGATTTGATTATTGTAAGCATGCCTTGATTTTCAATATGTTGTTATAATTCCTAACTATTATTTGTATGGTTTTCATGAATTCTATGATAAACACAATAGTATTTGGATTTATATATAGGACGTGCAAGAGGAAAGGTGCTTAACTTGTTTTGAAGCATATCTCATAGAATATTACTTGGATTCTCATTAACATTGTGCAAATTATTTGAACCATTAGATATAGGTGTATTTTGTTTTGGATGTCTAGGAGGAAACCTTTTGAGATCAAGAGTTCTGTAGTGAGGATTCAAAGTTGAAATTAATAGTAGCACGCTTAGGGTTGTGAACACATGCAACTTTTCCTCAAGTGATGTAAACCTTAAACATAAAACTCGAATTTAATTTTGTTATTGTTGTAAACTAATAATACAATAAGTGTTTATACTATGATTATGTTGATTATCTTAAAATGTGGCCTTTCCTTTGTCCTTTGTAATTTTTTATTGAGTAGAAACCTTAGCATTCTCTTTATATGAATTCTCTTGATACTGTCTTAGACCAATAGGTTTGGACATGTTATGAGATAAGTAATCATCTGGATCAATAGGATTGAAATTCAACTTACACAATTTTTCATATATTGGATTTTACATATCATTGTCATCATTATCATACAATTATATAACTACGCTATTAGGATATTTGAAATTAACCAAAAGAGGGAGATCTTGGATTTTATCCTCTTGATCTACAGTAATTTGTAATGTTTTCTATGTATATTATTTAATACTCATAGTTGGTGCTTTGTGATGTTTTGCACTTAATTCACCCACCTCAAGTGCGTACCTTTGATCCAAGGGGATGGGTTGAGCTGACAATTTTATGGAATAATCCTCAAAATGTTCTTGATTATGATTAGTAGCTCATATCATTTTACAATATCTAAAAGGTTTTTCATTTGTGGGAAATAAGGTGCATTTTAAGATCCCATGTCATAAACCTCCTTAAGTTTGTTTAGGCAAATATGATTCATAGCCTTGATGAATCTGAGTTTATTTGAAAAAAATTGCCTTGTTACATTTTCCATACAAATGCCTGTCAACACACTCGGATCAAGTCTGATGTCATCACTTAATAGAATGTTATTGGGTAGCAGCATTTTGTCAAGTGAAAACATGTTACTACCTAACACCATGTTGTCAAGCAAAAGCATGCTACTGCCTAACACCATGCTTTTGAGTGACAGCATGGTGTTTAGTGATAACATGTTGTCACCTAATAGTATGGTGCCAAGTGGTGTCACACTACCAATTGGCACCATGTTATTGGGTAGTAACATACTACTGGGTAGCATCATTTTGTCATTTGACTACATGGTGTCAGGTTATAGCATGTTCTCACCTGGAAACATGTTGTTGTCACTCAACAACATATTGTTGTCACTTGGTAGTATGGTTTTGTATGACACCATGCAACTACCCAACAACATGTTATTGTCAGGTGTCATGCTTTCACCTAAACCCAGCAATGTCAATACATGACTAGTTGATGTCAATCATGTAAACTAGTTGCCTTTGTTACCTTAGTAAGTTTTAACTTATAAATACCTCCCATGGCCCTCATTTTCACACTTTATTCTTGGGTTTTTTTCATCCTACTCTCTATTATTTAGACTTTGAAAACAACAACTCTTAATCAAAATGGCTTCAAAGTCCATAAAAGAAACCTAATTCATAATAACATTTTAAAAAATTTATTGTGTCTAGACTTCCTCAGGTTGGTACAGCAGCTTGAGACATATGTCGATTGGATAGATATGTGTAAACTTTGAGGCCTAGTGGACATGCCTCAGTATGATGCCATGACCAATAATAACCTGATTTGATCTTTGATTTCTTATTATAACCATATCGAGACCCGATTCTATGTGTGGTTTAACATGTAATTGATATCCTTTGGCACCTCTCCCTTAGATATCCATAATTTAACAAGCCTTCTACATTTCAACACAGACCCTATTAACATAAAAAAATTGTTATCTAATGAAGACAAAAAGTATTTAGAGTCTATCTACAACTTGTCCATCAACCCAACTAGTAATTGCTAATTTATTATTAATATTTAGATTTTTTAATGATTTCTAAAATGTTATTATTACTTAGTTTGATGCCATAATTGCATGTTTTCTACTTTCATTATAGATGGTCAGCTCAAAAGGGGAATGCAAGTAGAAAAATATTCAATCTATTTCTGAAAGTCATTATGCATTTCTTTCAAGCTAAAATTATTTTACAGAGAAGACTAGGGGACATTTTTTTGTGGGCTATTTACTATATTATTTTTTCTCTATCGGGGGTAAAATATGAATGGTGCACGTATATATCAAGCAAGATTAGGTCTAAGTTGAATCGTGTTTTTTAAAATGAGACTTCTAGCATTTCTTCCTCCAATTATATTTTAGCCTTGTATTACGAGGCCTTATATGATACACTAAAAATAGAAATTCCCACTGCCCTCTATGCAAAAATGATAGCTAATTCTTTGTCCATCAAAGAATAGGAGGTAAGTTTAGCTTTCAAATTAATAGGCTCTATTACTTTATACTTATTTAAATTGTAACATTTCTTGACTTGTTACAAATAAGCATGAACATATATGGCACAAGAAAATAGGCAACATCGAAAGGTCCTCATGCTCCTAAGGTCTCTGGCGATACCGAGTCCATGGAATCTTCATTTAATTCATTCCACATTTCTAAATGCCTAAGGCCTCTTTCGATGCCATATTCACTTGCAGGTTCTCCTCCTAAATTTCCATGATTATTTATTTCTTTTATTAATTAATGGAAAATTAATTTTCATATTAGTTTATTAATTTATTTCTTTTTTGTAGTGGACTCTCAAACCATTGTCATTGAGGATTCTTCCAATAATGCATTCAATGTTTGCCACCTTGTATCTTTTTTTTTGAATTGAAGTTTATATTATTGGATAATTTGTTAATGAGATAATTTACTCTTTTTGTAGTCAAAACCACCATTATCACTCCGACCAAGATAAATAGAATGAAAGAGGCAATCTCCCAAACCACATGTAATAACTATTTCATTTTAAATTTGCATTAATCTATGTTTTTAAATTTACCATTTTTTAATAAATTTTTGTTTTGCAGGTCACCCTACATATGTGAGGAGAAGTATGTCACCACCTCCACCACCCATCCAAATTTGGAGTAGAGGGAATAATATCTCCCTCCTTGCATAGAGCATAGGAACCCTACAAAATTTAGAGTCTGAATTCCCAAATTTCTCTATTGGTGGTGTTTCTAGTACACAGGGAATTATATGCTTGCAGCATATCAATCTTGATGAAGAGTATCTCAGGACCAAAAGTGGGCCCTGATTGATCAATAGTTGTTTTTTTAAAATATCATTAATCTCAACTTCATTCACCTCTATATATTTAAAATGATTAACAATTGAACCCATATATTTGTGAAATAGACTGTTAATTTGTTGTTGACTGTTAACATTGTTCTAAAAAATGGGATTCACAACTCCTATGCCCTCCAACAAATCATCATTTTGAAAATGTTGTCTAATCTCAGCAGATAAACTTTATAAAATTTGGCTTAATTTAATTCACATTTTAGATAAAAATTGTATCATATAGTAGACGTGTTATAGGTACATCTTCAAGTTTAGCTCCCATAACTTCAAGTCTTCTATAGCAAGTGTGCATTGGGATCTCATTGCCATTTACCATGACACAAAAATGATCATTAACATTGAATTTCAAATAACTCTCAAGATTTTGAAAATCTATTAAAATTTGTTAGGTTCTAAAAATAGGTCCGTGAAAGCTTTCATTCGATGTTTATAATATATTTAAAGATTGACATACACATTTTTTTTAATGTATGAATTCAACAGTATATATAGATCTCTCTTGGGCATGTTTCATTAAAAAATTAGTTTCCTTCAACATTGGTAGAATGTTGCATAATGTCAGTAATGTTTTGAAATATGTTAAATGGTACAAAAACTTTTGCCTTGTCAACTTCCCTGTTGTATTTATACATAAAACCTGTTAAAGATGGATATTCCTCAAAAATTCTGCATGCAGGTTCATACATGGAAATCCATCTTGTATCAACATCTTTCAGTAGTTTTTTACCATCTGTCACCCTGATTACAAATTTATGGAACTCCAAAAATATGTTTAGGTTGCTTGACATATAAGCATGAAAGTCATGAATGATTTCTTCCTCTTTTGTGACATTACCAAATGTGATAATAATTTTGTACGCAAATTCATTGTATGAGCCATGCAATGAATTGGAATCATAAATGGGGCAACTATTTTTTGAAGATGAACACAAAGATCGCTTCTATGCCCTTGCATCACTGATGCACCATCAGTGCCAAGACATACCAGCTTCATAGATATGACATAATCATCCATCTCAGCTTTATCTCTTAAATTGAGTACAAATAATTTATGAAGGTTTTTAACATTACAATTTTCTACCATTTTATGGACAGCTAATAGATGAGATTGCCTTAAATAGTTTTCAAAAGTATAAACATGCTTGCAAACCCATGATGTGTTATCAACTGCAATGAACTCATTAATGGATAGTGAGATAAATAGTGATCTCTTAACACTTTCTTTCAAATCTTTCTTCTTAACCATTGCTAGACATTTTTCCATTTTCCACGCACTGTTATATGACCAATGTGATTGTGGAATATCAAGAAACCCATTATGTTGAAACAAAATATTATAATCTAAAAAATCTAAAATGGGTATACCCTTTTTTAAAATGTGGTAAATAGTAGAGAACTATACATATTTTATCTTAAAATTTCACTACATAACTTTTCCGAATTGAGCTTTGATTGTTGCCCCTTTCTCAGCAAGATATTTTTATCATTTTTTATCATTTTTGTATTCACGTATCTTACATGTATGCATTCTTCTCTATTTTTACATATGTGTGTTCTTGTTATCTATCCATCTAGATTCTTCACAAATATATATATTTTTCCACAATGTTTATCAATTGTGTCCAATTTAAGTTACATTTTATGTTCTTTTCCAAGTTTTCAACTGCATATTATACATCTACATTTTGTTGGAGTCTTATTATCATTTTTTGGTTCTACATATTCTATAAATGGATATTTTTTTGCCCAATCAACTTAAAAAGGCCTTTCAATCATCCATGTACTTATCTTCTAAAGTGTTTAGAGGAGTGTCTTCTAGGGGTGGCATGTTATTAATAAAATCTTTAGGTGGTGAGATATTATCAGGATTATTTTTTTGTGATGAAATAGTTTCATTATCAATGGTAATTTATGCATTGAAATGGTCTTGAAATTATTCTACAATTAAAAATAAAAATTACTATTTTTTTTTTAAATTAGAAATACCTATATTTGGAGTGTATGCCATTTACATAGTTGTCTTTCTTGAATTTATAAAATAAGATAATTTGTTTGATTTTCTTGATATTTGTTGTGGTTTTTCACCCTTATAGTTACCACCTAACACCATTTTAACTAAGGAAGGATGTTTCAAGTCTCAAGACATAGATGGGTGACAATAGTTGGGAAGGAACTATCGAGTGACAGTAGACAAGAAGTAGTAAAATGCAGTCGATCGACAATAATTGGCAACATAGTGTTAACAAGCAATAAAGTGTTATTGGGTGGCATTTGTTAGGCGATAGCAATCGCGTGACAGAGTATGTTATTTGTAAATATTAGTCAAGCAACATAGCATGTTGTTCTATAGTGGTAGTGAGGTGGTAGATAGGTGCTTTTAAGGATGTTTTTGGGCAATTACAAGAATGTTGTCGAGTGGCCTCAAGAACTTGATAATAAGGTAAAGAAAGAAATTTTGATGGTAACCCCCATGAACATATGTACTATATATAAGTTGAATTACTTGGATACCTCCATAATTATTGTAAAGGATTGGTGAGCTGACCCCTAAAAAAAATTACATCCCAAAATTTTAGATGAATAGGCCTTATGAACTACTCCCAAAATTTGCCAAATTTAATTTTCAAAAAAATGAATATTCATGAATTAATAAATATTCGGCACTAAAATTTACCCTGGTGGGAAATGAATATGAATATCCATCATGTATGAACATAATACATCTATGCAATGTGTATGGCATTATTTACATGGCATGTATCCAAGTACACCCCAAAACTAGATTTTAATGTAAAGGAATAAGCATGACCAAAACTAATGTGAAAACCCTCTTGGGTCCAAATATTATATACAATGATATTATCCCAAATATCTAGCATGGGGTACTATCAAATCCTTTTATGGTTTGATTTGAATTTTGAATAACATTCATACTTATACCCAATTTTTGTAATAAATTGGTGTTACAAATACTCAATCTTGAGCCATTATCAATCAATCCACATTTGACACCTTTAGTTTGAGATTCAAATTAAATGAATAATGATAAATTTTGATCAATAATGTGCTTAGGAGGTAAATATTTTTTTCCAAAAGCAATGACTTTTCCAATATCCTTTAATTTATTCGAGATAGATATGTTGGTTGTGTGTCACTTAGAAGAGTTATTTCAAGCAGTGCTTTATGTAAGATGTCCTTGTAATTACTTGATCATTTTAGTAACTCAAGGATAGAAATCATAACATGGGTATTATTTATATCATCAATGATATCATACCATTTATAATTACTGGATTCCCTCATGGGAGGTGGAAGGGGTTGAGGAGGAACATGTTGACTATCTTTGTTTTGTGGCATCTTTCCCCACCTAGTATTGACAACATACACTGCAAATCCTAATATAAGCCATGGAAGATTAATAGGGCTGGTATGGTATCTTTTACAACATTAATAATATTGTAAAAGCTACCATCCCACCCCTATTAATCTTCCATGGCTTATATTAGGATCTGCAGTGTATGTTGTCAATACTAGGTGGGGAAAGATGCCACAAAACAAAGATAGTCAACATGTTCCTCCTCAACCCCTTCCACCTCCCATGAGGGAATCCAATCATTATAAATGGATGTGTGTGTGTGTGTGTGTGTGTGTGTGTGTGTGTGTGTGTGTGTGTGTGTGTGTGTGTGTGTGTGTGTGTGTGGAGGGAGAACAAAAGGAGTTAAATATGCCCTTTGGTGCCTAGTGGTGATAAGTAACAACTCATATTAGATATTGCAATTAAATGAATTAAGGAAGGATAAATGTAGTTTGTTATTAATTTTAGCCTTATTAGTTTGTAATTATTTGATCCATGAGATTACATATTTTTTATTTATTTTACATAACAAATTCCAATAACGTGTAGTTATGATAATCGTTGCTTTAATTAGAAATTAAAAACTATGAATAACCATGACAACCAACATATAATGTACAAAATAAAGAATGGACCCCTATAAGTAAATTGTGAGGAATATTTGGAAAAAAATAAAAGGTTTTTGATATAATAATTAAATAAATGAAACCCATAAAGTATTTTTGAAATAGGTACATCTTTTTCCCTCTAGATGGAATTTTCTAAAAATAGTATATTACAAATTTTGAAAATTCCATATAATATTTTGGTAAAAAAATAGGTTTTTTATCCTCTCAATGCAACTCAAAAACCACTCTAATTTTTTTTTAAATAGACTCATTTTGAATGAAATATAATGCAAAAAAATCATAACATTGTTAAAGGAATTAATATTCACATTTGTAAACATTAAATTCTAGTATTTGACACTTTGCAATGTCAATATTGACCTATAGTTTTGATTCATGCCTTTTGTATCTCCAAACAGTTCTCACTCACCAATCCCACACACCTACATGCTAGTTATGAGCTTGGTAAATTCTAAGTTGTTATCAGTCACATATAGGAATATTAATCTTATGCTTAATTAGTAAAATCTCTTACGTAGACACTCCTAGAATATCACATTGGCATTTTTGTCTCCCAGATAGTAACATCAAGATCAACTAGTATACCTTGAGATTTACATTACCACCCTTCACCTAGCAATGACTATTTTTCAAAATTGAATCATTCTTGTATGTCAGCCCATTCACCTAGCATTTGTATGGTGATGAAAATTACCCAATTGAGCACATATAAATATCAATCAATTTCAATCTTATTCACAACCTTTCATTCTTAATTACCTCTCAAGTATACTACTACACACTAAGCAAAATTTCCACATAATTCTCAAATTTCAAATCAAATGCTAGGATAAATCATCAAATAAGTTTGAAACACATAAAGCCAGGTCAAATTCCAATATTCTCAAGATCAAAGCTAGATTTATAGGTGCATTCATATAGCAAATTAACATGATTGCACATTGACATTGAGGTGAATAACTATGTGTGGCTTGACTTCCCTCTTTAAATTATTGTATACATAGGTTGCATTAAATCATCAACAGGGGTGATTGGGGTTAGCTCAACCTAATTATACTTTATTTTTTCAAGTTTTAACCCTTCACAAGTAGATCTAGGTATTTAAGGAGAAGGAAGCTAATTTTTTGAGTTGCCCATATAATAGAAGGTCATAGATCACATAAATAGAGACATATCTAATAGGTGTACCATGTTATACGGTCATAGAGAGAAAAATTACCCAATAAAATAATGCCAACTTCAATCACTAACATCAATAGATCTACCTTGGGCTAATGATATTGAACCTATGTGCATAAAAATAATTATAGATCTAGATAAATCATAGGCATGCTTCTAGTCTATTCCCACTATTAGAGCACAGTGACAGTCAAACAATCAAATAGTAAAACTAAGTATCTTAATCTCCTTATTGCTTTCCATAAATAAAATTTTTCATTAGTTAATCTGTATAGAAGAGTTACATTCAGATTCATGTTTGATTGCCATATATCACAATCTCAATTGATTCTATAAGTTTAGCCTATTGAGATTCACATTAATTTAAAATATAGGGTAAACATATTGTTGAACCCTTATATTTCTTGAATATTGACAAACCCTAGGTTACCCTCAGGGTTTCATCCTTCTTTCTAAACCATTTTAGAACTTTTCCTTAGAGTTTTTCTTTCAAAATCAATTTCTAATTCTCCATCACATAATTTAATGAATGAACATTATTTATATTGGTTTACTTAAGTCATGACTGCACTTATTTCATTTATTTCTACTTAGCTATGTATAAGTTGTATTAAATCTAAATTTACTAACAAAGATCAAATAAATAAAGAACCATCTATAGCCTCCCTTAATTTATATTATAAATATCCAATCTATGTTGTTCCCTATCACTACTAGGCACCAAATGGCATGTATGAATCTTATTGTTCCTCCTCTTCCTAGGTCTCTATAGTGTACAAGAAAACATACCACCCTCATTATTTACCAACAATTTATATTAGGATTTGTGGCCCATTTTGTTAATACTAGGTAAGGTAAGGTGGTGCAAACACAAACTGGGAATCCAATTAAGGGCATCCACTTATTCTATAATGTTTAGTTTGGGAAAACATAGCCACACATGATAACTAAATTATAAATATAAATGCATATTTAAACACACAAACACATTTTATTTATTGATATTGAATAAAATTTTAGAAAAAATGCAACTCATCAATGACAGGTTTCAAATGCAAAATCTAGAAATAACACTTCAACAAAATCAAAGGGAGAGGAAAAAATTACAATACCAATTTTCCACAATAAAATACTAGCAAAAGCCTCTTCATACCAGTGTCATTTTCCTATTTTTTGAAGGAATAAATTTACCCTTGACCTTCTCCAAGTGACTCATGGCATTTCATCTTCCCACTCAGGCCAAAATAGCTTGAAAGAAAACCAAAAGACCAAAAAAAACCATTACACATCTACAATAGACCTAATCGGGTCTTTTGGAACATTCATTTTCATGCAAAAATGCACTTTCCACTTTATTGACTTGGGTGGGATGTTTAAATGAGTTTGAATTTTTGTAAAAGGTCCTAGACCTAATCAAGATCTTAGCTTGGATTAACTATATAGGCTTTCACAAAGACTTTCTCGACCTAGTCAAGTTTCTAACACTGCTCAGCCCAATGAACAAGCACTATAAAGTTTCTCAACCTAATCAAGATTAAATATTCAATAAACAAATTAAAATTTGAATATCCCATGCCATGCCATAATCAGACACTAAGTCTCAACTAGCATTGTGTGTTTGACACATAATATTTTATGAGTTAGTCAAGCTTGAAGCCCCACACACTAAGTAATATCTTTGTTCAAATTCACCCTAGTTCTAATCAGGTCTCGAGTTTTGAATATAAATACAAACCTTCTCTTTTTCAATGAAAACCCTTTTAGGACTTCCATTCTACATATAACTACAAGCTTTGGCCAAAGCACATCATGACCTATTTAGCATTTTAAATTCTATTAACATAGAGACATTTTGTTGAACAAAAGATGGATGATGTCGAGATTGAAGCTTTGATAACAAAGCAAAGACTTATTTAAATTTTACCAAACCTAATGATTAATATATTTTTGATTAACACTATGACTCCAACCATGATTTGTTGAGACCTAATCAACACTTGGAAAGCTGATTACAACTGTCAATGTTGTAGGATGACTACATAGACCTAATCAAGGATGAGAACCTGATTATAATTATAGAGATGAAAACTTCACTCTAAGGATTAATCAGGGTTGAGAATCCCAATTATCATGGCAAGCAACTAAGACCAAATTGAATTTTGGTCTTCCTAAATTTTAAGGCAACCAAACAACTTTTCAAGTTAGGTAAAAAAAATTAAACTTGATGGCAATAATAATAATACTCTACTAGTGCAAAGAGCGACTAAAAATGGAAACCAAGAAAATGAACTCCAACTAAACACATTATAACTAAGATGATAAAGCAAATAATAGAAAATAAAAATCACTTTATTTTTTGGTGATGCAAGATAGCATGTATACCATGGATGCACCTACATAAAACACCCACGATAATGAAAAGGACCATGAGCTCCTACTCATGAGCCTATTGCGAGTTCTTTTATTGTTGTACCATGTTTGGTAACTTCAAATGCTTTCATCCAAATCACAATTTTGGCTATTTTATCCTTCCACTTGACCAAGTACTCATCTTAATTTTAGCCTCATGTATTCTTACCAACTTGAATATCCAAAATGGCTTCCATATCCTCCTTAGTTGCTCATGGAAACTACTCTCTCAAACCCTCAATTAAAAAATCCATGTTCTCACTTAATTCTCCCTCAATATATTGGTACAAATTTGCCACATTTAGGATTAAAAAATACCTACTTCATCTTGTAACTCAATATCATATGCATTATCTGAGAAATTCCTCAAAATATTGTAAGGTTTGATCTTATTCCAGTTGAGTTTATTGTACTCACCTTTTTTAAACCTATCCTTACATAAATGTGCCAAAATAAAATCCCCAAGTTCAAAATCCACTTCTCACTTTTGCATATCATCATCCTTCTTATATTTTCCAACACTCTTTTTAATTATTATCTTGACTTCTTGATGTACATCATGCATATCTTGAACATAGTGTTCACATTTTATGCTTCTTCTACTCATATTAGTTGTAATGGTCAACTCACATATGCCTTTAGGACTACTTCCATACACTATTTGAAAAGGAATCATTCTCTTACTTTGGTTGCCTAATCGTTGTAATCAAACTCTACTTGTGCCAATATCAAATCATATTGTTTGGGCTTGTCACCAACCAAACATCTTGGTATATTACTAAGACTTTGATTCACCACCTCCATCTATCCATCCATCTGAGGGTGATATGTTAAACTAAAGTCTAATATGGCACTTAACTTCTTCCATAGCATCATTTAAAATTGTGCAACAAACTTTTATCGTTGTCTGATACAATACTCCAAGGCAAACCATGTAATATGACAATTTCTTGAAAGAACATATTCACAATATGTGTGGCATCAATAGTCTTCATGCACACTAAAAAGTGGGTCATATTCAAAAATATGTCCACAATAACAAATATGGAATCAATTCCTTGTTGAATTCTTAGAAAACTAATAAAAAAATCCATGCTCAATGCATCCCATGGTCTATTTGTAATGGAAAACGGATGATATAAACAAACATTCTGACTTTTGATAATTGCATGTTGAAAAAATATGCACTTTTGCACAAACTTATTCACATTCATACCCATTTGTAGCTAATAATAGCTTTCACTTAGTATCACCAAAGACTTTTCATATCAAAAATGACTAGCTAAACCTTTTCTATGATTTTATTTCAATAGTCTCTCTCTCCTGGAACCTTGAGGTATACACAACTTCCTCCTATTGAACAATAACCCATCTTGTATCATATGTTCTAACCATAGAGTTTTATCTACATCAGTTGGAGTCATGCACACTATCCATGCATATCAGAAATCCAAGTCTTCCTCGTATAATTCCTTCATGGATTTAAATCCAATGACTTTCATATTCATCTCATTCACAACAAGATCTTGCCTAATCAAGGCATTTATAATCTTATTGGACTTTCCCCTCTTGTGCTTCAAAACAAAAGAAAGATCTGAATAAAGTTTACCCATTTCATGTGTCATTTATTTAACTTACCTTAGTTATTTATGAACTAAAAAGCATGATTATTTGTGTACAAAATGAACTTCTTTGACAATAAGTAATTCTTCAACTACTGAAAGCTTGCACCATTGTGTATAATTCTTGGTCATAGGCTAAATACTTCCTCTTAGCATCATTCAAATTCTCACTAAAATAAGTAATGGGATTACCCTCTTGACTGAACACCACTCCTATGGTTGTTATATTTGCATCACAATCAAATTGAAACACCTTTCTAAAGTTTGCTAAGGATAACAATGGTTGTTATGTCACTCTTCTCTTAAAGAATGAAAATATACTCTCTATTGCAATGTCCACTAAATTTTCCTTTTATCTCCATTCATAGTCTCAATTATTGGTGTGCATATAGTGTTAAATTTTTTTATAAACTTTATGTAGAAACTCGCCAACCCATGGAAACTTCTTGATTCAAACATACTCTTTGGCAAAGGCCAATCCACAATTTACCTCACCTTCTCAAGGTCTATCTTCAACTCATCTTTAGAGATTAAAAATCCCATATATATCATCTCCTAATGCATGAAGTTTCACTTCTTCAAGTTCACTAGAAATTGCTCTTCCTTTAGCTTATCCAAAACCAACTTCAAATGCTTCAAATTATCCTCCTTAGAATCATTGAAAATAGAATGTCATCTAAATAAGATATTAAAAATTTAACTATGAAAGGCTTCAAAACTTTCTTCATGAGCCTTATAAAATTACTTGGAGCATTTGACAAACCAAATGGCATGATAGCCACTCATATAACCCATCATTTATCTTTAATGAAGCCTTCCACTTGTCACCTTCTCTTATTGGATTGATGATACCCACTCTTCAAATCTATCTTATTGAAGTACCTAGATCCAATAAAACAATCCATTAAGTCATTCATTATTGGTAATGCATACATGTACTTAATGGTAATCTTGTCTATTACACATGAATCTATACACATTCTCTACTCTCCACCTTTCTTCAATATTAAGACAACTAGAACTACACACTAGCTCAGACTCTCTCAAATTAAATGCTTCTTCAAAAACTCCTACACCTACTTCTTTATCCCTCTATTCTCCATTAAAGTAACCTATAGGTCAATTTATTATGTAAAATTGTTCTTGGCATTTAATTCAGATGAAGACTAATGCTCCCTACAGGTGATAATCCATCCAGAAACTCACTTGTCATAATATCCACATAATCCTTCAACGTAATCCATCTAAAAACTCACTTATCATAATATTCACATAATGCTTCAGCATATTTTTAATTTCCATAGGAAAATCACTTACCATAGTGGTTGTCACAACATGCATAGGGTTTGAAATTAATACAAATCACATTTATTCCTCCTTGGCCACCTTCAAAAATTATTTATTGGATACCAGCATCACATTGGAACTATTTTTCACCTCATCTCTTTTAACCTTCAATGGACTCAATGTAAATCTCTTACCATCCTTCACAATGGTGTAGGTGTTTGCTCTTTTGTCATACATGACTCTCCTATAGAACTATGATAGTCTTCCCAATAGTACATGACACACATTTGTGGGCATGATATCACATAGAAATTCATCCTTATATGAACCAATTTGAAATTTTACCACACCGTATTCATTCAGTGGCACCTCATTCCCTTTAACCAACTAAAAAACCTTATATGGTGTAGGATGTGTTAGTAATTTTATCCTAAGTTTTCCCACCATCTCTTAAGAAACCAAGTTATCCATGCTAGCACTATCAATGACAACTCTATAAAATTTACCTTTAAATTTTCAAACAATCTAGAATAAACTCTTCTTTTGTGTCAATTCATTCACTTCCTTGGTTAGTTTCAACAACACAATATTCATTAACAAAGCCTCTCCTTGTTTTGGCTCTTATGTATGAATTGGAGACCCAATGTTCTCCTCATTTTCAAAAGATATATAAGTTGTCCCTTCATCTCTCTTAATATTATTCTAAGGTTTTTTTGGACAATCTTGCTCTTTATGACCAACGTACTTATTACACCCAAAACACTAACCATGAAAACATCCACCTCTACCTCATCTATAGAAGCCTTTTACTCTAGAATTATATCCTCTTCTCATACATGAATTCAAATTTTTTGAACTACTTGCCTCTCCACCATTATTTTGTTGTCCTCTTCTACTGTTATTTTGTCCTCATCCTCTCAAATACTTTCCTTTATCACTTTTTTCCTTATTATCATCTTATCTTCCACCTAAAAAGCATGTTGATATGATTCCTCTATGGTTCTTAGGTTTAAAAAATTGGTTTAATAGTGTACATTAAAACACGGTCCATTCACATACCTTGTAATTTTTTTGGATCTTCCTCAGCATGTCCAACTCTTATCGTGAGTCTATAAAATTCCTCAATGTAGTCTTTGGCACTCATCTCATTTTATATCAAATCTTTTAGATTTATAAAAATTTAACCCTAAATTGAGATGGGTCAATATAGTATAGGGTTAAGAATATAGAAATGAATAAGCATAAGGGTGATAAATAAATTTGTAACAAGCTAATTAGTTACAAACTCAAATAAACAATATTATGAATTTAAATACTAAGATATGATAAAAATAGTCAATACAAATATTGATTGATATATCAATGAAATGAAAACAAAAGTACTTAGCTAGTCAACTATGCACATTTAGATCTGATATGGAACAAGTTGGAAATAGACTAGATTTGGATTCTAGTTTAGTCATCAAATTCTATAAATTTGACCTTTGTAGCCTCAGATACTTGTGTCGACCTTTGATAATTACATCAATGCTTCTATCTAACTTGGACATAAGTGTCTAGTATGGAATACCTATCAAAATTAGATGTGACCTACTAGGATATTATGGGTTTTATGGCATCTTCACTATAGTGTGCTCGTATTTGGATCATGAGATGTCGTTCCTTGTAAAATATAAAAACCTTAGCTCTTCATCTTCATAATGACCTTGGTCAAAATGGGTTAGTGGGATCGTGGTGTTGAGCTAAGTCCAAAGACCCCTCTATTGGTGGGTGTTTCCTACATAGCCACTACTTTGAAGAGGGCCTTATACTCATGTATTTCTCCACTACATGTTGGATTATGTGTGCATAAGGATGCAATGTGTGATAAGTACAATAGTGACCTATGCTACGCCCCTAACCTATCACATGTATGAGGATAGTATTAGCCGACTTGTGGCTTACTTATCCCTCTTTGACATTATATTAGATTTATCTATGCTTTCTTTATATTAGTAGGTTGGCTTTCTTTAGATTATTAGGTCAGCCTATGGAGTAACCATGGCCTAGTTAGACTATATATAGGAGGTAGTGGGTAATCATTTATCATCATATTGTGAATTCTGCTCTTATTGAAGCTTGTGGAGGTTGCCCCCTCGAAGTGGCTTATCTATTATCATATATTTGGATATATTTCAGTCATATTTGGATATAATTCTACTGTTATACTTAATTCTTGAATTAATTTCATTACAAGTGGTATCAGAGCTGCGATTTGGGCAATCTTGTGGGTGAAACACTAAATTTTCTAATTCTGCGATATATAAAAAATGGTTGCGAATTTATCTAAAAAAAAATTTATTAGAGGTGCAAAATCATCACATTAAGCTTCCATTAAAATTTCAGATCATTTGGATTTGTTTTTAAAAATTTATCGCTATTTTATGGTTTTTCATAAAATTGCTCTATCGTGCGCAATTCAAAGAATTTTTCTGAGTTGTTTACTTTTTTGGAAAGCTTAGAAAAATATGGCTGCAGTTTGTTCTTTGTATACATTGAATTGAGGCTGAAATAATTCCAAAATTGCTTGGTCAAAGTTGGGTCAAAAGTGTCAATAAGGGTAGACATCGTAAAACCCTTTTATGGCAAGTCCACAAACTCGGGGCCGAGGAAAGGGTGCTGAAACTCCAAGAAAAAATCCTAACAAGGATGAGATGGAGTCACATCTGTAACATGTGAAACAGGTGTTGATAGTTTTAGAGAAGCACCAACTTTATGCGAAGCCATCTAAATGTGCTTTTGGAGTACAGGAGGTAGAGTACCTTGGTCACATTGTTTCCCATGAAGGGGTCAAAGTTGATCCTCAGAGGATCAAAGTGATAATGGAATGGCCCATGCCAAAAACTCTCAAAAACCTTTGAGGTTTTCTTGGACTAACAGGTTACTATAGAAGATTTGTGAAAGGTTATGGCAGCATAGCAGCTCCACTCACTGCATTGCTAAAGAAGGATGCTTTCCATTGGAATGTTGATGCCACCAAAGCATTTGAGAAACTAAAAGTAGCTATGTGCACCACTCCAATTTTGGCTACTCCAGACTTCTCACAAACATTCACTGTTGAATGTGATGCTTCGGGGTCTGGATTGGGGGCAGTACTAATGCAGGAAGGAAGACCCATTGCATTTGAAAGTCATCAATTCAAAGGTAAGAATCTACAAAAACCTATCTATGAGAAAGAAATGATGGCTATTCTTCATGCAGTTAAACAATGGAGGCCTTATCTGATGGGTAGACACTTTAAGGTGAAAATAGATCATGATAGTCTCAAATACTTTTTGGAGCAAAGATTATCATCTGAGGAACAACAAAAATGGGTAACCAAAATGTTGGATTATGATTTTGAAATCATCTACATCTAGACGGGATGCATCCACAGAAGCATTACTTTGTGCAATGTCCATATTGCAAGCAGATTGGGTGGATGAAGCTAGGTTAGAATGGGAGAAAGACACGAATACACAGGTTATAATTCAAAATCTCCAACAAGGTAATTTATCCTCTGAAAAATTTGAATGGAAAGGTAATGTCCTATGGTATAAGGGTAGGTTATACGTGTGCAAAACTTCAGAGCTTACGCATAAGATTCTTGCAGAGTTGCATGCATCTCCACTTGGGGGACACTCAGGGTTCTTGAAAACTTATCATTGAATTAAGAAAGAATTATTTTGGGAAGGACTCAAGGGAGACGTACAAAAGTTTGTGGAAGAATGCATGATATGCCAACAGAATAAAGGTGAAACAGTTAAGACCCCAGGTTTGTTACAACCATTAGCAATTCCTAGTCAAAGGTGGGAGGAGATTTCCATGGATTTCATCACTGGGTTGCCTTGTTCTGAAGGTAATAATGTTATTTTGGTCATTGTGGATAGGCTTACAAAATATGCCCGTTTTTGTGCTCTCTCACACCCATTTTCAGCAAGTATAGTCACAGCTATTTTTATGGAAGCAGTTCTCAAATTACATGGAACCCCAAAAATAATTGTAAGTGATCATGATCCTATTTTCACTAGTAATTTTTGGACTGAACTATTTTCTTGTTTGTGTACTCAGCTAGCTCATAGCTCATCTTACCACCCCTAATCTGATGGACAAACTGAAGTGGTTAACAAATGTTTAGAGGGGTATCTCCGTTGTTTTGTATCAAATAAACAAGAACATTGGGTTAAATGGCTACCACTTTTAGAATGGTGGTATAACACATCTTTCCATACCTCTTCTAAAATGTCTCCATTTCTAGCACTATATGGTTACCATCCACCTTCCATCACTTCTTCATTAAAAGTGCACACCAAGGTTTGAGATGTGGAAGAGCACATTCAACATCAACAAGAGGTTTTGGCTAGTTTGAGAGAGAATTTGGCCTTGGCACAAAATAGGATGAAGCAACAAGCAGATCAACACCAGAGTGAGTGAAATTTTGAGGTGGGTGACTGGGTATTTGTTCATTTGCAACCTTATAAGTAGATGTCCTTGAAGCAACAAAAAAAGGACAACAAACTTTCTCCAAAGTATTATGGCCCTTATCAGGTTCTACAAAAATTTGGAAGTGTGGCTTACAAGCTCGAGTTACCTCATTCATCTCACATACACCCAGTATTTCATGTTTTTTGTTTGAAGAAGGTCATTGGACAAAAACTTTCTGCCCAAACAGAGCTCCCAGAACTAGATGAAGAAGGATGAGTCATTTTGGAACCAAAGAAGATCCTCCAAACACATACTAAGAGGTTGAGAACCAGAGAGATTAAGGAATATTTGATCAAGTGGAAAAACCAAAGTAGTGAATATGCAACTTGGGAAGGTGAAGAATTTCTGCAACAACATCCACAGTTGTTCAATGTTGAGGACAATGTTGGTTTGAAGGGGAAGGGCATGCTACGCCCCTAACCTATCACATGTATGAGGATAGTATTAGCTGACTTGTGGCTTACTTATCCCTCTTTGACATTATATTACATTTATCTATGCTTTCTTTAGATTAGTAGGTCGGCTTTCTTTAGATTAGTAGGTCGGCCTATGGAGTAACCATGGCCTAGTTAGACTATATATAGGAGGTAGTGGGTAATCATTTATCATCATATTGTGAATTCTACTCTTATTGAAGCTTGTGGAGGTTGCCCACTCGAAGTGGCTTATCTATTATCATATATTTGGATATATTTCAGTCATATTTGGATATAATTCTGTTGTTATACTTAATTCTTGAAGTAATTTCATTAAAACCTAGCTTATAACTTGGCAAGTATGACTCATGGAGTGCTCTACTTCAAACCTATAGATGTGTTGTCCTTATGAGTAATATGAAAATAATAAAAATCTTTGTTCACTTGAATTCTTACTTGAATGCTTTTAGTAAGTTATCTTGTGATTGGTTAGGTCTCTACTAGGTGAGGATATGTCAATCCCTTTTACAAATATCTTGCATTAAAGTACTTAGTTTAACCTTTAGGATATGTTTCATTTGTATATTTGATGACTTTAGGGAAATAGAAACTTGTGTTGGCATAGGACACTTGTGTAGACATAGATATCTGACCTGAACATAAGTGTCTAGGAAGCTAAAAAATGGGCACATGTATCAAACTTTCAAAGACAAAATATAATCAGGTTTACAGTACTCTAAGTATGATAAAAGGCATGAGTCATTAGAATAACACTGGTTGGACTAAGAGATAAGCAATTTGGCATAAAGAGATAGTGTATGTTAGCCTTTTGATAGTAGAAAGGGCTAGAATCTAAAGGTATATCCATGATATGTATTTGCCAAGTGTATAATATTGATGTGTTATATAATTTAGTTTTAGTGTCTACATTTCCCCCTTTAATTTAGTAATGCAATTTCTAGTTTAATTCCCACTTGAGTGCTTAGTTGGTGATTGATCTGCAACCAAGATCATATAATTAGTGCATATAATTTAAAATCAAAATAATTTGAAATGCTTGAAAGTAAATAGATCAAAGTTAGTTGTACACTTGTGTATCGATGCATCCATCTTGCCTTTTGGCAATTTGAATTGAAGAGATGCTTTATTGTGAATATTTGGAGCTGAGATTAAGACAACAATAAAACCTACAAGTGCACACACACACACACACACACACACACACATATATTGGAAGGTAGCTTTCCCCCAACCTTGGAGAAAAGGTGAGTTACCACCTGACAATTGAGATTGGCTTAACCATACAACCCAATCATAATTATAATCTAGTGAGTGTGATTTGATTGAAGTCAAGCCACACTATAAATCTGGTGAGGTTGGATGATGTAATCAATTCCAACCTATAAAATTGGCAATACCAAGTGATTTAATCACCTCAACCATACCAAATATGAACCAATTACTATAATAGACTGGCTTAATAACAATTTGTAATAGTCCAATCTAGTGAGCTAAATTATGTAGAAGTATTTTGAAATCTAAACCTGAATTTGATTTTATAATTTAGGTTAATTTTTACATAGCATATGCACCTTATATATGTCTCATGTTGAAATCTAACAATGATACCAATGTATAGAATTATGCCACAAATGTGTATTTGAATCATATAACTATGTAATTTGGCCAATTTTTAATTGTGTAAGTGTGGAGAACATGTTTCTAAAACATGCTTCCACTAAAATCTAAAATTGAGAGTTGATATACGTGTGGATAACATGTTTCTATAACATGCCCCAATATGTATCTAAATTTGTGAACTATGACAAATGTGGAGAACATGTTTTCATAACATCCCTCTGCTATATATTTGAATTTGTGAACCATGAAAAAAGGGGAATCCATGTCTCTATGACACACCCCCACTAATATTCCCCACCTTTTGAGATGAGGAGAAGTAGAAACTGGTAGTTACCTTACCTTTAAAGTATACAATGATCGTATAATTTGTGTATGAACCATGTAGTATGCAGGAGAAACAAGTCTAGGTAGATATATCATTGAATCATGTAGAATGTGATCGCAATCCCTAAGATGTATGATATGGATCATGGAAACATCTATATAGTGATAGTACAAGCTCAATAAGAAATCAAACACACACACAAGAACACTCAAAATCAAATCAAACGACAATGGTCTAAGGAGACCTCAAACAAGGGAGATGTTCAAATGTCACAAAATCAAAGTGACATGACTTAATCAAATGTACAAAAGTTAAAGAATGACATATTCAAATTTACACACAATACGTAATGACATATTACAAATGTCAAAGTAAGCAAAAAAAGGCATGAGGTCAATAAACCATGGAGCATATTTAAATGCTCAATAAGCAATACAAGACACTCAAGGAAGTGCATAAAGGAAAAGTGTAAGCAACCAACATAAACATAGCATACTAGCCCTTGTATATATGTGTTAGTAAAAAATGTCAAATACATAGCATATCAAGTATAGTGTGAGAGTTATAAGGATGAATAAAGGCATGTGTAAGTATATAAACTCAATCATGATAATGGAAAGTGATCATAGGACCGTAAAACCTATGTGTATCATGATCATGTATAGGTAAAATTAATACTAGAACCCAAGTATCTCATCAAATAGATGCCTTTATGGAGACCTCATATCATGTGTGTCATACTCATATGTTGAATAATTGGTATCATCAAGATCATACCAATTTTATGTATTATTAGGATCATAATCATCAATGTAATCATTATTATAGGATAAATGTAACCTCTTAGGTTGTTCTTGAACATGTGATATACTATTTTAGTAGCTGTGTATGAAAAATTGAATGCACCATAGATTGGAGTTTCCTTATTGAAAGTTTGTTTTGCTTGAACACTAAGAAAATATGTAATTTGTTCCTTGACTTATTTATTTGAGGATGAAAATATAGACTTTGTAGTATTGCACTTAACTATTTTTTCCTTCATGTATGAAGTAGATATTGTGTTTGGATCTTTAGCAACCATATTTTCACCATTTGATTATGTATGCATTTCTTGATTTGAGAATTCCTTTGTTAGAAACCCTCTTTTGAGAATGTTTGTTTGCTTGTCTTGAGTTTGAGTTGGCAACTTTTATTTTTGCTCTTTTTATAGCATTACCTCTGGAATATTTTCTTGATCCAATTATTGGATTTGTAAGTTTTTTTTGTTTTTAATATCCTTTAGTACCTATATTTCTACTTTGGCACTTTTTTGTTAGGATAGGTACTCATAATGTTAGTGATTTGCCTGAGTGATGTGTCGATTATAGGATCATCACTATCTTTGAGACAATTTTTTTCTTAAATGCAAAAACATCAATCTATATGATGTCCATGTATTATATGATATGCACAATAGTATTTGGATCCCATTATAGGATGTGGAGGTTCTAGTTGAATCACTTTATTTTTAAGCAACTCCCTTAGGATTTCACTTGGACTCTTAGTAGCCTTTTGGTCACTATTTGAATCACTTAGTTTAGATGTATTCTATTTTAGATTTTCATTTATATGTGAAACCTTGTTGGGTATAGCATTACTATATGAATATGAAATACATGATTAACACTAGCATGTTTTGGATTTTTGGCATATGGAATCTAATTCTTAAATAATGTGATCTTTGAACTAAAGTATTGATTTTGCTTGTGTAAGTCTTTTATTAACTTGTTTATAGTGATGTTTTGATCTTTTAGGGATTCATAAGTATAAACCCTAAGTATGTAGAATTGAATATACATACATATACCATCTACCTTACTCCTTAAAGGAGTGATAGTATGGACCTAGTTAGAGGGATGGTAGTTATACCCTCCTTAGGGTTAGGAGGAAAGGGTTCAATATTATTCAAAAATATTGGTAAAGAGAAGTTTAAGTTTTATCTTTATTAGGACCATTCTCTATTCTATTGAGATATGCTAAAAATAATACTTACAACTATTTATTGATATAGTAATAAAATGAAAATAATAGTACTTAGTTGGTCAATTGTGTGCATTTAGATATAATATGGAATAGGCCAAAAATAGATTGGATCTAGATTCTAGATTAGTCATTAAATTCAATAAATTTGATCTCTATAGCCTTAGACACTTACGTCAACCTCAGATGATTATGTTGGCACTTCTATCTAACTTAGACTTAGTTGTTTGATATGGAATACCTATCAAATTTGGATGAGACCACCTAGGATATTATGGGTCGTATGTCACCTTCACTTTAGTGTGCTCAAATCTGGATTATGGGTTGTCACTCTTCATCAAATAGCAAAACCCTAGTTAATCATCTTCATAATGACCTTGTAAAAATGGGTTAATGGGCTCATGTGGGATTATTTGTCAATGGTCTTTTCTTACATAGTCATTACTCTGAATAGGGCCGTAGACTCATGTAGTTCTCACCTATGTGTTGGCTAGTGTGTGCATAAGGACATAATGTGTGATAATACAATATAATAATGACCTAGCTTGTAACTTGGTAATTAGATCTCATAGAGTGCTCCTTTAATAATTTAGATTTATATGTGGTGTCCCTATGACTAATATGAAAATAGGAGAAAATAGGGAAGCTTTGCTCACTTGAATGCTTGATTGAAATGTTTTAGTAAGTTAAGTCTATGTTAGGTGAGTAATGAATGAAGGTTGAGCTTGTGTGTGTGTGTGTGTGTGTGTGTATATATGTATATATATACATATATATATATCTATGTATATATATACATATATATATAGATATGTATATATATATATATATATCTATATATATATATATATATATATATACATAGATATATATATATATGTATATATATACATATATATATATATATATATATGTATATATATACATATATATATATATGTATATATATATATATGTATATGTATATATATATGTATATATATATATATATGTATATATATATATGTATGTATATATATATATATATGTATGTATATATATGTATGTATGTATATATATCCATTTGGAAATATCCTACATTAAATCATTTAGGTTGAAATTTAGGATACATTTCATTTGTAAATTTGATGACTTTAGGGCACTGGACACTTACACTGGCACAAGACACTTGCGTCGATGTTGGCATTTGATTGGAATACAAGTGTCTCTAAACTTGGAAAATAAGCATAGGTCCCATACTTGTAGAGATAAAATATAATTAACTTTACATTATTTTGAGTATGATATAAGGCTTGGGTCATCAAAATAACACTGGTCAAACCAAGATATAAGTAATTTGACATAGAGAAATGGTGTATGCAAGACTTTCAGTAGTGGGAAAGTCTAGAAGTTGAAGTTACATCCATGATATTTGTTTTCCAAGTGTACAAGACCAAGGTGATATGTAATTCAAATTTAGTGTCTACACTAAACAATTTCAACTGATATTCTAAGGGTAACATTTTGGCCTTCAGTTTAGTGACCATTCTATCCCATGATCTTATTTTCTCTTTATTCTTTCTATGTCTCTCAACTTGCACATGATCCCACCATAAAGAGGCATGACTCTTCAACTTCATGAATATGAATTTCACCTTTTTATGTTCCTCCTTATACTCATTTCCAAAATATTTTCCATTTTAGCTATCCAATCTACAAGTTCTTTGAGATTCAAACTACCACTATAATAGGGTGTTTCTAGTTTCGACTTACTACCAAGATTCACCACCACTCTAAGAGAACTCATCTCAACATTATTTTCCATATCTTCTATCCCAACTTCTTGATCTCCTTATTATTTATCCTCACTCATGTCTCCAACATGAGCCACTCTCCATTGATCTAATTTCATTGCATCCAACCTTACCTTCATACCTCTCATCATCTTAGCTGAAGATACAACTCGAGGTCCTCTTAGTTGTGCCCCTCTCCACAACATGTTTCCTCTTTGTACAATTTTCCACCAATGTAAACTTCTCTATCAAAACTTGTCAATAGAATCAACGTGAATCTTCTCTCACACACACTCTCCCATTAAGAAAAATTCAACTCTAATATTAATTGGTGCATATGTAGACTAAGAATCTAATTAAGGACAATCAATTATTCTATGATGTTTGGTTTGGGTAAATACATCCACACATGAGAACTGAATCATAAATATAAATCTAGAGTTCGATACAAACACATTCTCTTTATTCATATTGAATAAAATTTCAAAATATAATGTCCACACATGAGAACTGAATCATAAATATAAATCTAGAGTTCAATACAAACAGATTCTCTTTATTCATATTGAATAAAATTTCAAAATATAATGTAACTCATTAATGGTATTTTTATAATTTAAAATCCATTAGCATAATGCTTCACTATAATCAAAGGGAGAAGAAAAAGTGCAATACCAATTTTCACTACAAAATCCTAGTGGAAGCCTCCTCATACAAGTTCCATTTTTCCATTTAAAAATGGAATAGACTGACCCATGACCTTTTACAAGTGGCTCATGGTGTTTCATCTTCCCGCTCAGGTCAAAATGACTTGAAATAAAACTAAAAGTCCAAAAAATTGTGTTACACAGCTACAACAAACCTAATCGGGTCATCCGAAACTTTCATTTTCATGCATAAATGCACTTTCCAATTTATTAAAATGGGCAAGATTTTTAAATGAGATTAAATGTTTTTAAAAAGGTCTTAGACTTATCGATCTCCTACTCTAATTATCTTTGCAAGCTTTCACAAAGACTTTCTCAACCGAGTCAGGTTTCTAACACCACTAAACACTCCAAACAAGCACTAAAAAGTTTCCCAACCTAATCAAGATTCAATATTTGATCAAAAAAGTAGAATTTTAATGTCTTATGTCATGACCTAGTTAGACATTGAGTCTCGACCAGCACTATGTGCTCGACTTGCAATGTTTTTTTGACTTAGTTGGTATTTAGGCCCCACACACCAAATTATATCTCCATTCAAATTCACCCTAGTTATAACCAAGTCTTGGGGTCAAAATAGAACTATGAACCTTCTCTTTACACAAAAAAATACCCTATTAAGACTTCCATTCTGCATATAACTATGGGCTTTAATCAAATAACATCACGACCTAGTCCGTATTTCAAATTTGACTAGCATAGAGACATTATGTAAAATATAACATAGATGAGGTCAAGGTTGAACCTCTAATTAACAAATCAAATCCTAGTTTGAATTCCACTTGACCTAATCGATAATAGATTTTTTATTAGCACTACAACTCCATCCATGATTCGTAAATACCTAATCATCACTTATAAATCTAAAAATAACTACCAATGTTGCATGATGATTGCATTGACCTAGTTGGGCATGAGAAGCCTGATTACAAATGTAGAGATGAAAAATTTACTTCAATTCCTAATTAGGGTTGATAATCCTTATTAGCACTACAAATAACTAAGATCAAATTGGTTTGCTTTTCATGAATTTCAAGGCAACCAAGCAAATTTTCAAGCTAAGTGTTGAAAATGACAGTTGATGGAAATAATAAGAACACTCCACCAATGCAGAGAATGAACAAAAATGGAAACCAATAAAAGTAACTCCAACCAAACACATTAAAACTAAGACAAAAAATCAAATAATGAAAAATAAACATTAGTTTATTTTTAGGTGATGCAAGATAGCCTATCCACCATGGATGCTTCTGCATCATAAGGTGCCATAGAATAGAAATATTCAATATGTTCCTCCTCAACCCATTCCACCTCCAATCAACCTAAAGGGTATGATATTATTGATCAACTAAATAATATCAATACTAAGATTTATATCTTTGAGTTACTAAAAAGATCAACTATTTACAAGGATATCTTACATGTAACATTGTGAGAGATAACTCTCCCAAGTGACACAACTAGCATATTTTTCAACCTATTATGAATACATTCAAGGTTATAGAAAAAGTTATTATTTTTTACAATACCTCCTAAACAAACTATTGATCAAAATTTAGCATTAGTCATTCAAATTGAACCAAAGTAATCAAATGTGTGCTAGTATATAAAGGTTCTAGTTTGAAAATTTGTAGGCCTTTCTTAATGAAATTGGGAATAACTATGAATTAAATTCAAAAACTAATGCAAAACATATAGGAATTATATAGCACACAACATCAAATAGTTGGGTCAATATCATTGGATTTGAGATTAGGACCCAAATGATTACTACTTTATTCAATGTCATGCCCTCTTATTTTCATTACAATATCCTTTTGGGGTGACCTTAGGTAATACCATGGAAACACTACCCTCTACACTACATAAATGTATCAAATTCATACATGATGGTTATGCATTTACTCTTCATGCTGATGACCGCCCCTTCTGATATTGAAAAATGGCATCATCTATTGATCAAGATTTAATCACAAATTGAGATGTATTTTTTAGTGGCACCAACACAACCAATCTAAATAGATTATAAGTATACATATGAGTTGGGTGAATCAATTAAAGTATATGATAAGGAATCAATTATACATATCAATGAAACTATAAGGATAACACCACAAGTTACTATGAACAAGAAGATAAAATCCCATACCTACCTATTTTGGTTGATTAAAAAGACCCTAATCACATAGTTATAGATTGGTATGATAATGACAAGGATGACATGCAAAATCCAACATATGAAAAACTAAGTAAGATAAATTTCAATCCTATTGATCCAGCTAAATACTTGTCTCATAACATGTTCACACCTACCAGTCTGGGAGAATAATAGGATAATTCATATGAAAAAATAACTAATAATTCAAAGGTTTCTACTCTAGAATAAGTGATTGAGGGTAAAAGAAAGGTAATAATGTCAGATACTCAACACAATTAGCATATGAATTAGATTTTGAATATCATATCACGTCATAATGCTTCCATGATACCATCACTGTTATGCCAAAAAAAATCACTTATGACTCAAGAACAATGAAAATTATATATTTCATCTTCCACAAAAGTTTAAACACATAATTTAGGAAATAATGTGGATCTTTCAAACACTTGATCACCTACACCATTGTATTAACAAATCTCCAAGATATGTTAAATACTACTTTCCAATAATTTAATGTTTCTACCAACTATTATGCACCAAGCAATAAGGCAATTATATGTTTCATCTTTTACAAAAGTTTAAACACATAATTTAGGAAATAATGTGGATATTTTGAACACTTGATCACCTACACAACTGTATTAACAAATATCCAAGATACACTAGGTAATACTTGCCAATAACTTCATGTTTCTACCAAATATTAGGCATCTCTCACATAAAAAATGCAAATCTTATTATGATTATCATAGAATCATTGAACATGACACAAATCACTATGAAATATTAAAAAAGAAGATTCAGATTTATAAGAGATAAGGAATTATTCAAGTAATGTAGGATAAGAAAGACAACTCTTATTGGATTATGAAATGACAAACTTTGAAACTACAACAAGAAAAACTCATGAAAAACTACAAAATGAGGTCTTGACCATTACACCATGCATCAAGGGTGATTTCAGGCACGTGTTCTGATTGACGAGAGATAAATGTGAAAACATGTGCAATATTATAGTTATACATTAGTTAGGACATGGCATAAATGAATTACAACATGACACATATTTCAAAGAATCCCTTGGATATATTATTATGCCCATTAATTATGAACTAAAGGTTGGTAATACATACATATGTTTCATGCCTCCCACTTATCAAGTGACATTCCAGTTAGGACAAGGTTACAACCAATGGGGGATATACAAAATATGATAGATTAATACATTTCCTCCTCACATAAAAGAAATCTAATTAAGATACAACATGATGGTAATAATAACCACAAAAAAATTTAAAAAATAAAAATAATATGATAATTAGATATGATGGAAGAGACAACAATGCACCTACATAATCTCAAGAACAAACTAGGATATATTAATTTCAACATCGAAGAGGATGACTTATTGACATACTTATAAGCATCATATTCAAATAAATTCAAAAATATATAGAAATTTAAAAAATTAAAGAAAATATAAAAACATTAACTTATTCAAAAAATAAAGAATCAGGACATGAGTATGACATGAGTTAATGGATTACATTATTTGCTTATCACACATTTGTTAGATATTTATGCATACATGCATTTCATAAGGTATATGAGTGTGATGCAAGACATAAAAATCATGAATGGTGATTTAACTTTTTGGAAATAATTGAGTTTTATTCCTATTTTAGTTCAAGGTTTGGATTAATAAATTAGTATAGAATATAGCCATAATTATATTCTTGATTTGTATTATTGTTTGTCTTTTTTTCCTTTCTAAAAATAGCAATAAATGGGAAGAAATATAACTTAGCTAGAAATAGACTGAGACGACTGATACATAAGTTGAAAATGGTTGTGTAGGACTAGGAAGAGGCCATAAACCTAAATTTGGATTTTGTTCAACAAAAAGATAGGAGCATCAAAAAGTGGATACTTCAGTGTTTGACATGTCCTTTTTAATTTTTGATTATGGCTTTTGGTGCGGTCTTATTTTGAGGTCCTTTAGGTGTCCTTGTTTCTTCATGATTACCTATCTATGCCACTATATGACTTATTTTATTCTCAAACCCTAGGTCTATCTACACACACAAAACAAAAAATATATTAGAATCTAAAGGGCAAAAAACTGGGTTAAGGGAAGTATGATTGCATGATCTAGAACCCTTGTTATCTTGATCACTACCTACATTAACCCTCAAGCTAGGGTCTCATATCAAATGTAGTTCTCCCTTAGGGAACATCCATAATCAACACACATGGTAGATGCAAGAATAAACTTTCACCTAGGCCCTTCCTTGATCAAGCATGCAAATCTATGTGTGATGTAGAATTTTGAGCTATACTATTGACTGATTTTTATTATCTAATGTGTCAAAGTTGTAAGTGTTAGATATAAAATGCCTTGTGAAGTCATTTAAATAGGAGACTCTTTATTTTGAATTTGGGATCTTTATTAATGCTAGCTGAGATCAAAAAGGTAAATAAAACTTAAGGGAAGGGTTAAGAAGGGTTTGGGACCTATTAAGAAAGAAAAAATGACCATTGGATAACAACATCAAGTAGGATAGGAGCACCAAGTGTTGTAGTCCACTAAAATTCTATTATTTGGGACTAAGGAAAATAGGTTGGGACTAACACAAGCCAAATCTAGGGGTCTTTGGGGGTATAGGTCAGTTGACTGAGATAATATAAAGGTGAAAAAAGTGAGAAACAAGACTAAGACAAGCAAAACAAAGACATGACTAGTGCGAACAAGGCTCGTATTCTCTAGTCGAAGTCTCCTATGAAGAGGACTGTGAAAAGACATGATATGTGTGGTTGCTTGACCAATTTAGGGTGTATAAATTTGCCCCACTTTTATTCTAGTGATGTAATGAAATGAAATACTAGAGTAAAAGAAAGAAGAATAAAATGCATATTTGAACCTACCTATGTGGAGGTGAATGTGTTGTAAGGGTCCAACTCACTTCCTAGCAAGGGAAGTAGATGGAGATCCAAATAATGCCTGGAGAGAGAAGGAATCCATAGAGTGAATGCCCCCTATACTAAATTTGAATGCAAAATCCATGTATCATGGAGAAGGAGGATAATTATTTCCCTCTATGTTGATTCTGATTGAAGATGAGGAATGCTCTAAGGCCCAAAACCAATGTATATCCTCCATCCCATGTAAACTCATATAATTTGGAAGAATGTATAAAATTTGTATGTTGTGAAGAGCAAAAAATTTCATGCCCCCACTCTGAATATCTAAACTAGAACTAAGAAGGTATTGGAGATTCAAAACCAATGTCTATCCTCTATCTTACACAAACTCATGTAGTCTAAATCTAACTAATACAATGGACCAACCATTGTAGATGGTCATGCAATCCAACTTGGGTATAATTAGGTGTAATCAAAAATATGGTCAATGTGTAAGAAGAGAATTACATATCCTACCATTCCATCTGTATAATCATGAGTGATTATGAACATGAACATCTATGCCATACCCCCAAATCTGGTATGTGAGCGATGCATCTATAAAATTTGGTAATTTGTATAACCACATGTGATATGACATATCTTGCCATGCCTCATGCAAAAATGAAGACCAAAACACTATGTTTTATACTATGCCAATAGTATGTTTTATACTATGCCAATAGTATGTTATCTGATTCTATAATTGTGTCATGTTGTATGAAGTTGTATGTGTGAGACATGTAGCATATGCATGCCCTCAAATCTAGTATCTGAGTTTGTATCTATATCGAAATCACTATGAATCTATATAATCTAAACCATTATATCTGAATAGTCTATGTATCTATATCAAAATCACTATGAATCCATATAATCTAAACCACTATATCTGAATAGTCTATGTACTTATAAACTGAAGGTATATCCCTTTGAATATCTTGAGTATGTTGTGTGACCCTCATAATTTGAGTCACTATATATCTTGACCAATCTAAGTATACATCCATGGTGTATCCACTTATCAAAGTGGATGGGTATGTCAGGTAAGTGTAAAAATAAGAATAGTATGAATGACACCTCCATTTTTATGAGGGACAAAATCTATGAAAGAGGAGGTCAAGCCAAAAGTGATGACTAGTGGCGTAGTAATAGAAATAAGGTTGGTATGTTGTGAATAGATTGAAAGTTTGTTTGATTGATTAGTTTGTGTTGTTGAGAGTGGAACATGTTTTGGCTGGTGATGACCAAGGTACATGTCAAGGTATAAGAGAAATATAAAAATGTTCATGCCATAGTAGGCAAATAAGGTAGTAAGAGAGCAAAGCTTGATTGATGTCGAAGGTGTCATTTTCATGATTCTATGGAAGGAAATGGTTTGAAAAATAGAGTTACGAGGTTCAAGTTGTAGGCAAAATGGCATTTTGTTTTGAACAAAAAAGTCAGCTAATATAAGAGATTGGACTGATTCTTGATTCATTTGTGCATTAACTAGGTTGAGATTTTGAGCTCTAAAGTGAGAACAATATCAAGGATATGAGCACCTACCATGACCTGGTTTGAGTAGTTGGCAGACCAGATTTAGGCTGGTGGCAATGTGACCCTCTTAAGCAACTCAAATTTTTGGTTTTTCTTATCTTTTAGGCCTATTTTGGTGTTTTTGAGGGCTTAAAAGTAGCTTAGGAAAAAAAATTGTTTCCAGTGCTCTAGTCTTATAGTCCAGCACTCCTATCTAGGGTTCAATGTTCCTATCTAGGGTTCAATGCTCATATCTAGGGTTTAATGCTCTTATCCAATGTTCTTGTCCTTACTACAACATTATTATCTAAGAGACATAATTTTTCTATGATGTTGCTTTATTGTTTACTGTTGTTCTAGCTTGACTTTTGATTTGGTATTGTTGTTGATAGATGTGTTGTTTTTGGTGTTTGAAGGGTGAGGTGCAGATGAGAGAGTTATGCATGGGTTAGGTGATGGAGTATTAAGGTTGCTTCCACTATCTGTTGATAAGATAGTAGTTATGGATAGGGTAGGTTTAGGTCATGTGTGTGACCTAGGTACAATGCATTGGGACCAATATCTGATGACTACCTTATGCAAGAGGTGGAACATAGATACATGTAGTTTCTAGCTTCCTACAGGGGAGATGACTGACTTTGGAAGATGTGTATCATATACTACATTTACCAATTAGTGGGTGGTGAGTGATGGTACAAGATGACATGGGTGTCAATGTGATTGTTCATGCATCTTTATACTTTGTTAGTGTGCCCTCAGGTAAACATCAAAGAGGTAGTGATAGTGATGTGTTATTATCAATCATTGTGTTGTCTAATGTTTCACATTTATATAAGTAGTTAGTTATTTTGTTGGCATCTTTTATTATTATGGATGGGAGAAAAATATCTATTGCATATAAGATGCACAAGATTGTGCATAGTGTGGAGGTATATGGCACTTTATTCTCATGGGGGAGGACTATGCTAGCCCACCTATATAGGGATATCTACAAGTTTACATCAGAGTCATTCAATGGTGAGGTGATCATAGTGACCTTATTACATTATTGGGCCTATGAGCACATAGCAGTTGTGTAATCAATTAGATTACTGAGGGCAGAGTGGGTACCTTCACAAATATTCAGGGAGTGGTGGATGAACATGATGGCTATTTGATCCCATGGGATGGATCATTATAGGTTGGTTTTAGATGGATTGGTGGCTAACAACATCATATGGAGGCCTTACAAATAATTTCTTGGGTGGGTAGAGGATGGAGTATAGCTATGATATATGAGGGTTAGTTGTTGGATACATGACCATTGGGGTGGAGTATAAGATCACTTTCAGTATGAGCACATTACTAGATAGTTTGGTGTATCACAGGATGTGCCCCTAATAGCATGGGTGTGGGTGAGGAGTGCATGAGTGTCTACAAGGGTAAGAGCTCATACAAGGCCTATTAAGGCTAAGCTCGCACCATTAACTTTAGACACGAGTGATGTGATCATAGATATTTTGGATGTGGATGACATTGAATGTATAGATGCATATATCACGTGGTGGACTAGGTATCAACGGGCTCCATTATACCTTATTAATGAAGGGGATGCTCTAGAGTATGAGGATATAGAGTTAATCCATATGATGGAAGGTAAGCAGTGATTACATTTGAACTATGTATAAATTTTTGTTGTATTTTGATTTCAAAGTATATAGCTAACATAGTGTCAGACTTTTTGCATAGGTGAAGTGATAAGTGCTCAGGATAGAGCATAGGTTGGGGTAAGAGGTGGAGATGATGATTACTAGGAGACAATAATCAAGTTGACACTTCCATAGCTCACATGACATGTACCTAATGATGTAGTGGAGGATGGATTGATAGTTTGAGTGATGGTCATGGCCGATATCCATGCCCATATGTTTGACAAGGTTGTTATAGTGACAACTACATATGTTAGGGCAATAGGAGAGAGAGACAAGTTGAGAGTTGAGCTGGAGAGACATAGGATGCCCCCACCTAATTTTGGATCTATTAATATGAGGATCATGGATGAGTATATAGATCTTCAAATATGATATGTGAACTTACATGAGGAGCATGGTTGGCTACTAGAGTGAGAGAGTCATCATAAGAGGCATGCAACAACTCGAGGAGGTGTGAGGCCATCCAGTGCTAGGGTAAATTATGGGACTAGTACTGGTGGAGAGAATGAGACTGAGAGTGAGGACCTGACACTCATTTATGATTGATTGTACTTGATATCGGTGTATACGTATTGAAAACTCATTATATATATGGATACTTATTTGATTTTGACTCATGCATATTATGTTATGAAATTTGGCGTATATTGGTATATTTGATGTAAATGGTTGATTTAAAATAGTTGATTTGGCATTGATGTTAAGGTTACATATGTTTGGTAAAATGTTATTTGGGATGTGATTTGATTGTTGTTGATAGGTTCAAGTGTGATGCTAGTTTAGATTTTGAATCATATGTGAGTAAAAAAGTTTATTATTTTGTAATAGGTAAATTAATTTTGATAAAGTGAATTGCTTTTAGATTGGTAAAATAGGATTTGGTAAGATCAAGATTTGGATGATTTGGTTTGGCTAGGGATGGTTATTTGGAACTAGGAATGTTAGTCGTTAGTATAAGGGGATGTAAGATATCACTATGTGCATATCAGCCCCATGGTTGTTGTATCACTATCTGAACTTGGATGGCCAATTGAACAAGTGGCCATACTACTCATGCTATGTAGTAACATGCCTTGTATTTGATGTTGTATGTGGTGTACTAATTGTAATTGTATGTGGAGACTCTGTAAGATGCAACCTCAATGGATGCACAACTAAAAGTATGTGTTGTGAAGGAGGCTCATCTATATACAATCTTCATGGATTACTACATGAAATAACACCTTAAGGCCTCTACTATGATCATATGACTGAGCAATATATCGAGATGGAACTGTAGCTTGTGATGGGGGATCATCTAATCCTAATTATAGTCAATTGCTACATGAAATAGGTCCCTAAAAATTTGACTATAGTGAATATCTATCTAGAGTATTACTTTGTGATATGGGTTCATCTAATCTTAACTGTAGTGGGTTGCTACATGAGATAGGACCCTAAAAACTCTACTACAATGCTTGTGACTATGTTGGATATGTACATGGAAATTCACTATGTACTCCATGGACTACACTGCTATATGTAGGTGGCTCTCATTATATTAGTCTCCAAACCCTCTGAATAGGTGAGATAGGAAATTTCCTATGAGGCTCTATCCTAAAAATTGCATTACTCTCATGATGAGTAACCAATGATTCCTATGAAGGAATGTCCTGAGATGACTCAGCAATGGAGGAATGAGGTCTATGGATCCATGATGGATTAGATCTCAATGCCCCCGATATGAATGTTATGATTTTTTTATCAACACATATTTTAATATAGGCCCCGAGTCCATAACAATCATTATCTCCATGTCTACATATACGATGATAGTTACAAAAGGGCCGATGTGGTTATTTGTGTAGGAGATGTAGATCTCAAAGATGAGTAGAAGGTAAGGTGATTAACATTCTATCTAGTAGTGTTGATAATATGACATATGGGATATCTCACTCTGAATCAAACTATAGTGGTGCCCTAATATTGTTCTTTATAGTGCATACTGTAGGTGGTGCTCTAGAAACTAGCTCTCTATTCTTAACTAGTTTCTTTTCGGGATGTGGTCTCTTATATTATTTGGGACATGGTGGATGTTGTGTGTTAGGATCTATAGATGGTGGTAATGTTGTGAAATCTAGAGTAAGCTGATCAACTGAATCTGACTCAATCAATCCCAATTTCTTCTCCAAGGCTAAAACTATATAACATAAGTGCCTAAAAGAGGACTATATTTGATATAATATATGCTCAATGAGGGGTTGGTGAAGCCCCCTAATTAAGATATGTTGAACCTATAAATTTTTTGGTTTATAGATCAAGCATAACATGTGAGTATTGAATCATAAAATATAATCACTAACTAATTCTGAAGGATTATGATGCAATGCAACAAGTTTCTCATATGTAACATGAGGGCCCATGTTTGCTATGTAATATATGAGAAATGCCTCCTCTAAGTCATCATATGTATGCAAGGAACCAATGGGGAGTAGATGAAAGAACCAATTCTATGCATTACCCACTAATGTTTGTTGAAATAACTTAAGTAGAATCAAAGGACTCACATGAGATGGTAAAGCCTTCTAAAAGTCTTTAAAGTGTACAAATGGATCTCTAGTTCCATCAAATTTAGGAAATGATAGTATCTTGAAATACTTAGGCAATGAAGCTTTGACAAATGTCTTCGAAAGAGGGTTACCATTCAAATCATTAGCATCCATCCAAGACTTATAAGCCTTGTTTTCCAAAGTAAGGAAATGTACTTGGTGTTTTAATTCACCAACTACATGCATCAAAGAATCTTTTGGGATGGTATATTAGTATCTTGAAGTGGTTCATTTAAACATTGAAGTGGATCATTTATTTTAGCCATGGGAATGTTACATTTAACAATTGGATCATAGAGTGGGGGCGTGCTCACTTGGACCTTAGTAGAGGGATGCGGGATACCATTTTATTTGGGTGAAGAGTGAGAAATAGGTGTTACTATAGTATGGGGTGTCTTGGGAGATTCATTGGTATCTTTAGTAATTAGTAAATCACATTCTAATCGAATAGAAGATGTGATGTGATCATTGAAATGTGCATCATTTGAAATATAATCATGCATATAAGTAGAAACAACATTTTGTAATACATTATGTTTGAAAGGAGGAGTGAGAGAAGAGTTAGAAGCATAAGATGCATTTTCTTCTTCACTATATGCATAATAGTCATCATTATTCCATCTATTATCACAATCAAAATTTTATTCATTTGAAAGAGGAGAAGTACAAGATCACTTTCATATTCACTCTCATTGTCATATTCATTTACATGTTCACTATCATACTCATTATCACTAGGGAGAGGGGTAAGATAAGATGTTAATTCTTTTCTAATATCCAATAAATTGTCATGTGAAATTGGAATACTATGTGCAATTATGTTATCCTTGAATGGAGTGCATGTGTTATTTTCATTTGCAATATGAGAATTAAGAGTAAGAGAGTTATCATTTAGGCATTATTTTGTCATTGTTTGATATGACAAAGTAGAGTTAAGAACATGAGATGGATCATTTGAACTATGCATTAGAAGTTTGATTCTATTTTATTTATATTGTTTTAATTTGGACATGTAAGTAATAAAAGAGAGGGAGAAACTAGGTTCAAATGCAAGTAAATTATCACCAATGAGAGGTTCACTTAGAATTGCATGACTAATCTGTACATTTGATGTATTATGTATAGGAGAATGAGGTGAAAAGTAACTCTCCCATTTATCAAAATTATTTTCTTTGGAAGAGGAAAGAAAAGAGATAAATTGAGAGAAGAAGATGCATCTACTTTTCTTCACTATCACTTTCATATGCATCATCATATTCCTCATTACAACAATAGTAATTATCTTCATTGTAAATGAAATCATTTTCCTCATTTTTGGCTAATTACTATTCATTTTCATAATTATGAGAAAACATTAGAAATTTATCGATAGGATGAGAGGGAAGAAGTGCCTTAGTGGCCATTTTATTGCTTTCACCAAAGAAAGTATGTGAAAGTACTATTAAGAAAATAAATGCAATAATGACTACTAACATATGGATTTTGAAAATATTTTTGACACTCCAAATAATTTACAAAAATTCTAAAATCTTTATCTAAAAATTTTAATGGAGGAAGGCTTGGGGTTTGAGGATCTAGTTTGGAAATCTAGGGTTTTAAGTTAGAGTTTTAAAATTTTAAAATTTATTGAAATAATTTGAATTCTAAAATAAATTTGATTAAAACAAATGTACAAAAAATTATAATTTTGAAATTGAATTTTTTCACAAAAATGTGAAGGAAAACCCTAGGGGTACTTAGGGTTTGAGATTTTGTTCAAAGTAAGTTGGGTTCACCAAATGATTTAACTTTTTTTGGGAATAATTGAGTTTTATTCCTATTTTAGTTAAGAGTCTAGATTAATAAATTAGTAGAGAATATAGCCATAATTACAGTCCTGATTTGTATTACTATTTTTTTTCACCTTTCTAAAAATAGCAATAAATAGGAAGAAATACAACTTAGATGGAAAATAGACTGAGATGGTTGATACAAAGGTTGAAAATGGCTATATAGGACTAGGAATATGTCATAAACTTGAATCTAGCTTTTGTTTGATGAAAGGATAGGAGCACCAAAAAGTGGACACTTTGGTGTCTAATGTTGTTGTCATGTTCTGGTGTTGTACTTTTCAATTTTTTATTATGGATTCCGATGCGGTTTGATTTTAGGGTCTTGTAGGTGTCCTTGTTTCTTCACAATAGCTTATCTATACCATTGTATGACCTATTTTCTTCTCAAACCCTAGGTCTATCTACACACATGAAATAACAAACATATCAAAATCTAAAAGGGAAAAAACTGGATTAAGGGAAGTATGATCACATGATCTAGAACCCTCGTTATCCTGATCACTACCTACATTAACCCTCAAGCTAGGGCCTTAGATCAATGTGTATGTTAGATGCAAAAATGAACTTTTTTCTAGGTTTTTCCTTGATCAAGCATGTAAATCTATGTGTGACACAGAATTTTGAGTTATACTATTGACTGATTTTTATAATCTAATGTGCCAAAGTAGTAAGTGATAGATATAAAATGCTTTGTGAAGTTTTTTATATAGGAGACTATTTTGAATTTGGGAGATTTATTCATGCTAGCTAACATCAAAAAGGTAAATAAAACTTAAGGGATGGGCTAAGAAGGGTTTGTGACCTACTAAGCAATAAAAAATTACCATTGGACAACAACACCAAGTAGGATAGGAGTGTCAGGTGCTATAGTCTACTAGAATTCTATTATCTAGGACTCAAAAAAATAGGTTGGGACTAACAGAGGCCAAGTGTGGGGGTCTTTGGGGGTATAGTTCATTTGACTGAGATAATGGAAAGGTGACAAAAGTGAGAAACAAGACTAAGACAAGCAAAACAAAGACATGGCTAGTGCGAATAAGGCTCATATTCTCTAATTGAAATCTCCTATGAAGAGGACTATGAAAAGAGATGATATGTGTGGTTGCTTGACTAATTTAAGGTGTATACACATGGACATGTAGATTTTGGATCTTTCCTATACTTAGGGTCCATGCCAATGTTGGGGGTGTCTACTTTTGCATGATACATTATCATAAGTTACATCTTTATATGACCTTTTACCATGTTGAGCTACATAGATTGCTTACACATGCCTTGATAGCTACTCATTTATTACAAAGTGCTACATGATGATATTTATTATGCTAAGATACTGACATTTATGAATAGTGTAGACTAGTTTACACTTGTTTTTTGATGCATCAATGTTGTTACTTTTGCATGATATGATAGTTGTGTTGTCTATTTTGTGTGGCCCTTTGGACATGTTTATGGATCCTTAGCCTTATTTTATATGGCATACATGCCCCTTGTTGTGTCTCCTTAATCTTGTTTATTATGGCATTCGTGCCCCTTGTTCATGTATCGTTAGCCTTGTTTATTAGAAACATATGTAGTCCCTTGTATGTGGCCCCTTGGCCTTATGTGTGCCATTATATTACATTGTGTGACATTTCCTACTAATCTTGAGTGATTTATATATTTTTAGGTGTCATGATCCATATCTCACACCTCCCCCTTATGTGTTGTGTCATGATTTATAACATGCACATCCTTACTGCATAATTTTATTCAATGGAAAATACTAATGTGTGCTTCATGGTTACATCTATTTGGACATACCAATTATATGCCCTTGCATTACATATGTTACATACATGTCTTGATGCTATATATGTTACTATGATGACTTTGTCTCCACATGTTGACATGAATCTACATGTAATTATATTTATACATGACATGATATAGTTTACTTTTATTTTGAGGTGAGTGACTTGTAGGATCGATCCCACACCTCAAAAGGGGGCATATTAATTAGCTTTTTCATAGATAATAAATCCTTCATGAGCATATTTTAGTATAATACATAGGTTTCAGAGTTAAAATTTTAGATTGGGATAGTTATTTGTTGTATTCAAATAGATTCTAGGGAATATGTTGTCCATTTTAAACTCCACGAGTGAAAAAAATCATATTGATATAGATTCAGATACATTTAGGAGCATGTAAAAGGCATATGGAATCTAGTTCATGGGTCTAATTTAGTTAGGCATGATGTTAGTTCATTCACACATATACACTATTTGACATTTCAATTGGGCATGATATTGATTCATGCACATTATGACAATTTACAATTGGGACAAATTCAATGGGGCATGATGTTGGTTCATGTGCATTTAAACCTTTTCACCTTTGTATTTATTTATCAAGTGTTTAAAAGTGTGGAACAATATTGAATCTATAAGTCCATCTGTAGTGGATGATTTATGATATTGAGCTAATGTACACTGAGGCTCAATAACTATGACATTATGCATAGTGAACCCATTGTGTAGCTCTCACCTCATCACCTTGGGGTTACAAGATCAATGTTGGATTAATTACATATGGATTTGGGTATTTTTCCTCTAATCCATGGTGCTTACCTTGGTTAAATTTCAGAGTTGGAATTAATCACTCTTAAATGTTCCATGTTATCCATATGTTTTAGTAGCAAAGCACAATTCTCCAATACATCAACAAGGAAGCATCTTCAAAAATTTACAGTGTGACATGATTTACTCACATATAATTTTACTCCTTCCTTGCTCTTTCAAGTTTCAAATTTTGAGTATAATTTAGATTTTAAATTTTGCTCTATGGATATTGACTACATGTTTATCACAAATTTTCCTTGAAGCAAATTGCACATTTGGATCCTTCTCCCAAAGATAAAGGGTGTTGTACAAAATTAGCCATATTTTTATCCTTTTTCTCTAGTACTTTCATTGCATTGTAATACTATAATAAAATAGTTACATTTGTAGACACTAAAATATGGTATTTGACACTTACAAATGTCAATATTGACCTATACTTATCCTACATGACTTACACATCTTCAAACAAGTATCACTTGTCATTATTGCACACCTACATGTTAGTTATGAGCTTGATCCATTCTAAGTTGTTATCAGTCACCTACAAGAACATTCCATTCTATGTGAAATCAGTGAAATATCTTTCCTAGACACTCCTAAAATATCACATTATAATTTTTATCTCCCACACAGTAATGTAAGGATCAGATAACAAATTGGCATAACTCTCTTGAGGATCACATTACCCCCCTTTACCTATCAATTCACCTAGCATGTTTGTGCCATGGGAAATTACCTAATTAACGACATATAAATACAAATAAAGGTCAATTTTAATCATAATATTTCATTCTAAAGTTCCTCTCAATTATACTAATACACGCTAATCAAATTATCCCTAAACTTCCCAAACTATAGATCAAACACTAGGAGTAGTCATCAACAAAGTCTAAAACACACCAAGCCATGTCAAGTTCTAACATTGTCAAGACCAAAGACAAATTTATAGGTGCATTCATATAGTGAAAGATTATAATTTCACATTCACACTAAGTGGAATAACTACATGTGGCTTCACTTCCCTCTTCAGATTATTAAATATGTAGTCAACAATCAATCATCAATGAGGGTTATTGGGGTTGGTTCACGCTAATTACTCTTCCTCACTTTTTACATGTTTTCAACCTTCACAAGTAGACTTAGGGTATGAAATAAAAGGATGTTTATTTTTGTAGTTATGTATGCAGTTAAAGGTCACAAATCCCATAAATAGAGACATATCAGATATGTACACCGTATTGTACAGGTTGACATTACCCAAGATAATAATGTCAACCTTAGTCACTAGCCTTGATGGATCTACCCTAGGCCTAACGATACTGACCTTATGTGTACATAGACATAATTCTAGATATGGAAGAATCACATGCCTACTTGTAGTATATTTCCACTATCATAAGACAATAGTAGGCAATTATTCAAACAAGAAAAAATAAGTATTTTTATCTCCTTAGTGCTTTCCATAAATAGAAAATATCATTATCAAATTAATCTAGATCAGTTACATTCATAATTATGTTTGATTTATATATATTAAAATATGGATTAATTATACAAATTTAGCCTATTGAGATTCAAATTAATCGCAAAAATAGGGTTAAAATATCCTTGAAACCTTAGGTTTGCTTGTGAAGGGTGAAAACTTATAAAAAAGGAAGTGTAATTGGGATAAGCTGACCTCATTCACCTTCATCGATGATTGATTGTCGCCTATGTATCCAATTCTTCGAAGAGGGAATTCAAGCCACATAAATTTTTTCCCCTTACTATGAATGTGAAATTGTGAATACACCAAGATATCTGGATTTGATCTTGATAATATTATCACTTGACTTGTCTTGGTATGTTTTAAACTTGGTTGATGACTACTCCTAATATTGTATTTACAATATATGAATAAAAGGGAAAATTTTCTTTGTGTGGTAGTATAATTGAGAGATACTTGATAATGGCATATGGTGAATATGCTTGACCTTTATTTATATTTATATGTGCTCAATTGGGTAATTTTCTACACCAGCAAACATGCTAGGTGAATGGATTGACCTATGTGAATGATTTAATTTTGAAAAATGATTGTTGTTAGGTGAAAGGTGGGTAACATAAACCTTAGGATGATAACATTTACATTAATGTATGATCCTGACATTATTGTTTTAGAGACATAATTTAAAGTGTATGTTATTTATTTGATCTATTATAGACTGGAATGTTCTTATAGGTGATTGATAGCAACTTATAATGGATTAGATTCATAACTATCATGAAGGTGTGTAGGAATGGCAAGTGAGAATTGTTTGGTGTAAATGAAATTTGAGCACAATATGGATTTAACTATGTAAATTCAAACCCAAAGATCAAACTGCTAGTTAAAGTGATAGAGACATTATAATAATAATGTAATAGGTGAATAAACATTCAAACCAGCACTATAAAAATCCTAAAGCTAAATCTACACCATGATTAAATAGAATAAAAGACAAAGAGGATTGGGATTACCTTGACTCAAATTTTTGACATGGATGCTGAATAAGGATAATGGATGCTTGATTATGAACTCTTAAGATTGTTGATTGGTTTGACATTCATTTGTTATGAAGCTTGGAGATAGCCAATAGATGAATTTCCATGGAGGAAGAGTTGTTTAAATATAAAGAGGAGGGAAATATCTATGGTGGAGATTTGAAGTTGGTTGGAGGAGATCAAGGGTTGGGAATTATCCAAGGAATTTAAAATTCCTCGGAAGCCTCTAGATTTAGAGGCTTCTAGAGAGGAGGGGTAGGAATAGGGAAGGTTTTAGATTTGGAGGGTTCTATAATCATTTTTAGGAGTTAATAGTGATTAAGGGGAGGTTTAGATGAGGATTAGGTAGGGATTGGGGACTATGGATGTAGGAGAGCCTATGCATAGGCTAATAGGTGGGTCATTAGGAATTTAAAATTCTTAAATAATAGATAAGTAGGATTAGGATGGGATAATATGGATTTAGGATAGATTAATGATTGGTGGTATAGAATAAGGTTAGTGAATAATGAAATATTGATGGGGGACATTAGATAAATGACTATAAAAGGGGGATATATCAGTGGGATAAATTAGATTAAGCAAAATTAGTGTCAACTAATAGGAATATTAGTGATAATTATGTAGGCAAGTGAATTTAGGTGCATATATTTTACCCCTCTTTGAAAGGGAATTGAAAATGGAGAAAAGTGTAAGGATTAATTATCTTTCAAAGAAAAACCATGTCGTGGATGAATGTTAGTAGATGATGTTAAGGTATATGATGCCCCCTTGAGGGGATATGCGGGGAAGAATAAAATGGATTACCACTTGAAAGAAAAAGCGAGGGGTGGGATGAGATGGATAGACAAGGGGTTGGGATGCTATATATGAGATATATGATTAAAAATATGAATTTGACTTGAGAAATGAAGTACAAATTGATGATGTTTCCCCTGGCAAGGACATGTGCACAAGGAGTAGAGGTGATGGGTGTCATGGTTGTCAACACATCCCAAGGGGTAATCAATTGTAATAGGTTGATGATAGGAAAGAATGCCACAATATTTAGATGTATCCCAAACAAGGATGCATTCAAGGGAGAGATTTAGGCCAAGATAAGACATTGATTTGATGAGATAGCTCAAAGCTACATCGATTAATATGATGTACGTAATGATAGAAAAGAATTAATATGATCGAGTGCCCAATAGTTAGGAAAATAATTGGACCACATTGCATCGAATTAGTGAGCCCTAATGTGATTAATGATGATTCCCCTAATAAGTACATATTCAAGGGAATGAGAGAGGAGATAGTGGTTGACTTATTCTTAGGCACTGAAAAGGGTCCAAGTGTTGCCTACATAGTTTGAAAAGACATCAAGCTAATGTAGTTTTAACTCAGAGATGATGATTATGGGGGTTAGAGGATAATGTTAGTGATGGTAGGGTGTGGTTCAGGTGATGAGATGAGGATATGTTAGTTGGATGGATCGAAAAGGATTTAGATGGGTGATGGGAATAAGGACAATTAGATGATTGGATAAATGATGAGGTGGGGAGGTGATCAAGCCATCACAACTTTCATAAACCTCATCATAGTCTAATAAATCCAATAAATATAACACTTGGTAGTGTGCCCCATGCTATAAGTATGACCAAGATGACATTGTGCCAAAGTGCATAAAATGGGCAAGTAACAAACTCTACATCCTCAAGGGAGCTTACAAACATTATTTTGACCTCATAGCATCCTCCTTAATTTCCCAATACACAAAATAGACACAACAAACATAATACAAAAAAGATATATACATGATAAAATACATGCAAACCAGATTAAAAAAAACAAGTGACACACACAAGTATATATATGCAGTGTCATAGTGCCTTGTCTAATGATGGGATGAGTGATTGGGTGATGAGCTAGACTAGGATAATTATGATGTGGGATAGACTTGGATTTGGAGAGGATGATCATGATTAAGGTTAGGAGAAGGATAAGGACTTAGATGCGGACATGGATTAGATGTTTCCCCTAGTTTAGGATAGAATGATGGATGACATGATAAGGTCTTTATATACTATTTTGATCCTGAAATCAAATCTAAAATTGGCCAAAGAAGGTGGTTTACAAAAGTGATGACCAAGGATTACCAAAAAACAAGACCTTACAAGAGTCCAATATATCAAGAAGAGGAGATAATGATGGGATCAAATACCTTTCATACTAGCAAAGAGTGATTGGATGGGTGCTAGATATGAAGAGGCAATGATAAAGACAATGGTGGGACTCAAGTACCCTTCATACTATCAAAGACATGATGTGATGGGTACTAGGTGTTAATAGGCAATGATAGAGAAATGATGGGTGCTAGACTAAATTATTTGACAAGGTGATGCATGTTAATAATATTTAGCCAAAAAGATGATGAAGATACGATGGGATGGGTGACCACTTCGATTTGGTTTTAAGACCAAACATGGTATCCAAAGATGGGAAGATATGAAATGGATGGAGATGGATATGACTAGGGGATTTAGGATAAGACAAGACATCATGGACAACTTTTGGCTTTTTCAAAGTTTATGATTTTTAGGGTTTTTTAACATATTTCAATTTTTATTGCTTTTTGGGATTAGGTATGTACACTATACGAATGGGGTTACTAGCAAAGTGAATACCAAGCCTATTAAATAAAATGATGGATGAGTGTCAAGAGGATGAGGATGGAGCTGAAAAGGATGTAAAGACCAAGTAAGGAATGGACTAGGGATTGCCAATGAGCACATCATGAAGGAACCAAATGTTTAGTTGTCTGAGTGTCCATTAGAGGATATTCCAAGATGGTTTGGGAATAGTTATTAAGACACCTTCCTTTACTTACGAAGGCAAATATGGGAAGGAATGTGATATGATAGAAGATGATGGGTAGGAATAATGGACTACAGAATAAGATGGATAAGGATGACGTGGATGAGGTATATAAACAAAGTTAACGAGGGATGAGATAAGTGAGGATGGACTAATAAGGGATAGATGAATTTTTCTCCCAAGTGTTGAGGTACAATGTGGACAATAGATTATTTTACCATGATGTTGGAAACTATTTTGCATCATGGTATTTGTCCAAGGTGCTAGAAGACTGGTTCTCACCATTAGACAAACTTTTTTTTTGGAATGGCATCTTGGTTTATTGGATATGGGGACAAGATGAAAGATGTTGATATTGGATGTGATATCTAGCCAACACCTATTATAGGGATTTGTGATGGTAGGATCATTTTACTGGATGTATTGGGGTCTTGATGACCTTCATTGATTCTTGATAGAGATCCTACCAGATATCTAGACCAAGTGTCTTTATTACCCCTAGGAGGGATGATGTTACCCGAGAAGGTGATGTGAGGTATGGATTAGATTATACCCTGATTTTGATGGATGATAAGATCAAGATAGGATGGTATGATGGGTGATGGAGGATTAGGACTAAAATAAATAATAAGATCATGATAGGATGGGGTGATGGAACATGGAGGATTAGGACTGACAGTCACATACATTGTTAGAGATATGGGACATGCTTCATTTGATTGGTACCAATGGACAAAATACTATAGGAGATACAAGACCTTTGACTTTGTGATTCATCTTTGATCTGATCACTTGATGGATGATCAACCATGCTTTTGACATTATATGGGTTTTGAGATTGGATTTGACTTTGATTGCCTCCTTATGCCTAATTTTGGGCTTCATCATGGGAGGTTGATTTTTAACTTGATAAATGATGATGATTTTGACTTTGACATTCCTCTAGTGCCTAATATTGGGATTCACTAAGGGAAGACATATTTGGATTAGGCTAATGATTTTATTCTTTTTTATTTTGATTGATGGGATCAAATATGACGTGATTATTATGATTGACTTCTGGAATATGGTCTTGGACCTTTACATATGTGGCACACCTTATGTTGTTTGAGGAAGAGTCCAACAATGTATGTTCCTCTTCATCCCTATGAAATGATGTGATTAAATGATCATTAATGGGAAGAAAAGGGTCTATGATGAATGAAGGTGGGGGAGATGGTATGATGAGGTTAATGAGTGGTGATGGGGTAGCATAGTATTCATAGGGGTTCCTAGGAGACCCAATTTTGACATTAGGGAAAATCTCCTCAAGATTAGCAAAAGGATCATGAGGATTAGTTGTACTATACATATCCAAAAGGGGATTAGATTCATCTGATTATCTTTAAAAGATAAAGATTTTAAGAATTATGTTATGACTTCATCATCTTGATTAGGATCAAAAGATATGCCTAGTTTTAGATTAGAGGTATCCTAAAAAAGATAAGCATTATCTTCATCAATAAGGGATGCAATTTTTGATGAGGAATTTGATGTGGATATTAGTGTTGAACATGATCCTGATGAAGATAAGATTTTTGATGTTGAATCTAATGCATAAGATGCAAGGCTACAAGTAGAAGATTGATTGTCCGTAATTAACCTCTCATTATGGGGTATTTCATGTGATGGTGGAGATGGAGATGATGGATGGATGATAGACCCATGAAAGGAGTTATGAGAGATGGGAGGACTAATCTTATAGGGAAGAGACTCATCTTTGATGGAGGATTTATCAAAGAATGGGGGATCATGGAGGAGGGGTGTGGTGTCTTGACCTTGGCTTGGAAGTGGAAGGGCTTGATTAGGAATGGAATCTTGGCACTCCTCTTTTTGTTCACCTAGGGTTACAGATGCATCTAGTTCATCCTTGAATATAATCTCACCATGATTGATGAGGTCTTAGACATAATCTCAAAAAGGTTAACATCAATTAATAGTATGCCCTCTGGTTCAGTGATATGCATAATATTGGTTATCTTTATAACAAGAGGGCTTAGGCTTAGTAGGATCAAGATGTCATATGGGTGGATAGACCATCAATTTAGTACCAACTAATTATTAGAAAAGAGATTCTAAGGACATAGAAAAGGGAGTATAAGGACCCATTTTACTTTGTGACTTAGATGTGGAAGCATTAGACTTTAGATCATATGGTTGGTGATGCTATTGGGTGGATGTTTTGGTAGTAGATGAGGTGGCTAGGATAGGATTCCCTTTGCTAGTATGGGAATGGAAAAATGATGTTTTATGTATAGCAAAGGGAGGATTGGTGGAGTATTCACATGAAGGGGCTTGGAGAGGAGGTGCAATGAGTTGAAGGGGGTTAACACCTTCGAGGAGTGGTACACCCATCATAAGGAACTTCAAGAGGATCTCATCCTTATGGGTAGCTATGTATTAGTCAATGAAAGTGGGGTATATCTCCATAGTGATGGTTGAAGAGTGATGGATGACAGAGGTAGGATAAGGATTGGATGTGGTTCTTGAACAAAATAGGTCAAAAGAACTGAGCTAGTATGATTTGGTGATGATGGATGAAGAGGTGGACTAAATATGTTGAGGATGATATATGACTAAGGTCATATTTCATATGGATAGTTCAATAGGAACTAACATCCTATCAACGTTGCCTAGTTGTCAATCTAGCAAAAGGATTGAGGACTTAATGGGTGCCTAGATTCAAACTAGCAAGAGGATGATATGGTGGGTACTAGTTATAAGTAGGCAATGATAATAGAGACTATATTGATGATGGGTTTGCTAGATTGAAATTTGACAAAGTGATAAGATGCTACCAGAATATTGAAAAGAGATATGGCCAATGGGATGAGTGATAGTGGATTAGGATGATAGGATGATGTGGACAATAAGACTAGCTTAGAACCTTAATTTTGCTCAATATAGGATGGGATATGAGTTATGTGATGAAAGTGATTAGGATAAGGGAAAATAAGTATAATGAGAGGTAATGATGAAGTGATGAAGGGGTAATGATGGGATGGATATGGTTTAGACCTGTATGTGATTTAGAGAGCCAACTAGGACAAGGATAGACTAGATGGGTTATGAAGACAAGGTCAGAGAAATGATTAGGGATGAACTTTAGGATAAGATGTGGATGATGAGATGTGATTAGGATATGTAGGTGATGGGGAGGTATGACTAATGATGGATGGATATGATGAGATTAGGAGGGGATTAAGATAAGGTTAGAGATAGGATAAGGATATACCAAGGCAATGGTGAGATGAGGACCGGATGATGGGGTATGATGAGATAGGATAATATGGGGATGATTAGATTAGGATGGGGTGAAGAAAAAGAGGGTGATGGGGAATAAAACTATAGAAAGGATATTATGAGGATCATATGATGATAAGCTAAAGATATACAAGATGATGATATATGTTCAAGAGGATGATTAGAATATACAAGATGATAGGCCCAATATGTACAACATGGGATGATGGATGTGTATCGGATGGGATTAAGATGTGTAGGTGATGGGGGATTATCAAGGGTAGGTGGAGAAGGTGAAACTATGAGGGGATTGAGGCAACGTGGTAATGTGGAATAGTATGAGATGTGTAAAAGGATGTACAAAAGGATAATATGTACAATGGTATGATGACAAGGTTGTACAAGATGATATGTATAAAAATATGATGGGATAAATATGTAAAAATGAGAGAAAAATAAGGCAAGGATGTGAAAATACCTAGATAGGTATGTATGGGTTTGGGGTATAAGGCTGACTCAGCTCACCAACAACACGGGTCTAACATAACACACACCCAAGCAAGTAAGTTACAACCTATGATTAGTAAACTTAAGGGTGTGTAACCTGATGTCTGCATCATCTAATGGCTTCATGGGTGAGGTTGTAGGCTAGTGACCCATTGTGATATCAACCTAACCCTCTTAACTCTGCTTACACTCAATGGCTACTTTAGAGCTAATACTGACTCCTACAATGGTACACTTATTACGATCAAAGATCTTATGTTAGGTTTGTACAAGGCTCTTTAGATGCATCCCCTATATATGAAGGTATGATGGGGCCCAAGTCTATATAGGAGGATGTCTAACCACCCTGTGTATTAGAGCTTAATTTCCCCTCACTCCATGGAACCCTTTATGGGAAATTTCACTTAGGCACCTAATGATAACTCTTCCTGGTATTTAGACTCCACTAGAACATGGAGTTTGGACTAGGGCATGGTGGTGAAATCCATGATCACCAGCCCCCTAAAAAATAAAAAAGGATAGAGGGTTTATAGGTAGTTTTTGATCCCCCATGAATCATCACAAGGATGCAAGGGGGAGATCATACACCAACCGTAACTTAGGATACAAATAGGTAGACAAAAGATTAATTAACCGATTATGATTAAGATGAGTAATTATATACAAGATGAAAGAAAATAATATAAAAGCAAATATATATACACATAATAAGATGATAAAAAATGATATATATAAGACAAAATGATTTAAAAGTGATTTTCAAAAGTGCCATAAGGAGTCTTTGACATGCAGCATACAAGAACATGGTTAGTAGTTTGAATTGAGCACTTGAAAAGAGGGGTCCTACAACATAAGGATTAGTATTTTAGATCACTCCTAAGGGATAATGTTAGACTCAAAATATGACTTGTAAAAAGATGATGTTAGTAAGACAACATAACCCTTGTAAGAAACAAGATAGAGCCATTAGAATCATAATGTAATAGGTGAATAAACATTCAAACCAACATTATAAAATCCTAAAACTAAATGCTCTACACCATGATTAAACAAAATAAAAGATAAAGAGAATTGGGATTAATTTGACTCGAATTTTTTACATGGATGCTTGATCAAGGATGATGGATGCTTGATTATGAACTCCTAAGATTGTTGATTAGATTAACATGGATTTGTTATGAAGCTTAGAGATGGCCAATAGATGCATTTCCATGGAAGAAGAGTTGTTTAAATAGAAAGAGGAGGGAAATATCTATGGTGGAGATTTGAATTTTGTTGGAGGAGATCAAGGGATGGGGATTATCCAAGGAATTTAAAATCCCTTGGAAGCCTCTAGATTTAGAGGCTTCTAGAGAGGAGGGGTAGGAATAGGGAAGGTTCTAGATTTGGAGGGTTCTAGAATCCTTATTAGGATTTAATATTGATAGTGGAAGGATTAGATGGGGATTAGGTAGGAATTAGGGACTAGGAATGTAGGAGATCTTAAGCATAGGCTAGTAGGTGGGCCATTGGGAATTTAAAATTTCTAAATAATAGATAAGTAGGATTAGGATGGGATAATGGGGATTTAGGATAGATTAATGATTGGTGGGATAGAATAAGGTTGGTGAATGATGAAATATTTATGGGAGACATTAGATAAATGACTATAAAAGGGGGATATATCAGTATGATAAATTAGATTAAGCAAAATTAGTGTCAACTAATAAGAATATCAGTGACAATAATGTAGGCAAGCAAATTTAGTTGCATACATTTGGAGATGCACAAATCATGTAGGATAATTTTAGGTCAATATTGACATTTCCCAGTGTCAAATACTAAATTTTAGTATCTATAATGACTAACATTGATATGTGTCTATGTAGTAATAGGTGCCCTCTTATGATTAACATTGGGTGCATAAGAGGCATAGTTAGTGTTTTTACTATGTCCAACACCAATATATGTAATATACGGATGTGTTTTTTGAAGCACATTAGTCATTGGATTGGTGAGAGGAACCATAGAATTCATAGGTTTCATAGGATTAGGATCATTAACTTGAGTATGTGTGGTAGCACTAGGTGGATGCATAAAAGGTTTAGTATCATGAAGATCACTAGCCTGGCCACCTAATGTATGTATATGAGAATGTCAGTTGGATCCATAAATTTTTTCTCTATTAAATGATCATTATTCCAACGTTTTTTTTTGCAAATTTAAATTATGTAGTAAATTTTAACACTTCCATGGACATAAAATCTCTAAAATTAGAAATTGTTGCAACCCTAAGTTGGTGAACTTCTTTGGAAAATTTTGGATCATCATAGGGGTCATGGTCACTGCCAACATATAAAGAAGGATAAATGGATACTATATTAACAAGAGATTATATCTTAGCCCCAACATCAACCATATAAGAATAAATATCACTAGTAGAAGTTATGGGCAATAATGGGCACAAGTAAGATGAAAATCTGAAAATCAGTTTTGAAAATAGAGGATCAAATCTTAAGTAACCTCCAAATATATGTGTGGTTAAGCAATGAATATGTGTGCACTTGATTTAAAAGGTGGATGTAATTCAAAAGTAAAATAGTTAAATAAGAGTGAGGGTCTAATCAAACATGTAATAAAATACGGAGATTTAAAATAAAATTAGAATGTGTGTGTGTGTGTGTGTGTGTGTGTGTGTGTGTGTGTGTGTGTGTGTGTGTGTGTGTGTGTGTGTGTGTGTGTGTGTGTGTGTGTGTGTGTGTGTGTGTGTGTGTGTGTGTGTGTGTGTGTGTGTGTGTGTGTGTGTGTGTGTGTGTGTGTGCGTGTGCGTGCGTGCGTGCGTGCGTGCGTGCGTGTGTGCGTGTGTGCGTGTGTGTGTGTGTGTGCGCGTGCGTGTGACTAGACCATAAGAAGGAAAACCTAGAAGGTATGAATGTTCAAATAACATATGGGTTCACAATTTTTTTTATTGTTTTGTAGATTTAGTATGATTTACGTAAACACAATTAATAAAATAAAATATACTAAATATCTCTACCATTTAACAATTTAACTAATAATTTAAATATGCTCTAGTGACCATAAACAATTGAAATTGAAATTTGGAAAACAAGTAATATAAAATATTAAAAGTAAAATTCATGGAATAGTCACACTTGATGATCAATTTTGAATTATAGAATTGGTTCTAGACAATTCAAACTATATCTACCTATGTGTGAAATCTAGGTCATTAACTCAATGGAAACAAAAATAGTGCCTAATTCTTGACTAACAATTCAACATTGACCCTTTGTGACAAATGATTATGTTTTCTTGCACCAAATATATGATATGCATTGTTTCTACATTTGTAATTTAAGGTGAAGGTTTGCCTCAGTATGTTGTATAATATTTTGTATGTGTTTCTTAATAATCATGAAAAGAATGTATGAAATACAATATTCTTCCTTCTCTTAACCTAGCATGCCATCAACTCACAACCAAAAAAAATTATAGGTCAGTCAACCTCAAGGGAATTACAGTTACTTATCATACATTCTAGAATCAGACCTCACATAGTTCTTGTATAGTGTAAATGGAATCTTGAACAAAAGTTAGGACTTCTTCTTCCTTAAGTGGAGATGCAACAATATGCACACTCACCTAAAACCTTTTTCTAGTATAATAGGGTGATGTCACAAAGGTTTAAATACCAAGGTGGATCACTACATCACAAGTGTATCACAATATATGATCAATAAAGCCAAAACTTAAAGTAGCAGATGGATACATTGGTTTTTAAAAATGTTTGATACTTGACTTGATACTTAGAAAAATGGCCTAGCACGAATTAATATAAATAGTAAGATCTTAGACCTGACATGTGCTAAGTTCTACCCTAGAAAATAACACTAAGAAAAGATCAAGGCATAATGAATTTGGCCATAGGTGAAGGGCCCAAAAAACAAAGGCAAACATAATCAGTGGGTCTGACAATACTACCTAGGGAATAATAGGTGGGGAAAAAGAGGTGTGAGGCATGAAAAACAACATAGAGATGTATGTAATTAGGCTTGAGGTTTAACAAAAATATTATAATGGAATTTTAGATGCATTTAGAAGGCTTAAGAGCCAAAGACAAGCTAGTGTGGGGTAAGAAAAGTCCTATAAATCACCAATTATACACAAATGGATCAAGTGCAACAAAATGAGGAAAAGACACCTTAGAACAGGGTCTTGTACCAATATTAGGTGTCTACACAATGGTAGTAAAGCTAATAAAATTGAACATAAGACCAGACCATTTCTCACACATCAAGACAAGTGAGGTTATGTGTTTAAAATAAGATGAGATGTTTGATGCATAACTTTATCATGTGTAAGGATTTGTAGAAGAAATGGTGTATATAGCCACATTTTTAACATATGGGTTATCCCCAGCCAATTGAATAGTGAAATAATGAAATGTATTGCACTCAAGTCTGCACATATCAGTGAATTGGGGTTGAGTTGTATAAAATGAGGAGAAATGGTATACTACACCAGTTTATAATAGAACATGCATGAATGTATATATATGTTGTAAGAGTGTCATGAAGGTATTGCAAGTAAGATATTTTGGCATGCTTTTAGTGCCCAACTTTATATAAAGATACCAAATAATATGCACAAAAGTGTGACATATACCAAAGTTTTGAGGAACTCAATAGCTAGGATGAATTATTGTTGATACTTATCGTTCTCGTAAACCTTTTAATAAGTGGGTAGTGGATTTTTTGGGTCTAGTTAATCCTCTTGCATGATGCAATGGTACACATTATATTAACAACCATTGATTATATTACGAGAGTGGTTGATGTTGTTCCAAAAAAAAATTATATAGCTTCTACTATAGCTAGATTTATATGGGAGAAAATAATTACAATGTATTAGTGTTATTTAAACATTACGATTAATGTACCAATTTTATTGTGGAAATGATGCATGCATTTTTAAATAATTTATAATTTCACACCATAAGACAACACCTTACCATCCCTAATAAAAATTTGTGGTGGAGAGATTTAACAAGATTATAGGCACTACAGTCATAATAATATATGATGTAGGGTACAAAGACTGAGATTATTGGATTTTGGTTGTGTTTTGTGCATATAAGACAACATGCAATCAATCGAATGAATATACCCCATTATATATTTTATATGGACAAGATAATTAATACCAATGGAATTACTAAAACCATAATTATGCCTTAAGCATGTATGGAGTCTAGAGGAGCATGTATCACTACATAATATGGTGGTAGAGTTACTAAAATTGTATGAGAAATAGTTATTAGTGCAATGATTAAAATGTGTGGAAAGAGGTAATCAGAAGATATGGCATGTTAAACACATAAAAATTAATAATTTTTTTACAAGTGATAAGGTAATATTATATGATTCGAAGTATGTAAAACACCAATGAAAGCTCCATATCAGATGGATGGTACCATATGTGATTCATCATATTCTAAAGGCTAGCACATGAAAACTACATAGATTAAATTATGAGTTAGCACAAATGCATTTTAATGGAAATAGGCTCAATCCCTACTTTGAGTAACTTACAACGACAAAATACTTTAGGTTGATGGCCAATAGAAAATTGTAACACAGATTTCTTTCTTATTTTATATAGTTTATCTCTATTGATGTGCATGATTTTTTTATGTTAATAAATGCTCAAAATCTTAAAAATCCAGTCAATAAATTTGAGCAAGGGGGATTTTGGTTCCTAATATTAAATTTCTAAGTAGAGTCTAGGAAGGATAGCTTTGCTAGTTTTATTTATGCAAATAAGTAAGCTTTTCTCTGACTAAAAATTAAAAATATACAAAAATTAAAGACAACTCGACAAGGTAAAAAAATAGACAAGAGGACTTAGCATATATTTTGCATGGGGGAAGATTTAAATTAGGATGTTTGACAACATGAATTTTAAAATTTATGTGTAAACGCATAATGAGGAATTTTGTGTACATGGGAATTTGTGCATATGCAAGTTTGTCTAAATTAGGAGTTTGTGTGTAATAAAGGAAAGGTACATAAAAAAAAAGGAAGGAATATTATGTAAAAATAAGTGAAAATATGATCAAAGGTAAAATGTGCATAGGAAAAATGCACATAATAGAATAAGTAACATTAAGATTGGAGAGAGGAAATGGCAAGAAATAGTGAACAATATGACTCTTGGGAGATAAGTGGAGGACAACTAAACTAATTATTATGGGTAGGTTTGAATTTGATACACCTTAGGATATATATTATTCAAGTTATAATTTGAAACAAAAACATCTGCATTTTAATAGATTTGGGTGCAAAAAGTTAAGAGATATAGGGAAAAATTAGAAAAATAATTTTAGGAATATAGACAATATCATGAGAAATTTTATTGATGTTATTAGAGGGGCATGCAGGTTAAATAAGGGTGAAATATAGATCAATGATTTATAGGAAAGATTAATTATTGAAGAAAACAATTGAGGAAAATGGTATTATTTCACAGAAGGATTAAAAAAATACAAAATTTGGGAATATAAAATATTGAAGAATTGGAATATGAATCTGAATAGGCACAAGGAAGTGAAGAGACTATTAACTCTAGTTTAGTGAGTTACTGAAAAGGAATAATAATAATAACCAAAATAAATCCCCAAAAAGTTACCCAACAAGGAAAAAGTAAAGAAGCCCAGGGTTCTAGTTGTGACCACACTAATGGGATACAATAAGTTAGTTCAAAATCGTTAAAATTTAAACACCAAATATGGATTGCATGTGATTGATGATTTCAATCACAGGAAGGAAAAATATTCGAAATTATTCTAAGTTTATTGGATATATCAATAATGGAGAACAACAAGGTTTTAATTAGAGAAAACTTGGAGGAAACCAGAGTATTAGAACTATATGAAATACCTTATTTTTTGAAACCTAAGGATTTGAAGAAATGGTTATTGTCTTAAAATCATCAAGGTGAAATATACTTCACAGGAAAAAGTATGAGTATTTCACCTACATGTATCAGTAGATTAACAAGGCTAAATAATGAAAAATAAGATATGCACACATCAACGTGACATCAACACAGGACTAGGAAAAGATTGAAGAAGTTGTAGGGTTGTTAAAGTTGTAAAGGTAGGAATATACTATGATTTTGGATGAGATCAATAAATTTTATGCCCAAGTGGATACACATCTAAATAACACCAAGCTAACTATGGAAGCTCATTGGGGATCCACCTCAAACAACATATTGCATATTTATTACTAGATTGGAAAAGATAAGGTGAGGTTCAATTCTGTAAATTTTGTTATTGAATATATGAATAAGGGGTGGAGGAATCACATAACATAAGAGGAATATTATATAAAGGAATATATTTGATATTGATACCACTAGAGGAAGTAAGCATCCTAGTAAGCAGGGGGTTGGAGATACACCAAATAATAGGTCTCTAGCCATAAAATATGAAGTGCACTAATGTAAGAACCAAAACAATCTCACTTACAAGAGTAAGATGAAGGGATGGTATGGCAATGTGATGAGAGAATTTGTAGGAGATAGTTTAATCTCAAAGAAGTTGATAGAGGCATAATATGGGTTTGCCACTTTTTTTGTTATGAGACACTATACTTTGGTCAAGATAGTTAAAAAATGATATAAGGTAAGCCCTTGTATAAAATTAATGTATGTGATCTCAACGCAATATCTGGATAAGGTGTTAGATCGACTAGAATACATTCATATGTATAAGTGGAGATTGTAGTTATAAATTTAGACAAAATCTAATGGAGAAGAAGCTTCAAGACTATAAGGAAAGAGTTCACTAAAGAAGATGAATATTTAGAAGATGATAGGTTAGATATGGATCCGTAAAATATCCATATGTTTGGGGAAGAGTGTTTGTTAACATGCACATTAAAATAGGTGTACGTGAAACCACTAGTGATGGAGACCATGCAAGGAAAAATAGATGAAGTTGATATTTTTATGTAGAAGAAGAAAAAGAAGACACAAATGGTGAAAGGAGAGAAGTGGAGAAATCTTGAGATGGATAATGTGCAGTATGTAGAATAAAATAATAATTGTTGTGATGAGAAGGAAGAAAACTCCAAGACAAGAGTTGAGGAAGAGAAGAATGTGAGTGAAGAAAAAGATAACTCAAATTCATTAGAGCAATCTTTGAAAGGACAATAAAATACTGGGCTAGTGAAGAAGAAAATAAATAAATGGGAGAATGTGAGTGCAATAGAAATTTAAAGGCAAAATAAGATGGTGAAAACACCACATTTGCTCACGACTAAAGAGCTCAAGAAGGAAGTGGAAGCACACACAACTATAAAATAATAACAAAGTTATGAGAAGCATTTATCAATAAAGAGTTTAGATGAGGAAAATATGGAACCTAAGACAAAATAAAGTTCAAAGGGCTTGAATTAATTACATTATGATATTAAATTAGGAGAAGATGAAGAAGGAAGTAGTGGTGAAGAGCTAAAGGATCTTACCACTATGCACTTGAAGAACATTTTTGCATATCATAATGTGTGGACCCAATATTCCAAATACTATTAGAAGGGATCACAGTGCCACCAAGACTTGAAGAAGGTGTGGGATAAGACATATTTAAAAGGGTATAATATATATGATTGACACATAAAGACTCTGAAGTAATCAAGTTTGAGGTTTATATGATTAGCAATGGATGTAGTGCAACGTAGTGTCACCATGGATAAGGAAGATAATAAATTATGAGGAGTTATTATAGGTAAAAAATGGATCGTTACAAAGGAAAAATGGTAAAATTCACTTCTACATGCAAAGATTAGTAGTTTAGTGGATATGATCAAGAAATAAAGGCCACACATTTTAAATGAAATGAACATAGACAAGTTAGATCCTATTGAGAAATTAAGCACAATCATTCAAAGGTTGTTGCGTGAGACATTGTCCACCCCCAAAACTATGCAACTTACAAAAGAGGAGCATCAAAAGATAAGAATTATATAAACCATGTGCATAATATTTGAACAACTCGGTGAAATGGTTTAAGAAGAAAGCACAAGTAAGAGGGAAACTATTCAATGGGTTTGATAACACATGAGAATTCATTAGTGTTTGGTTAAAGGGTGATGAAAAAATACAAATAATTGGGAACATGTGTGTTTAAGGAAAATGATAAGACACAGTGTGAAAATAAAATGGACAAGGCGATTGCCTAGAAAGCATGTTTTTTTTTTTTTTTAAATGTGCTGAAAGAAGACGTAACATTCAAGTTATATTAGGAAATCAAGGAAAGGTTTAAGACTAATAATGCGACTGCTTATAATTACTATTTGAAACATTCAAGAGACAAGTGCTAAAAGAATAAGTAACAATGCACAAGGCATATTAGGAACTTAAGGAAAGGTTTAAGACTTATGTGAAGATGTAAGTAGAGAGTGTGGATGACATACACAAGTTAGAGTTGATATTAAAGGTTGTGCAAGAAATTAAAGAATCAATTAATGTTTCAATAGATCAGTGGAAAGATTTTGAGAAGAAAAACCATGAGAATGTCCATGAAGCATTGACTAGAAATGAAAAGGACTAGAATGACATTATGTGAGGACAATTAAGAAATGTAGTGTGGGGAAATGTTAATCCTAAAATATGCACATGAGAAAATTTTGGTAAGGATTAATTAAGTCTAGTATGTGTGGGTGAGACACATAGAACCTCTTTAAGTATATATAGATTTTTAAGGTTAAGCTTTGTTCATCTTTGCATAGGATCCCTTTTGAAGATAAATTTATGCAAGATATTAGGTGGGGTGATAAAAAATAAGGAAAAATGCAGATAATTAAGATTCAATCTTGATTATACACATAGAGATGGGATATAAGTGATCACTAATAGATTTTCAAAGAATATTGTCAGTAAGGTTTTATATTTTTTCGTGATCCCTAATGAACCATTTACATTAAATATACAATGACGTAAAGTGCATCATAGGTCAATTAAATCGGTTAAAAAAACAAAATTAAAAAAAAATGATGCAAATTTTCATCATCATTTACGTTGCTAACATAATTTTACATGAGGCATTGTAATTTAACAAAATTTAAATTTATTGTTTCCCATTCACTTAGATAGTGATGCAATTCATGATGTCATGGCATTAATTATTACACCATTCTCTATTGTGTAACAAAAATGTAGTGAATTGGATTGAAAATGAATTTATTTGGGTTATTCATAAAATACACAAAAAAATAAAACAAGGGGAAAAAACAAATGTAACTTGTTGTTATATTGATTTTTGTAAGTGGAGAAGAATATGTTTGATCTCTTCAATCATATGGATGTTTTTAATAATCTAACTAAAATATTATATTCAATATTTTATACTGATCAAAATCTAATAAGCTTTCAATAATATTAAAATAGATTATCCATCAACATTGGAACATGATTTGAAAATTTATTTTTTTGTGCAAAATTATATGAATGTTCAAATTTGTTTATAGATTCACACTCTCATTACATATAAAACATGGAATTGGAAGTAGCTATGACAAGGGAAGAATGAGTGAATCAAAGTCAACAAAAGGAAGAGGGGGCATTATGCCAATAAGAAGTAGTGTCCCCAATTGGCTTGATTAAATTTTGTCATTAGCTTGGATTGATTAAGTAAATATCCACATCACTATATATCCAATCCCATATTTGACTAAATATATGTGAAAATGAAATAAATTTAATCCACATGTATGCAATTTTTTAGGTTGTTGGAAATGTTGGAATTATTTCTCATAGGGTACAATGGGTTCACTCTATCATCCATGCATGCTAAGCATATTAAAAGTACTAGCGAGAAACTTCTCAAATTCCATGGTATGGATTGGTGGAATAAATTAAAAGTAAAATAATAAAGTTAATATTACTAATTTTCATCTTATTTCCGTCTAATCACAGTTATAAGAAAATGAATAAGATCACATTAATGACATGTTGATAGATTATTTTATTGTACAACGTGGTGACATGATCAATTAAGAATTAAATGACATTTATTTATAGATGGTCATGGAAAAAATGGAAATTTGTGTTGGAAAAAAAGGTAATATTGTAGATGAACATGAGTTCAATGACATGACATATGAGGTCCTAAAAGCATATGCTAGAACTCTAATTTTTCAACCAAGAGCATGTAGATCATCTTTATTGCTAATTTAATATTGTTGGAATTTAAAGCAAAATATGAATTGATTGAAATAAGTATTACCACATTTTTTAGGTATGCATATACTAATTTATTGATTTTTAAGTCAATTATAACAAATGATACAGTTCTAGATAAATGTATTAATATAATGATTTTACATAATTTTGAGTATCTATAAAAAATTACTAATTGAAATTGTGATTATACTTTGAGTAAGTTATTAAAAGATGAATTTCTCCAATAGGGAAACATTATTTTATCTACATATAGATATGCATGAAAAATGCTTCAACCCTAGGGATTGGTTACAAGAAGTATGATGTTTGTGTTAACGATTATATTCTATATAGGGGAGACTATGAACATGTAAAGGTGTGTCATATTTTTGGCGAGGTGCACTATCAGGAAGATGTGATTGGGCCCACATTATCACAAAAGTTATTGCAACATTTTTTTGTCAAACATGCATTGAAACAACTATTAGTGCAAATACTTGACAAAGTTAATGAGTTGGCATTATAGTAATAGAAACACTAGAAAAGGGTGCAATGCATGTATCCAACAACTGTAAATTAATTAAACATATTGAGAGAATGTGATTGCAAAATTTACTAGAAAACCATCTAGTTTTAAGCTTGCACTACTTATGGATGTAATCAATCCCTTAGATAACATGGCCACAAGATTTTCATTATTACATGTTATGGTTAACTATAATATTCATCCACGATTAAAAATACAAAAATAATACCTCATTCTTTCACTTATTATTTTAAGGAATAATTAAGTGAAAAACAAGGATGTTTATCTTGCACCACTTATAGATGAGTTGCATGAGCTTTGGAATGGTGTGCACATGTTTGATGTCTCAAGACTACTTGGAAATAAATCCTTTGTATGCTATGGAATTTTGTGTTGGTGTAGTCATGACTACCTAAGATCTATACTATGTTTAGGAATCTATAGTTTTTGTGATTCATTTTCATGTAAGTTAGTTTTACATTTACAACTTTTCTAGGCATTAAATTTTGTGTGTGCATGTGTGTTTATTTTTTAGGCCTTTACACGAAGGACAAATCAACATGTCAAAGGTATGATAATAAATTGACCTCTAGATGATTAAATGGCCTTAATAAGTTTGTGTTTGAAGGGAACATGATATTCCTACCAATTTCCCTCCCAATTTTGGGATTTAAAAAATATAAATTTTGATGGCACAATTGAAATAAGAGAGCCTCCAAATATGTTTTCACCAAGTGACTTATATAAGTGTTGTGAATATGCATGTCATAATGTCGAATGGGATGAAAAGATGGTATATATTTTATGATCTTCTATATTGAAAATATCTCCATCACACATAATATTGACCCAATGCACACGTTGAAAAATTGTGTTCATTTTTTTAAAAAACACAAATTTGAAAGAAAAATCTAATTTGGAAAAGAGGATGGGCCTCAAAGTGTGAAACACAAAGATGAAGTATTGGCCATGTAAGTGCATAAATAGTTGCATGGGCTATGAAAAAGCAAGGTGGTATTTTTCTTCAGCCAATAAAGAGAAAGAAGTGTGACGAGGAAAATAAGGATGGCGACAAACTATGGGCCTTGGCTTCAAAAGGCATTCATAATTTATGGATATATTGCATGACTAAAAACTGATAATCGAAATAATATGTTGAAGGTATAATTGTCGGTGTTTCATTTTTATGGTAGGTTATGAATTATTATTGCATAAATAAATAAATAATGACATGTTTTTTTCTATTTCACAACATATTTTCCCAGTTGCTTTAAGGGGTGGGAATATCTCACCAAATATTTACTCAAAGTTATATATCAATTAAAATGCTTTGCAAGGTATTTTGAAAGCATTCAACTTCAACACTAGTTTTATTGAAATATTTAATGTTTAACTTTATGTAATATTTTGTTTTTTAACAAGTGGCTCTTGTTGAAGAAGATAAATGAGGAGAAGATTGCAATGTGGAGAAAGAATAATAAAAACCATTTATTTTTTTGAAAAGGAACTCCCATAAATTGCATGGACATAATAGTGCATCTTCTAATCTATTTATTGAAAAATGCACATTAGAACCCCTCTAGGTTACACTATGAAAACTACATAATTTTTTTCTTTTATCTTTTTTTTGTAACGGTTAATAATATTAACTATTTGCAATTAATCAAGATTAATTAATGTTCTTAAACATTTTACATGAATTAACATTTTAATCTTAATGTATATACATCATTCAGATACTATACTTTATTGATTAATTCATTGAAATCATCTACGTACAATAGTCAAATCATTCATAATATATTACTAGTATAGGCATATAAGTATTTATTGATTTATCCATAAATGGATCTCAATGATGTAGATACAATAAGATTATTCAACAATATATACATACAAGTTTAAAGGTACAGCAATACATTATTTTAGCTTCAAACCACAACATTGTACATAAAGACATCCATACTCAATAAATACAACCAATTTTGTAATGCATTATAATGAATAATGAATATTCATTTCTATTACCACCACTGCTACATCTATCATATGAATACATAATGTCAAAGTACACTAATACATTAGTGTAATAGAGCTTCCATAATACAACTCATCAAATCAAAATAATATCCATGAGTATATCTCAAAAAATGTTTGGATCCAACTATAGAGAAGGAGAGCATCATCTAGGCACTTTAAATCCAACTACAACTAGATGGTCTCTTATACACCTCTCTATTGTAAGTGGCCCTTCACTTCATGAAGGGGCAAATAATGGTGATGCAAACAAAAAGAACTCATCTAGAACATTGTGTAATACAATCACTATCACTTAGAGTAGTCATATAGACCTTGGAATACATCCTCTATCTCATATGAGATCATACAAGCATGTAAAATAGACATTGCAATGGACAAACAATGTATAAACTATAACATTACTTTGACGAAAGTTTTTATTATAGTTTCAGACTTCAAACAAAGATCGGTCTTAGTCCACTACAACCATACTCTCTACTAAAAAGCATATAGATCATTGTCCTTCACATTAAGCAATGATGAGTGACCTTTAGAAAGGCTTCCCACATGTCACTTATCATCCTTTAACGTGAAGGACATATGATTGTACATCAACAACCATAAACAATCCATAATAATAGTGTAAAAGACCTACATCACCAGAATGTTAGTTTCAAACTATTTTATGCATGCATTATAAATTGGTGGAAGAAAAATAACCATCTCACTATTCTTGTTTACATGTTCACTGTGCACCAGACGTCAAGGCAACATATAATAACATAAGAATGTCACATTACAATACCTAGTAGTACTAAAACAATCATATGTATATCAAATAACCCTCCTATATATACAATATGATTTAATAATGGTCTGTTTATTTTCATGTACACTTTGATGCTCAACGAAAGCACTCTGTTTTGATTGCATGCTATTACAAATATCTAATATCAAGGAACATAATCCATCATATCTTATAAATCCCTCCAAATACCTTACAATGTTCAGAGGTATAAAATCTAAATATCCATAAATAATTTCACACACAATTAAACCCTGTACTATTACTTGGATGTCCATAAATCTATTCAATAACAACGTTATTAATACATTATGATAATATGCATGTTATTTGTAAATGATCAAGGTAATCATGGTCAAACACTTAAAGTTACAACCTCTACTTAAACACTATTTTTTATCATCCAAGTCTCCTCTTGGATTGAATGTGCATATAATTGTCATCCCTCATAATTTATAATCCCTGAAAACTACCTAACAAGAAGCTAAAACCTGCTCATCTATATATACTTAGAAATTTATAACCTTCCAAATGTGTTAGGGTTTAAATATTATTAACAAACTAGAAACATGAGAATATAAGTAATAGATTCATCAATCTATAATAAAAAGGGAAAATCCCTGGATATTTTAACCTAGATTTTGTGAACTCAGTCGCTTGGGAGGATATAAAATAGTAGTTGGTCCTTGCCTGCACATTTTTATCTTCGCCGCCCTTTTTCCTTCTTGTCTTCTACATCAACATTTTCCTAAATTCTCTTTTAAATACATGCAAAATTTATCTTTGAAAAATGCCACTATCATCTCGCCATCTACTTCAAACCCCACGCCTGGTTGGAAGTAGATGGCGACGGTTTGCTGTAACTTCTGAAATATACAACCCTGTTGACTATGCATTTAGACCTGCACACCTCTCAAAAGTTGCTTGGCATTGGAGATTAGGAGCACTGATTGATATTTTGGCATGTTTGAACGGGAGATTATTATCCACAATAACGTGAAAAGGTTGGTGGCATTCTTTTTGTTTTGTTTATAAATCAAGAGTCTAAGTAGATCAGCTTCAAGAATTGAAAAGGTGTGCCAAATCTTCCTTTTTCTACTTAAAACCACTTTTAATTCCTCAAAACGGCCTTGGAAATACTCTATTTGCTACAAATTTATTTAAAACCGCTTAATAAACCTCAAAACCACCTTTTAAAATCTTCCTTTGCTGCCATTTTTTCCAAAACCACCTCTTTGGCAAATATTCCATAAAAGAGTGGTTTTATTTAAGAATCAGAGTTATTTAAGTCTTTAAATAAAACTTTTACTTCTCAAATGTTTGCTAGAATGCATAGGTGGGTTGGTAAGCTCATTTCATGGTAAAGAAAATGTGAGATTTTCAAAAACCCTTAAAAAGGCTTTTTAGAAGAAAAAGTTTTAATTTAAGCATTCCACAAAGTTGGCAATTCCACCAATTTTAGTTGTAGTTAGATATATTTAACTAAAAAAACTCATATGTTTTTTTTTTTAATCAAAAGAGGTTAAAGAGCCCTTGAAAAAATGCTTTTAAAGAGGGAGGGGATATTATTATTTTTTAAATAGAATTAGTGTTCTTTGTTCATTGTCATATTTTATTTGTAAAAAGTATTGTAACAATTCATTTTGTGGCAAATATATTTGAAAAATCCAAAACAAAATAGTGTATTTTGCACAATCGCTATGTTCGAAATAAATTATGTCTCTGAATCACGTTTATGAGTAACGTCGTTGCGATTGAGTTATAGCATACATAGTCTAATATAGCTAAAACAATGACTTCTAGGTATCAAAGCTGTAAAATTATCATGGAGAAATAAGGTTAAACATTTTCATTTAGTTGTCCCTCCATTTACGCGTTCAATTCAATCGATAGGCATAAATCCTGACAGATGAAAATTTCAAGTATATAGGGAAGTTACGCTCACATATACAGAATTTTATCTAAACAATGCTAACAATTGGTTGAACCTATTTCAATACTGTCTAGGTACCACGTACCATTATCTATCACATACATTTTTATTTCTTTCACATATCATCGGGTATATAGAAATGGTGAGCTTCTTTTGCATAATGACGTGTATATAGGAAGGGCACATATATAGAAAAGTTTGGTATATTGGTCTGACAGTATATAGAAACATGGAGACTTTGATACCTAGAGTAATAAGAAATCAATCCATCACTTTTAGTCAAATTCTGCACAATGACCAGAAATAGCCCAAAATTATTCTTGCCAAACTCAACTTCTACGTGATGATAACTATGCTGCTTGGAAAACAAAAATTATGACCCATTTAGAATTTGAAAACATTTGGCTTGTTGTGAATGACACACTCAATCGACATGCCACTGATACTAATCAACAACATAAGTTTTAAAAAGCAAACCAGAAGGCAAAACTGATAATAATATTCGAGGTATCAGATGAGGTACAACCTCATATTTGTGAGGCAAAAATAGCAAAAGACACTTGGGATAAGCTCCAAACAATCTATGAAGCCAAAAATGAAGGCACTGTTCCATTTGTAAAGCCAACTTCATTCACTCAAATTGAATTCCAGTAAGAAAGTAGAAGCTTTTCTACAACGTGTTGCAACCCTGAGGGCCTCACTTCAAGAATTGGGCAAGCAACTGACAGATGCCTCTCTTGTACCCATTGTCCTAAGAGCCTTGTCACCTTCCTATAGGATATTCATGACTACTTTGACTGTCACAAAATAGAAACCATCTTTTGACAAGTCGGTAAGCATGTTACAATAGGAAGAGTTTATGCATACGGAAGAAGAACATGCTTTCACCTCTCATAAAAAAAAGGGAAGAGACAGATCAAATCTTCTAAACAAAATCAAGGTCAATAACATAATTCCCAAGGGACTAAACAATAGAAATTTTGCTTCATTTGTGGAAAGAAAGGTCATGGCCTGAAAGATTGTCGATATGATTCATTTGCATAGGGTTCCTCAAGTAACAAGAATTCAGATAACCAACAATCATCACATCCACAAAAAGATCAAGGTTAGAAGAAAGGTAATTGGAAGAAGAAATCCAATCAGCAAGGCAACATTGCTAAACAATAAGATACTCACTCTAAGAAGGACTTCCTTTATGCCTCTCAATCTCATGAAGAATTAACATCACAAAGTTCTATCTGGTATGTCGACTCAGGTACAACTCAACATGTGACTGGAGGTAAGATTGGTTCTATAGTATAAAAGAGACTTCTTAAAAAAATCATGTCTCTTTGGGTGATGATTCATCCTATCGTGTTTAAGGCATTGGGAAGATCTCTTTACCACTTGGATAAAATGCTTGCAAGATTTTAGATGTCATGTATGTTCCCAAACTCACCGAGAATCTACTCTCTATCAGTCAATTACTTGAGCACAACCTCCAGGTTGATTTTGACAACAAATGTGGTAAAAAGATGTGTCTGATCAAAGATAATTCAAAACATTTAAAAGTTGTTGCACGAGCCTTGGGAGTTGTAAAAATGTTCCAACGGATCTTTGTTTAGTCAAACAATCGGGGACTTATAGCTAAGGATTCAGACTCAGCTAATTTGTGGCATTGGAGATATGGTCATGTCAATTTTAGATCCCTGAAATCACTAAATGATCATAACATGGTCAGTGGATTTCCTTAGTTGAATAAACATACCAATTTATGCCCTAGTTTTTTAGTTGAGAAATAACATCAGACATCTTTTGGTCAAAGTTCCTCACAAACATCCAAAAAGCTTGATTTGGTGCATACCGATCTATGTGGACTAACAAGACAGTCACTATGGGTTTTAGTATTTTATGCTCTTTGTTGACAACTACTCATATAAAATGTGGGTATATTATCGAAAGACAAAGACCAAGTATTTAGTACTTTCAAAGAGTTCAAAGCAATGATGTAAATTGAAACTAGTCATAAAATCAAGGCTCTTTGCTTAGATCAAGGGGGAGAATACAGTAGTAAAGAATTTTATGCTTATTTGAAAGAACATGGCATTTGTCGATAGATGACTCCACCATGCACTCCTTAATAGAATGGGTTTTTAGAACAATGAAACCACACTATCATGGAAATAGTACAATGCATGATTGAAGATTCAAGTTTAGCATAGATATATTGGATGGAAGTAGTGAAAACGACATTTTATTTATTGAGCAGGTCACCCACTGCAACACTTAAAAATATGACTCCACTTGAAACCTAGATGGTCATAAACCTTCCATTGCTCACTTTCAAGTTTTTGGATGTAAGGCTTATATGTATGCTCCTAAAAAGAAGAGAAAGAATCTAGATAATAAGTCCATGACTTACATCTTCTTAGGATACAATGAAGAGTCATGAGCCTATAGACTTATGGATCCTAAAACAAGGAAGATATCCATAAGTAGAGATGTAGAGTTTGATCAAAAAATTAAAGCTAATTTGCCTTCCACAAACTCAATTGATTCAGTAATCAGACCTCTAGACAATTCAAAAGGTCATGAAAACACTAATGGTGACAATGATGATGGGGATGGTCAGTCAGATAATGCAGATCCACTAACAATAATAGTGCAATGTATGCCTAAATGGTATACAAGTAATTTAAGAGATGATAAACTTTATAGAGTTCCAAACACATCGACTACTAAACCAAGGACTCACAACATGACTCAAAATGAGGTCAATCTGGCCCTAATTAGCCCATTTACAAAAATAATAGAGCCCTCTATGGTTCAGGGAACCCTAGAGTCTAAATCTTGGAAGGATTCCATGAAAGTAGAATTTAAATCACTAATGAAACATAAAACATGGTAGCTTGAAGATATTCCACCAAGTAAGAAGCCAATCGGCTATAAATGGGTCTTTAAAACTAAATATAAAGCAAATGGCAATATTGACAAGCACAAGGCATGACTCATAGCAAAGGGATGTGCACAAAGGAAGGCATAGATTATGAGGATACATTTTCTCCTATGACTAAGATCGATATTATCAAAATGATATTTGCTTTGGCTGCTCAGTTTGGATGAAGGATTCGCCAAATGGATGTAAAAAGTGCCTTTCTCAATAGAGATCTACAAGAAGAAGTTTACGTGACACAACCACAAGATTTTGTCACACTTGATAATGAAGGAAGAGTATGTAAACTCATCAAATATTTATACGGTCTCAAACAGGGTCCTTGAGATTGGTACAAAAAAATTGAGGAGCATCTCAGTCAACATGGATTCCATAGGAATCCCTATGATCCAAATCTCTACCTCAAATAACAAGGGAAGGATATAGTGATTATTTTTGTGATGTCAATGATCTAGTCATCACTACTAGTTCAATGAAGATGATTGATGTAAAGAAGAAAGATCTTAACCAATCATTTGACATGATAGATCTTGGGCTTCTAGACTATTATCTTGAACTAGAAGTATGGCAAAAGGTACACCACATATTTATGTCCTAAATGAAATATGCCAAGACAACGCTCGATAAATTTTAGATTATGAACAATAATCCAATTGTTACACCTATAGAGACAAAGCTTCATTTGTCTCATACAGATCCATCAATGCAAGTGAATAAACTCTCTATTGCCAGTTGATTGGGAGTCCTATTTAATGGATTTATACCAGGTCAGACATTAACTATGTTGTCAACTATCTCTCGTAACTATGCAGGAACCTAAGATGTCTCATTGGAAAGTATCAAAGTGGATATTGAGATGTATAAATGATACAATGGACTTCAGCCTAGAATATAATAAGAATGATAATTTCTTCTTGATAGGATATTCAGACTCAGATCATGTAGGAAATATTGATGACAAAAAATCCACTTCTAGATATGTGTTCTTTTTGGGATCTAGTCCTATATCCTGGGGGAGTAAGAAACATAACTTTTATTCTCGAGCTTCCACTGAAGCAGAATATCGTGTTGCAGGAGGAGATGTCTGCAAAGCAATATGGTTACCTCGCATACTGGAAGGATTGGGAGCACCACAGAGGAAATCTACCATCCTGTATTGTGATAATGAGGATGTTCTCAAACTTATTCACAATCCAGTGTTTCATGAATGCACAAAGTATATTAAGGTGCAAGTCCATTTCATACGTTAACATGTACAACAACACAACATCCAGCTCCAATATTTTTTGATAGAAGAATAACGTGTAGATGTCTTCACCAAGTCACTTGCACATGATAAATTTGAGGCATTTAGAGAATTTATCTCATGTTCACTTCAAGCTATGTTGAATTAAGGGGGATAATGTTAAATATGTATTAATTCATCATTATAATGTTATTGTTATATTGTTTAATACTGTTGCACCCGTGAGTTCTAATCCAGGTTTCTTGTTATTGTACCATCTTATTTTATAATATGATGTTATGTTATCTTAATGGTTGTATAATAGCCATTGTATTAATTTGAATCTAGCTAAATATATTTCTATTTGTGCTCTACACCACCTACAACTATCAAAATTTATCACCCTCTCCCCTATGTGCTCTCCCTCTACGGTACCTAGTGAGGGTAAAACAATCTCACATCCACCATAGATAAGTAAAAGGTAGTTAGTCCATAATTATTGATATAATTGTGAAAAATAACTAATAGTAACTTATATAATTATCATTGTATCATTGTATCATCATATCATAATGCATTAAAATAAATCACAATCAAATATTTGAAATTGAAATAATAATATTGAAAAGAAATATGGAAACTAGAAAATGTAAAAAATTATAGAATAACATATATCTGATCTCACAAATCAATAAACTAACAAATCAATAGTCTTAATATACGTTTTAAAACAAATATTGTTTACTAAGAAAAAGTTAGGTTGTAACATCCTTCCCCATTAAATAGGTCATTGTCCCGGTGACTTTACTATAAATATACATGTCTATAAATAAGTTCAACAAAATATGTCAATCAAATAAATGAGAAAATAACCTGTGAAATTCTTCATAGTTCTCCCAAGTGGCACTATCTTTAAAATATTGGTCCCATTGGACCTTGCATTGAGACACTTCTTTGTTATGTAAGTTGCTCTTACGTGTTTCAAGTATTCTAATTGGCTTTATTGTAACCACTCTTGGATCCACAACCTATAATGCATTCAAATCAAGTACATGTAAAACATCAGCTACATACCTCTTCAAATAAGACACATGAAAAACATTGTAAACTTATGTTAAATTTAGTCACAAGGCAAGTTTGTAAGCAACATGGTTAATCACTTCTAGAACCATGAAAGGTTATACATATTTAAGTGTTAATTTGGCTGATTTGCCAAATTTGATAGAGCTCTTTTGTGGTTTAACATGCATAAAAACTTTGTCTCTAAATAAGAACTATCTTCTTGTTATTTTTAGATCATCATAGATTTTTTGTCCATCATTGGCTTCAACCAACCTTTGCTTAATCAGTTTCACCCTTTCTTCCATTTTAACATGCATTTCAGATCCAAAAACTAATCTTTGCTCTATTTTGTCCTAGTTGATAGGTGCTCTACATTTTATACCATACAAAGCCTCAAATGGTGCCATTTTAAAAGTTGAATGAAATGAGTTATTGTAAGCAAATTAAACTAATAAAAGGTATTATTCCCACTTGGATTGTTAGTCTATGCAATACATTCTCAAAATGTCTTCCAAAACCAAATTTATCTTCTCCAATTTCCTATTTGTTTTAGGATGATGGGATATATTGAATTTAAGTTGAATTCTAAAAGTTGCATTTAGAGTTTTCCAAAAACTAGAAGTCATATGAGGAACCCTTGAAAGTTGGAGTCTAGGGTTCAAATCTTTCTTTTGGTGAAATTGTTTTCTCAAAAAAACCATACAACCTATAATTTTTTTGCACAAACCTCTTTGTTAGAATTGGCTTATCATCAAATAAATATCTAGAATAAAATATGTCACCTTGGTGAGTTTGTTAACTATCACAAAAATCATATCATGTTTATTCCTCAACATGGAAAGCCCTTAGACAAATTTCATACTAATGACTTGCCACTTCCATTCTAGAATATCACGTGGGTACAATAACCAATCATAATGAACATGTTTTAATTTTACTCGTTGGCATTCCAAACATCTAGACAAAAAATCAGCTCTGCCTTTCTTGATTCCCTTCTATAAATACAATGGTTTTTGCTATGTCAAAAACTTGGTCACTCCTGGATGGCCAATTTAAGGAACATTATGCAACTCTTTAAGCATGAAAACTCTTAATTATTATTGTCTGGCACATACAATCTCCCATTGAACCTCAAGAGTCCATCATTCTCAAAATCAAATCCTTCATACCTATGATCTTGAAGGTTTTTTGTTAGAGCTTTCTTCACTTTCTCATAAAATTCATCTTCTAACGAGAATCTTGTAACTTGATCTCCAAAAGTACTTTGATTATAGCCATTGTTGTTATGTACCTTATATGACTAAGATCATTTACAACCAAGTTTTATTTGCATTTTATATAACCAATATCAAAATCATAATCAGACAAAAACTCTAACTTTCTTTGTCAAGCATTCAAGTTTGGTTGCATGAAGATATAATTGAGCCCTAAATTAATTGTTTTGAGCTCAATTAGTTTACCCAATAGATAATGCCTACAAACCTATAAGGCATGCACTATTATGGCCAATTCCAAATTATGCAATGCATAATTAGCCTCATAAGTCTTTAGTTTCCTAAACCCATATGCTACTATCGAGCCTTCTTGTAGTAGTAATCCACCTAAAGAATCCCCATAAGCATTTGTTACCACAACAAAATGGCCATTAGAATCTAAAACACGCAACACAAATGCAAAAGTAAGTATATCTTTTAAGGTATGAAAGGCATTTTCACACTTATTAGTCCACACAAATCGTTGCTCTTTCCATTGGAAAGAGGTGATGGGGTTAGCTATCTTGAAAAAAGTGGGTACAAATTTATTTTAATACCATGTTAAACCCATAAAACTACATAGCTCATGAACATTTTTGGGTGTTGGTCATTTTGTGATGGCTTTAATATTTGTAGGATCCATTGATATTCCTTGGCTAAAATGATATGACCTAGGTATTGCACTTTTTTGACATAAAACACACTTAGATAATTTTTTGAAGAGCTTATGTTTCTACAAGCATTGCAAAAATAGATGCATGTGCTCAAACATGTTCTTCTTTGTTCTTGGAGTATATCATAATATCATCTAGAAAGATGATCACAAATTAATCTAGATAATCTTTGAAACATTATTCGTGAGACTTATGAATGTTGTAGGTGCATTTGTTAGCTGAAAAAGAAGAATCATGAATTCATAATGCATATACATCATCCTGAAATTAGTCTTAGGAATATCTTCTTTATTTATTTTAAACTAATGGTACCTTTCTCTAAGGTTAATCATATAAAATATTATTGCACCACATATTTGATAAAAAAAAGCATCAATATAGGGTAAGGGATACCTATTATTGATGGTTACATTGTTCAATATTATGTAGTCTATGCACAGGCAAAGAGTCATATCCTCCTTCTTAACAATTCCATTGGTGCACCCCATGGTGAAATACTTAGTCAAATTAATCCTTTGGATAACATCTCATGAGGTTGAGTTTTCAATTCAGTTAACTTTATTGTTGTTATTATGTAGGGGGGCTTGGATTTGAGGCTCAGATCCTAAAATGATATCAATTGTGAAATTGAATTCCTATTTGGTAGGTAATCTAGGTAGGTCTTCTGGAAATCTTGAAATTAGTGAAAAATGGGTAGTCTACAAAGTAAGGATCTTTATGTTCTTCAACCTCATATATCTTAACCACGAACACCTAACATCCTTTTATTTGAGCCTTCTTTAATTACATGGTTGAGTTCTACCTTAACTTTAACTCCTTATTTTCAATTTGGATTTGGGTTTGATTCCCCAAATCATCCAAGTATTCAACCTTATTTGTGAATTAATAAACCTTCACCTTGTGCTTTCAAATCTAATTCACTCCTTAGATCACTTTATATGACCCTAGAAGAACTACAAACAAGTCTACTATGGTGGTGAAATTAGGTAAAACCACCTCTACTTCTATAAGGCATTCATCTACTTTGACCCTATACTAATTCCCATATTGAAACGTTTATGTGGTTGTCATATACCCAACTTTCCTAAGTATTTTACTAAGCAAACTAAGAGAAATAAAACACTTAGTGGCTCCAATATCTATCAAACTTGAAACATAATTCCCCAACAAAGTATATACACCTCAATTGGAGAGGCTTGAAACTCAGCTTGATGATTATTAACAGCTATATGAATCCACTATTGGAAGGTTACCTAGTGAGTGGATGATGATGAAGGATTCTTTAATTTAATCCCTATCTTCCATTGAGGACAATATTTTGCATAGTGATCTCCCCCACAAGTGAAATATCTACCAGGCAGTCCTTTTATTTTAGGTTGGTTGCTTCTTATATTTCCTTCCTTTGAGCCATTACCTAGTTTCTTAGTCCCTGGAGCATTGTTGAATCTTGTATTTTTATTATCAAATCTTGTTTTAAAATCCCCATTACACTTCCAATTCTTCTTTTTAAAATAATTTTTAGGCTAATAAAATTATTCACATACTTGTTTCTAACTTTTGTAAGTGATTTTAACTTTTGCTCATGCTTAACGGCTTTCTCAAAGACTTAATCCAGAGAATGAGGTCCATGTACGCCCACCTCACAACTAATTTGTGGCCTTAAACCTATGACAAAATTTTTGATTAAGAAACATTCATCTTTCTGGTATTAGGGAACATACATAAGAAGTTTGGTAAATTGTTCCCAACGCCCTGTCACTGATAGATCTCCTTACTTCATATTCTTTAAATCTGTCAATTTTTTATCAAAGTATAGTCAAGGTAGCCATTGAGCCTTAAACAATGTAACAAAATGATCTCAGGTGGTGGTAGTGGAATCAAGGCCCATTTCCATCTTCTTATTGCCTAATTAATCGTTGTTTTACTAGCTTGTGGGTATGATCTCCATACTGCTTTGGTCACCTTAAAGTAATTAAAAAATTTGAAATACTTCTCCATTTATGTGAGCCAACCTTCTACTCCATATCCCAATATTATTCCATGAAATTTAGGTGGATTCACCTTTTTCATATCTCATGCAAGTTTTGTAGCCATCTACACTCGTGGAAACTGATGCTCTTCAATATGTTCCTTCTCTTGGTGCTCATCCCAATCAATCCATTCATCCTCTTTCTCTTCTTCCTCATCATACCCATGTACCTCATGTTTCATGGTTGCAACTTTGTCTCAATTTTCTATCAGAACTTCGAGGATTTGATCTAGCTTAGTAGGTTGTTATGCTACCAACATGTTGGATTTAAGTTGTTGATCCTAGTTTGAAGTTCCTTTAATGTTAGCTAGTGCAAGCACCATTTCCTCCAAGTGGAAAAATGAAGAGATAAATCAGTGTTAATGGACTCATTAGGTATGATCATTTAAATCTATGCTCTAATACCATATGTTTGAAACCCTTCAAGTGCCATGACGAAAATGACACATTTTTTTTGTAACAGTTAATAATATTAACTATCTATAATCAATTAATGTCCTTAAACATGTGAAACAACATTCTAATCTTAATGGATATACATCATTTAAATACAACACTTTATTCATTATTTCACTAAAATCATCTATGTACAATAGTCACATCATTCATAGTATATCATTAGTATAAGCATATAGGTGCTTACTGATTTAGCCATAAGTGACTCTTAATGGTGTAGATATCGTAATATTATTCAGCAGTATACAAATGCATGTTTAAAGATACTCAATATATTATTTCAGCTTCAAAACACAACATTGACACCAAGACATCTATAAGCATTAAGTACAACCATTGATATAATACAATACAATGAATAATGAATGTTCATTTATGTTACAACCACTATTGTATTTATTAGATTAATAAAATAATACCAAAGTACACTAATACACTAGTAAAATAGAGCTTCCATGACACAACTCATCAAATCAAAATAGTAGCCATGAGTATATCTCAAAAAAAAATTGTATCCAATTATAGAGAAAGGAAGCATCATCTAGGTGTTTTACCTCCAACCATAGACCAATGGTCTCCTCCACACTTCCCCACTGGAAGTGGCTCTTCCCTTCACAAAGGGGCAAATAATGGCAATACTAACATCAAGAACTCATCTAAAACAATGTGTAGTACAATCATATCACATGCAACAATGGTACAGACCATGGAATACATCATCTATATAATATGACATCAAGAATGCATGTAAATTAGATATTACAATGGACAAATAATGTATACATCTATAACATTATTTTGGCTAAAGCTTTTATGATAGTTTCAAACTTCAAATGAAGCTTGGTCTTAGTCCACTACAACCATCCTCTATTAAAATGCATATAAATCATTATATTTCAACTTAACCAAAGATGATTAACCTTTAGAAAGGCTTCTTGTCTATCACTTATCATCCCTTAATGTAAGGTACCTCTGATGTCACATCAAAAATTATAAATAATCCATCATAACAGTCTAAAAGACCTAAATCAAGAGAATGTTGGTTCAAGGTTCTTTATGCATGAATTATAAATTGGTGAAAGCAAAACAACCATCTCACTATTCTTGTTTACATGTTCACAATGTATCATACATCAAGGCAACATTTAATAACATAAGAATGTCACACTGTAATACCTAGCAATACTAAAAAAATCATGTCTATCAAATAACCCTCATATGTATATAATATGATTCAATAATTATCTAAATTACGAGTACACTTTGATGCTCAACTAAGGCACTCTATTATTTTGGTTGCATGTTATTCTAGATATATAAAATTAAGGGACGTAATCTATCACATATTATAAAAATACCTTACAATGTTCATAGGTATAAAATATGAAGATCCATAAACAATTCAACACATAATTAAATCAAATATCATTACTTTAGTGCCCATAAGTCTATTCAACAACAACATTATTAATACATTTTGATAATTTACAAGTTATTAGTAAATGATTAGGGGAATCATGGTCAAACACTTAAAATTCTAACCTCCACTTAAACATTATTTAATTATCATTCAGGTCTCCTCTTGGATTCAATGTGCATATAAGTTATCTCCCTCGTAATTTATAATACTTGAAAACTACCTAACAAGAAACTACAAACTACTCATATATATATATCCTTGATGTTTATAACCTTCCAACAAAGATAGGGTTTAAATTTTATTAAAATGACAAGGTGTTACAAACCTATTTGTTTGTTGACCTAGAATTTCCAATAGTCCTCCAATATATAGAAGAATTCTAAAAAAATATGAGTTCTCCATTTGTTATCCACTCAATTTTAAATCATGAAAATGGAGACTTTAAATGTGTTTAAAATCATATTATAGTTTTAATTTATGTTTCCCAATAGTATAAAACAAGTTTGAACCCCACATGTCTTTACAAATGCATGCAACATGTCACAATTTAACTTTTACCGCTACCTACATCCATATTTAGGCTTGTAGGTGGATATTATATCCACCTACAGGTCTAAATATAGACCTATTTTTTCATAAACAAACCTACTAAAAATATTATATCTGGACCCAAGCATTTGTAACGGCTCAACATGGTATTAAAAAACCAACAACACTACTCGAATCACATTTTTATGAATGGAATCATCGTTATAAACTTATGGGTGAGAGCCCAAGTTCATGGGGGTGATTTAATAAAACAATATTGTATTCAATGACCATAGAAACCCCACAATAAACTGATAAATACCACTTACATTCATTCAAATGAATAACCCATTTTTCATATGAAAACATTATTATAAACTAAAACCCATATTTAATATTTAAATAAGTATATACCATCCTCTATAAAAATAGAGACTCAAGAGAAGCCAGACTATTATTTTCCATAATCCCAGGGTCATGGTTTAGAACTAGGGTTTTCTATTTACAAATGGCAAATATAAGAATATAAGTGAAAGATTCCTCAATCCATAATAAACAAGAAAAAATGTTGAATGTTTAAACCCAGATTTTGTGAACTCAGTTACTTTTTTGGGATGATATAAAATAGTAGTTGGTCCTTACCTTCCATGTTTTTCTCTTCACTACCCCTTTTTCTTCTTTTATTATACTATCAATGTTTCCTCTTCATTCTCCAATGTTGTGTCTTTCTACCTACCTTTTCCATTCTTTTTTATCCCCAAAATTTCCCATTGGAGCATTACATGTCACCATTATTATTGTTATTCCCTCACATTTCACATAGAGATTCAAAATGGTAATTCCATGCCTCATTTACAAGTCAAGATCACTCCCTATCTCCTTCAACTGAATTCCATTCCAAACACATGTAGAATTTACCCTCCAAAAATGCCACTATCATCCCCCAGTTCTATTTTACAAGTCAATGTTACTTAGTTATCTATTTGACCCATGTTGGCTTCAACAACCAAGAAATCCTAATGATTTTCCCCTTTGACTAAGTCCAAGTATAAAGTGATTTAATCATTTTTATAAAACACTAGCTAGGCATTTTACATTCATAATCTAATGTCTTCACATCATACTCCAAGTAACACAATATGCACCAAATAGGGCTAAGTGTTCCTTTGGAGTATAATAACCTCCCCAAAAAGGAGTCCATTTTACCTTTCATAAAACACACTAACGTTCAAGTTAAATAACCCAATTGTCAAAGCATAGAACTTAATACCATTTAAAAATGATCAAGCAATAAATTTTAGTCTAGGGTCACACATGCGAGTAAGCATACAATTATGCAAACATATAATGATGTGTAGACTATTAGACTCACACATAAAATTTCACACTACAAAAGGGATAAAAGGGTCATTATGCGACATCAATTAAAGTGATATAAACTAAAATATGACTCGGTAAGTAATGCAACTCCATTCATAAATTACCAAAATAATATTACATTCAACAAGTAACACCCAATGCAATTATGCAGACATATGAACTATCAAATGAGAAAACACAACTAACTAAACACAACAATCAGATAATATGGCATGAGTGTGTGGTTATGATTTTTTTCTCTTTTTTCCCATAGCTACTACAATATGTCACCCTCTCCCCAATAATTCTCTCACTTAGTGGTACTCAATTAGGGTGAAACAATCATGCATCCAACTCAAACAAGTAGAAGGTAGTTAGTCCATTATTATTGATATAAGTGCAAAAAAATAACTGACATAATTACCACTATATCATCATATCAAAATACATTAAAATAGATCACAATCAAATGTTTTTAGCTGAAATAATAATACTAAGAATAAAGATGGAAATAGGATAGTTTACTAAAATAACATATATTTGATCTCACAAATAAAAAAACTAAGAAATCAATAGTCTTAATATATGTTTTAAAATAAATGACGTTTACTAAGGAAAAGTCAGGATGTAATAATGTAAAACTAGTTGGGATCACAATCACAAGGCTTAAGTTTTTCCTTGAGAGGTACATAAAAACATTGAAGGGGTTTGTTAAGCAATTTGACCATCTAGTGGATTCAATGGTTAATGTATCACTCATCAAACTTTTTTATTTATTACCAAATACATATCCAGGGAAAATGGATCCAGTAGTGTGCCAAAAATATGATAATATGATTATGGGTTTGAGAAGTTAGGATAACTATTATTGGGAAAGGATATATGAGACTTTGTATGTGTAAAAAAAAATTGTTTAAATTGTTTTTTAGTAGATGCATACACATCGTATATGAGTTTATTCCCTATAAAAATATGTTTTTGTGTCTTGTGTAGTGGTTGATGATCACATAACAATCAAACACTTTATTCTCCATAAAAAGAATCAATGACTAAGTGGATTGAAGCATACACAATGAAAAAAGCATGCAATGGAGGAAAGAGATAAATTCAAGAGAATCTATGGGCACAAAACAATTTTACCCAAGGGTTTGTGAAAGCAACATTCGCCCCAAGAGTACATAATTAATTGGTTATATGAGTATTTTCAAGATTTCAAAGTGAATGGCTACTCAACCAATGTAGTTGAAAAAGACTTGGACATTGTCAGAGGATGTTTAAAATTTCCAAGTATTCTTTGTGGTAAATTTATAATTATTTTTTCCAAATCATTTATTAAAATATTTATCTTGTTTTATTTCCACTATTAATCAAGTTAGGACATACAACGGGATGTAGATTTATGGACAGTACTTCGTGTAGAAAGTGTGGACAATAAGAGAGTTGACTGCAATTGCAGAGTTATTGTTAAGTTTAAGTAGGCTAGTCATATGAGCTCCAAAGAAGAAAAAATTAATTGAGAGAAACATAGGTCATGTTGAATTATAGGAGCCTCAAATAAATAACAGTGGTATATATATAACAATGTTGAATTATAGGAGCCTAAAAATTATGTTGTTCAAATATATCCAATCTGAGGTTTTCAAGGACATTTTATGTGTGAAGAAATGTAAATACAATGGTATATATATCATAGACTATGCTTGAAAGCTACTAGAAAGCACAGAGCCCTGCATGTTACCTCAACATTGTTCACATGTTTAATCTATATTTGTTGTACTTTATTTTTATTTTTTTAAATTGTTCATGTCCATATACATATATTAACTTCACACATTATTTTCTCATAATGTAAGTATTTGTATCTGAAGATGTAAAGGAGTCGTACAAATGGAAGTCAGTAATTTACATGTAATACATACCTTAAGATACATCATGTTTATAATAGTCAATATTTATGGGGCATGAATGACTATCCATAGGATATACAATCTAATGAAGATGGCAAAATGGAAGAAGAATGTTCTTTTCATCTACACCATGAAACTATTTTTCAAGAGGTTGGAATACACATGAATTTTGAAGACCAAGAGGAGGATAATGCAAACAATGATGAACGCTTTTTTGAAAGTGAAGACCATGATGAACCCCCAAATGTGGAAGAGGATGAGGAACATTGTGTTGGAAATGTAGATAAGGACATCATAAAAGATAATGAAAATACTAAATTGGCTTCCTATTTATCCCATATTAGACATGATGATATTGGAACATGTGATATAGATAATGATAATGATGATCAACTTGCCACTTTTGGCAAATTTTAATAGAAAATAAAATTGTACATATTATGTTGTGATGATATTTATTTATGGGCTTTCACTATGTTGATGATTATGGGATTTTGTATTAGTGAATTATTATTTATTGTTAAAAGAAAACATATACATATTGAAATAGATGCATTGATATTAATAGTAAATACAACAATTAAATCAATAAGAAAAGAAACATTTATTATTATTTCTATCTTTGTATTCTTTTTTAGAATAACTTGCTTTGATGTTTAATTTTTCAAGTTATTTTGACATGTATTTAGCTACATATTTGACTATTACACGATGAACAAGTTAATGGAATTCTTGTTTTGGGTGGCATTCTTTCTTTGGATGATCATACATAAGGTAAATTATTTCTTACACTTGAAAGACACATTGGAGCATCTTTGCAAGACTATGTAAGGGCACTCAATTAGGAGCTCTGCACTAAAAATCCCCATGGTTATGCATTGGCCCCACACTCAATTGCTTATGCGAGCAAATATTTATTTGTTTAAAATTGTACCATGTTGCATGTTACATCACTATAATTAATCCATGATATTCATATTCATCGAAAGTTTTCTTCTTGCATTAGCCAACAACATTTTTGGTATACTTTATCACTCTCCCATCCTCATCATTAAATTCATAACCAATGGCTCCCCATCTTGAATGCTTCTTGAACATGTTGTTGATGTATGTGGTTTACATATTCAATGTTATATTTGTATTGCCTTACTAAAAAATATTTTTTTGGAGTATGTGATATACAAAATAAACACCATACAAATTAAATAGCTTGAAATAAATGAACATAACTAACCATTGTAGAGATAGTTCCATAGCTAAACATTGAAGGATGAACACTTCATCAATGAAATAAGTAATCCAATAACTAAATTTCCCCACACCTTCAACCCAATAAATAGTAGGTTCTAACTTATCTTTGAAAAATAACAATAATATACGATGTGACCTAATTGTTTAGGGGTTAATATTAAATGTGTTCATTCTAATTTTTCTATCAGTTCAGATGATGAACCATTTCATGTAATTGATTAGACTAGACTTAAAAAAATATGTGATGTGAATCAATTGTTTAAGATTTAATGTCAAGTGTATTCATTCCAACATATTTGTCATTATAAGGCATGCACTTCTTACTATAATTGATTCAACTAGACTTGAAAAGGATGTACGATGTGATTGAATTATTTAGAAGTTAGTGTCAAGTGTGTTCATTCCAATGTATCTATCAATTCAAGTCATGTACTTCTTCATATAATTGATTGGACTTAACTTTAAAAATATGTATGATGTGAATAATTTTTTTAGGAGTTAGTGTCAAGTATATTCATTCTAATACATATGTCAGTTCAACTCATGTACTTTTTTAGAAGTTAGTGTCAACTATATTCATTCCAATACATATGTCAGTTCAACTCATGTATTGTTTCTTGATTAGACTAGATTTTAAAAAGATGTATAATGTGACTTAATTGTTTAAGATTTATTTTTTAGAAGTTTTCATTCCAATTTAGTTCATGTACTTATTCATAAAATTGATTAAACAAGACTTAACAAATTTTGTTTATTGTTTATATAAAAGTAATATATATATTTTTTTTTGACATTTTTTTAATGATTTTTTAATATTGATATTAATTATTTAATAATAATTGTAACAAGTTGAAATATTAATTGTTTATTGTCTATATATTATTTTTTATTTTCTTAACATTTTTATAATGTTTTTTTTTAAATATTGGTGTTAATTGTTTAATAATAATTACAATAAGCGGATTTTTTTTACATAATTAATGATGTAATGATTGACACAAATCTTGACACAATAGCATCAATGATAACTATAAATTTAAAAATCTCAATCCAAACTTATGTGGTGGCATTTAAAAATATTTGTTTGACTTATACATTAATTTAGCTAGAACTTATACAATATAGAAGTGTATTTTGAAGGTCCAACTATTATTATTATACGAGTTGTAAATTGTTTAAATTTTGTTGAAAGTGGAAGGAAAATAAAGGGCATGCAAATGAAAAACTCGTAGTTAAAAAATATAAGAGAGGATGAATATCATCAATTGATATATTATTTGTTTCATCATTTATTTATAAATAATTAATATAATATAATAAAAATAATAATATTGTAATATTTTTATAACATAATATAAAAAAGTTTTTATTAAATACTTATGCATTTCATTCTACACTTACTTTCAATATACATTTTATTAAAATAAATAAATATAAGAAACATAATGGATTGTTTTCTAAATCTGAAAAAAGTGTTTTTATTTTAGATTTATATATTTGATTCCTTCCCCTTTATATTTAATATATATTGATTGAGCTCAAAAATTAAATTGTAACATTCATATATATTTTTTTTTAATTTCTCATTGACAAAATTATTTACTTTTAATTTATATTTATTTTTCCTTCATGATGAAGCCTCCATTATGTGGTTTATGTACTAAAACCTCTAGCCTATTTGGACATTACAAAAGAACCTTTTTAAAGTTAAAAAATATAAATAATGTTAAAAGGGTTATAAGATCATGTGATAAAAGTTTATCCAAGTTAAAACCAAACTTAAAAAAATTATTGGCATTTTTCCCAGGTACTATATATGCTCTATAGGTATCATAAATGTAATAATTTCATTGAATAATAAATGTAAGGTTTAGAAAAAAAAAGTTGGAAAATCAATTTTTTTTCTTTGAGAGAAATGATCAAGAATGTAGGTAATCGTGAATGGTTGACACGTCTAAATTGGCTTGATTTTCCTAAAAAGCAAAAGAAACATGCAATCTATATGATGAAAATAGATTATGGAGACACCATTAATGAGAATAAAACACTTAAAGAAATAGGAAATGCTTGTAGAAGAGCAAGGGATTCAGCGTATAGGAAAGTTAAAGATAAACTAAAAGAAGAATGGAAGAATCTTCATATTATACATTATATGAAAGATGGGTAGAAAAATTTAATAAATAAGTATAGAAACATAAATAAATTTGATAAATAAGTAGATTTTATTTCTTAAATATTATATTTATTATATATTGATTGAACTTGAAAAATAAATTGTAACATTTCATTGTTATTTTTTAAAGATTTATCATTAAAAAAAATTAGTTTAAATTTGTGAATTTTTTCTTCATAATGAAACCTTTGTTTTACAGTTCTTGTATAAAAACCTCTAAGCTAAAAACTTCTAAGCTATCTGGATATTATAAAAGAATCTAAATAAAAGTTAAAAAGTTAAAAAAAAATGCTGAAAGGGTTGTAAGACCAAATGGTATAATGTTACCCATGTTAAAACCAAAACCCAAACAACTTATTGGCATTCTTCATGAGTACCATATATGTTCCATAGAGATCACAAATTTAAAAAAGAATGTTGAATGAAAAATGTGAGGTTTGGAAAAATAAAGTTAGATGATAATTTTGTTGTCACCTCATAGACATGATCAAGAGATGTAACTAATCAAAAGCACCTGACTCATCTAAATAGGCTTACATTTCCAAAAGATCAAAAAAATCATGCAATTAATATGATGAGAAGAGATTATAAGGACAACATCAATGAGAAGAGATTGTAAGGACAACATCAATGAGAAGATGATAATTAAATACATGGGAAATGCTCTTACAAGGTTAGCTTCTAAAAAAGTTAAGGATAAACCAAGAGAAGAATGGAATAATCTTTTGTGTCTATACATTATATGAAAGATGGGTGGAATTTTTTGATAAACAAGTGCAGAGAAAATAGTACAAAAAAGGGAAATTTTTTGAAGGTACCTAAAATTATGGGAAATGAGGCTTTATAGTAACGCAATTACTCATTGCACATGTCCAAAATGGCTTATGAGGAATGTTAGCTATTTTTGTAATCTTACATATCTATTTTTTATATATACAAAATATTAATTCTTATTTGTCATTAGGGTAATTTTTATAATTTTGTTATTCAAAATATCCAACTAAATATTTTTCTTCATATTTTACCAATATAATATATTTTAGAATAGGACTAGCAAAGATCATGTATAATTCATCAAATAAAATAGTTTGCACAAGTATATCATGATGACTTATGTAAGTGTTTCCTATTAATAATTACTTATATAGAGTTTACAATATTTTTTATTTAATATTTTTACTTTGTTTTAAGTTCAATTATTTTTTTCTTGTGTGCAATGAAAAACCTTTAAAATTGAACCACTAGTCGATCACATATAAGTGGCATTGAACGAAGGTTGGGCAATGCTAATGAAAAATATCAATATTATGGAAGACATTCGAGTAAGAAATTTATTGTTTATAGTCATATTATATAAGTATCTTCGTAATAAAAAAATTTAAAGCATTTTTCCTCACTTTTAAAATTATTAATATATTATGTTTCGCTTAATTTAAATTATATAATTAATTACAGTATGTTATACACTTAATTAATTAATTATTTAAGTTTTGTTGTTTTACACAGAACTTGCAGCTCTCATTGTGGCCCTCAAGATGTAAGTTTTAAACACATAACTATTACATTGTACCATAGTTATGCTAGAAGTTCAATTACAGCGTATGTATGTATGTATGTATGTATGTATATGTATGTATGTATGCATGTAATTTTCCGTTACTATGACCATTTCAATTAATATTTTATTTTTTATAAATTCGAAAACAATCTTAATATTTGATGTTGCATTTGTTTTGTAGGTAATAAATTGCAATAAGGATGCTAATGAGGAAAATTAATATGGCAATGGTGTTGATGATATCAAGATGATGAGAAGATGACAATAATAATGACTAGACATTAAGAATCACTACATTAAGTGTTTTATAAACTCTTTCAGTATCAAAATTATTTTGACACCATAGATATTGTTAATGAAGACAATGGTTATGTTAAACTTTAACATGACTTTTATATTTAATACTTATTTTTAATTTACAATACTAAAATTATTTTCTATATTACATTATTTAACTATTAATTACTCCAATAATTATTGACATTTTAATCAAATACATTAAGAAAGCAAGAAATCATTTACAATTATTAAAATTGTGTAACTGATAATATAAATATTTAATCCATTAAAAAAATATATAGTTTGATGCGGAAAAGTTTAAAATTTTAGGTTGAAATGTAAGTTCGTTGATGCTAATATTGGCAATATTAGCTAACACATACTTGTTGATGCAAAGGAAAAATCTCCCTAAATTAAAATTTAAAAAATATACAAGAAATGCACAAAATTTGACATACTTCATGGCATGTATATTTTTTATTTGATCAGATAAAATGATTTTGACCAAAGTTATGAACTGACATATCACACAATTGAGGGCCCATTCCCCAAAGCAAATAAAAGAAAGGCAAAATCAGGGGCTTTATGGTGTGTATATTACTCCCACCAAAAACATCAAAATCTATGAGTGGTTATTCCTTTCTAAAGATGGACATGTGGATTTAGTTAGGAAATAGATGGAAGGGGGAGGAGATTCAAAAATACATTAAATAGATCCTTTTTCCTCTCATTTAATATACATAGAGATTGCCACAAGTTTATAAATATTAATTTGTCACATGTTTTTGGAGAGAAAACACAAGTTTTGGAAATCAAAGTGGATAGAGTATTTTGAAGATATTGGAAGATTTTGTATGGTGATAAGATTACTTGTGTTCTATCATGGAGTCATTATAATGACTGATGCAATTATTTTTAAATGATTAATGGAAGGAATACTTGATATATGTTTTATGTTTTGTGTAATTGTTGCTTTAACTATGTTATAATTTGGTCAGGGTTTGAGTGTTTTGTTATGTACACTTAAGATATTTATATCTCTTTTTAACAATGGGGTCTTCGGTGGTATTTCACTATTCTTTGGGTGACTACTTGAGTCTCTGGCTTAAGTGATATGTTAAAGTCTGAGTGTCTTATCTATCGAGCGTACTCAAGTTTATGTATGACTAGGGAGGTGATTAAAAAAAGCCTAATCTAAAACAATACAAATAAGATAAATAATTTCAAAATAGATTTGGTAAACAACCACATCACGAGACATGGAAAGTAACCATGTAGGAGCTTGGTTTTCATTATGCATTCAAATACCCATTATTCACTTTGTAAGTTATCTCTTAGATTAGTGGTTCAATTGGAGGCTCTTAACATAAGGTTTGGCATTGAACATCCTTCAATACAGATAAAAATGTATTTATTTCTTTAATATTAACTATGTTGTATTTTCTAAACACTGAACAAGTCTTTTAACTTTATCATTTTAATCATGTAAATCAATATTATAAGCATTATCAATTGGAGATCCACTTACAACATTATCATTCAAAGGCATTTCAATATTATTTACAATGGAATGTGTAATAGTATAAGGAATATTAATACCATTAAGAACATCATTTTATTTTACAAATACATTTTTTATATAACCAAATGAATTTCAACAAAATCAATAGGATTGTAAGTTATTCTTAGATCAAATAACTTTAGGTGACATAAGGTGGAAACATATGTAACGTGCGAATACCCTAGAGTTTGAATGATATTGTAGACACCTAAATTTGGTCTTTAGCACTTTGGCAACATCAACTTTGACATACTTGTGCAATATGCATATATCTGACTCTTGATCAAACTTTCCCTCTATCAGTATATACATCTATTGTCTTATCCACATATATTCACTTGACATATGTATTCATGATCAGTTTAGTCTATACATGAACCCATTTATAATCCTACACATGCATTCTCCATTTTTCAGATCCTTATTTTTCACTTCCAGGATAATACTGGTAAATCTAGACAATGTTAATTATTGCAAGGGTCTTCCTTTATTGGTAGTATCTAGAGACCATCAATAGTCATGTTTCAAATTTGAAAGTCTCCATTAGGTTAGCCTAGACACATTTCATCGGTCAATCATAGAAAGAAATTAATGAAGAGTCACCTGTAAATATAAATAACCCCTAAGGTTATTATTCACTTAGAAAGTCTTAGGAAAATTGAAGAATCACTTAACACTCTTAGGACGTTGTCAAAAGACATATACATATTTCAAATATTTGAGGATTAGCCCTAGAGTAGTCCATAGATCCAAATCTAAATATGAAAATTCAAAACTTCATGGTACCAAGTACTAAAGATCAAAAGACAAAATTGCATTTTAGACTATTCACGGTGTTACACACACACATAAGTGGAAGAACTACGTGTGGTTTGATCACTCTTCAAAAAATTAAAATGTAATTAATGCTTAGCCATTCAGCTAGGATTGATTGGGGTTATATAAGCTAAAATACTAATCCCCCTTTACAAGCATCTTATGGTTGATCAAGCACAATCAGGGCTCACACCTAAGATATTAAAAAACAAGTATCGATAGGCAAGATCGCAGAAGTGTGCACTAATAGAAATAAATTTTAGGTGCAAGGAAAAGGCTCCTAAAATTTTTAGAACCCCATTGTGTGTAGAGACACTACTGGTAAACCCTAATAGTGTTGATGACCATAGGCATCCAAGTGGGTTTTCAGCCTCTATTTCAAGTATGAGTGGTTAATGACGCACATATAGATCATTTCTAAATTTCGTGACATTTTCTATGAGAAATAAATAGATAAAATTAGTTAAGTGCATCATCCCTCTATTGTCTTTTAATTTCTAAATCAAATAGTTGAAATATCAATTAGCCTTTATTAATTCATATTATTATGTCTATTGCCATCTTTTTTTAATATGAATCAGTGCATAGTTTTCATTATTTTATATCACTTAGGTGTAAAATAAGGAAAACATTTTGGTGAACCTGACGCAAAATCTTATGGTGCAAAGAAGGGAAATCAAGCTATCCCTCTTACTTTTCCTCCACCACCTAAAGTACCAATGAATATAACCAAAGATTATGACATCATATATCAACTTTAGGATACTCATGCAAAATCTTTGTACTTAAATTGTTAAAGAAATCAATTATTTATAAAGAAATACTTTATGCAACACTACATGATACAACTTTACCAAATAATATGGAACTTGCTTATTTTCCATCTATTATCAATACATTAAAGGAAAGTGAATATAAATTTTCTTTTGAAAAATAAGATTTACCCACCCAAAAAATTGTGGATCAAAACCTCCCACTATGTATTTAGGTATAAACTATAAATAAGGGCTTTACGTAGGTAATGATAGATAATGGTTCGGGGCTGAACATTTGTAACATCACATTTTTTCAAACACTTGGTATTAATACTAATTATATCAATAAATTATATATGAGCATCAAGGGTTTTGGTAACATACCTCGCCAAACACTAAGGGTAACTACATTTGATTTGATAGTTGGGCCTAAAGGATTACCCATTGCATTTCAACTAATGCCAGACCATTTTACTTGCTAGACCTTGGATTCATGTTATGGACATTGTCCAATCTAACCTATATCACTACTTAACATTTATAATTGAGAGATGGTTACATACATGTCTAGTAGATAATATACCTTTCAGATATTGCAAAGTAGTGGAACTAACCAAAGGATTCATACCACAATACCCCATCATCCATAATACCCCCATTGGAGGTCATAATAGTAGAATGACTACACACATATAAGATACAAGAAAACAAAAATACTGATGAAAAAATCAAATTTTCCACCAATCATTTTCATTCAATTGAATGTGGTAGAAGGACCGACACATATATATGAAACATAAAAGGAATAAAACCCAGATCTTCATTATTGAACAACTCTAAAAACCAAATCTTACAATATATTGATGACAAAGGTGACGATGGTGATAACGACATTCCCAAAAACATATATTGATACTTGTCTCATCTAAACTTTATACATGTAGCATCAAGGGGATATCAAGATAATTTAAACATGGTGACCATTGATAAATTACAAGGTCTCTTTCATACTTAGCCTCTGCTAGATGATAATAAGGGAAGGCACCCCTCAAGATAATGATAAAAATATAGATGATATAAATGCATCTCCCAAAAAAGTTCCACAAGACAAACAAATGAAAAGATGATACTTTATGGTACGTCATAGAATAGATAATGATCTGCATTATAAGGAAAATATGATTGTAACTTTAGAGGCCTATTTCAATATTAATTAAAGACATGAATATCTCATAAACACCACTCCATTAAAATAACACTATCAAATATAACATGACTTATTACAAGAAGCACAACACACAACACAATTTTTAGCTAATGAGAATCCAATATATATACAACATTTAGTCAATAGTGTAGAGCCTAAAGGGATGAAACTTCAAGAACTAGTTAAAAATACACATCAATGACAAACAATTGATTTTTTATCACATGCACAAATGATGCAATTCCCTCAAAGACCATTTTATTGGCTAGTGATTTATTTCCAAGTTCCACCTACCCCATTTAATCCATTGCATACTACAATAGTCTTACATTAGTCTTTTGTGTGTGTTCTATAAAGGATATTGATGCATTCTCCCTACATATAATGGAGTTTACAAGTTATGATGACTACTAGAGCTACACAATTATATTATCCATATTAATGATTTCAAATATTTTATAGCTTATGAACATTTTTCATATTCTAAAAGTGATATACATGCCACACCTCATCCACAAGATGTGACATTTTCACCAATTGATACGGGACCTCAACATGAACATATAATTGATGGGACCATAGGTTAGCTTGACATAGTTTATTATACATAATTTATTATTATTACTTGTTTGATTACCCTCTCCTAAGTTTACTTATTGTTTTTTCATTATTATATTTTGATATGGATGTGTACACATGCTTTTGGATTTGATCATTCTTCTAACAGGTGGATTTGATTTCAATATTGTGTCTCATTGGCCCTTGCCTTTTGATTTTGTGTCCCAATGTGGACATTCATGATACCTATATTATGATGACATATGAATATACATCCTTTATAATGGTTTGGTCTTAATTTTCATGCTTTAAGACACGTTACACCTTGATGTGTCATACTACTTGCCTGTCTCTTCTTATTGACTATCCATGCTTTATCACAACACACATTGAGCTTACATGATCACATTTATTTTATGCTTAAAAATATTATAACATTCACACATTAACTATTTTCCACTAGGGGCATGTACCTATTATGAGTTCTTTCATATACTTCTTTCAAACATGACTTTACCATACAATAGAGGCATATCAATTGCCTTATTTAGACTATTTTACTACTACACTTGGCGCACACTATATGTTGATTTATGTTATCTACTATTTGCATCCCATATGTTATTCTATTTCATAAATTTGTGCTTTTCTTTGTTAACTGAGTGCTTGCTTATATCAATATTTCAAAAATACAAAAAAATCAAATATTTCAAAAAAGTACAAAAACATTCAAATATTAGAAAATACAAAACCAAGGCTATGCATGACTTGATTTGTTGGTACATGTAGTTATTTAATGTTATTTTTCATATATATGGTGAGTTGCATATCTATTTTCTATGCACATGCTTTTCATGGCACACATGAGTTAGATGCAAGACATACAAGTCACATATGATACATAGACATACAAATGCATGACATTGATCACACCCATGGGCAACCTTTATACATTTCGAGGCATGCCCATGCGAGGGGCATCTTGGTAAATTTATCAATTTTTATCTTTCTATGCCATTCCATTGATCATATTGAGATACTTATACTATTTATATATTACTTGCTCTTGTTCATACATTTTATAACGTTATTTATTACGGATATTGTGCTTTGTCATACTAGATGTTGCCATTGACTTATTATATAGAGTAAAATTACTTGCTTCATGCTTACATGTGTTTCTAAATTATTTTGATTTTAGGGTATATAAATTAGTGTAAAAGTATTGAAATTAAAACTGCACAAGATATAACATTAAGCACACAAGTATGAATTACTTACTAGAGATTAATTGTACTTACTAAATATGGAAATGATTAAGGGATAATGCACTTGCCTAATATTTTATTATGTATTACTTTACACCTATGTACAATTACCTAAAATGTTTTGAAATATAAATGTGACTACTCAGCTAGAGAAATAGAGCATTAGAATCTTCCATGATGTTGTTGGCATAGCCTAGACACCTATGGTGACCAACCCCATCCAATATCTTCTAGAACTATCCCTATATAATTGTCTAATTTGTCCTACCACAAATCATTGTGCCTATGTGTCAAGATGGTTTATGTGTAATTTTTTGACCTTAGTCTTAGTGCAGATCCCAATTTGGTCTTCATTTGCCTTGAAACCCTACCTTTACTTTTAACACTTGATTCACTTTGAAAGAAGGGGTAAAATATGGGTTGAAACAACCTCAACCAATTACTGTTGAATGATTAAGTGTTTCTTATGTTCCAATACTCTAAAGAGGGCTCAAATCTCATGTAGTTCTCCCACCTATGCATATGTGTGTTCAATAGTACACTAAAATGCAATGTAACCCTTTAGATTTTGACACTTGACAATATGCAACTTTGACCTTGCAATTAGTGTTTAGACTTAGCTTTGGGACTATTCCTTTGAGGGTTCTAAAAATTTATATGATTTTGAATAGTGCCTCAAGAATGTACAAATGGATTTCTCAACCTTTACCCAGGTAGGTGCCAGATGCAAAGTGTTTACTAGATAGGAATGACCTTAGGATTTATGCATATTTATAGATGACTCTCTAGAACTTCCATCCATAACTAACATGTGAATGTGTAGAGGTTGATCCAAGACAGATTCAATTTGAAAAATAACCATTAGAGGGTTCTAAGAAATTATTTACGAGGGGGATGCTATCAATAACCATCAATGTCTGACTATTGTTAGCACCACCCAAAAAAGGGAAAAATAGTGATCTGATATGTAGTGATAGTTTGCTTAGGATAATAGCTTGTTCTCTTAAAAACTAGGGAGATCTTGAATATGAATGAAAATAAATCAGGATGGCCAAGTACATAGATAAATAAATAAATGTAAAATAATGTGAACAAGAGTCCAATGTGTACACACAAGTCATGAATGTCAAAGATAGGTAAAAAATGATGTTGCCAAATTATTTGATACTAGATTCAAGTGTCTACAACTTGATGTTAATGATTGTGGCATTACTTGATCATTAATGTCTTCTATATTATTTTTTATATATTTTATAGATTTATTGACTGTCTTACCACATCATGTGTCAGAGGATCCTCTAGTCCATGTCATGGCCATAATGTGTATGTTTCTTATCAAGTAATGTCTTCTACGATTGTTTGCTTCTTGATCAAGATATATGTGCTTATGACATATCCACTATGATATTGTGTGCATGTTTATGTTTACACACATTTCTATAGAATGAATTGACTATTACTATGTACTCAGTGCCATGATTTCTATTTCATATAATTATAATATGTGTTTTGTATTTTTATTTGGTGTTGATATGTTTATATCATGCATTTGATGCTTGCTTATGTGACATTTCTAATTGAATCTTACAACTATTTCTACAAAAAAATTATCATGATTATATTTTATGTGTTATTAACAAATAAATTCTCTTGCCTTGGATTACATGTTTCATACATGCTTGAAATGAATTTTTTTTCTATGAAAACATATCTTATCATGCTTGTATATGTATTTTACATGATTATACTTTTTTTTCTATATAACATGTGTTGCACATAAATTTTTATTTTAAGACGACTGATTTGTATATTGCATCCCACATATCAAAAGGGGAACATACAATGGGCTTGTTTAAGATATTCAGGTCATGTTAGATAGAGCATTTATTCTTAGATAAATTTTATGGTTCAAATGGGTTAGATTGATTAGATTAAGACATATTCACATGATTTTAAGGACTAATTTAGGCATTCTACATGATGTTAAGGAATGATTCACACATTATATGATATTTTGAGGCATATATCGACACTATACATCATTTTGAGGGATAAATGGATTATATGGGGCATGGATTTTATTCATGTAGACACTTTCTTATTTTGGTTTTGAGATTAGATTCTTCATAGTGTAAGAATGAGCAAGAGTCTTTTGGATTCAACTATGTAAAATAATTTTAGTTTTTAATATATATATATATATATTGATAGGTAACAGCTTTTGAGCGAAGCGTGGATTGGTCTAGGACACAATTGGGGGCCTAAATCCCCATGTGATTTATTAATCAATTGAACACCACTTAAATACCAAATTACTATATGTATGCCAACTATTTCTAACAATGACCACCATCAGTGTCGAGAATAACCAATGACCATCAATGACCCTAAGAATACAACCAATAGCTACAACCAGCCTCATATACCTTACCTAAGATTTGAAACTGGGTGGGGCTTGAAACAACCAAGCCACTTGACCAACTCAACCAGATCTCATTGGCAATATTTATTTATTTTTATTTTATTATTTTATTTATTTATTTTGGCTTTCAATATATTTTTATTTTAATTTATATACTTTTATACTGTATTATTTTATTTTATTTTGATTTTCGGCTTTCTTAATTTCTAAATTATTATTTCACTTCTTTTTTATTTTATTTTCTTTATTTATTTGATCTTAATTTATTATTTCATATTTCATTTATATATGTTAGCCTACCACCTTCCCCCTTCTGGTAAGGTTTTATTTGTTTATTTCACAGTCATATATATATGTTGGTTTTTCTTTCTTCATCCTCAAGGATTGGCTTCATTCTTCTCCTCCCTAAATATGGATCCAGTAGTGAGATCTGAAACATCAGAAAGTAATTATTTTACGTGATTGAATCCAAAAGACTCTTACTGACTTCTATATTTTCTTTGCTAGGATCGATGGGGAATGATATTACTACGTGAGCATTTTGGGTCTATATCCATCTACAATAGGTTATCCTTTTATACAACCCTAATTTGGGGTTCCACTTTTACATGTGATCTGATTCAAGGTTTCACCTTTACATATGAATGCTACACTTTTTAATACAAACCTGATTTTGGGATTCTATAAATAATTTATTTTGATAATCGAGGAAGTGTGGTTGAGGTCTCTATGTTGCTCAACACACCACCTCGTCCAGTTATAGTTGGGGCATTTACACTTCTCAACTCATAGTTTCAGTAGTTGCATCTCATTGGGGTATGTTTACTCCATGACATGCTCCAATCAATTTATTTGTTGTATCCTTTTAAGTTAACATTTTTAATACTATATTAAAATGGGGGCACATGTAGACACCTAAATTTGGTCTTTGACACTTGGTAACATCAAATTTGACATACTTTAACATACTTTGACAATGCACATATATTTGACTCTTGAGCACACTATTTACATATCATTCTACCCATCTACTATCTTAACCACCTATATTCACAAGGCATACTTATTCATAATCAATTTAGTCTATATGGGAACACATTTAGAATACTACACAAACATTCTCGATATCTCAAATCCTTATTTTTCACTTTCAAGACAATACTGATTACTGTAGGGGTCTCCCTTAATTGATATTGTCTAAAGACCATCAATAATTATTTTTAAAATTAGGAAGTCTTTATTAGGTCAGTTTAGACACATTTCATGGGTTGATCATAATAGAAAATTAACGAAGAGTCACCTGTAAATATATATCATCCCTAAGGTTATTGTACATTTGGAAAGTCTTAGCAACATTGAGGAATGTTAGGTACCTTCGTGCTAACCATCTTTTTATAATTTGATTCTTTAATAAAAAGATACAGATGCATATGCTTTTTAATATGTCCCTCAAGCCCATTGTAATATATAGAATAGTGGAATGTAATAGTAGATTGTAATAATGTAATAGTGGAATAATCTTACATTTATTAGTAGTATTTATTTGGTGATAGATTATTGTAAATAAGAGTCTAAACTAGTATCAATGCACCCAAAAATTGTACTGAATTGAGTTTGCTCAAAGGAGGTTGACCCCTTAAAGAGGCCAATGATTTTGTAATTCTACTACTATAATACAATTCTACTTCTTTTGAATCAATATATTATTGTTATTTCTAATTTATTTCATATATTTGTAATTTATTCCTAACTTGTTCAAGAAGGATCCTATCATCCTAGTATCAGAGCTCTTTCCAAGGCCACTTACTTTTTTGCAACAACTTTAGGAGTTAAGGCTAACTATTATTATCCATTGTATGCTCTCACCTTGCCTTAACAAGATCCTGGTGATCATAAAGTGGTAACAAAGTGGTCGCACTAAGATTTCACCATCACTACAAGCCATTTTTTAGAAGCAATAGTCACTATGAGTGAGTTTTACATGTTGAATATATGTCAAGATCTACATTTTTTTTTGCAAGAGGTTGTCACCATTATGAACCAAGTTTTACACCCTATACTTGTGCATGGATATTATTTCTACGAAGACAATCTAAATGATCGTGTATGCACCATCTCTCCCTATTACAACATCTATAACATGACTTTATACTTTCGATTGTGTGCTTTATTATCACTATCAAGTTCGGGTAAGAAATTTCACATATAAATTTGATCATATGCAAATGCCCTCATTGAAATTGTAATTTTTTCATCTTCTTAAATTTTTGATCTAGTTTTGGCCATACAACCAACCGATATCACTATAGTCATTTTTTATATTCTATATTTTTTTATTCAGTTTTAGCCAAACAACTAACTGATCTCACTATCATTTTTTTTATTTTTTATAAATTTTGATTTATGTTTGGTCATATTATCAACTGATCTCTTTGTAATTGCTTGATATAAGTTGAAACTCAGATATGGTTTTGGCCATATAGCTAACAGATCTAATTGTAATTGCAACTAGATAGTAAAAAAAATGGAGTATAGATTTTTTCAACACTCATAACTTGAATACTCTACTATTATTTTCTCATCACATTCCTCATTTCAAGGAGTATTTTCAAAAAAAAAAATCCAAAATTCCCATACAAAAATATATTGTCTGCAACCTGAATGCACTTTAAAAATATAAAATTTTACACCTATGTGATAATTACACCAATGTAATTGTTGCATCCAAATCTTTCACCTTGGAAGAGGTTATTTAAGCCTCTTCAAGATTTGGCCAACATGGGGATACTTCCAAGTGTGTGTGGCAAGCCAAAGAAGGGCAAGTTCAAGCACTCACTATAGAAGCTACAGGTGGAGTTAGGAGAAATGCTTCTACAGGTGGATATTACTCTAAGTGAACTTCACATCCATAATAATGAGTTTTAGAATGGTGGCTCCTCCTTCATGAACAATCACTTGCACTCCAAACAACTTTCTATGGAATTACATTCAAAGAGAGGTATGGGTTTGTATCTGTTTCTTGTTTTCATAAATACATGAAGCTATGTGAGTTTGATAGAGTGTTTTTAGGAGGGAATACATTCATCTTCATGGTGTTTCAAACATCCAACACTTCTCTTTCAATGCCCTTGAAGGAGGATTTCAAAATTGTGCTTATTTTCCAAGTTGGCAGCCATATATGGGTAACTTGAGTTTTGCAACGTGGAAGAGGGCTCCATGGAAGGTTTCAATGTGCTTGGATCCATGTTTGATATGTGCTTCCATTCAATGTCATTGTGAGAGATCAAATCAAGTTACCATTCTTCAAGCTAATTTGTCCAATTTTCCTTGTTTATTACCTTGTTAGCAAAGTATGCTCACAATCAAATTCTATAGGAGTTTAAGAGGATGTGCAGAGGTACAAATGATGAGATCCATGGTGTAATTCATGTTTGAGGTCCTAAAATCTCCCAAAGTTATGGATTTCATGCCATGAAGCTAAAGATATTATGCAAAGTGTAAATTCTCCTTCAAAAGAATGATTGGTTGTTTTGGTTCTTCTATCCCTAAAAGTGGAAAATAGAGATCCCAGAGCTTTTTTTTGGGATAACGGTTGCCATGATAGAATGAGTTTTCAATGTTCTTGATTGGTTCACCTTGTATCCCTATCTACATGCATTGCTTATGCCAATTTAGAGGTCAAAAGGAGGAGTGGAAGATGGAGTTTGGACAACCTCAAAATGGCCAAAAATCATTGAATCCAAACAATGATATCTACAAGGTGTGGATGAAAAAGTGACTTGCACTTCAATCAGATAATCCTAGGTTATGATACCAAGTTAAAACTATTCAAAATGGTCCAAATGGAAATATTGAGCTAAAATGATAGAGATAAAGTGTATTTTGATGTTTTGACATCCTAAGAACCCTCCCCTATCTGTACACAGGCCTGGGAATTGGCACTCACAGCTAGGCAAGTAAGATAGTGAGTTTTATTGCCATCTTGATGTTTTGAGTGGAATTTAGCCCCTTGTAAGGTAAGTAAAAATATGGGTAGGTGTTATATGGTTTTTCAAACTCCAATACAACCTCTGAGCATCATCATCAAAGTCCATTTGAAGCCATGATAACCTACAACCAAAATGGAGAGTCAAGCTTAGAAAAGGGTCTCTTTTGTCTAGATGGTTTAGACTGTGCTCATAGTCTCATAAGGATGATTAAGGACTATGTCAAGATCCAAAGTATATGAATGGTGTAGCAAGGATTTCCTTCCATTTACAAACACCTCATTTAGCCCTAAATCACCACCTATAGGCCTATACGGACTGAGACAGGCAGTGAGGTGAAGTTAGTATTCTTAGTGATGTTAATGCCACCTAAGGTTAATTGATGAGTCTAAAATACCATGGAATTTATGGGGAGGTATCAATAAGTGCTTAAAACATTGGTTCAAGGCCTAATTCATGAGCAATTAACACCAACAGGGGCAGAACCATGACTGTCACAATCAGGTAGGGTATTCTAGTAAAGGACCTAATAATGGAAGTAATGCTAGTTTGAAGGATTCTAAGGTGAAGTCAAAGAAAAGGAAGGTTTTATAACCCAAGGAACATGAGGATATAGATAAAACAAGGAAAATATATCAAATTTATCCACTTATGAGGTTAAAAAGGCCAATTTCACCCTCAACTTACAGGCAGTCACCTTCAAAAGTTAGTTTTGAGTTGCATGTTATTTGGAGGGGTAAATGGAGGAGTCAGAATCTCAAATTTGGTACAGAGTACCCTTAGGAGTCCAATAATATGATATAATAGTTTTTCAATAAATACTAATGCTGTAGACACTCTCTATTTTGTCTCAAAGTAAGGGCAGTTTTTTCATGCATGAGGAGACAGTTTGAAGGAAAAGTGGTGAGATGGATGGACCAGAGGTCAGACAAGCCCAAGTGATGATTGGAGAAGTTTTAGGATGCATAAAACAATATAAAACACCTTGATATAAGTCTTTGAAATCAAACAATATTCTCTAACCAAGAAGGGTTACAGTCATGCATGAAGGAAACCCTTAAGCTTAGAAGCCAAATTGAGGGTCATGTGCATTTTTGACCTTATCCATGATTTCCACTTGACTAGTTCATGCTTGCAAGGGTATTTTAAGCAATAAAAAAATATATGGAATCTATCAGTCTAGCTACAGACTCCTACACCAAAACTATGGACTCCATCACTATAAACCCTGTTTTAGGACTTGATGGTGAAAATGAGCCTAAAAGTGCATCTAGATGGATGAATTTGACCATAAGTGATGAAGATAAGTTGTTTCCAACTCCATGAGGATTAAATCAATGGATTCATATTGTACATAATATGTATAGGTGATGTAAGAAATAAGTTTTCTTGACATTTTCTTATTTTTTACAGGTCTTAAAGATAATCAATGGATGCCAATCACTCAGGAGGATAGATTGGGACTCAAATCAACTCTCCATGCCATTTATAGAGCTTGGGAATTCCCACAAGTGTCCCTAATAGGTTTTTCACTTTAGCCAATCCAAAATGAGAAGAGTGATCACATAGTGGAAAGAGTGACAACTCAAATTTGGAGGTCTTTTAAGGTGTTTTGGATGGAGCTAAGCATATGAGGTGTCATAACATGTCTCCTAAGACCCATGGTATGGATTAGTTAGGGAATATAAAAATATTCTAGTGCCAAGTGTCTTGATAGGCCTATTGGAGAGTGATCATAGTTGCAAGGTGAGGATGAGCTTGTGTAAGAGAATGTCATGATGAAGAAAACTCCAAATGTAGGTGGAATAGTCTTTGTAACTCCCTCATATCATCCCACATGAGACATTTGTCCATCACTTGCTTTGGAATGCTTAGGAAAGGCCTATGATGAAGGCAGTTCACAAGAGAGAATGATGGAGAAGATTTGTTATGCCACAGTTGGAGAAGAGGCTAATTTAGGATGTGATCAAGTGCATTTCAATTTCATGACTCTTTTTACACTTCATCCACATGCCTTGTAGCTATTTTTCACCTTTGGACACTTGTCCTTGTGCATCTTCAACTTCTCCTTTCTCTCTCATCTTCCAAGTTCTATAAGTATGAGCCATTTTGGCTATTGAAAAGGATTCCACCTCTTGGTATGGTGAAGTCCTACCAAAATTATACCTTGATTTGTACTTAAGATAATGAGAAGTAAGTTTGTTATACTCTAAGTCCATTTGCACTACATGTTGAAGTGATCCATCTTGAATGTCAAGTATAGATTGAGTTCATCTTGTTTTCATGAAATCCTTGGATGTGTTGTTTCAAATGACTTGTCTCCTAATAGGTTTCATGAAGTGTATGCTTTTGCAATAGACTCTTGAAGTGTGTATGAGTTTGGTAGTGTCATATCTGACCTTCCCTTCACTTGCCTTCATTTGTTGAGTTGTTATCTGCCTTCATGAGAAACACTAATGCAAGGGAGCTTTGTTAATGGTGTTGAGGCTAGTTTGGTTGTCTTAGTTCATTATGCAATTTCTAAGTGTATGAATGAGAGCAAATCTTGGTGTATCACCTCCTAGTTTAGGTTTGATTTATGTATATTTCTCTCCCTTTTTGCCCATAATAGGTAGTTTTAGTATCATAAACACATCAAGCCATATCTAGGGAGTTAGCCCTTAAAATCTAGAGGTTTACTTCCATTATAGGTGCCCCACACACCTAAAAGTATTCCCATGTTGGCCAAATCTTGAAGAGGCTTGAACAACCTCTTTTAGGGTACAAGATTTGGAGACAACAATAATCATCTTTAAAAACTAATCAGTTTGACATATAACTTCACTCAACATTTTTTGACACCCCCCCCCATCCCCTAGTATATGGGTGTTACTTGAACAGGCACCATGTCCCATGAGCTTAATGATTGCATGATAAAAATTGAATCTCAACTATCTAACCTCAATAACTACATGTTTGGCCTCTATGCTGTAATTTTCTCATTCGCATGTAATGAGTATCATCAATCAGATGGTAGTTATTCTTTTAGAACACCATTATGTAGCCCTAAATTAAAATTTCTCATATTTGATGGCATTGAACCCACCAATTGGCTTTATCGTGCAAGATAATATTTCAGCTCATATCCCACTACTGAAAGAGTCTTTATTGTTTCATTTCACTTAGATAAGGAAGTTGTTAAGTGGTACCAATGGTACCACAAGTAATATCCCAAAGCAAATTGGACTGAATTATCTAAACTCTTATTAGTATGTTTTTAGCCAAGTGCCTATGATGACTTCATAGATGCATTGAATAAACTTTGTCAAACTAGCACCATGTGAGAATATAAGACATGGTTTGAAAAACTAGCCAATCAAACTAAAGGCCTCTCTAATGGTTTTTTCAAAATCTCTTTCATCAGTAGACTTAGGGATGTGCTTCGATTTGAGGTTAAAATATTCCACCCTCGCACAATAATGGAAGATTTGGGTTTAGCCAAGCTCTTTGAAGACAAAATCACCTCACAACATCACAATTCCAATTAGGTGCTCTCCAAGCCATTTTCATTCCAGTGCCCTAACATAAATACCCCTCTCAAGACAACCCCCATTAAATGTCTCGTAGATGTTGAAATGTGTGCACATCATAAAAATGGGTTATGTTATAATTATGATGAGAAATGCATAGAGGACACAAATGCATCGAACAAAAATTACCCCTGATTGATGTTAATTCCCCACCTGATACAAAATAATGTGAAGATACCAAAGATGAGCCAGAGTAGGAAGATGATGATTCTAGGCCCTCAAATTCACATCCCAAAATCTCCATGCATGCTTTGGAAGCGATCACCACTCCCCAAATAAAGTGTGTCAAAGGGTTTTCAAGAAATAACCCCATACCATTCTTATTGATTTTAGAACCACTCACAACTTCATTTACCCTAGAGTGTCTAAGCAAGCAGACTATTTTATGCACCCTTGTTCTAGTTTTGAGGTGATGATTGCCAATGGGGGAACATTATCGTGCAAAAAAAAGTGTCACAGTGTTCACATTTTAGTGGATGAATATAACCTTAGGATGACATGTTTGTTTTGTCCTTAAGTGGATGTGATGTTGTTCTGGGAATCCAATGGTTACAAACTCGTGGACCCATTCTTTGGGGTTTTTCTGAGCTATGGATGAAATTCTATGAGAATGGACATTAATACACATTGAAAGGCCTTCTTCCTAAATCCACTAGTGTTATCAGCTCTCACCACATGGAGAAACTTCTCAAAAGGGGATCCCATAGAATGATTTCCCAACTATTTTCTCTTCACACTACTTCACCAATAGATTATAGCCAACCATCAAACTTGCAAAATATTTTAGTCGAGCATGAAATAATTTTTAAGGAACCAACAAGATTTTTGCCTTACCACCCTGAAGACCATTGCATCCAACTTCTTCCAAACAATGAAACCCCTAACATTCAGCCATGTTGTTACCCATTTCATCAAAATACTGAGATTGAAAAGATGGTTCATGACCTCCTACAAGGAATCATTTGACCCATCACTAATCTATATTCTTCACCAGTCTTTCTTGTTCATAATAAAGATGGCTCTTGGAGACTTTTCATTGATTATCAAGACTTGAACAAGCTCAAAAATAAGGATAAATTTCCCATTCTAGTAATAGATGAGCTCCTCAATGAACTCCAAGGTGCAAATTTTTTCTCCAATTTGGATTTGTGCTCTTGCTATCACCAAATATGTATTCATGAAGCATACATTCCAAAATTGACTTTTTACACCCATAATGGTCATTATGAGTTCTTGGTTATGCCATTCTAGCTTACCAATGTCCCCTCCACATTCTAAAGCTTAATGAATCAAGTATTCTACCCCTTCTAGCATAAGTTTATCTTGGTATTTTTTGACGACGTCCTCCTATATAATCAAACATGGGAAGATCACCTCAACTACCTCAACACATCCTTGGGAATTCTTGCTACAAACCACTTATGTGGCAAACATTATAAATGTTCTTTTGGGCAATCAAAGGCCGATTACCTGGGACATATTATTGCATCTGATGGTTTTCATGTCAACCTTGCCAAAATTGAAGCTATGACAAACTGGCCGATACCTAGGACACTCAAAAGTCTATGAGGATTTCTTGGCCTGATAGGGTACTACTAGAAATTTGTCAAAGATTATAGAAAAATTACAACTCCATTAATTGTTATGTTTAATAAAGATTCCTTTGTATGGTTGACAACTTTTTCCCAAGCATTTTATAGCATTAAACAATAAATGTGCACCACACCGGTCTTATCCATGCCTGATTTCTCTAAGACATTTATTATTGAGCATGATGCATGTGGCATAGGTCTTGATGTTGTGATTGTGTAAGAAGGATGTCCCATTGCCTTAATCAACAAGGTCCTCATTGGGTATAATTTGGCACGTTCCACATATGATAAATAAATGATGACTATCCTCCATGTAGTCAATAAATGATGTCCATCTTGGTTGGCTGACACTTTTGCATCAAACCCAACCACCAAAGCCTCAAATATTTTTTGAGCAATGGGTATCTTCCCTAACATGGGGTGTGACTATGAGATCACATATAAAAAAGCAAAGGAAAACTTGGTGGCTGATGCTCTCTCTTACAAGTTCGAAGAACATGCATGATTGTGTGTTATCTCATTTCCCATTTCTACATGGCTCCATGATTTTCAACAATAATGGCATCATCGAATCCCCACCCAATAACTTGTTCTTCAAATATCTATTGATTCCTCTGCCAAAATTCACCATACTTGGGATGGCCACAAATTATGATATAAAGGTCACCTTCTACTAATCGTCAGCTCCAAGTTCAAACAAACCATTTTGTAGGAGATACATGTCTCCCCTTCAGTAGGTCATTCAATCTTTTTGAAAACATACGAGTGAGTCCACCACATTTTCTTTTGGCACATAATCAAGTGGGATATCAAGAGGTTTGTTGTCAAATGTGATACTTGCCAATGCAATAGAGGGGAAATAATTGTGACACCTAGTTTACTCCAGCCACTACCATGCATAAACATTTAAATGGATTTGATCGAAGGTCTCCCAAAATTTGGTAGAAAATTAATAATTCTTGTAGTGGTGGACCACCTTTTTAAATATGCTCATTTCTATGTTCTACCTCATCCCTACATTGTTTTCACCATAGCCCAGTCATTTATTGATCAAATATTATGGCTCCATGGTATTCCCACCTCTATTATCTCAGATCGTGACTCCATTTGTTTTGGTAACAACTCTTTAAGTGCCTTGGCACAACTCTAAAAATGAGTTTTGGATATTGTCCATAGATCTATGGCTAGACATAAATTGTCATAAATATTTAGAGACCTGTCTTCATTGTTTTGTCATGGAGCAACGACATTAGTGCATAAAATTGATGCAAGGGCCTCCTATAAGGACCCCAAAATTAACTCATTTTTATCTTGAAGTAGTTTATTAAGTGTCTAATAGGTTATATAGGTCTTAAGTAGTCATAATGTGGAGTCTAGACAATCTCAAGGTGCATGAAATTTGAATTTTGGCTTTTCCTGCCAAAAACTCCTTTTGAAAATTTGAATCTTATTAAGCCTTTTTAGGGACTTTTATATAATTATGAAGGTGGAAAGATGTTCCTAAACATTTTTAAGGGTTTTGACACAATAGGAGGTCCAAAAAATGTTCATTAATCTATTTTTATGGTTCTAGATATTTCATATTATGTAAAATCAAGACATAATGCTATGTAGCAAGAGACCTCTACGAGGGAAAAGATCCAAGAAGTAGTTATGCATCATTTTAGGAAGTATAAGAGTTAGTTTTAGTAGTTGTGACATGGTATTCCATTCAAGGAAGGTAGGAAAACTATGAATTAAATAAGAGGAGAACTCAAACTTGTTGAAAAGAGACTATTTTGGACTAGATTTTTGTGTGTAATGATGAAAACAGAGCTCTGTGCCCTTGTGTTTTGTATATGCATAGAGAAGTAGTTGGTAAGGATTATATGAACACGTGTATTTCTTTATAATATACTTCATAAGTTTATTAAAGGTTTTGTTGAGATATTTATGTTTATTGGAACACAAAACTTGTAGAAAGGTTATTTACAAACCTGCATACTTGTATTGTTAGCATAATGTTTTGAATGTATTTCCTTATGAGAAGGACAAATTTGGAATTGAGTTAAACATGTAGTTATGATTAGTATTAAGTTTCTTTTCAATATTCATAGGGTTCTTGACAAGTATTTATGTATTTGAAGTCATTAGAGTTTCATAAACGTGCCTTAGGCTTGTAGCCAACTATGTTTCCATACCTAGTCAAAGGAGAAGTTCATTGGAAATGATGAGCAAAGGTAATATACAAAGCAATGTTTGACTGAGAAAGGTATATACACATTGTTTAAATGATTTTTTACCCTTGGGTTTTTTTTAAAATTAGTTTGAAATGAAGGAAATCAAAAGACCATGTCACTGGTTAATTCAGACTGTGTCTGTGCAGAAAAGAGACCAAAATCTTTCTCAAAAAGTTGAACATAGAAGTGTGGGGAAAGAACCAATAGGTGTAGAAGGTGATCAAAGGACCCACATACCCTATTATGGTCATTTTTCAATTTTAAACAAGCCAATATTCCTTTGGAGGTAAAAGAACCCTTCTTGGGTTGGTAATAGTCCTTCTTGACCCTATCTAGTGTTTTAACACAATAACATGGATAAACAAAGTTTCCACTGTCCAATCTCTCTGAAACTTGGTGAGTAGTTGTATTTAAATGTTGTTCAAGTTATTTTGGAGTTTTTAGTTGAAATCATATAGTTTGGTATGGTATTTATAGACTGCGTGTAGACAAGCCCCTAAAAGACCTAAAGAGATATAAATAATGACCTAGAAAGGTCTAGAAAGATGATCAAAATGTCGAGTTATGGTATAAAACCTTGTAATTATCTAGTATTGGATAGAGGGTACCTACATTGATGATTGGTTTTCATATACCTTCTGTATATTTCTATACATGCAAGAAATCTCTAAAAAAAGGCTACTAGCTTAGTTGACAAAGTGTGCAGAGTTGACCATAAAATGAATTGATGCATTGGGGAGTTGGAGCTTTGAATGAGGAGTTGTAAAAGGACCTTGAGGAGTCCTGAGGTGTCAGATAAGATATGGAACAAGTTTATATAGTGAAACCTTCACTAAAGATCCTAAAGACTTGCAAGCTAAGAGAAAGCTCTGCATAAAAAATGGTTACCTCTTACAAAATGGTGGTACACCACCTCCTACCAATGACCACCAAGCTAACCATGTATAAGGTTGTTATGGCCAAAAGACACCCTCTCTTCTTTCATATATATTATGCAACTCTCTAGTATGGGTTGTTGATACTACCATCAATATAGGTGATAATATACTTCATCTTCTTAAGGATAATCTCAACATGGCATAAAATTGCATGAAACAACAGACATACCAACATTGCTCTGAATGATCCTTTCACCCTAGAGATACATTTTTTCTTTGCTTGAAACCTTACAATCAATCCTATTTGAAGCTAAAAGGCCACCATAAATTAGTTCTAAAATTTTATGGGTCTTATAAAATTCTCCAATGAGTTAGAGCTATCGCTTGCAAGTTGAACTCCCACCTTCATCGTGTGTGCACCTTATTTTTCATGGCTTGTGCTTAAAGAAGGTACTTGGTCAGAATGTCAACACCTAAACAATGCTTCCAAAACTTAAATCACTCTCCTTTTACAACCTAAAGTTATCCTCAACAAATGCTCTCATCCATTTTGTAATCAGGTCATCGTAAATGTTCTAGTACAGTGGCATGGGATGCAACCAAAAGATGTTACCTAGGAACCTCTTCCTCCAATCCAACAATAATATCCTCACCTAAAGCTTTGAGGGAAAATATTTTAAAGGGGAGGGTATGTTAGGGCTCTTCGTCCTAACCATCCTTTTGTAATTTACTTCTTTAATAAAAGGATATAGATGCATATGCTTTGTAAGATGTCCCTCAAACTCATTGTAATAGATAGAATAGTAGTATGTAATAGTGTAATAGTTGAATAATCCCACATTAATTGGAAGTAGTAGTTAACTAGTGATAAATTACGATAAATAGAAGCCTATACTAGTATGAAGGCACCCATAAATTGTATTGCATTGAGCTTGCTCAAAGGAGGTTACCCCCTCATAGAGGCTAATGATTTTACAATTCTGCTTCTTTTGAATCAATATATTATTATTATTATTATTTCTGATTTATTTCACATATTTACAATTTATTCCTAACTTGTTCAGGAAGGATACTATCAAGGAATCACCTAACATTCTCTTGGAACATTATCAACATGCATATACACATCTCAAATGTTCAAGGAATAGCCCTATAGTAGTCCATATAGCAAAATATGAATACGAAAAGTCAGAGTTGCAAAATGTCAAGTATTAAAGATCAAAAGGTAGTTGTTCATGATGTTACACAAACACACATAAGTTGGAAAATTATGTATATTTTAAAACCTCTTTGGATATTGTAATGTAGGCAATGCTCAACCATTTAGTGAGGAGTGGCTGGGGCTATCCAACATAAAACACTAATTCTTTTTTAAGGGCATCTTGTGGTTAATCAAGCATAATTACGATTTAGATGAAAGAGACAAAAAATAGCTTTAAACATGTAAGATCAAAAAAGTGTGCACACACACAATCAAACCTTAGGCATAGGCACAAGGCTCCTATAAGTTTCAAACCCCCATTATGTATAGAGACACTACGGGGAAACATTGATAGTGCTAGCTGTTATAGGGGTTTGACTTTGCTAGCAGTGTCTAAGCGGGTTTCAACCTCTATTTCAAGTTTGAACAGTTGACAAAACACATACAAAACATTTTTAGATTATGTGACATCTTTTGTGAGCAACAAATAGGTTAGCTAAGTACACCATCCCTCTCTTGTATTGTCATTTCTAAATCAAATAGTTGCAATATTAATTAGCCCCTTTCAATTCAAATTATTGTGTCTATTGCTATATTTTATATAGTTTGAATTAGTGCATAGTTTCCATGATTTTATATCACTTGGGTAGAAAATTAAAAAAATAGATATGCAAGCACATCAAAGCAGGGTTTGAAGATAACACACATATTTAGATTAATGATTTTAACAAATAAAATAAACCCTAAAACAATCACATCTACCTTATTGAAAGCAATATCTAACCTTGAAGGGTGTAAGAGATCACATGTTCACCAAAATTTAGATATGGTTAAATAGATATAAGACAAACTATATCACAATGCAACACGTCTATGCATAAATAATGCAAACTCATGCCTAATTAGATTTTATTTAATAAAATAACAAATAAGAGCCAATTGCATATACATAATATTCTAAAATTAGTAATAAATGTAAAGTGGGGTTTTATAATAATATCTGATCTATTACAAATCTAGGGATAGTCGTAAGAAATAAATAACTAAAAAACAGGCCTTGAAGGTGAAGCGAGCAAAACCCATAAAACTCAAGATGGATAATTTTTTTTAGAGTGCACTCTTATAACAATACAAGGAAACTTTGGGTAATGTCAAGCAATGAGTTTGGAAAACTGTGAATTTTCAAAATCTAATTTTGTAATTTTGTTTATTTACTCTAGGGTTTAAAAAACCTTGCTCACTTTTATTGAATTTTGTATAGATCTTTGACAAACATTTATCTCCTCTATAACCTTGAGAACTTATCACAAACCAATAAAAACAGGGGAACAAATATGGGGTATTCATTGTCCCTCCATTATTATCAGGGCCCTAGTATGAAGAAAGTCTAGAAAACAATACTCAATACATTTTAGCAAGCAATTCGAAGATGTAAGCCCTGATCTTATATGACTTTTCATGCTAGAATGAACAAGTGCCATAAAGAAAATGGATGCTTCAAATATACTCTAAATTATTAAGGTTTGCTTTAACACTTTCACAATAGACATAAAACATAGATTTTTTCCTTTACTCAATCATTCCTTAGCATTTTGTTCACATAATTGTCTCATATACACTAATGCACTTGTGTATTTATAGACTACTCATATTTAAATAAGGACTAAATTGATGTGTAAGCCAATACACAACAGGCAGGAAATGCTGACAAATAAGGAACCCAAGATACAAGAGACCCAAAACAAGTGTTCATGCTAGAATCATACATAATATGATGCTAGTGCCCTAAAATCGTACACGAGTGTATAATTTAGGATAATAGGCTCATAACCCAAGAAAAATGAAGAGGAAAGAGAAATAGGAGAGAGAAAGACAGAAAACATGACCAACATACGAGAAAAATACACCAATAAGAGCCTAATATAAACTGACAATTGACAAATACACAAACACCTTAAAACAATACAAATTTATAACTAAAATCACCTGAGATCAAAATTACTTATCTACAAATACATATCATTTTAACAATTAATTTATATTGTAACCTAACGATGATAATAGTCATATAAATGATAATAATAATTATTTTTAGGTGGTGTAAAATGACCAATGTGATTTAAACACCTCACAAATTCCATCCCTTACAAAATTATCGTACCATATATAACCATTAAAACAATGCCATTACTCATATTAAAAATATATTGGATTTGAAGGTGTTTTAGTCCATTAGATACATATGAGACGATGTTTTGTCAAAATGCATGTTACAATAGTAACAAATGAGTGAAATGGTGTGAGTTGTTGACAATTATATTTGATATTAAATTTGACAATCATTAACTGTCAAAAGGAAATTTAACATTAACTTTGATATTTATTTGAATGTCATTTAAAAGTTTTTTTTTATATACAGAGAAGTCAATCTAAAAATCATAATATTCTGGTCATATAATGAAACTTGAAACTCTTTCTCAAAAAGTTATTAGCACCCAACATAATACTCAAATTAGATTAATGTCATTTGTCACTAATCAGTGATAAATTAATAAAATTATTAGTTAATATAGTATATGAAAAATCCAAAATTAGAAATTAATATACGAACAATGTAAGAAATACTTAAAATGTATATTTAGTATATTTATAATAACAATATTATCTAATAAAATATAAATGTTGAAAAATATTTAAAATAAAAATGAAGAAAAAGTGAATGATTATTGGTTTAACTGGTGAAGTTGTTTGGTCCACAAAGAGCTTACCAAGGATTAGTGCTTGTTACTAGCAAAACTTGACACATGAAAAGGGATGACACTGGATCATGCCCCAAGCGATTTTGGAAAAAAATGACAAGAAATTTACTCTCTTCGAAAATATATATTTTCATATTTTAATCATAATGTTGTCCCCTAAAAATATCACTCTTTTTGGGAACAACCTATGAACTATTTTGGTTCAACAGACCAAAATCCTCTCTCCCCTTTTCAAGAATTTGTTCTGAGCATTCAAATTCCTCATTTTTCAAGCTTCTCAGAAATCTACGGACTCTGTAGGCTTGAATCTACAGACTCTACAGGAAGAAAATCTACGGACTCTACAGGGCAAGTTCTACGAGCTTCGCAGGTTGATTTCTACGAACTCTACAGAAAAGAAGTAAGCTCTCAACACTTAGGCGATTTCAAGGTTGGTTCAACGACAAGGTTCAACCAAAATTTCCATCGGCAAGCTTCTAAGCAAGGATTGAACCATTGAACCGTTGAACCTTGAACCATTTTGGTTCAACGGGTTCAATGGGTTCAATGGTTCAACGTCGTCAGCAAGAGTTAAGCGCATTTGTCAAGGTTCAAAGTTCAACCACTTCAAGTTTCAACAACTTCAAAACACTTATCAAAGAGAATAAGGCTTGAACCATTGAACCACTTTGGTTCAAAGGTTCAACGGGTTCAATGGTTCAACAGGTTCAACGACCAAATAGTTCAATGCATTTGGTTCAAAAAGATCAAAAGGACTTCACCAAATAAAAAGAATGAATGGACTGAACCGTTGAAATTTGAACCAAAAGGTTCAACGAGTTCACAGGTTCAAAGTGATGGAACAAAAGAAACAAAATGAACCAATGAACCAATGTACTTTCAGTGGGTTCAAAGGTTTAAGATTTAACATGGTTCAAGCGGCTAACGACCATTGACAGCCTCGCAGACATCAAATTTAAAGTAAGGGAATATCCGTTGAAATTCAAATAAAGCGTGGAACTTAAAGGAAGAACCAAGCGACTGACCGAAAAGATAAAATTCTTTCGAATTTGTTCAAAGGCTGACAGGGAACATTTCCTTCAAACTTTTTGTTCGAAGGAAATCATTAAGTGAAAGAGACGTTAGAATTCTTTCAGAATTATTTTTTGCAGGAAAATGAATAAGGCAAAGCCCGAAGGAATTCCTTCAGAATTTTGTCTAAAGGAAATAAGCCCGACCAAAGGAATGCCTGAAAGGAAAAAGCCCCGAGAGCGGAGCGCTCCAAGTGTCATCGTCAGTGTGATTGCTAGATTACGCAGAACATGCCACGTGTCCCTTGAAAAGCTCGATAGAAGCCACCAAGTGTCAACATCCACAGTTTCTCCCTTTTATTTCGTAAAGACTGTGGTGGGTCTCAGGTGAATTGATAAAGTAAGCGGATGCTGCCACGTGTCATATTCTGCATGACTCTCAAAAGCGGAAAATGCCACGTGTCACTTGTTGAGATTAGCGAAAAGCAGCCAAAGCAAGTGAGAAAGACATGAAGGAATTGCTAAGGAGGATGACGGGCTCGAATGCATTCAAAGGCCAAAATGCCAAATGGAAGAACCGTTGCTGGAAGAGCGTAAAGAGCCAACAAAGCTGAGGATATAGCCCTAAGAGCTCAAATGCCAGGAAAAGACAAAACCAAAAAGGGAAAAGATAGCCCGAGGGCTCAAATCACAGCAAAAAGAGGGAAAGGCCAAAATATTTTCAAGGGAGTTATTTCCAATAGGTGAAACAGTGGATCAAATAGATTCTCGAGCATGCCAAATCAAGGATGCAACCTCTTTTTCCTTCCATGAAGTAATGGCAAATTAGATAGCTGCGCAGACATCAGGAAAAGGACCAGACGGTCTATACTAAGGAAGAGACATATTAGAGGAATGGACACGTCATAGTTATGGCAATGCACTGTTCCCAGCATGGTCCCTCCAGATAGAACTGAAGGCTCATTGAAGGCATTCAATTCAGCATGGGCCTTTTTCATGAAAACAAGCGCCCAAGTTTTTCTTGGAGCGCTATATATTGTAATCTCTCATTTGTTACAAAGGAGATCTTCCTGTTACCAGAAGCAAAAATCTGCCCAAATTGAAACGCATCACTGAGACTTTGAGCTCAGATTGTTTATCATATTTCTTTGTTTGAATCAGAAAGCAAGTTACTTTCAGACTTTGTGCATTATAGCTTGTATCATTCTAGGAGATTGTTTTTATGTCTATTTCTTAAATGTATTCTTGTTTATGCAATTTAACAAGCAGAGCTAGTGGAAATGATAAGGAAGGTGTCCTGAAGCTAGCTACTTTCAGACTTTGTGCTATCATAGTTGTCTTCAATGTGTGTTTATTTTCTATTTTTGTGTAAAGGACCTTGGGACGACTTTGTGCCCCCATTGTTCTTCGTATCTCACTCTTGGGTAGTCAAGGTGGAGACTTTGTGCTACATCTTAAATTGTTGGTTACTCTACACTCTGTTACTAGTTACTTGTCACTACCAGAAAGATTTTTGTTGTTTGCAAGAACAAGCACTTCTGAAAGAAGAGAAGTGTCTTCTATCATTTCACCAAGATTTCTACTATCTAGGAAGGGATCTGGCTCTTAGCTGAATGTTACTTTTAAAAGAAGAGAAGTACCTACACCAATCACCCAAGATTTCGCCTTTGATCTGTGAGCATCATCTCTGAAAAAAGAGAGATGGATGATTTATCCTACCCTTGAGTGTTATTTTCTGCATATATATATATATATAGTATATAGCTCCTGCATATTTAATACGAAACCTCCCCTTGATGAGAGGAGAGATTTGTCCCCTGTTGATGTAGTAAACCTACACACCTGGCTGACCAATCTCCCTATGTTGTGGTTGAAGAGACCTATTTTGCTCACCAGTTAGCTAGTTGACAAAATATTCACCCAATAATTTTCGGTGACTCCGCTGGGGATGAACGTGCAATCTAAAGCCTCAAGTTTCAAATTGAAGTAGTCCCTGCCCTTATCCATTATAAACTCTGGTAACTCCATTCTATGTCTTACCCATTATCATTATAGCCTTACCATCTCCCTCCACCTAGATTTGTTATCCCTCTTTTTCATAATCCAGTCATGGCAATTCAAGGCCCCTAGGGTAACTCATTTGGCCCACTCAATTTGACTCCACCCTTGCATGAACTCCTACGCAACTCAAAAAAGAATTTCTCCAAATTTTTTGGTGATGGGAGAGTTCATTCTGATGAACACATTGCAGCCTTCAACATAACCTGTGGTGTAATAAGAGTGGAATTTGAAGACGTGGCAGTCAGGTTTTCATGAAAATGCTATAAGGTGCTGCTGCAGATTAGTTCTACCATCTGTAGGCTAGGTCAGTGACTGATTGGGACACACTCAAAGCTAAGTGCGAAGCAATGTTCAAGCCTACAAAAGATGCACATGCCTTACTAGCCTAGCTCACATAGATGAAGAAGGAGCCCCATGAACCTATGAAGGACTTCATTACCAGGTTCAACAAGCTGAGGCACAGGATTCTCATGATCACCCAGTCGACACCTCAGAATCTCAAGTGTTTTTTCATCAACTCACAGCTCCCTGAAGTGAGTTTTTTGCTGAGATGAGCTAGACACAGACCTTGTTGCTGCTCAGGACTTGGCTACTGAGGTAGAAGATGACCTTATCTTGGCAGGAAAGATAAGGAGATATCCTAATAGAGGTAAACTATCTTCATCTTCTGAATACTCACTTGTAGCCACCACTGACCCAATTGTGCAAAAGCTAGCAAATAAACTGCTAGCCTTGAAAAGATAATTTTCCAAGTTATGTCTGCTCCTCCTAATCAAGATATGCCGATGAGAACATTTCAAAATCAGGCATATCAAGGCAATGCTGCTAAAAATCAAGGGCAGCCAAATCGTCTTCCTCCCCCACAGAGAAACCTCACCCTTGAAGCATCTCCAACCAACTCAGCAGTTGGATATCTGGAAACTGAGCATGATTTCTCTTTCCAACCTGTGTTTGATCAAGAAAATGATGTTGATCTCTTCATGGAGGGTCAATAAGAGTCAGCTGACGACTCCCATATTGGTTTCTTGAATTACCAAGATGAACCCAGAAGTAAAGGTGAAGCAGTCGAGAGATCATACGCAGTGTTCACCTGGTCCAAGAACCAGTCAGTCCAGTGAGCTAATAAAGAAAAGACAGAGGAGCGACCTCAACCAACAATTTTAATTATTAAACGTGGGACCACTCTGCCTTTCTAGCTAAAGGACTCGGTGATTGCTAAGAAGGTAAGTACATCAAACATCCTTACACCTTCTACTTCAAATTCACATATCAGTCCTCCCACCTAAAAACCAAAAGGATGAACTCCCATCCTCTCTTCTTAGTCCATTTCAATCATTTGACATAATTGACCATGTCAAGAAAACCAAAATTCAAATGACTGAATTAGAATTCCTACAAGCCAACCCTGAGCAGTTGGACAGGTTGGTAGAGTGTGTGAAGAATACAACCATCCCTATAGGACAAAAAGCTAAGAAGGTAACTCATGATCCCCCAAAGAACATGTCTATCCCAAACAACCTTGTCATTACTCCTCCTACTTCCCTTGAAAAAATAGAGCCTTTCTATATTTTCCTGTTGATAAACGATCACAAGCTGAGTAACTGCATCATTGATTCTAGTGCGTCTAACAATGTCATGCCTGCCAAAGTGGCATAATCCCTTGGTCTTACACTGACCAAGACATTTAGGAGATGCTTCTCCATAGAGAACAAATAAGTGCCACTACTGGGGCAAATCAAGGACACCTAATTTGCATTTGCAGCATTCTCGGATAAGAGAATCAAGATGACGGTCTTGGTGGCTGACGTCTTAGCTTCATACGGCATTTTGTTAGGATGAAATTTCTGTAAGGATGTGGGAGGGGAACTAAGCATGGACCTGTCTAGGGCAAGGATCCTTGTCAAAGGCGTCATGAAGAGGTTGCTCCTTGAAAAGGAGGCAAAATATGTTGTCACTCAGACATCAGCACTTGAAGCTCATATTCTATTTGAGTCTTCAGGCAGGGGTAATTACTTCTTGTCCATAGAGGATGTTCATGTTTCTGTAGATGAAAGTCTTATAGGTGGCAATTTGAAAATTGATTCAAACAAGACATCAAAAGAATTAGTAGGGCGTAGTACAGATGAAAAAGGATCTTCCGTCTCTAACAAAGAAAAATTTGATAGAAGATCAGTTTTTGATGATGTTTGGATCCTGGAATCTGATGGCAGCAATTCTTCTACCAATGTTAGAGCCGGGACTGTGTTGATATCTCCTCAAGGAGATATTTTTTCTTCACACGAGTTTCAGTTTAGCAACACTAACAACACTGCTGAGTACGAATCTCTATTACTCGAGTTGAAAGCTACTCAAGACAAAGGTGTCAAACTCCTTCACACCAAAGAAGACGCTGAGCTGATGGCTTATTAGGAGTTTGATGCTGACAATCAAAATATGTGCTGGACTGAACCAGTAGAACAACAAGCTATGGTAGTGGACCATGCTACTGTACTCCAAAGTCAGCAAAAAGAACTCTTCGCTAAGAGAGCAAGGAGTTACTGTTTTCAGATTGAAGACCACGTCTTGCCATGGAGCAAGAAGAGAGAGCCAAAAGGAGTGCACAGAAAATATGATTCTTGGTGGAGAGTTTCATTCGCCCATCACCGATTCTGGGGAGAAAATGGTTTCTTACTAGTTTATCAAGATGGAACGTCATTTTCACTGTCTCACAGTGGGCGTCATCTGAAGCGCTTCAAATCTTGAGGCATCAAATAAGATCATCAGTACATATGTATATTTGTATAGTCTTTAGTTCTATTTTGTGTTTTTCATTTTTATTTTTGACACCTTTTTTTTTGGGTAGCATGACTCCTTAGCCCAATGACACACTTCAAGGCACTAGAGATTCTGGTTTCTACTTTCCTCAGTTGTTCCAAGTCTTCAACTAAGGGGAGTTCTCCAACTAGAGCTAGCTGTTGTCTCCCAAAAATATCACTCTTTTTGGAAACAACCTATGAACTATTTTGGTTCAACAGACCAAAATCCTCTCTCCCCTTTTCAAGAATTTGTTTTGAGCATTCAAATTCCTCATTTTTCAAGCTTCTCAAAAATCTATGGACTTTGCAGGCTTGAATTTACGGACTCTATAGGCTTGAATCTATGGACTCTGCAGGAAGAAAATATACAGACTCTGTAGGCTAAGTTCTACGGGCTTCGCAGGTTGATTTCTACGAACTCTACAGGAAAAAAGCAAGCTCTCAACACTTAAGCGATTTCAAGGTTGGTTCAACAATAAGGTTCAACCAAAATGTCCATCGACAAGCTTCTAAGCAAGGATTGAACCATTGAACTGTTGAACCTTGAACCATTTTGGTTCAACGGGTTCAATGGGTTCAAAAGTTCAACGCCATCAGCAAGAGTTAAGCGCATTTGTCAAGGTTCAAAGTTCAACCACTTCAAGGTTCAACGGCTTCAAAACACTTATCAAAGAGAAGAAGGCTTGAACCATTGAATCGTTGAACCATTGAACCACTTTGGTTCAAAGGTTCAACGAGTTCAATGGTTCAACAGGTTCAATGAACAAATGGTTCAATGCGTTTGGTTCAAAAAGATCAAAAGGACTTAGCCAAATAAAAAGAATGAACTGATTAAATCGTTGAACCTTTAACCAAAAAGTTTAACGAGTTCACAGGTTCAAAGCAATTGAATCAGGAAGCGATGGAACAAAAGAGACAAAATGAACCGATGAACCAATGTACTTTCAGCGGGTTCAAAGGTTTAAGGTTCAACATGGTTCAAGTGACTAGCGACCATTGACAGCCCCGCGGACGTCAAATTTAAAGTAAGGGAATATCCGTTGAATTTCAAATAAAGTGCAGAACTTAAAGGAAGAACCAAGCGACTGATCGAAAATATAGAATTTCTTTGGATTTGTTCAAAGGCCGACATGGAACATTTCCTTCAGATTTTTTGTCCGAAAGAAATTATTAAGTGAAAGAGCCGTTAGAATTATTTTGAAAGTATTTTTTGCAAGAAAATAACTAAGGCAAAGCCCGAAGGAAATAAGCCTAACCAAAGGAATGCCCAAAAGAAAAAAGTCTGAGAGCGGAGCACTCCAAGTGTCATCATCCGTGTGATTGCTAGATTACGTAGAACATGCCACGTGTCCCTTGAAAAGGTCGACGGAAGTCGCCAAGTGTCAACATCCGCGGTCTCTCCCTTTTGTTTCGTAAAGATTGTGGTGGGTCCTGAGTGAGTTGATAAAGTAAGCAGATGCTACCACGTGTTATATTCTACATGACTCTCAAAAGCGGAAAATGCCACGTGTCACTTGCTGAGATCAATAGAAAGCAGCCAAAGCAAGCGAGAAAGACATGAAAGAATTGCTAAGGAGGATGACGGGCTCGAATGCATTCAAAGGCCAAAATGCCAAAGGGAAGAACCGTTGTTGGAAGAGCGTAAAGAGCCAGCAAAGCTGAGGATATAGCCCTGAGAGCTCAAATGCCAGGAAAAGACAAAACCAAAAAGGGAAAAGATAGCTCGAAGGCTCAAATCATAGCAAAAAGAGGGAAAGGCCAAAATAACTTCAAGGGAGTTATTTCCAATAGGTGAAAGAGTCGATCAAGTAGACTCTCGAGCATGCCAAATCAAGGACGTGACCTCTTTTTACTTCCATGAAGTAATGACAAATTAGACAGCTGCGCAGACATCAGGAAAAAGACCAGACAGTCTATACTAAGGAAGAGACATATTATAGGAATGGACACGTCATAGTTATGGCAATGCACTGATCCTAGCATGGTCCCTCCAGACAGAACTGAAGGTGCATTGAAGGCATTCAATTCAGCATGGGCCTTTTTCATGAAAACAAGCGCCTAAGTCTTTCTTGGAGCGCTATATATTATAATCTCTCATTTGTTACAAAGGAGATCTTCCCGTTACCAGAAGCAAAACTCTGTCCAAATTGAAAGACATGACTAAGACTTTGAGCTCAGATTGTTTATCATATTTCTTTGTTTGAATCAGAAAGTAAGTTACTTTCAAACTTTGTGCTGTTATAGCTTGTATCATTCTAGAAGATTGTTCTTATGTCTATTTCCTAAATGTATTCTTGTTTATGCAATTTAACAAGTAGAGCTAGTGGAAGTGATAAGGAAGGTGTCCTGAAGCTAGCTACTTTCAGACTTTGTGCTGTCATAGTTGTCTTCAGTGTGTGCTTATTTTCTATTTCTGTATAAAGGACCTTGGGACGACTTTGTGCCCCCATTGTTCTTCATATCTCACTCTTGGGCAGTCAAGGTGAAGACTTTGTGCTACATCTTAGATTGCTGGTTACTCTGCACTCTGTTACCAGTTACTTGTCACTACCAGAAAGATTCCTGTTGTTAGCAAGAACAAACATTTCTGAAAAAAGAGAAATGCCTTCTATTATTTCACCAAGATTTCTATTATCTAGGAAGGGATCTGGCTCTTGGTTAAATGTTACTTCTGAAAGAAGAGAAGTACCTTCACTAATCACCCAAGATTTCTCCTTTGATCTGTGAGCATCATCTCTGAAAAAATAGAGATGGATGGTTTATCCTACCTTTGAGTGTTATTTTTTGCATATATATATATAGCTCCTACATATTTAATAGGGAACCTCCCCTTGATGAGAGGAGAGATTTGTCCCCTGTTGATGTAGTAACCCTGTACCCCTGACCGACCAATCTCCCTATGCTGTGGTTGAAGAGACTTATTTTGTTCACTAGTTAACTGGTTGACAAAATATTCACCCAACACATAAATCATATGAAAAAAAAGATTTTAATAATATCCACATGACTAAAAAATCTATGAAATCAATTATCTATAAATGAAAAAAATTATAATGTTTGAAATTTTCAAAGAAACGAAGAAAATCCGTTATGCCACCAATTATCTGTAAAAAAATTAAAATGTTTGAAATTTTCAAAGAACCGAAGAAAACGCAAACAATAGTCGGTTATGCCATTTAGCCGTCATCACATGGCTCCAAAAACTAAAATTGGAAAATTTAGCGGCTATCAGAAGCAGCTTTTCTTCGGTTTTACAGGTTGAAGCAAAGCGAAGCCGGGAAGGTTTTAGTTTCCAGGGTTTTGTTAATCCATGGATCCTGTCAATGTCAATGCTAAGCCGGAGGAAGAAGATAAAAATGAAGCTCAGCCTTGGCAGTCTTTTCACACTGTCTACACCAACGCAAAAGCTGGTAATTCTGGTTTTAAACATTTAAGGGTAGTGTTCTGTGGGTTGAAACTTCTTTAACTTAGCAAGTTATTATCGGGCGCATTTGAAGCTGCCGTTCAGTAGGTAAATTTTAAATTAAATGGAAGAAATGTCCTAAAAAATCAAGCGAAACAGAGATTTTGTTCAAATCACTCTTCATTTTTTTGTTTCTATCTTATTTTAAACTGCATTACAATCATTTTTTTAATTTTTTTGGTAAATTTTGGACGAGGTTATGGGTGGATTTTAACACAATGTTAGGTGAGTGAGCTTAGATAAGCAAGCTTGATTTTAACCAGGGGCACGCTCTTATGAATGCCCCCTCCGTCCAGCCTCGCCACGGGTTATCAGTAGAGGACAAACCCTTTTTTTTTTTTTGATTTCATCTGTCCACTTGATAAGAGGTATTAATTTAGATGGTAACAATATCATTTCTCTTCATTGGGGGCAAAAACCAGAACGAATTAACCAAATTTACATTATTTCTTACTGGTAAGTATTTATACTTTAGAATCCAGGAGACTATAAGCCTTTAAACCTTTTCTATAAGGTTGATCTTTCACATATATATAGAGGGTTGACATGAACTAGAAGGCGCGAAAACGAGGCCAACGTTGCAAAGATAATTTTAAACGTACATTAAAGATTCACATCTATTAAGTCGTGAATCAGGTCAATTATTTGGCAAGGGTTCATAGTAGTTGGTATATAATTTTTTATAAACTGTGATATAATTTCCAGTACTGATTATTTTTTTAAATCAGCCGCGGGACAGCAAGGACAGATTTGCTGTAATTTAGATGTTGTGGTTATTTATAATTCCTTTTTAGTTGATGATAAATACAGTTGCAACAACAAAATGCACACAAAAAGGTTCCCAAATTGTACACAGTGTGCACTCATCTGTATTTTGCATATATAAAGAGTACATAGTATGTACAATGACGCCTCTAGAATAAGCAAGCTTCTAAGAGAAGAAAGATATACAAGGAAGCTTTTGTTTGGAGGATGATTCTAAGAGAACAAAGATAAACATAGATGTATAAAGATGTGTTCTATATATAAGAAAATACATAAAAGATTACATTTAGTCCATTTGACTGTGTCTCATCTATTACCCTCAATTGTCTTTGTCTTTTTAATCTTGAGTAGTATCGTCTAACTTCTATTGTGGTTGGTAAGGATAGTTAGCTTATAGCTATAAAAGTTAATGTTTACTTAGTTTTGAAGAAGTGGTTTATGGGTTAGATCCAACTACATTTACAATACAGCTGGATCTAAGTTAGCAGAGTCATTAACTGTAACAAAAATTGATTAATAGAGAAAGAATATATAACTTTTATCGATGAGAATTTTAATCATGCAATACATAACTGGAATTGAGTCTTATGAGTGTCATAACATGTACAGGGTCGCATGGACTAGTTGTAAGGTAGATAAATTTCCATGATGTTGACCTGGGTTTCAAGCTTAGTCGGGTAGGCTCCCTGTGTTAATGTGGTGGTGATACTGGGTTCTCAACTAGAAAATGATGGGTGGAAGTCCTAGGTGAACATTAACAGAATAGATGCCCCCATACGTGGGTTATCAGTCGAACATTATTCGAAGTTCGATGTTGCATTCTGCTTGTGTGCATTAATAATCTGACATGTGAGTGTTTACTGATGTAGCGATAATAAAAAAGAACCCTACTAACCCGCTTCAAAGTAGTTCATGTAAACACTACAATACAAACTATTAACTATGTGTTTCTGCCTCCTTTCATTGACTTGCTTCCATAATGAGCTTCTTTTGTATTTAAGATAAAAGTAAGTTTTTGTTGTCTGTATTAGAAAATGCATTTAAAATATGAGTCATAGATCAAGGACATCCTTGTCATGGGAATATAATTGGATTTTTTCAGAGATGTTGCAATGGAGTTACCAGTAGTCTTTTCATAGGGAGTTACAAAGAGTAACGAGGGAGTTTAAAAGCATCTTAGGTCAAGGACATCCATTTGAGTTTGTTTGTCAACTATAATTATTTAGTTATAAATCATAGGTGAGTCAAATCCATATTTAAATGGGTCATTGGAATTATAAAGACAAAATTAGACATTGAAAGTCGGAAACATTAAATGTCTTTGTAAGAATTAGGCCTTTCTTATGTACATTAGCATCTAGAAATAAAATTGAAGCAAGCCAGTTTATGAACCATTCCTACTGCTCAACCTTTATGTCTATATTATGTGGTACCAGAGCCTGACGATCAGGCCTCATATTTTAGGTTTCAGTGTTTAATATGCTTATCGTACATTTGGCTGCCAAATATATAACAACACCCCTTTATCACACCATCAGCTAGAGTTTCGCTGTTGTATCTATATCTGATTTATGGTGTGCGTCAGTTCTTTCGATTGAATGCCCTTTGCCTCAATGCAGATCTATTTGCACCTTTTTGCAGATTGCAGACCTCTTCCTCCACCACCCATTGGGGATCTAGTTCCTCTTTGACCTGTTTGTCTGCATCCAGTTGCAAACATGCTTCATTTCTCATCTTCATTTGTCTGGCTTCCATTTGTGACTTCCCATCGTCACAGCCAGAACTTTGGGTACCCATTAGTCACACTGCTTCAAGCACTCTCATTTTGGCTATGTTTTCCTTCATTTGTTGCTCAGCTTCTGCAGCATTTGGCAGTTTCTGTACTCATTTTCTGTTCGCAAGTGAGACAATAATTTTATGCTGGCTGTAAATTCTCTGTTGAAATCTTGCTGGTACTCAAAAATTACTGTAAGCCCTAGTAGTGTAGCTGTGAGATAGTTGAAGTATGCAGTGATAGATTCAGCAATAGTGAGTTGTGGAGAGTTGTAGATAATATCACGGTGTGTAAATTGGTTTTCAGAGGTTCCTTATATAAGGCACTCTAAGGGGAGGAAGGGGGAATAAACTTGTCACATTTTCATCAAAAAGAGGGCCTAGGATTTGAAAAACACAGAATATAGCTGTTATACTCTTCTAAGTTCTAACAAAAGAGAAAAATCTCTGGCGTTGCTGTGACTTTGTGTGGTGGTAAGCCACACCTAAAATGTCCGAAAAAGACATGGCTATGTCACAAAAATTTCCTTTTGCTTAGGCAAAGGGCCAATTGGGGAGTGTGGAATCCAATATGAACAAGAAGTTCCCCATGTGATACTGCAATAGGAGCATGTATGATTTGGGTCACTGAAAAAGTCCTAGTCGAAACCTATATCGGTCATACCTGGAAGTTGCTACTAAGGAACTCTAGGATACAAGTGGCACATGTACAACTTATGGTATACCATCACTAGGTTATAATGCCTTTAATATGATTTACAAAAGTGAACATCTAGAAACAAAGAGGGCACACAAACAAACAAGAATACAAAAAAGATGGTTTTTTGGGCGACAGATGGATCTTTTATGGTGGTTGGAAATTGGTGTCAATGAACACCTATCACAAAAAAACATATTCTTTCAGACATTACAGGGTCAAAAAATTATATCAGTTTTAATTGTTTTTTCATATCGTATTTCATGGGCAGATAGAGGGTGGATAAAAGCTTGCAAAATGCTTGATATTATATTTTTTGGCTGCATGGTGGATTTTTATGGGCATTTAAAGTTCATGTCAAAATTAAAATCAGCATCTTCTTCATTTTACGACAGCAAATTCTTAGAGCTATGAAATCTGTACAATTTTATTTTGTGCAATGGGAACCATCTAATGTGGCATATTTATGAGAGAGGAACAAATATGAAGTGAAACATTGTAAAATCTAAAGGGGAAAATCAATCTTTGCAATTGCACTTTTGTTGATTGTAAAAGGGATATCGTTGCATTTTTTGTCACTTTTTATGACCGACATATACTTGTAATTTTTCAAGGGGAGGGGTTATTCATTGCAGGCATTCTACCACAGAATCGATATTTATGCCATATATGGGTACAGGATTCTATAACAAACCAAAGTTCTTGACAGATTTATATGTATTTACAACTTGCAAGAGAGGAAAAATGAAAGGAAGAAAGGAAGGAAGGAAGGAAAGGGAGGTAGAAATGAAGGAAAAAAAAAAGAAGGAAGAAAGGAAGAAAGAAATGAAGGAAGCAAGGAAGAAAGCTAGGAAGGAAGGAAGGAAGGAAGAAAGAAAGAGAAGTACTAGGATAAAAGTACCCAAGGTTCGGAAAAGTAACTAAACACAATGTAACAATGGTGAAGAAAGCACGAGGGGTTAATGAAGTGGTCAACCCTGAGCCATAAGGAATGGTACAAGTATCTATGGAGTTGATGAAGATAAAGCTAGACCATGAAAGGAGACCGGCATTGTCACATGTCTGCAATAAGGCTCGGACCCAAAGAACCATTATTGCACCCAAAGAACCAACATCATTGTTGTGTATCATTGTGAAAGGTTTGAAGCATGATTTGAGAGTGACCATAGGAAAATGTCCAAGGCCAAAGGAGTCAAGCTGGAAAATCCTAGGAGGAAGTTGAGTACTCCCCCTAGAGACTCTCCTTACAACCAAGGTCAATGAAGCTTTGGCAGCTGAGAAAAACTAGTAATGTGCGTTTTTCTATTGTGACTTGGGCTACTGAAAAGGAGAAGGTCCTTGACACTAAAATGAAGTAAGTATACTCTGGTTGGAATGAGACTGGGGGTTGAGGTGCTCTGGTAGCAATACACAGAGAGAAACTCTGACTCACTATCTCTTTCCCTTTGGGCATGAATAGACTGTATCTATGCAGTGCTTAATGCCTTCATTGACTGTAATGGGCTGAAAGAAAGATGTAATGAGTCTAACAGCTCTACAAGTCCCTTGTAAGTATCTGTGTTAATAATAACAGCCTCTGAAAGAAAAAGGGCCAAGCACCTCTGATCATGGTACTGAAAGGAGGTGGATAAAGAACCGCTTGACTCTTTGTACAGATCATGGTATCTCCCCCAGATATCACAGTAGATATGACATCTAAAATTAAAATGGTCCTTGGTGTCAACCTCCTAGAGGGGGCAAAGATGGCAGATTCTGTCACCCTATGAGACATGGTGATCAGTTTCAATGCATAAATGGTAGGAGCACTTCCTTAGTTGGCCAATGGGAATCTATAAGCCAAGTGACCAATGATGCTCGAGATAGTCAGGCTGAATGAGGATGCCATCTACAATCCGTAAGAAATGTTCAACATAGAAAGCCAACATGAGGCTGAGTGATTATGGAAGAGAAGTCCAAATGACCTGAATGTTATGCTGATAAATATCCTCTCTGACAACTCTGTTGGTGACCTCCTTCAAACAATGTTGTCACCTTCCTGCAGTGAATTACCCTGGTGATGTCATTTTTTTTTGAGACAATGTGACTTTTGCATCCACAGTCACAAGAACATTTATGTCAATCATGTCTGGACGTTCAATTCCTTTTGTGCAATAATCTTGTATTCCTCGAACAATATATTTTAGTAAACTTAGTAGGAACTGACCTTCCCAGCATTGTTAACTGTAGTGCATTTTCTCGTTCATGTTAGAATCAGTCATTCCAACATCAGACGCCAGCGCAGTGATCTATTTTTTCCATACAGCACAATATTGCATTTTCAAGATATTCCATATACTTCATACAGCCCAAGATTATTCACTTTTGATGTAGTTTATTCTTCCATTCCCTGGGAGATCCAGGCAGTGGCAAATACATGAGACTTAAGATTTGTTTTCAATATCTTTTGGGTATATAAAAGAAAGCTCTATCTGATTTGCCATATTGTTCCTCTAATAGTGGCCATTGGGAGCAGAAAGCTTGATCACATTTTCTGAGATGTGGCCATCAACAGATTGCGAGAACAAACCCATCCTTCTCACAAACAATGAACTTAACTATTTGGTTCTAGATGATGTGGTTGGAACAACTGGGTTACCCATCTTGTCCAGGGATGTCCAGATTACTTGTGGTTCAATTTTGAGAGGAGAATTGTTCGATTACACTAGCCTGAGAGCAGTTATAACATGCAACAATATTGTGCATGACAACCATGTAGAGGTCTAGTAACACTGCTTCTTTACGAGTGTCTTCAGTTTCAGGCACTCACCTTTAGGATCATGGATTATACTCTATACTTTAAGCAGTGTTGAAGGGGGGGAAACCAGATTTCAGACCTAATTATACCAGCTAGCGCCAGATTTCCAGACTCAAGCAAATTCAGATTGAATGATAGTCTTGAGCATATACATTATTTTCTGTTTGATCCTTTTGAAAGAAAGAAAGAAAGAGATGAATTATATTAATGTCCAGGAATGACCAAAAGTAGGTCAATAGGACTCGAGAGTACATACAATTATAATATAAAGAGTTAGGGTAAAGGGATCCTAGGAACAACGACTAACTAAATAGAAAAAGAAGAACAAAAGCACTAAAATTAAACAAGGGGTGAACCCAATGCAGTAAAGCCCCCAACCCATGTGGTTGGGGTGCCAATGCAAATAGCCATGTGGGGGGAGCAAGAATCCCCAAAGAGCGCGGGCTGATGAATGTTGGAAGGATTGAATAGTAGTCCTTGTAGCTCCAAGAATCTGAACGGAACCACTAGTGTTTGGCAGGAGGGTACACATGGTACTTAAACAAACCACTAGGAGGCTAGAAGGTTCAAGGCTTCTATGGGCTACAAGAGATCTATAGTGGCTATCCGGTTTGCTGGTTTGCACCAAGCTATAGATAGACTTGTGAACTAGGTTAGCTAGCATGATCAAACTCACAAAGGATGCAGTATCTTTAGCGGATCTAATCACAATAAAGCAAGTAACTAAGACTAGACAATTGATTGCATACAATTTGCGGAAACAACAATGCCGAATAAAGAGAGCTAACAAATGATATGTAAACTTAGAAGCAAAAGCACTTTCAGGCCAAATGAAAGACGTTTTAAGCAATAAAGACATTTTCAAGCAAGGGTTCAAGAGCATGCCTAATCTAAGTTTGAGCTATCTTTTTACTTTCAATACTTTTGTTTTCTAACATTGCGATTTTCTAGTTTAGCAAGAGAGAGAGATTGTTTAAGCAAGTTGTATAGATTGTTTTGAGCATATAGGATCCTACTATGTAATGAGAAATGTTTCCAATGCAAGCATGACATGTAATGGAAGATATTTCAAGCAGTGAAGATAATCTTTAACCACATACAAATGCATAAACTTCATAAACTATCCTAGATAATGCCCTAGCAAGCCAAATCACTAAAAAAAATCAAACCCTAGCATATATACTACTGCAAACAAACAATCATTTCACTTTGCAAAGCAAAGTGCCCTCATATCAAACTCAAAAGGAATGTGCAGACTTTCTACCAACCGATTATCCAAGCTAGGAAGCAAAAGAGAAAGAGGATCAGGTTGTGTGTAAGCTGAGTCCATATCAAGAGCCAAAAGCCGTGGAAGAGGTGAAGGAGAAGTTGCCAATTTGTGAGAGAGCCAACACAAGGAGCACAAGAATAGGTGCAATGGAGTCTTGAGGGAGCAAGGAGCAACCCACAAGCTTTAGGAACAGTGTAGAGAGCAATGTGAATCACCAAGATAAGTTGGAGAATAGTAGGGTATCCCCTATCACAATGAATGCTATTGTGCCAAGCAAGAACCGAGAGAGATTCAAGAAGGTAGCCCAACTTTTAGTGTGATGATCAAATGAGAAGATCAGAGCAAGAAATCAAGGAGATAGATCGAGAGAGAGGCTCAAATGAATGAGGAAAAGGCATATATCTCAACCTTAATTCGCCAAAAGACCAAAAACTAGCCTTTTAAGCTGTTTGGGCCCACAAAGGGTCACTTTTTCACACGTTCTACCTAGGCCTCAGCTTTTGTGAAGGAAACCCACGGCCTACACCACGGGTTTCCTTCACAAAAGCCGAGGCCTAGGTAGAACGCGTGAAAAAGTGCCCTGTTTGCTGCGGGTTTCCTTCACAAAAGCCGAGGCCTAGGCAGAACGCATGAAAAAGTGCCCTGTTTGCTGCGTGTTTCCTTCACAAAAGCTGAGGCCTAGGTAGAACGCATGAAGCTGCGGGTTTCCTCCCTAAGCCGCGACTTGGGTCAAAAGGCTGCCTAGGGTGGTCAACAAGTCTCCAAAAGGGCCTCGGGAGGTGCCTAGAGAGTCTGTTTGGCACGCGAAAGCCCTGAGATGGACTGAGGATGTATAGGGGATGAGAGTATGATGCGGGAAAGGTCCAAGCGAGTGACATATGCCTCGAAGCGGGATAACCAGGGTCGGTAGTCTGCACGTGAGCCAATGTGTAATCATAGGAAGGAGTAGGGTCATGGGAAGTACGATTACAATCCCATCAAACATGTTGTACCATGCTTGGAATAGAGGAACCATTAGTGCCATCGTATATCATTGTGAATGGGCCAATGCATGATTTGACAATGCTCATTGGGGAGTGGCTAGGGATCAGGTGGCTAGGTTGGGTAATCCTAGGAGGAAGCAAAGCACTTCCCTTACGATCCCTTTAAACATCCAAAGTCGAATAAACCCTTGTGGCAGTGAATAATCTCATAATGTGTGCTTGTCCCCGTGACTGGGGAAGCGGTCGTGAAGATCCGTGACAGTGAGTAGGGGTGGATCCCACTTGTCAAGAGCTCGTGTGTTGAGGTACATCAATAATAGTGTTGAGCAGAGATGAGTGCCGCCTCATTGACCTTCCTCCATCGTTGTGTGAAGCAACAATATCGTAAGGGTGCTTAATGTTGCCAACCTCTGTGATGGGCTAAAAGAAAGAGGTTATTGGTGTGGGCGCTTTAGGGATTTTTGTAGGGACTTGCGTCGAAAGGTGACAACCTCCCAAAGAAAAAGGGTTATGCATTGTTGGTCTGGGTACCAAAAGAAAGTGGATAGAGAGTAGCCCAAGTCTTAATAAAGACAAAGGTATCCCCCTTGTATCTCATAGTAAATAGGGTATCTGAAAATGAAGTGCTCCTCAGTCTCCACCTCTTGGAGGGAGCAAAGAAGACAAATCTAGACCCCATGTGGAATATGATGACAAGTCTTGACTTGCAATTGGTCTAAGCATATCCTTAACTAGCCGAGGGGAAACTTCAAGTTGTGAGACCAATGACGTTGGAGATAGTCAAGGAGGCAAATGACACCATCCACCACTCGTGAAAAATGCTCAATGTAAAAGGCAAGCTTGGGACTGAGCAGTTGAGGAGGAGAGGTCTAAGTGACCTAGATGTATTGCTTGTAGATATTCTCTTAGACAACTCTAATGATGACCTCTTTTAAGGGAAGAAGTCGACGAGGGGCATCCAAAAAGTACTTGAAAGGCGATAACCTATCAATAGAGATGCAAATAGATTGAAAGTGAAAACTAGTTTCAGATTACCAACAATGGCGACATTTATTGATGCCCAAAGATGCAATTCTTTATGAAGAACATAGGGCTAAGTATGGATACCTCCCATAACTTGAAGCTGAATCCCCCATGGTTTTGAGTTTGTAAATGTAAAAAGCAAACATGAAGATAGTATCAAGGCGTAGAGGCTGGTCAGCTTGGACAATGCATTGAGGGACAATACCATTGCAACGGACCATACGCTAAATCACGAGAGTCTAGACCCTCCCAGTACTAGCCCAATGAATGAATCCCATACTAGGTCCCCAAACCTTGGATCCATACAAAACGGTAGGCTCGATGATTGTATCGAAGAGGCGCACCTTCAAAGGGATATCTTGGAAGTGGATTTGAAAACATTGGTGCTCCAAGATAGAAAGGGAGGCATATCCCTTTCTAAGGTGTGATCGAGAGGCAGGGTTCTTCATATTAAAAGATGGTATGGAAAACTAGATGCCCAAGTAAGTGCAGGCTGATGTGATCTCGAAAGGTTCCCCTTTGTAAAGGAATTGGTATTTGGGAAGAGAACGTTTGGAGATGTTGAATATCATGACCTTAGTTTTGTTGAGGTTGACCACCAGCTGACGAAGCTCACAGAAACAAACAAGGACATCAAGTTGTCTCTGTAAACCATAGGTATAGTGAGAGAGGAGAACAATGTCATGTGCAAAATGTAGTATGGCTATCACCACATCATGTAAAAATGCAACCATCATTTGCTTGGGTATGTTATTGAAGAAAATCCTCTAGCTCATCGATGTAAATGCTAAAGAGGTCGGTGAGAGAGGGCATCCTTGCTTGACTCCAATGGTACTCTTCACAAAGCTAGAAATACCACAAGAAGTATGGAATTGCTTAACAATTGTCTCATATAGCTTCCAAACGGCTATAATGAGAAAATCTAGATTGTTGACATCACGCAAGTCTGGAAAAGCATGTCTCAGAACCGAGTCCAAGGCCTTTGTGAAGTCTACAAAACAACAAAAGACTTTGGAAGACTAATGGCAAACCTCCTCAATGATAGCCCAGAGAGTAAAAATGTGGTCAATTGTCTGGTATTCTCTCTTGAAGCTAGCCTATCCCGTACTTTATGATTACCTCTCTCCAAGTGTTTCGAAAGCTGCACATCTAACACCGTGGCATAAAGTTTGCCAAACATATGCCCAATCACAATGGTCCTATAGTTGCTAGGGTTGGAGCTATCTTCAGACTTATGAATGGGGTGAATCATATGCTGGGACCAAGAACGAGGATATCTTGAGCAAACAACCTGATTAAAAAGATTTGCCCATGGGGAGGCAAGGGAATCCACACCATATTTGAGGAACTTAGTTTGAAGGCCCTCACAATCAATTGCTTTGCTTCTACATAACTTTTGACCAGCCATCTTGATTGTACTAACATAGAAAGCAATAGAAGATGGCGGTGGAATGGAGACAAATGACAACATGTTGTTGTGGGATGTCATAAAGAGAGCTATCCTAGGAAACTCGTGCTTTGGGTCTAAGTCACAAGATTCGAGTTTGAGTTTGATGAGGATAAAAGTTGGTTCAAGTTCACCAATGGATAAAGTTCAAAAGAAAAATTTGCCATTAAATTCAACCAATAAATAAAATAATAATCAAAATAAAACTATTAATAAATATAAAAATATTACTAAATATGAACTATTAATAAATATAAAATTATTAAAAAAAAGAAAAAGAAAAAGATAAAATAAAAAACATAATTAAAATATTCAAAAGCTTTTTCATACACCACATAAACAAGTTTCCAATATCTATGTTTTACTTTTACCAAAAAGGGGTGCCAACGTATTAAGATTCCCAATTAAAGGGAGACACATATAAAGATAAAGACAAAAAATATGTGTTAACGTTCACGTGGCACTCGCAAAGAGGATGCATAAACTTGTGACCCATCCAAATTATGGATGTGGGTATAAATGATTGGGCAAGAGGAATATCAGGCATCGTCAAAAGCTATAGTTGATAGTGTATCCCATCTCTATGGCAAGAAGGTGTCTTTGTGCCCATCTATTTCGTTGGCGTGGATGATATCCCCTTACGACAAGCGGATGCATTACAATGGCCAACCCAACAAGTAGATATTGATATTGGCCCAACAAGTAGATATTGATATTGGCAAGTAGGTGCAGGTGTTTTGTGGTTGGATATTCCTCTAGCTGGTGAAAGGGGGAATATTGCAACAAGTACAACTATAAATGGAGGTGCTCTACAGAAAGCAGTCTAGTCTTTGTGGCCTTCAACTGGGTGTGGATGCCTTTAGCGGGTGATTCATCACATCCCTATGCGCATTCCTCAAACTGCCACGTGCAAACAACGATAGAATAGAAAACAAGGAAATCGAGAAAGTGTTTGTAGAAGTTTAGATCTGCTACATATACAAATGCGAAAAAAGCAGAAAAAAAAAGTCAAACTTTGGCCATTTTTTGATGCCAGATTAAAAATTGGCAAATTTTGAATTTTGTCTAGAAAATTTGTCGAATCTTGTGACACAACTTGGGGTTCGATGTCAAAAGCCAAGGTTTTCCTTGGGAGGAGAGTGTGCTAAAAGGTCTTAGGGGAATGGTGAAGGGCAACAAGGAGAGCAAGTTGTTTAGACATAAGAAACTCACATTTATTTCGTTGGAGAAGACGTCGATAATCTCTATGAGTGGAGGGTATGGTGGGAGGGGCATGGGCAAGGGCAAAGTGAAGTCTCTGATGTTGGGATTGACACTTGTTATTGTACCGACGGTTCATAGGGAAGAACCTATGGGGACAAGGTGATCTAGACTAGTGCACAATGAGCTAGAGCTAGATTGAGCTAGACAGTGTCAGTCTATGTACTTTGTATTGCATTGTTGTAGAATATATTTGAGGGGGGATGTTGGATTACAAATGCGAACCCCAACCATAGTTCATAATTTAATTATATCATCCTATTTGATGGTTAGAACCACCAACCACCCGTAAGTTGTACATATAAACATAACTTATTCAGACCATAGTTTGAGAGAGTTAGTGATGTCTATCTTAGTCACCATTGTATCATTTGCTGCAGCATAATACAACAACAATCCTATTTATTTTGTGTGTCATTCATTATTTCTGCTTTCTGATGATTGGATATAACTCATCATTTAAGTTTGTAGTGTGTCGAAGGGGCATTGCATGCTGTCATGGATTATATATTGCGTGGAGGCATAAAGGTTGCACAAGGATTGAATTCCTTGATGATCACTTTTCAAGTCCATGATACTATTGAAAATTTATCCCGAACTTTGCTGGAAGTAAGGATAATTGAGGTAGCAAAGCAAGACTCAAAGCTGAAGATCATGCATCTTGGTTCCAATGGGGGGGAAAGAGAAGTGACAAACACCCTCTATGCAAGGTGCACGGCCTTGGAAGAATTGAGTATAATCAAAAGCGACAATGGAAAGAAATGGAAGAAAAATGGGGAAGTAAATGAAAAAAGAAAAAATGTGTTTTAACTTTTCTCTATAGTAGAACATTGCACTTAAGGAAAAAAGAGTCCCAAATATTAAGTGTCCTGAGCCCTAGACCTTCCAGAAAAGAAAATGGAAAAGACAAGGTCTGAATTCCAAAACCCTACAAAGGAGCAAAGGAATGAGGAAGCCAAGGAAGAAATCTTGGAAAAGGAAGCCATTGGCTGATTGCCCTAAGAGTTCAACAGAAAAGAAGGGCATAAATGACATATGTGAGGCAGAATTTAATGATCCACCATCAACAACAAAAGTGGATGGTAGGATTGAAAGGAAACCGGCTAGCTTGCAAGCAAGCATAGAAGATGTGATAAGGACCCAAAGGAGGTGTGATGATTGGCTAAGAAGAGCGAAAGAGACAAAGTTGATAACCATTCAAGCAAGACAACACCCAAAGGAATTTAAAGAAAAGGGTAAACAACTTGAGTCTTCAGTTCTTAAGGGTAAAATTCTGCTCTTTGAACAATAGAAAACTAGCATTTCAAGGTCCTTTGGACAACAAAGGGACAGCACTTTGGGGCAGCCCAGGGTTGTAATTTCGGAACATAAAAAATCAGTCACCTTGGGGCAGCAAAATGAGCCATATCAGCAGGTTTGGGGCAGCAAAATGAGCTGCCAAGGATAGTAAAAAATGAAGAAAAATCAATTTTGCAAGAGGTTTGTTAGAGGGAATTCCAGGAAGACTTTGTTGTGAGGCATACTCATGAGGAAAGTGCCTCATGAGTTTCTTATGATGGCCTTGAGTTTGCTGGGGTTTTCAAACAGGCATCTAAAGGTGAGCAATTTGATTATCTTTGTAGCAAGGATTTATTGTATCACCATCATACAATATCCGTACAATGTTTTGATCATCATGAGAATCATGCTAACAATGAGGATAAGATGAAAGGTGCCAAATGGAAAGAGGATTTCTTCCGAGAAATCCCCATTCATCTTTTGAGCATCCCAATGAGCGAGCCAAGTTCTATGAGGGTAATCAATTCGGATAGAATAACAAGCTACTTGTTGTTGGAAGGAGAAGTCAAGGAAGGGAGACTACAAAATGGATCACAATTCATTTCAGGGGTTGTCTCCAATATCAGAACTACTGTTCCACATGTTTCCAGCTTGTTCTACATTGCATTTGCAGCCTTCAAGGGATATTTTATCACCATAAAAATGCATGCTTTGAAGGAAACACTTCTGAATTCTAAGCTCAAAGATATTAAAGAGGTCACAAACCCTCTTCATCTTGTAAGGAAGGATGGACAAGTGGAGGGCAGCTCAAGGTATGGGAATGTTTCAAATTTGTCGTTTACTCATATGTCAGCTAGGATGAGTGGTTACAAGGGGCAGCATATGTTCAAAGATGAACCATTGGCAAGTTTGGTTTTTTCTAATACACCATGGCAAGGCTGCCTTCATTATGGGCAGCCACATGAAGGTAAAAATGCAATGAAGATTACTCGGAGTTACAAAAGAGGCAGGGATTCCCTCATTCCGGGCTTTGATGGTGTTCACATGAGAGTTGGGAAGGTCAGCACCGAATGGGAATGCAAGAAGCGTAAGGTATTTGAGGAATTCAATATTTCTATTTTTAATGAATTCTTTATCTCATACATTTGGATAGGAAAGAGGTTTGTGGGGAATCCTATGAAGGATGTCATGCGTTCCAATGAAGTTATGGAGAGTCAATGCTTACGTCCCATGACTCACTCCTGGGAGTCAAGTCCGACATATAAGAACAAGGCTATGAAGAAAGTCACCATTGCCGGGGAAGCAAGATACTTGATATGGAAGGTGGGTAAGCCATTTGATCTTTATGTATTTGTTACCATGCAAATAATTTCAGTCATTATAGTGAGTAATTGTCAGTTTGAGACTACTTTTGAGGAAATTTCAGTCATATGGTGTGAAGGGGATCTCAAGGAGGATGTGTTTGTTCAAAATGGATTCACTATTACGGGTCGGAGAGCTGTCATACTCATTTCCAGCCAGCTCAGCAGTTAGTATGCAGCCAAACAAGTAAACTCAGTCATACATTGGAGTGATCTTCTGTTTGTTGATAGCATTGAAGCTTTTTTAGCTACCTTATGGTTGATTCCAACCACCACCATTCTGATTTTCAATAAAGGAATGCAATACTTCAATCAAGCTTCCGGAGCACCTCATTATTTGGCACCAAAAATGGGAAGCATAAGTGCAAAGTTTTAGAAACAAGCTTTTTCAAGATATGATAAGGAAATATCCTCCATCATGCATGCTTTCAATAAAGGCATACATCACCGTGTTCATGGTAAGTGTTTGAAGTTTTTTGTGGATCGACATAGTGAGCCACAACATGCGGTAAGAGCAATCCAAAATTATGATATAAAAAGGGAAAGGAATGTAGATGCTGAATTCTTTTTCAGAATGACTACTTTTTGTCATGTTTCTATCCTTCATAAAGATTGGGAATGGCTCATCATAATGAGTCTAGCCAAGGATACAATTTCTTCTAACACACTAGGTGAATGTGCGAAGGAAATAAAATATAACTGCTGTTTTTGTCTTTGACCGGCTGCCATGACAGTCATAAAGGTGTTTCAAGGCATATGGTACAAGGATTGCAAACCCATGGTCAAATTGGAAGTATCTTCAGCTGATACAAGTAGGATTCCAGCCACTATCATTCTGATTTTGGGGAAGAAAAGACAAGGTTACAATTGCATTTGGGGCTGCAGGGTTGAAGTTTTGGGAACCTGACATTTGAATGGAAATTATGAGAGGAACGCAAGCAAGGGAAGAAAACTAGCCCTCATGTCTAGAAGGCATGATGAAGTGAGTGTAAAGGTGTTGTCAAACACTCTTGTTTTCTTTAATGAGTTTGTTCCATGTGCAGGTACACATACAAAAAAGAAAGAGCAGCTGAGTTTGTTTTCAACACAAGCAAATAATGAAGAGTTTTCGGTCCTTGTATGGCTACCTACTACTACATAAATCACATTATTGGATTTTGCATGGGTTTGTCATATTTATAGCTGTTACATCATTTCTATACTGTTGGTATGTATATTTTCAGTCATGAACAGCTGTACATTTGAGCAAATTGAGAAGGTTTCCTTGCATGGTAATGTTAGGAGAGGGGTTCCATTATTGAAAACAATCATCCCAACCATCCTAGAGCTGATTTTGGTGAAATTCCAAGTGACTTGTGGCTGTTATAACTCATCTCCAGCCCATACACAAGCTGATTTCAAGTTTACAAGAGTGAATTGGGATCTAGGTATTACATAGATGGCTATTTGGGTGAGCTTACATTTGCTTGAGGGCAAGCAAATTTGGGAAGGACGGATTGTAATGTCCTCTTTTCTAAATTAAAATATTATCATTATTAAAATAAAAAGTATTTTTTAATACTTAAATATAAAATAATGACATGTTCAAGTTGCCAAAAAGGTGAATATGTCGGCAACTTATTCTAACTTGAGTTGTGACTTAAGAAGGGGACCTTTTTAAAAGATAACCCTTGAGTGAATTGTAAGAAAAAGATACTTTTATTCCCTCCCACCCCAAGTGGAGCGCCCCACTTTGGGAAGATAATTGGCAGGAAAAGGGTATAAAAAGAAGATGGTGATTCATTGGAAAGGGGACTATTTTTTGATAATTGAAATTTGATGAGTTTGAGCATGCCAAAGTTTGACTTGTTGCTTTGAAGACGAAAACCTTCAAAGTTGTCTGGAATTAAGGACAAAACCCCTTAATATCTAGCTAGGGCAATTTCGTAAGGGAGTTGTATTGTGCATAATTGACAACCAAGGGTGTTTTAAACACCAATTTGTTTGCGACAGGTGGTCTACTTTGTCCTAGGGCTTGGCGAGTGACTTGAGAGGTGGGCAACTTGCTTTGGGAGGTGAGCAACTTGCAACTTGGTTGGGGGAAGGGGCTGGGTAGGGTAGTGAATGAAGTTTGACTTGTTGCTTTGAAGACGAAAACCTTCAAAATTGTCTGGAATTAAGGACAAAACCCCTTAATATCTAGTGAGGGCAACTTCGTAAGGGAGTTGTATTGTGCATAATTGACAACCAAGGGTGTTTTGAACACCAATTTGTTTGCGATAGGTGGGCGACTTCATCCTAGGGCTTGGCAAGTGACTTGAGAGGTGGGCAACTTGCAACTTGGTTGGGGGAAGGGGCTGGGTAGGGTAGTGAATGATCATGAAATGTGATGGCAAATGTCCTACCAGACTATTTGGAAAGGAAGGCCTTAGTTCAAGCACAAAATCTGAGGCTGGCTTGTTCTTCATTATAGATTGGCAGTCAAATCAAGACTTACCCAGTTTGGTCTTACAAATTTGTTATGCCAGGATTGTTTGCAAATGGTTACAGGATGAATTTTACGATTCATTACCCCTTTTACTCTTGAGACACACTCTTTGGGGATGTTTGAATGATCAGGGGTGGCTGCAAAAATCTTGGGATAAAATTTGGTTGGCTGCCATTGGTTTCCTGTAGAAGACAAGATGTCAGGCTACTTTTCAAAATGTCCGTTCTCTGCTCAACCGAGGGGAGTCATTGTCGTTTAAACAGGACCTTTGCTATGCTTGCCTATTTTCTTGGTAAAGTTATTTAATTGCTGTTTTTTGGGGTACAGGCTCAGGTGTTAGCTTTATGGGCTTATATGCAAGACTTTTCGTGTAATCCTGTTGTTAAGCTGATGTAGTTATCATGTCCTTTGTTTTTAGTATAAGATGCATTTCTCAAAAATAAAGCTTTGGGTTTGCCTTCAAAGCATCTTCCTGATGCATCAAATTCCAAAATAAAATTCTTCAGAAACTTTGATGCATTACATGTGATGACCTCTTTCAACTGTTGAAAAATAATAAATATTGACTAGTTGATTCTACTTTGTTTAGCAAGTTTGTTAAGACAACTATTTATTACAGCTAGAAAATCCTAGGACCATCAGAGAAACCATAGGGATTTAAAGAAATTGTAGGCATGATGACAATAGCGAATTTCCATTATTGTAAATAATATTTAAAGAGCTTTGAAATGATATATAACAAGTCTACATTGAACTGGATTACTCATGTTGGTTGATTGTGCCACTTGTGAAACCAGGGCATGAGAAAGAAAAGAAAAACACACAAGGAAAGGTATGCATAAAATTCAGAATTTCCAGACTTATGAAGAGATCATTGATACAAAGAAGGCTTTCAAGATGAATAATAATCAGTGTACTGTGCAAGGATAAATACGCTGAAGAAAAAATGAAAAATAAGAATTTAATAGATTTAAATTTTAGATACATTCATCATCAACCAAGAGTAAAGGTAAACATGCTACAATTATAATAGACACCCATGTTCCTATAAATTCATTTGTCAGGTTGGTTCAAAGAGTTTTTTTTGAAAACAAAAATGACAAATATTTACAGCCTAGAATTTGTTTATCACAAAGAGGCCCAATAATATGAGGGATGTACAACTCATGTTCCCAAATCATTCTATGAGCTACATAAAGAAATGTAAATATTTAATTTTTTTTATATAACAAACTTGATTATGACATGTAAGTAATAATTATAGCCATTTATTGAACACTTGGACACCGTTTTTACTTTTGCATCCTCAAGGAGTTTGATTAGGCATCCCCTGTTTTTGTTCTATTTCTGAGCATCTATAAGAAGTTGATGCCTTTTTCAAAGTCTAATTTATTTTATTTGCCTGGCATTTTGACAACTGTTACCTTTCTTATGTTGTAACTTGGAGTGATAGACTGCCTAATTCAATTTGCATATTTAATTTGACTTGAGGTGAAGGCTAAGATGTCTGGAAAAGGTTAAGGTGTCCTCATTTCTCATTCAAACTTTATCGATGCTTTCTTGTTCAGGTATGGATGGGGTGGACAAGGAGAAGGTGCAAAAGATAGTGTATGAGATGAGTAAAGGATCCAAGTATTTTGAAAACCAACAGCGGAAGGAAGCATATATTCAGCAAAGGATAGATAACATACGTTGTCAGGCAGCTCTGCTGACTGCTTCTGACATTGCGAATTTTGAGAAGGTTTGCAGAAGCCATTTTGAGATTGTTTCTTCCTATCAAAACTTGAATTCAAAGGTTGTTTTGGATGTAGTTGGGCTCTAGTCAATGTTGTGCTATCTAATTATGTGTAGCTTATTGTGCTTAGGAATTAGCTAGGCAAACACTTTGTAATTAGGTGATTGTTAGAACCTGTGCCCTTAAGCCTTTTGGTGAAGTGGATACACGTCTGATTATATAATGAGTTTTTCTTTTTTCAATGCATTCATTGGGAGACTATGAAAACTTATAGGTTGCAGATAGAAGAGTGTTGGAGCTTGAACGTGCAAGAGATCTATCAAGAACCTGGATACATGTTGATATGGATGCTTTTTATGCAGCCGTTGAGACACTAGAAAATCCTTCCTTGGCAGGCAAACCCATGGCTGTCGGAAGCATGTCTATGATTTGCACAGCTAATTATGAGGTGAAAATGTGTTCTACACTATCTTTGTTGGTGTTGTGCGTGTGTGTTTCACCTTCATTTCAAATTCAGATGCTCTGTTTCGTTAAAGGTTGTTTCAGTAGAAATAGCAGTGATAAATTGAATGCAAAAAATGATGAGCATTATTTCCTGTTTCTCATTTGTTTGCTTAGTTAAGTATAATTTCATTTTAAACAAACATGCATTGCTTCTGAAAGAATCTTAAGTAATAATCATAAAAACATATTTCAGTGTTATCTTTGTGAAGGATGAAGGAAGTTGAGTCAACTGTTTGGGATTTTTCTGAATTTCTCAGGATAGTTATAAATGAGTTTACATATCTATTTACAGGCTCGAAAATTTGGTGTCCGTGCTGCAATGCCAGGATTCATTGCACAAAAACTGTGCCCAGATTTAATTTTTGTGCCGACAAATTTCCAGAAATATTCACATTATAGTGAGCTAACAAGAAAAGGTTTTGTAAGCTGCAACTGCTAATGTCTAACTTGTATGCAGATATGTTAAATGATTTCTACTAAATGAAAAATCTCCTTGCATTTTTAGGCTGGTTGCTAATTAAAAGTTTTTTTTTCGTGTTTTACTAGTATTTCGTGAATACGATGCTCAATTTATTGCAAGGAGCCTGGATGAAGCGTATCTTGATGTCACTGATGTGTGCAAGGATCGCTGTATGGGTGGAGAAACAGTAAGCTTTTGTGGTGTTCTTGACCCATGTCATGACTGGTAGCATTGCAAACGTTAATGTTGTCTGCTAGTTTCACATGTTTATTGCTTTTCACCTTATTCTGTCTATTATTATCTTGTTGTTTTCTGATTATGAAGGGTTTTAATTTTAAAAGATACTAAAGATCGACGCAGCATTTTATTTATATCCACCTATTCTATCATTTTTTAAGTAGAGTTAGTTGTAGCACATCATGTTTGCCTCTTATGCAGAGGTGTTTTTGGTAATGGAGGTTGCAGAAGAGATTAGAAGTACCGTTTATGCACAAACTGGTCTTACTTGCAGTGCGGGAGTAGCACCAAATCGCCTGCTTGCAAAGGTGAATACATTTTCCCCTTTTTGTGAATTCTTGAAACTGAAAATGAGTATTTAAAGATCTTGAAGGTTACATCATTGACAACAGGAATCTGAAGTTCAAATACTTGATTTTATGAAGATCGATAATTTCGTATCCAAATGCAATAAATATTAAAGAACCAGAAGTTGTATCTGTAGTACTTGCTCCTTTGTATTTTTAAACAATTATGGCTTTTGATTACAAACTAAAGCAGGTGCAACATGAATAAAAGGTTCTCTTCTTGTTCTATTTGTTATTGTTCTCCTTTGTGTCTTAGAAGTTCCACTAGCTTGATATGGGGTTCTCTTCTGCTGTTGGGTTTCATCTTTCACTGGGATTTTATTTTGTTTTCAATGCATGCTAGGAAGGGGGGTCAAAGATTAAATCATATTGATTCATTTCTTGTGAATTCCATCTTATTTGAAGTATTGCATGCATATAGGTTCTGGTTATCGTATTCATGCTCTGCTTTTTAGGATAATTGAATCCCAATCTCCTCAAAAGGAGTTGACCTATTTCATGTATTTATTTATGGTAGAAATTGTGTCAAAGATTGCTTTGATCTTCCTTGGTGTGTTTGGAATTGATGTTTTTTTCCGTTTCAGAATATGCTCTGTTATGGCCTAATTTGTTTTCGTAATTACCCCTAACATTCAGAATTGCTTCTGGTTTTAGACCAACATTCCTTAGCTACCTTATATGCAGTGTCACAAGGTTCATCGATTTTTTGGGATAAAATTCAAGATTCGCCGATTTTCAAGCGGCCACAAAAAAATTACCAAAAATTATCAAAGGTCGTTGGGTCTATCTGTTGTAGCCTCTACATTTTTGGTCATGTGCCTGCGATTCTGTATCATGTGGTGTCTGCACTTTTTGGCCTGGTGTATTCTCCCATGTCTGTCAGGCAGGAAAGCAAGGTCTCATCTCCCCGATCAATTGCGAATACCCAATTAACTGTGAACCCCCTCCCCAGTGATCGATCTTGCTACACGACCCACTGGTTAATGTGACAAAGACTAATGATCTAGAGACAAGGGCAGGCACCACGGCTGCAAGCAGCCTAGCCTGAACAAGCTTAGCTATAGCTTTAGGTATGGTATCCATCCCGTCCTTCCACCAAGCTATCGCCTCTCTTAGACAAAACCAGCCGAGCAATGATCAGACCCTAAATCCGGACCCAGATGAAGTGAGCAAGTGAGACTAATGCATATCGTGCTGCATCTGTCATTTATGGAGGGAGTCGTGAGTGGTGCTTGTTGTGGGGTGTCAAGCGAGGAAAGACAGATAGAGTTTGTTGTGCTTGTCGTGAGGTGTCAAGCGAGGAAAGACAGATAGGGTTTGTGTTAATTTTTGTGTTTTTTAATATTTCATTTAGTTTATAGAAGTTTGTTTTTTATTTAGTTTATTTTTATTTTTATTTTTGTTTATTTTTTTATTTTTTTTATTTTTCATTTGTTGTTACTTGTTTTTTTAATATTTTGAGTTATATACTAAAATGATTTGTGTTTTTATATTTTAAATAATTTTTTAAAGTTCTTTTAATTTTTTACAAGGTCTGTTTTAAAAGTTTATGTTTTCTATTTTCTTTCTTCTTTTTCAATTAATATTTTTATATTTATTATTATTTTATCTATTGTTCAAACTGAATGGCGATTTTTTTTCCGAACTTTATTCATTGTTGGACTTAAACCGAATTTTATCCTCGCCAAACTTGAACTCGAACTCGAAGCTTGTGACTTAGATTACACTGATAGCTCTTTGCTGTGCGTGGACCCATGCTATCACTTTGAGTGCCTTGGTTACTTGCGGCTTGTACAACTTTGCGCTTCAAGCATCTCCATGCAACACCTTCATCACGCGGCTCCCGTGTAATGCAAGAATACATGCTGCGCAGCTCAGAAGACAACTTTGTGCAACTCTGTGCAGTCCCTAGATCCATGCGAAATAGCTTTGAGGACAACAACACGCACTTCCCCTGATAGGCATGGAGCGTGTAAGTTTCAAAGGATTAGTTAGTGTAGGGTTGAGGGGCAGTGCCCCACGCCAAAATGCAGATAATCAGTCTCAACTTCCTTCCTTAGTCTCAGCAGCAATCATGTGCAACATTGGCCAACTGCACTGCACAATGTGTAGACTCGCAGACTCACAGCCTCTGCGTAGAGCCCTAAGCTCGCGCAACATCCAAAAACCTATGCACAACTCCAAACTCTGCGCGCAACACTCAGAGCACTCAAATGGCCATGTGAAAATATTGCGCTACGTTGTGCATGACAGTTGGCACTCCCAGAGCTTAGTCCATGATAGAACACCAGTCTACATACTGCACATTTGAAGGTCAAGTGACATAACTGTCAGAAGCTGACGAGTCATGCATGGAAGCCTTAACAGTTCAACTTCCTAACAGTTCTGGGCTGAACTTTGTACTACATAAGGCCCCTCATGGCCCAATGAAACAAGGGAATCATTTATCCTGGTTTTCACTATTTAAAGAAGATAATTTGTGAGCCTACAACGTGAATCTCTTCGTTGGAGATTATGTTTTGTGTTGAGGGATTACCCACAACCCGTTATAATTTTATACAAATCCTGCAGATAATATATATTAAGCAGAACTCTAAATGCTATTTGTACACTAATAAAAGGATGTGTTTACTGTAGATTTGTAGAACTGATTAGTGAAAGCATATTGATTTTTTATTCTAAAGTACACGGCTATGTTCAATGGATTACAGTCGCTGGTAAAGTTTAAGTGTAACAATCAATGCAAAATTTATCGTCTGGACTCTGAAATATTAGCATGTAGGTGGGTGTTGCCATCTGCATAGTTGGTGTCATAAAGTAAAATACCCAAATGTTGTCAAGATATTCTTTCAATAGTTTGTGTGCAATAATGAGTGTAGCTGAGGGCATCGACCCTGCACCTTCCTTATAAATATGCTTGATTTAATACAAATATGCTAAACCTTAAGTGCAAGTCTGCATTTTAGATGCCAAGTTTTATCTTGTGAGTCTTTCATGCTAAAAAACTACCGTGTAAGGTTTTACATTCATTTGTTGTTTGCTGCTCAAGATATTACTTTGAGAGATGCTCTGCTGAAGTGATTTTTGTAATTATAAATTATAATCTGTCAATGGCAACCAAGTACATCAATCAGGAGGATGGAATACAGTTTTGTAGCATGCTCTTTCCTATGGATATGTAGGTCTCTAGAGTGCTTTCTATGTTTGTACCAAGAAAATGATTTGTCTTTTGGATTCATTGCTTATTCCTGTTGCTTTATTTCGGCTTGTCTGATATGGGTGTTTCTGCTTATAAATATAATTTTGGACATTAACTAATTATTTGAAATGTTCTTCATGGTTCTACTTTCAGGTTTGCTCGGATATCAATAAACCTAATGGACAGTTTGTCCTGCCAAATGAGCTGCCCACTGTTATGACTTTTGTGTCATCATTGCCAATACGAAAGGTTTTTCCAGAAATCATTTTGTTGGTGGTTGTGGCTGCAAATGATAAATTTCTTGAAATTTATAGTAGTGCAACCCATGCCAAAGCATTGTCATGGTAACATTTACCATCATGATAATCTATTAATGTTTATTATATATAATAATGATTTTTTAATGCTTTTCCAATAAGATCAAATGGTATTTTATTGTTATCATAACAATCTTTTGATATTTTTTTTTGGTATCATTCCTTTCTATATCGGTCATAAAGGCGCTTGCTTGCAAGGAGGAAAAGAGGGCATTAATTTGTAGAGAATGATGAATACCTTTTCGCTTTTCGTACATTGAAGTAAACGATGTAAAAAGCGATATGCCCCTGTTTAAGGATTAAAATCTGAAAATACTTAAGAGCCAATATCATCCTGTCACTATATAACAACATAAGACACATGTCAATTTCCTCAGTACATCTCAAGATAAAAACAGGAACTACTAGCATGGAAGTGAAAAATAAAGGATTCAAGCCAAGAATCTTGATTTAGAGGCATCAAAGTATGAAACTGCAGGTAAAAATTTAGGTTCTTTGGTATCTTCATGATTTGTTGAATCAACATTAGCAATACCAACATGAACATGAGCGTCAAGTTCTTCTTCATCATTGTGAGCACTCAACTGAGAAGTTTCCATTGGAGGAACAAGTTGGGTACTGGCATCTGATAGAGCATCACCACAAAGCTGCAGTCCAACTTTACCAGCAAGTTTTGCAAGAGACACTTCATGATTGTCAAGGCCATGCAATTAATCACCATCATTCAACTTACCATACTCGTCATGAATGTCAAAGCCATGCAATTTATCACAATTATCATTAGGGACTAAAAACATAACTGAGGAACTAAAACAATAATTAGAATATTCAATATTTCAATCTGGATTATGAGGGGATGCACACCCTTTCTGCATAGGAGGGCAGATATATTAAGGAAACCAACCACCTACATCTATCTGCGTATCATCCAAGTTCTCAAGCTTCAAATCTGACCATCCATCATGATCAGAAGCAGATGGATTTGTCTACCATCTTATTCAGAGCAGAATTCTTTATAACAGTTCTCAGAGGTAAAGCTTGCCCCTGTCCCCTGCCAGTCAATCCTCGAGTCATTGCAAAGAGTATTTTACCTTGCCCTCCTCTTACTCTATCCAGATGCCAAAAACCATATTTCTGGAAAACCATATTTCTGGAAGGATCTAACGGAACCTTCAGGAACCTGCACATGCAAAGATCCCTGTGCAGAAATCACAAGGAATGTGACTTCACTGTTGAAGTCAGTGAGATCTGTTGTTCTTTTCTCAAATATCCCATTTTTTTCTCCATATGTAAGAGTACTTCAACAGAAAAATTGAAGCATAATATATTCACGGGTTATATATTCCTTCCAGTGACTGTCTCTCATTCACAATATTAGTGTCCAAATATCAAACTAAGAGTATGCCTTCTAGTGGATGCCTCACATCCACAAAGCATCCTCATCATCATACTAATTGATAAAATTATGCCAACTTGATATTTTTTATCCCTTTTTGGAGTCATAAAATTATGTTACTAGGGTTGGTCAGGGTTAGATCATTTTGGCAGGGGCAAAAAAAAGCTGAAAGATTTGATACACTACATGAACCATTTCCAAGTATGGGGAAATGTTTTTTTCGATCTTGATGTCATAGGATATGTTTCCAGTTATACTCACCAAAATTTGAAGTTTCTGATTCTAGAAAAAGAGTTTCCTTGCCAGGTTTCTCTTTACTCTCTCTGTTTTTGGACTGGGAAACAGGTTCCCCATGAATCAGACATTGTTTCTAGGATTTACAGAAGCATCTTAATTTTAATCCAATTTGTCTTGCCTCCTCTAGCCCTATATTCTTCAATGGTTCCATATCTCACTCTTTAGCTTATTATGCTTTTTTTGTGTTTATATAGTGAAGAGGACGTAGTCTAATTCTCTTTGGGCTTGGCTGAGCTGCTTCCTACATCTTTCAATCTTTGCGTCATTTGTAGTCATGACTCCTGTATACCATCAGACCTTGTCCTCGTGAGAATTTAGTGGCACGCTGAATGACAGCTTCCTTCCGTAATATCCATCTCAAGTCACTAAGATCTAATGAATAGATTGCAAATAGATTCCATATTTATGAAAGAGATTGGATACAATCTCCAAACCTCATAGAGAGACATTGAGCTTTAAGGGAAAATTATATGTTAATCTAGGATTGGCCCCAATAAATACGAAGTTTGAAATGGGAAGATAATCAGATCTTGAACTATATTCTCTTTTTGCCCGGATCTAGCATCCTTGGAAGCAAAGGTGGTTGCCTAAAGATTAGATTAGGAGCGGCCTTGCTTGATTTGTATCCTCTGTCTGTTTTCCTGTTTTACAAGGTCTTCCAACTACCACTGGCTTATTCTATTTCCTCCATTCAATGTCAAACACCCTGAGTCACCTCCTATATTCACCTTACACCTTTTGTTTTGTGACACTGTGTGTTCATTGAAGTATTTTTTTAAATATTGACGGAGCGTTCTAAAAACAATATAAGTCCACAAATGATTGCAAACAAGAACCGGGAACAAAATACCAGCTCCCAAAGAGAGCACAATCAAAAAAAGAATTCATCTACAAGTATGAGCAAGTTTAACTTTCAGGAGTTACAAAGAGGTAAAAGAGTAGCAGGAAAACAAGCTAAGGCATATCATGCCCTTCATCAACATCCATATGCATAAGAACACGGGGGTCAATAACAGAACTGTCCACCCCACTGCCATTACTATCACCACCTAAATCAGGTCTCATTCTGCCAATACCAGCTCCTATGTTGCCAGTACCAAGTCCCTTGGCCAGCACAACCTCTTTCTCTGGGATAAATATTCACAGCTGCTTTCTCACCATCACAAACATGTCCCACTATTATCTGAGGTCCAACTATTATCTCAGGTCTCACAGATGCATTGGCAGATGTCAAGGCCTTCTCACCAACAGTAGCATGCCATACAATTGCCTGGCCCATTTTGAACATCCTGATATGAGCAATCAATTTTTCTCTTTTATTTGAATCACCATTATCTAAAATGTCCTGAAAGCTGGTCAGAATGCTGTGGAGATTGTCTTCAATAAAGCTTTCTAGCTATGGTGACAGTATTCCACCATAACCTTTCTCAGGTAAAGTCACTCCAGCCAAATATGAATGTGAGGAGATACCACGACTGTCAACTGGAGCCTTATCCCTGTCATTCTCAGCCTCACAATTAAGAACATTGTTATTGGAAGAGGAGTGTTCTTGAGTCAGCTCTAATTGATGAACTTATGAAGTGCATCCAACAGAACTTCCTTACTAGCAGCTTCATTGCAACCATAATTGATATCTGACTTAGAAATTCCTACAAGCACAGGGTAAGGGAATTCCACCTACTGGAAGTAGAAGTCTTTAAGCAACTCCCACTCAACCTTTGAAATATTAGTCTCTGCTGCATTGGAATGAAGGACTTGCCAGTCTAGTGAAGGATTAAATTTTGTGAATCCACCAGTATCAATGAGTTATCCAGATAATATTTTCATCATGCCTATCCTTAACAACTTTTCCAGTTCTAGCTGGGGTATTTTAAGTTGCAAAAAAAACCTGCACATGGAGGATACGGAGTATGACTTTACTTGTGAAGTCAGTAGTACTCTGCCGTTGCCCTGAAACGTTTCATTAGTCCTTTGTTTCCATATAAACCAAAGAATTTCAGTACTTCTTGAAAAATAAATGCATTTTTATTTCAGTGCATATATTTTCAAAAACAATGTTGATCTATGTAATATCCTGAGACAGCATCTTAGACCAAGGATTGAGACAAGTTTTCCAAACAGCAACAACAAAAGGACAAGAAAAAAAAGGTGTTCAACATTCTTTATGTTACCACACAAAGTACAATACTGACTAGCAAAACCAAACTTAGCAAGAATAGACCCAACAATGAGCTTTTGATGTAACAACCACCTAAAATATGATTTCTTGGGTTTCAAACACGAAGACCATATAACAAGAAGCCTATAGTTCCACTTAAATAACGTATCATTGAAGGACCACTTCTTATTAAGCACTAAAAAATCTTTTGGGACAAAGAAAGTTTGTAATATAATTGTTTGTTGTAATATCACTCAATGGTGGACCTTTGATTCATTTAAATGTATCCTAAAAAACATCAACTTCCTCCATAATCGACCTAGTAGGAGGGATCTTTATAGACTTAATCAACAAGTTATACGTTCTGAGATGAGAGGATGGAAAGTTGTAACAAGATTTCAACTCTTCCCAGGAAACTCAATTGCCATGAGAGTGAATATCAGCAAAAGTTTTTACACCCTTAGAGAACCAAAAAAAGCAAACAAACACAACATCCTCTGATTAGGGCAAGGGGACTATTATTGTGTCAAGTTCCACCATATAGATAAGTAGCACTGGCATATAGAATAGAGCCCACTAAAAATAGGTTGCAAGACAACCAAATGCTTCACTATATCCCATGCCTTCCAAAGAGATTGAAAAATGGGAGAGCCTGCCACCGTAACTGAAAGATCCAAGCAAGAGATCGGAGATATGGAGCCCCTTCCAATAAGGTTTGCCTTTAGGGATACCACTTAGGATGTTATTTCTGACTAAGACTTTCTAGGCTTCATTACCAGTAAATGATCTAATAATCCATTTTATTGCTACTTCTTTGAATTTTTAACTTCTTAATGCCCAACCCACCCAACATTTTAGGCTTGCAATAAATCTCCCAGGTCACAATGTCTCTTCTTGTTACCTTTCTCACTAGACCACAAATAATCCCTAATCATCTTGTGGAGCTTATCAAACTGATAGTTACTAAACATCCAAGACGAAGAGAAATAAATGTTGAAAGAGGAAAGTACTTTTTGACAAACTCGAATTTTGTCAAGGAGGGACAAAAAATGCCCTTACCATTTAGTAGTCTTTTTATTAACCTTTTCAAAGAACCACTCCCACGTCTTTGAATGAGGGTTAAAGGGCAAATGGAAACCCGAGATACCTGACTGTATTGGAAGGGCCTTGCCAAGACCAGCCAACTCTATTAAGCTAAATAGGAGAGTCCTATTAGCCTAACAATATGGATTTGTGCAAGGCTCTTTTGGAACCAGAAGCAAGGTAGTAGATATCAACTTAGAGAAATTTGAAGCAGTTTATCCTCTGCAAGCATAGGGAACTTCTTGGTATCATCAACAAAAGAACATCAAGAAGCATTTCTTGGTTCGGATGGCAAATAGCTTTAATCGGAGGGCCAATGGATGCATCCCCAAGAATGAAATGCAGAGCTTCAACAAAAGTAACAAACAGGGCTGGGGCAAGGGGCTACCCTCGTCTTATGTATTTTTGAAGTTCAAAAGGCTATGTTAGCTCCCTATTAACCTCTACATGGAAGAGCACATTGACCATTCTACAAAATTTGTCTTGAAAACCAAAGGTCCTCAACATGAGCTCTATAAATAGCCATTGAATCCTGTCATAAGCTTTTTCAAAGTCCAGTAGAACCATACACACATTTTGATTAGTAGCTTTGGTCCAATACATACCTTCCCACCCTGTTAGGAGGTTATCAATATATACCTCCCATATGCAAAACTTGTTTGTGTGACTGAAATGAGCTTTTGTAGAACCTGGGCAATTCTTCTAGCAAGAGTTTTGGCAAGGATTTTATAAGATGCATTGAGCAGAGTAATTCGCCTCCAGTTTTTGACCTAAGGGAGAGTTTCCATCCTTTGGGATAAGTTTTATAACCTAATTATTGATGTCCTTGCCTAAAGAACCAACCTGAACAACTTCTCTATAAACTTCCAAAATCTTAGGTGCTTTTCCAATCTTTGTTGGCTTTGTAAAACTCTATTGGGAACCCATCAATTCTTGGTGCTTTATCATTCTTTAGGGAGTCAATATCAAAGTTAATTTCATCAAGGGAGATTTCACTGTCATGAGATGTTGCTTCATAGGCCAACACTTTTTTGGGAATGATTTTAGAGCACAACTGCCTATTCTGATCCACTTGGGAGCTAGACCCATCTAAGGTAAAGAGCTTGTAATAGAAAGAAAAGAAGGCAGATTTAATCTTATTGACGTCCTTAGAAACCACACCCCCAATGTCAATAGCTTTGATTTTTTCTCTCACATGCTTAGCTGTAAGGATTCTAAAGAGATATTTGGTCCCTTTGTCCTCCAATTTGAGCCAAGTGAGTCTCAATCTAACTTGGGCCCCCTTAATAACAAACTGTTGCTCAATTTAGTTTGATGCTTAATCTTAGCTAGATCATCTTACAGCCGAGAGTTATGAGGGTCACATTGAAGCACACTCTGTGCATTGATGAGCTGTTTTTGAACCTATCTAACTTTTTTTCTCCTCTTGGCTTTGGCTTGACCAAAGGTTCTCATGAATTTTTTGCTAACCTCCATACAACTATTCCAAGTAACAACCTTAGAGCTAGAGCCAAAAAGGGATTTAGATTACCTCTAGATAGTTTTGATACCATCAAAGCATTCTTCATCTTTGAGGTCGGCTATATTGAGCTTATAATGGCGTTTCCACTTATCATCCTTTTGAGCACAGAGTGCCACCAAATTGAACAACATTTCGATTGGGTGATGATCAAAGATAGTGAAGGGGAGGACTTTCACTAGGTTACCATCATTAGTTGGTGGGATGATGAAAAGTCCTTTATTAAAATAGAATCAATCAAGATTAGAATATATCTTTTTTCTTCCTAGTTGGTTGTTACACCATGTAAACTAAATGCCTTTGTTGTTGGCTTTGTCTTCGTGCAGAGGATCATAAAACTTAAGGATCCTTTTAAATTTTGACCAATATAATAGCTCATTCTCTTTCCACACTAGAGGGACACCCCCTTGCTTGTCTTCCTTGTCCTCTAGCATGTTGAAATCACTACCAAACACCCAAGGAACATCTTTCAAGTTGGAAGCCAACCAATTCCATAAGTCTGACCTATCTATATAATCATTGGGTACATACACAAATCATATCCTAAAAAAATCATCTTTATGCTTCAAAACAAACCAAACAGCGCTATCGCAAGGGCAGATCCCCAAGTCACAAACACACTCTACCCATTTTTTATCAAGAAGAATAGCAAAACCTTCGTTACCCTTTGGATGACTAGTAGAGAATTGAACAACATTAGGCCAAATAAACTTCAAGGCAAACTTTAAGGCAATACCAGATTTTTTAACTTCTTGAAGCAGTAAGAAGTCAAGATATTGCCTAGAATATCCAAATTGTCTCACAATAGGCCTCCTATCTTGGGTTTCTAGGCCTTTGACGTTCCAACTAATCAGCGCCATAAAAGAAAGGAAATTTACTTGGCTTGAGATGAGGGCTTAGGACCCCCCTTAGATTGATACAATCTATTAAAACACGATGGCAACTTAGGATCTTGACCTCTTTTCTTGGCATCATCTGTACTAGGTGGAGGGTTAGCCTTCTTTTGACCTGATCTAAGACCATATGTAACAACCGGCCTAGTTGTTCTTAGAAAAAACAGTAATTTAAAAAAAAACAAAAAAACAAAATATTGAACATTCATTCAACCACAGTTGCTAGAATACTGTAGTCATTCATATAATCAACAACTTCAAGTAGTAACAGTTTCAACATTACAATACTGCAAGCAATAGAATAAAATGTACGATGCAGAAAGTTTACTATCTCACTAGGGACATTAGCACAATTCCGAATTCCATACAAAGCACTGGTACTAAGTCAATTAGTCGCATGGATTGCTATGCAATTAAGTCTACCCTAACCTAGCCTAAGGATCTAGACCCGATGTCCCACCACAATCTTGGGCAGCCTACATATCCGCTCCTTGGAATTAGGGTCCGATGTAGTTCTCCTTTCCAACGTGTTGATCTCCTCCACGAGACATCACCACTGAAGGGATTGGCACTCTAAGCCAAACATGGAACAAACTAATCATGACACAGATGAGCTTCTAAAGTTCTAGTCTAATACCACAGCGAAGTGACACACTCTAGCATCACATCTTGCTAATCCAGGCTTGTGTGCTTACCCAAGCACTCTCACATATAAACCTAGATATAAGTAATGATGAAGGAATCCACATTCCTAGTTCCATAGAGAATCACATGCTAGAAACAACTAAGTATACAAGACAAAGTAAGTCATACAGTACCTAACAGTCGAACATATCATTCGTTTATACTCTCAATATTGTATGCACGCATACATTTTGTCCTACTAATTGCTATAAACATACTGCTTAAGTCAAAATCATTTGAATAGTCAATTTAGGTAAGAGTCTAAATATACAGCTATAGTATGTACCACCCGAGTATATACATTTAAGCTGAAGTATCTTATGATATCCCATACTATCATAGTTCATGATCACTCTACCCAAACATTAATAACCATAACGTATATTTTTATTTAGGTATAGGTCAAGACATAATGAATACAACATGTACCATCCGGGTACTTTTCATATTGTAAAATTCTATGACATCTCATACTATCATAGGTCTTTGTGTTTGAGTATCCGACTCAACACCATCAACAATCTTACACCCAACCATAATAATAAAGCAAGTCACAATTATATTATCCGAGTATACCTTCAATAACAATCCGAAGAGAACATAAGCCCTAGGTACACCTCATGATGCACTATGTTATTCTAGATATGTCTAGCCACTTGCACAGTTAACTTCCTCACGAAATATATTGCATACAAGTTTTCTTCCTTACAAGATGTGACAAACTTGATCCTGCCAACAAGTTTGCATAACAATATTGTGCTACAAAAAGGATATTTGCTTTCACTAGCATTTATAGCAGATGTCAAACTAAGGAATGCCTATCAAGGTCAGTTTCCTATGCCCGCGCTCACTCCCCGAGCTGCCATACATATCTGCTATGTCTTCTACATGTGCAAAATCAGGGCTAGATGTAGTTCTACCAAAAACTACTAAAGGTATAAATGTTTACTCAATAGTTTTCTCATACGAGCGCATACAAGGATTATGTATAGATACATTCCTCGATTTCAAAGAGAAGACTCAAAGGTCTTTACAACCCTATCACCCACATCAAATATGTATAAGCTAGGACTAGTGATGTCCAACATCATTCTCAAGTCCTCATACACTACCACGCTTATGGCTAATCGCAAATAGAAGGGTTTATCTATTCATAGGTTAAATAAACTTTTGCTCTTGCAACTATACGACTTGAGAGTCCTTACATGACGATACGGTCTGGGTATACGAATCAAAGAACTTTTGTTGTCAATAATAACTCTATCTAAGGATCTTGACAACCATTTGATGGAAACAGGTTGACTATCCAATATAGATCATAATACTCCGGAATATCAATGAATAACTCAACCTTTAATTTAAACTCCAACTTTTTAATTATTATAAGGATTCCCAATGAAATCATGCTTATTGATGTAACCGCAACTTAGGCTATAGCGTAATTTGGATCAAATTGTAACTACGGAAGTCCAAAGCCAAATAAAGCTCCATCGATCATTTGGTTCTTGCGTTTAAGAAGATACACGGTTTCCTTTACCATTTCATTCTTGACTCCACGTTTTTAATTTAATATTATGCTTTATCAATTGCATACCCTAGCGTTTCCAATTATATAACTTTGGCATTTAATTTTCTTGACCTGGCAATTTCAAATTAATTGACTTGGTCTTGCGGATGTTGTTAAAATATTTCATTCATTTGTTTATCCAAAAGCATGGCAATAGCTTATAAAGCTCTTCTATATTACATATTCAATTGTCGTATATTTCAATGACCGGTAAAATGAAATATAATGTTGTCTCTTTAGTTGCTTTAATAAACAACTTAATGATAAAACAAGATATTCTTGGTGAGTTACTCTAGGCAGTCAATAAATAACCATAAATATATACAACTTTAAATATATGTCCATAAATATATGCATCCAATATATATCCGTATTCATATATATATATATGTATATATATATATATATATATATTCTAGATGTTGAATATTTAATGTGTGTTGATGGTATTCAAGCAACGAAAGGTATTAATATGATTTTCTAGAAATCATCTCTAACAACTAAATGCAAAGGATGATCTCGTTCAAACTCATCACAACAAGAACTCAAAAATTATATAAGCAACTTGAAAGACCTGAATAACCATAGATAATTAGTTTGCATTACATGTTACTATATACTTTGATAACCAACATATCAGAATATATCAAGGCTTACTGTATTTAATAATTACTATGTATATTGGAATTTACAGTTTGCATGTTTTAAAGAATCTATAGAAACTTGGCTATAACGAATAGGTATATATATAATTAAATTCATGATTATATTGGTCCTTACATTATTAACTGGGTCTAATAATATATAAACGATTTGCATAAAATAAATCCAATACTTGGTGTTTTCAGATTGTCGGGAAAGGAGACTAAACCGTGAAGAGTTTCGTTTGTATGAATACTGTTGAATTTTATGCTGGACATGATTTCTCTCTTCCAACAGTAGCCTCCAAACATAGCCACGGCCTTTCAAGACAGGCCCGCGTGGTTAGACGGTCACTCGTAGGCTTCCATGGTTACACGGCTTGGCAGGCCCGTGTAGCTCTCCCCTTCGCAGTCATCTCTCCTCCTTTCTCCACCTACTGCGTCGCTTTTCTTCCAGCTCCACCATCTCTTTCTCTCTTCCATTATGTTGTGTTCTCCATGCCATTCTCTCCAGTATTAAATCTACTACGACAACTCCTTATAATGGCCTCCCTTCACAAAATAAACACGACTTCAGTATGTATACATTATATATATGTCCTGTCTAGACATGGAGATAAACGCAAATTTGTAGTCTGTTGAAAACGTAGAGGGGATTTCTGAGTCCGTTGAAATCCTTGACTGAAATGGAATGTTGTTCCACTTGAGTTGAAACATTTGAGATAAAAGAAGAGTGGCGACGTTGCTCTAGGGCTGAATTAAAGAGAAGAAAGAACAAAACTTGATATGGCAACAACGTTAATGCTACTGGACGGGACGCTGTTCGGAAGGTTTGCACCATGGACGTGGAGATAACAAGGATTGCGTGAAGGCAATGAAGAAGGTGAAGATCAACGGCGTGGCACAGAAGAGGCAACTGCAGAGAGGGTTTGGCATGGCGCAGCTTGAAAGGCTGAGATTGCAGGAGCAGAAGAAGTGATGCTTCCTTTCCTTATCTTCTTCAAGGCTGTCCCCTTTCTCCTCCACATCTCTCTTCGCCCCCCCCCCCCCCCCCCCCGACTTGACTGATTAAATTATGTACTTTAATAATATCTTCAACTGAAACTCGAGTCACACAAAACTGTCATGCAGTATCAACCTTGGCGTGCATGGCTCCTTAATTGAAGTTTGAAGCTTGCGATTACACTTTATCATTGATTGATATCTCTGACTGAATGTCTCCACTCAAGATTGAACTCCAAAAATAATCTCCATGCTTAATTCGAGATTCTTGCGTACTCAAACATATTGTGAGAAATCGACCTCATCCACATTGAACTGCACTTCAGACCGATCTATAATTGCAATATTTAATATATATTTATATTTACATCGATCCATACCATTCTACAGATACATGCAATACACGGTAAAAATACGTACATTCAAATGATAAACATGCAATTATGTTGGAGAGAAAATTGTTGATCAGAGTGTCACAGGTCAAATCAATCACCCATGACCCGAGACTAAATCCAAAACTAGAAATAATTAAACCAAGGTCATACGAGATGAAAATAATGTGCTTGAATAAGGATAACAATATCACTAACAATATTTGATTTGTTTTGATCGTGTATCACATCCAACACATCACAAATGACATGTATGCTATCATCGATAAGGGAGTGATAGTTCACCGGTAGGGTATCATCGATAAGTGCCCTAAAACTTGGCACAGAAAAACAGGATGTGACACCATACCACTACCACTGATTTCTCTTGTTGTCTCAGTCTTCAGTCGCTTAGTGCCCATCTTAGGCTTGGATGAGAGAACACCTTTACCTACAATTAGAGCTCCTATATCTTCTTTCATTACGGCAGTAGGCTGAACCCATTCAACAACCTCTTGGGGAGGCAAGTAGATGATGGGACACTTATTAGGGCTCTCATACCTCTTAGAAGAGGGCCACTACAGGAATGCCTGAGTTGAATAGTTGAGGGGGTTGGGCAACAACGACAGGCTTGGCAAGGATGATTTCATATTCATCAGACATTCTTTCCCCACCCTCAAGGTGGGGCAAAATAGGCAACTTCATTGCTTGATTAACAAAAGCAATCACAGGGGACTCTCCAAGATCCATTTGAGGGGGAGAATTTGCCTCTATGGTGTGGGTTTTAATGAAAGGGGAGGGCTAGGGCGGGCTAATGAGGGCAAGAGGGAGGGGTGCGAGAATATGAATCAGGGATAGACCAAGGATTAGCATTAGGAGGGTTAGAAACTTGAGATCCCTCACCCAACTCTGAACATACAATAAAATCACATATCTTGTCTTCAAGAAGAAGCACACCTTCCCTTAGAGGAGGGGTTTCCACCATTTCCTCATCTAATGGGGGGTTTTCTACACTACTTTTTTCTTTTGGTTCTTCTATATTATCCTCTTTATTTGCAACAATATCCGAAGGGTGCTTAATGTTGCCAACCTCTGTGATACGTTGAAAGAAAGAGGTGATCAACCTGGGGACTCTAGGGGTTCTCTATAGGGACCTGCATTGAAGGGTGAAAACCTCTTGAAGAAAAATGGCGAGGCATCTTTGGTTTGAGTATCGAAAGAAAGTGATTAGAGAGTTGCGTAAGTCTCTGTAAAGACTGTGGTATCTCCCTGGATCTTATAACAAATAGGGCATTTGAAAATGAAGTGATCCTCAGTCTCCACATCCTTGAGGGAGCAAATACGACAGATCTGGTTCCCATGTGGAATATGATGGTCAGTCTCACCCTGCAACTAGTGGGAGCACACCCTCAATTGGCTGAGGGGAAGCCTCAAGTTGTGAGACCAATGACACTGGAGATAGTCAGGCCAACGAATGACACCATCCACCACCTGCAAGAAATGCACAATGTAAAAGGCAAGCTTGGGGCTTAGTGGCTGAGGAGAGGTCCAAGTGATATGGATGTACTGCATGTAGATATCCTCTTTGAAAAATCTAAAGATGACCTCCTTCAAGGGAGAAAGCCGATGAGGGGCATCCAAAGAGTATTTGAAAGGAGGTAACTTATCAATAGAGATGCCGATAGATTGGAGGAGCAAGCTAGTCTTAGCATACCAACAACAACGACATCTATTGAGGCCCAAAGATGCAATTCATCTTTGGAGATCGTAGGGCTAAGTATGGATACCTTCCACGGCTTGAAGCTAAATCCCCCACAGCTATGAGTCGATGAATTTAGAAAGTAAGCTTGAAGATATTCTCAAGGCGCAGAGGCTGGGTGGCAAACTCAGCTTGGATGATGCACTGAGGAACAACTTGTTTGCAATGGATTATATTCTAAATCATAGAGCATACAACATGTTCGATTTCAGCCGACTCTTATGTTATGATTAAATATAGAATTCCATCTACTAAACGTAAGTTTGGGATGAAATGCTTGTTTTCTCTTACTAATGCTATTTGTAATGCTTACACCTTTGGTCAGATTCTTGGGTTGTTGTTTCTTTATCAAGATTTGCCTAGTAGTCATGGAGTAGGAAAAAGGATTATTCGAACAAAATTTTCAGATTGTGAATTTGCAGGACAAGTTTGGGATGAGATATTTCTGAGATTTTGGAGTACTGTTTTAGCACCATATACACTGAAGAGAACTTTTTTGGTAACCTTTATGTAAAGATATGGATAGGAGAATGTTATCTATTATTAGACTTCCAACCATATCATTCATTTGGACTGTAAAGCATTGATTTTTGAAGGCACTAGCACTTGTTTTCCTGTTTTATGGATGACTTAGCAATTCATGTTAAGTAGGAAGCAACTTCTTTGAGAATGCAGAATGCCTGCTGATGTTGCGGGTCACTCCTAGATGCTTCCTCATCTTGCCTTAGTATGGAGGAGAAGCAATGCTCTATGTAGGCCTTAATCCTCTAATTTTTTTAATAAATATAATATCATAGTTTTTCATAGAGAATGGCATTGAAGTCTTTAAGGTCAAGTGTTTTTTAATCTGTTTATCCTTATTCTTGTAAGCTAGTCTCTCTCCCAAAAATCTCATTTTCTCTTTGGCTTTTCCTTGGCTTTTTGCTGTTGTTCTTTGTGTTGTGCATTGCCTAGTTTGCTGGTCGAAGTTGTTCAAAGAGGTTTTGGAATAATAAAGTGATATCTCTCAGACAAAAGTTAAAATTTATTGGGTTTTCTAGTCTTTTTATGTCCGCACACAAAGATGATACACATGGATTGTGGATATTTACACAAACTAGGAGTGTAAGCAATGTGTGATAGTTTTCTTGCTCCATGTGTTTATAATCCCTTAAGCTTGTAGGATACCATGATGGAGGATACGTCTTATGGTATTGTTATCACTCTGGAGTGCACCCTGATTGAATATGTGCAAAGCACACCCTCACGCCAGCTGATACAATTGGAACTTCTCAGAGTGTGGGTGACTCTTTGATGAGAAGAACCTCCAGAGAGGTTGGTTCCCTTTAGATGTTTCAATAAATTTGACTAATGTGATTTTTGGGGGGAAAAGGGGAAGCAAAATTGAAAGAAAATCTTAATTAAAGGGGGGTGATACCCCTGAATTATCCAAACCCTTTGAAGTTATTGAAATCAATGCACACATATGATCAAATGAAATCTATAATTCTGTTCTTAAGCATAAATATTTCAGATGAAGGGTTGAAAACCTCTTCAAATGACCTACAAAAGGGTGAGAAAGGGAGAGAGGTGAGGAAGGGACTTGCAAAAGAAGATAAATCTCACTTATACGTTGATGCACAATCAAATTACACACTATCTTTTGTCAAAACTTAGATTCAGAACAATAACATCTTTATTGATGAATGGTCCAACTTATGATTTCTTCTTTCAAAACTTCAGGGATCCTCTAAATGGCTTGATTAAACCCAAATAAATAAGCTTTTCCAAAATCTAAAATAGCCTATGTGGAGTTTCTAAAAAGGGAAAGGGTTAGTCTTGGTTAATTAACTCAAGACTTAACCTCTTTTACAATGGTTAGAATATTCAATAAAATCTTTCCTTTACAAAATCTGCATGCATCTCCAAACTTTGGCATAGAAAATAAATGGAGTCAAGTTGGAAAGATTAATTCTTAAAATAAACAGTACACTCTCCAAGAAATCTTCAAACATGCATGAATCCAAGGTTGGTGTAGAATAATGAATGGTGGGCCCATTAAAAGTCAAACTCTTTGTTTGCAAGGAAAACTACGCCAAATTTCTAAATAAAGAATTCCATTTGATTCGTTTGAAAGCTGAGCTGGAGGAAGAGATATTCTTGTTTGTATGAAAAACAAGGAAGATGTGTAACAAGCTTGTTCAGTCAACTCCAACTCGAGACCCGTCAACCTCCAATGAACTTCACTTGCATGAAAAGCTACGCCACATCTTGAATGGAGAACTCTGCTGGAACCACTTGAAACATTGAAAGCTTTGGATTGCATAAAAACCAAAGAGAAGCATAATTTCAGTCAAACAGTCAACAGAAGCTTTGACTAGTCCACTAAAAATAGCACGTGCTTGGATGGATAAGGATCTTGATAAATGGGAGATATATTTAGACTGAATCGTTTGCTATTTTCTGGCATTCTATTCTCGGTTCCCTTGGTTCTGTGCATGCAGTTAACTTTAAAACCAGCATCTTCAATACTTTTGTAAGGGTCATGTCCATGATTATCAGCAGCCCATTCATCAAGGAGAAGATCCGGAATGCCTTCAAGAGGCTTAGAAGGCTCTTGATCAATGGTGTTATCATCCTCTTCTGTAATACTGCAATTCACATTTGTCATATTTGACATATATGCCTCAAGGTGAAATCTGGAAATAGTCTCTGATCTAATAGTTACTTTGGTTCCATTTTTGGTTCTAAAAACCATGTATGACCAATCTGAAGAAAGGTAACCTCCTATTTTGGCAATGAAATTTCTGGATAGACATAGTGCAAAATATGGAGGTAGATCAACAACCTGTAAAATGGTGAAATTTGGACAAGCAGCAAGTATAATTTTCAAATCTTTCAACACTTACAATCTTGGTAGGAGACCCATCTAATTGCAATACACCTTTCTCGTGGGGTTCATATTGCAAACCTAACTTATGAGCGATTGATTTGGGCATAACAGAAGTACGAGCCCCACTATCAATTATACAATTATGAACTAGACAATCTCCAATGATCACAAAAAGATAAAATGGAGGAGGTTTAGTCAATTTAAGAGGTTGAGACTGAACAACTGAATTAGAATTAGTTAGGACAGCACTTACTCTTTTTTTTCAGGTGATTTCTTAGAGATAGTGAGCTTTGGAAGCTCTTCTTGCAAGTACTCTTTTTGTCCTGGGATTAGTAGAGTATCCCACATTGAAATTGAGATTGTAGTCTTATTCATATGATCCACAATACTGAGTGGAGAAGTGGCTGCCTTTGACTGTGATTTAGGAGCAACAAAAGCTCCCAAATTTTGTGTAAATTGAGGAATATAAGACCCTTTCACGTTCTTATCTTTTGGATCTTGAACATGCTGATTTGAACTTTTCTGAGGCAGCGCATTTGTAGTTGTCTTTTGTTGTGGCTAGGAAGAAGGGGCTGCACTTTCAAGACCCGAACCTTCTCCAATTGCTCTTTTCTTGGATCTACTATAGGTTGCAATTGGATTATCAACATTAGGTAAATCTTGACTTTGATTTACAGCCAAGTGTTCAAAAGAATTTTCACCTTCTTGGAAATTAACAAATATAGTTTCAGTAGGTGTTTTACCACTACCTTCTCCTTGTTGATTTGGCACTTCTGCTTTAGTGAATGAAGGAATGTCTTCATAGGGTAGAGAGGCTTCCTTATTCTGAGAAGGTGGCTGGTTTTCAAATGAAGGAAGAACTGAACTTTGTTGCATGAAAGATTGATGAGAACTCTCACTAGCGGGAGCCATTGCCACGTTGTTTGATTGATCCCATTGATTGTTCCATTGTCTTTCTTGAGCATAATTGCTCTGAGTTGGCACTATCGCTCTTGAATTGCTTGGAGCATTAGGATTATATTGCCTTTTTTGAGAATTTTGCCCTTGACCTTGCTGGTTGGATTGATAGGATGGCCTATTGGGTTGATAATTCTGATTAGTATTTTGATAAGGCCTATATGGTGGAGCTTGTTGCCTCTCAATTGCGACCAACTTGTTATTTTGAGCCTTAAGAAGACTCTATCTTCCCCAATCTGACAGTTTGATCACCTTCTGTTTGATGGAGCTTTGATGACTCTGGAATTGGAGCAACAGTTGGAGCAGGAGAATGAATCTTTGAAAAAAGAGGCATTGGAGGCCTTGGAGATAACTTGCCTGCTTGTATAAGGCAATTTTCAGCCTTGATTGCTACTTCAAAAGTTTCAGGTAAAGTATTACCTCCCATAAATTGGATCATTACAGCCACATCTGAATTAAGAGTTTTCAAATAATACAAAAAGGCATAGTTGGGCGTAGGCTTGATCACTGCTGAAATTCTGTTCCAAGTATTTTGGAATTTGTAATTGAAATCCAGCATGAACTCATGGTTGAATCTCTTAATTGTTGTAAGCTGCTCCACAAGTGAAAGAGGATCATTTTTATCTTCAAAATGTTTGCACATAACTTCTCCAAATTCGTCCCAGTTGTTGATTGATACAGGAGCCAAACTTCTGTACCACTGAAGTGCTTTTCCTTTAAAATAAGTTGCCAACAACCTCATTGCTACATTCCCCTGTGTCACATGATGCATTGAACAAAGATTAACAATATTTGCAATATGTTCTATAGGAGTTATTGAATTTTCCCCTGTCTAATAAGGAAGAGCCTTCAGAGCTGAAACTGGAATATCGTCCCATTGAGTGATATTTAGAGGACTACCACCATTGAATGCAACAAAACCCTGTCTTCTGGGAACGACCATCTGAGGAATAGGATTTATAACAATATTTCGCTGAACAAGATTGGCATGAACATGAGGATTTTGTGCAATAGCAGGGATAATAGAGGGTGTAGGATTTGGATTTGATTGAGAAGGTCTCCTTTTCTTTGGCTGATAAAACAACTTAGAAAAATCTGTTTTTTTTTTTTATAGCTGATCTTGTGACAACTTTTGGGGGCATAAAAAATATACAGATTTGAACATGAAAATCTGGAAATGAATATATACTCCAATACACAGATAACAATTCAAAAATGTGAATAAACATGTCCCACTGGGTGTGCCAGAAACTGTTATCACTCTGGAGTGCACCCTGATTATACATGTGCAAAGCACACCCTCACTCCAGCTGATATAATTGGAACTTCTCAAAGTGTGGGTGACTCGTTGATGAGAAGAACCTCCAGAGAGGGTTGGTTCCCTTTAGATGTTTCAATAAACTTGACTACTGTGATTTTTGGGGTGAAAAGGGGAAGGAAAATAATGAAAATCCTAATTAAAGGAAGGTGATACATTTGAATTATACAAACCTTTTGAAATTACTGAAATCAATGCACACATATGATCAAATGAAATCTATAATTCTGTCCTCAAGCATAAATATTTCAGATGAAGGGTTGAAAACCTCTTCAAATGACTTGCAAAAAGGTGAGAAGGGGAGAGATAGGTGAGGAAGGGATTTGCAAAAGGAGATAAATCTCACTTATATGCTGATGCATAATCAATTTACACACTATCTTCTGTCAAAACTCAGATTCAGAAAAATAACTTCCTTATTGATGAATGGTCCAGCGTACGATTTCTGCCTTCAAAACTTCAGAGATCCTCTTTTGCAGGTCATTTGAAGAGGTTTTCAACCTTTCATTTGAAATATTTATGCTTAAGGACAAAATTATAGATTTCATTTGATCATATGTGTGCATTGATTTCAGTAACTTCAGAGGGTTTGGATAATTCAGGTGTATCACCCCCCTTTAATTAGGATTTTCTTTCAGTTTTCCTTTCTCTTTTTACCCCAAAAATCACAATAGTCAAGTTTATTGAAACATCTAAAGGGAACCAGCCCTCTCTGGAGGTTCTTCTCATCAAAGAGTCACTCACACTCTGAGAAGTTCCAATTGTATCCGCTGGAGTGAGGGTGTGCTTTGCACATCTTCAATCAGGGTGCACTCCATAGTGGTAACAGGTATATATTGCTTAAATAAGGAGTTTCTTAGTTCGAAAGAAAAGGATTGGAAGAAGATGAGAAAAACATGCGGGAGAAAAGTCCTCATTAACCACACTCACTCATTCCTATCTGTGTTCTTTTGTTTAAACTTGATTTATGCATCATTTGTTAAAGGTCTAGTTCTTCATAAATGCAACTACACATTTTTGGACTGACTACTTGAATTTTGACTGGTCACAGAACATTATCACAGAAATGGTTCACTATGGTAAAGTTGACATATGTATTGAAATTGGTACAAGGTTTACTGCTGTATGATATTATTTTAGTTGAATGCTTAGAATATCTTGAAACATGCATTAAGCCGAAATTTCAGTTCCTATGCAATACAGTCTAAAATGAAGAAGTGCTTTTGGGAATGGTGATTGGATGCTTAACTCATTTTACTTCCAACCTTATATTGTTTTTCATCACTTTGTCATTTTGCTATTCTTTTGATTGCATGTGTAATGAGATGTTGTGTTGTGCGGGTCAAGTGATTTGGCATGTTTATGCATACTTGTAGCAAAACATATTGTCTTTTGAAATGAAAAAATTATGGGAGTATTGTTCAAGTAGACCTTGTCCATTTTGTGTTCCTAGAGATCATATGGCGAAATACAAGTGATTTTAGTTTTGTTTTATGTAACAAAACTTGGTTGAAATTCAATTGAAGAGGGAAATATTTGATTATTGTCACAGGTGAATGGAATTGGAAAGGTGACAGAGCATATGTTAAAGGATGGCTTAGGCATCAATACATGTGGAGACTTGCTTCACATGCGCGCTTTTGTGTTTGCGCTTTTTTCACGATGCTCAGCAGGTGTGTGTTCTGGTGATTAGCAATAGTTTAATCACTATTCATGTACATCTAGTGTAGGGTAGATTTAAAGAGCTTTCACTATGAAATTTACTGTTATTATGGAAAAAATATGAATGATGTTCCCTTTAGAGTAATAAAAAGGAAAGTTGATGAATAGAAAGACAAAAAGAACATATGGTATATCACCATCCTCAAGTTACCAGAGATGATCAAAGGGACTACAGTTCATAACAAATGTAGAGCAAGGGTATGCTCAATGCATTTCCAATGCAGCCTATGTTTATATACTGTATAGCTTATATGATAGTAGCAGAAAATGTGTAACATAGCTGAATGTATATCTTCAAAACGAATAAAGGTGGGGACCAACATAAGGTTTACTCATCATCACAAACCATTATAATGTCTCCCACTATTTGGGATATCTTGCTTAGTCTTGGGTGTTAGCCTCATTGCATTGCATGTGAATGTTGAAGGGGTATTTAAGGCAATTTGAACGTCTCTCATATCGTTGGAGTTCAATCTATCTATAGTACCAATGAACAATGGAAATAAGATGTCTTGTAGGTTTTCTAGAGCTTCTAACAATTTTCTATTCAATGTCTTGTGGAAATAGGGTTTGTGGTCTGGTAATCCTACTAAAGGAGTTGGAGGGAGTCAGGGTGCTGCGTAGATCTATGAGGATAAAGGTGGAGTTTTAATCTCCTAGCCTAACTAGAATGCCACGTATGGTATATAAATACTCCCTTATATAGACAAGCTGATATTTTCACTTTACCAGCATGTAACATTTGTTTTGAACCCCAACAGGTTTTGATCTCGTGACAAAGCACAGGAGCAAACCGGGTCTTGACAGTGCCTACACGCTTAGAGGCAGGCCTACTTGAACTGTTGTCCTTTCTTAGGCGAGATTACCATACTATGATAATAAGAAGTGATGCAATTATATGGTGGAAACCATGAATTCTTAGATTATCCTCTCTCACCAAGCAACACTGAAAAGATATGGAAAAACACCATGCACTTTGCTCCTTGAGTTTAAGAAAGGAGGTGATCTAGACTCTTGAATATCAAAAGAGATGGCAATAATTTCTTTTAATCTCATGGTAGGCTGGACATTTATAGTCAAAGTGCTTTCTGTCTTCGATTAGGATAGTTAACATCTTTGTTGATCTCATAGGCTTTTAACATAGTCCATTTTAATGTCTAGAAGATACAAAGTTTGGCATATTGAGTGGATAGATGTTACTACGCTCAATTTCAATCTACAACAGAGGAACTGTATGATTTATATAGTCTTTCAAGGAAAGATAAGTACAGATGAGTCTTTTTGTCTTTTTTTATCGCTAAGGTTTATCAACTTTATAATCTTATATGACACTTTTTTCTAGATCTATGTTAACAAGTATTGCTGAACCCCATCCCGCGTTTCAGTACTGGTATGGTTCTCGTGCTGGTCCTCTTACCTCTTGGATACACTGCATTTTCTGTGTCCTGCTCGGAAATGTTTGGGAAGTGCCATTTGCTTTTACAGAACATTTCTGGGTAGGGCCGGGTGTATCTGGGCTGTACTCAGCAGAAAACCTCTTCAACTTATAAAGCAAAAACAGAAACAAAAATAATCATGAGTGTTTTATTTTTTGTTTATTTTATGCTTATAAATTATGGATAATTTGGTAGTGTTATATTTTTTATTTTTTTATGTATGGACATATCAAAGACATATAAACCTGGGGTCCCAAAAAATTCGATGAATTCCAAATCCGTAGCTATACCTAGGTTACTTTAGATCTAGATTCCTACACTTCTTTGATTCTTTTGGGCCTGGTGATCCACTTTGATATAGTAGATGAGTTCAATGTTGAACCACACCGAGATACTAAGACACTACGAGATTGTATTATTGATTTTGGCTTGGCTGTGGATGTTAGAAGTGTACAGTGATAACTAATCAGCAAGGAGATTATACTTCTTGAGAAAATACTCAAACTTTATTTCATCAAATAGCTTTTTGAGCCTTTTGGCTTCTAGTTCACAGTAGTTTATCTTAAGATATGATTTGATTTAGTTTCTTGTGATTTAGGTAGTTACCAAAAGGGAGTCTATTTGTACTTGTTATTTGTCAATACCCTTTTGTAGACAAATTTTCAAGCTTTGAAGAAAAGTAATAAATTTCAGTAATACTGTTAAATGCTCTTCTTGGTCCCATGCTACATTTGGATTATGTTGTTTCCATATGGCTTTCCAAGCTTCGCTATCCCTTCATTGGCTTTTTAAGCTTCACGCAAGCTGACAAGATAGAAGCCTTTCAGAACCTCAATTTTCAAATGATATTTTGGATAGAGGTTTGCTTTCAATCTTCTTTTAAAAAAGCATAGGGCATATGCTACTCACGATTTTATCATATTATGGTGACATAGTTTTCCACTAATGTTTTTTTTTTTTCATGTTTGGTTGATAGGAAATTGAACAGATAACAATTTTGATCAGTATTCTCAATTTTGTGGAGCAGGTTTTTTTTCTAAAGCTGATAAAAATTAGTTGCTAAAGATATGTAACCGGGCACTTGTAAGTTTTGTACCACAACTTTAGATACATGCTATATAGCATTGCAGATTCTCATTCTGATGCTGATGAGGATTGGTAGACCCTTTGACTCAGTTTTTTGATCGTTGCTTGCATCTTTGGGATTATTATATCTGAGAACTTTTTATGTATAGTGGTCGTCATGTAATCTTGTAGTTGTAGGGTTTAATTTCTTTCTAGGATTAGTGGTTCGTTGGTTAACCCTCTTTTGCTGCTTTCATAGGAAGGAGAGGCTTTATGCTTTCCTTTTAACTTATGTTGTTGGTTGTACTTTTGACTCCCATTGATTTATTTTGATAATTTGTGCAAATTGACTCGATGTTTTTTTTCTTTCTTGTTTCTCTCTATGTTATTGGAGTTGGATTGAGTAATTGTCACAAATTGGTCTAAGGAAATTTCATCAAAGCGAGTTAAACAACCTTAGCCTCTATCATAGCTATGATATTGACAATGGTTGACTTGTTCAATTGACCAAAACAATTGCCAATCCAGTTGCATGCCAATTGTTTCAATTGTTTGTGGACTAGATGGTTGAACCAGTTGGCTAGCGCATTAGCAACTGCTTGGACGGTATCTTGTTGGCCACAATATGAACGTATTCATTCAATTAGGAAGAGATATAACTTTGTTTGGGGGTACCATTGGATGAGTATGCCATCCTTTTGTGCTTATTGTGCAAATACAGAAGTGATAGAGGGTTTGTGGGTAAGAAACGGTAGGAAGTATGAGCTCCTAAAAAATCAGATCTTGTGTGGCCTTTGATTTTTCTAATCATTCAGTTGAAGGAAGGGAATTTGAAGATTGTAGCCCATATCATTAACAAGGGATTCTCTCAATGTGGGAGCAAATATTCAGTAATTGTCTCAGTTGGTGTAATGATGACTAGTTAAGTTGCTCCTACCTACCTGTTAAATTGCCTTCATCACTTTTTTTGACTTCTTCTGTTTCGTGCTTGGTTATTATATGAGCAAGACATGCAATTTGTTTCCCAAGTGTTGATAGTTGCAAGTCGTAATACATAAAAGTGGCCACCATATTTTAGGAAGAGAGTACTTCCCTAGTAATAATAATAGGAGGGAAATTATTGAAAGGCATTAAGTGGATATTAAGTTTGGTTGATGAAGTAGCCAATCTTTGAAGAGTTTAGTAACAGGCCTCTGACCAACAACTATTACTGACCAGTTTCTATTCTTGCTGCTGTCTTAGATTTGATACCAACATCATTGCTCTCAAGCATGCCTTGGGTTCATATTCTGGGGTGGTAAAATGATCCCCTCGTACATTCTACTACCATAATAGAAGCCATTACATTGAAACTTTTTATTTTGTTTGTTTGTTAAGTTTGCATGTTGAAGCATGGGAATGCGAAAAGGGGACAGTTGGAAGTAATTACAAAATCCTTTGAAAAACGTATTATTGAAGGGAACATCTGTACTATTTTTTCAAAAATAAAAATAAAAATAAACTTGCAAATGAAAATAAATATTAAATGTAACAATAACCAATTTTAGAGTAATCATCAATTTTCTCATTACTAAGAGCGTTCAAATTGTGAAAAGTAAAGTGGGATGATACTTATACCAGTTCACTGTGTCACATAGCAATGCAAAATCTAAAAATAAAAAAACTTTATCACAATATGAATAGTCTCGACTCTTATAGAGTTACTATTACTACTGTCTACATCACAGTAGACGAGGCCTTGACACTCCCATTGGGCCAAAACATTGCATTTCTTGCAACTAGACCATTTCCTTTTATTAATCAATCCAACTCTCAGCACTTAACTCAGCTCTTCATAACAGCAACCTTTTTGCAGGAAACAGGGATGACTGGGGTGGTGGGACGGGGGGTTAATATTTTTATAGCATCCAAAGATGTATACTGTCATCATACTCTCTTTTTAGAAAATGGGAAACACAAGGATCTTCAGATGGAGCCTATGATTATGATGCATATGATTGAGATGTTATACTCATTGTACCTGGTGAATGATCTCAAGTAATCTATACATTATCAGTTCAAACAGTTTAAGGCTGAAAGTTGTGTGCAAAATTTGCATTTTGTATTATAGATTCCTAAACCCTAAGCTGTGACCCCACTGGTCTTGTGTACGGCAGCTGTTTCCACCTTTTTGGAGCACATGCAAGATGGTACATCTCAGCTTTCTGCGATCAAAACATGAATGCACATGTTGATGTCCTTCAACAGACTGGAAAATTCCATCAGATCAACTTTGGAAAAGTGGATAAGCATGCCATTTTAGATTGTTTGTTGCCTCAGCATTACAAGCTTATAGATGTTTGTCATTTAATGTCTCGCTATGTCTGGACCAAGCTCCACAAAGATGGTAGATGTACAAAGTGTGTCTTTTGCCTTAACTTTTGTGGTGTGGGAAACTTAATGCAAATTCTGGGTATAGTTTCAGGAATATTTAATGCTTATCAGAACAATATTTTGGAACTTGATTAGCAGGATGCTTTGACAATTGTACTTCAAAATATTAATACAAATAAAATATTTCATTTTTTTTCTGATAAAAAATTGGATTGCATTATCTCATTTTGTTTGCATTGTTGTTGCAGATTTTTTCCTGTCTGTAGGATTAGGTGTGGGTGGAGTGGAATCTCCACAAGAGGAACATCGGAAGAGTATAAGCACTGAGCGCACCTTTCGAGCTACCAACAATGAAGTTGAGCTTTTTAAGAAACTGGGTCAGTATTGATATATAATTTATGCTTTTTGGCAATGCTGTTAGAAGGCTTCCTTTTTGTTATGAACTATTGTAGTGAAGCTTATATTTTCTTTTTTTGAAATTGCAATTGTTTATTTTGTATTATATCGCATGTACTATTCTATATATTACAAGCTGCACTTGTCTACTATCTTTTCCGTTAGGTGAATGTATTTTGTATAGATTTTAGTTATGCATTTCTTATGTAACATTTCTAGAAAATCAGTCAAAGCGTTTATATTCAGATATAAAAAAGGATGGAGGAGGCAAAGCCCCACCCCAACGAACAAGGGAGAGAACCACACTGACCAACGAGGGGATTCTCTTGACCAAGGAGGGAGAACATGCATAACTAATTTAATTAATTCTCAGGGGCCGGAAGGGCCCTTATTTGGTAAGGTCCTTTGTGCCATATTGCACTTGGCCCCTGGTCCAAGCCAAGGGGATGAAGTCCCCCGACCGTTTTCTTTGACCCCACCCTGGTTAGGTTGCATGCTAGGGTGCCTCGCTCTGCTTGGCTGGCATTAATGACTTTTGTCAGGTCCAGTCACTCTTTGGAGCGTTTGGACACCCCAAATGCCTTCAGGCCTTTAGGCAAGATATTACATCAAGATTCAGACTAAACAAGAGGAAGTATTGGTTTAGACTTTAATCAAATTTTCACCACATCCTAATGAGCTAGATCAAAAATCTAAAAACCCCAAGCTAAATCACTAGATGCTAGTACTCTAAAAACTTTACATATTCTAATCAAGCCGATGTGTAATTTTTCATGAAGAACATATCAAAGTTACAAACATAAATATGCGCTGATTTTTCAATATTTTGAGGGGCAAATGGGGAATCTTGAAATATAAGACTTGGAATACTTCTGACAAGATAGACATTGTAGAACCAAGAGCTATTAAATGGGGACTCAAGAAGTCCCTTTTGCTAGTGTGTCTAGTAAAAGATGATCTAGCGATGGCTAATCTAGATCCAAATTTACATAGATTTGTGCATAGTCAAGACTTGGATTTTTTGTGAATTCTAATGCAGCTATATATTCTCCAATCATAGAACCAATTTTTGTGAATTCTTTAGGGAAGACTCTTGCAAGTATTCACTTGCAAGCAATAATAGTCTTACCCAAATAGGTATTGTGCTTGGTAAATCCTCCAGAGTGTTGAAATCCAGAGACCAATGTTTCATAAATAGTCCTAATTTCTTTATGAACCAAGGCCCTCGAAATACAAGATCCTTGTCATTCTTGGTGGAGAAAATTGCCAGAAAGTAGCCTTTGGGCATAATCAAGATTTCCACAGATCTAGAGGGTTTCTGATTTTCCTGGGCCCAGGTTTTGAGAGTTTTGGGTCTAGGAAAATCCCCCATGAACCTACAAATAAAAGCACTTTCCTTGGCCATCCATAAACAATGTCTATTTCATTCATTGAAAAGCATAGTCACAAGGTGTGACCGGATCTCAGCCAAATCCGGAAAAATATGGATTTTTTTCGGCAATCCGGATTAATCCAATTCGTTTGGTAATTTTTTCATATTACAAAAAACCCTAAAAAAAAATCACCTCACACAAACCCTAAAAAGCTTGACACGAGTAGATGCAAACAGTTGCAATCACAATCGGCGAGTAGCTTAAATCTTTTGGCAAGCGCTGAATGGCAAGAGATCGACATGAGGAGATAAGAGACAATTGGCGAGGAGATAACAGTCACAATCGGTGAGGAGATAACCATCACGCATCATAGTTGACCGACGGTAGAGAAGAATGACAACAAACACACTATTCTTCTTCCTGCAGTATTCTCTTACGGCGACGAACAGTGGTGTACGAATGGGCCACGATAAGGCAGAGAGAGGTAAGTTCCGTTTGATTATATTTTTGTTTGGTTTTTTGAAATGTTAATTAGGTTTAGTTGGTTAGGACTTTAGGTTTATTTAATAGCTTTTCATTTAGGTATTTAGTTTAGGTTAGGGGTTTATTTTATTTTTTAATTATAATTTATAATATCATATTACGTTTACATTTATGTTAGATTATATCGTATTATATTATATTTAAATTTATTTATATATTATAAAATTTAAATAAAGTTTAGGTTTTATTTTATTTTTTAATTGTAATTTATAATATAAATATAATTTTATTTACATTTAAATTGCAATTTATAATGTTTACTTTAAATATTTAGTTTTTTATTTTTATTTTAAATTTAAATTTTATTATATATTGCAAATAAGTTATTTGCATGATATATAATAAAATCAAATTTAAAATATATATATATATATATATATATATATATATATATATATAAATTAAATATGTTTAAAATAGATAATAATATTATGATATATTTTTTATAGTTTTATAATTATATTTTATACAAGGTATTTAAAATTAAAATTAATATTATTACGATATAATTTCTATTATTTTTTAAAGTTTTATAATTTTATTTTCTATATGTTATTTAAAATTAAATTTAATAGTATTATGAATCTATGATATGTTTTAAATTTTTATTATTTTTATAGTTATATAATTTTATTGTATATACGTTGAAACCTTTATGCATTTCTAAATTTTCAAGTTTTAAATTAATGTTCATTCTTTAGTAGATTGAAATATTTTGCATATATATATATATATATATATTTCAAACCGGATTTTTCCGGATTTTTTTTCGAACCTTTTCAAGAATTCCGGATTCCACATTTTTTTGCCCTCCCAAACCTTTTCGGATTTCCGAACCTTGTGACTATGTTGAAAAGGAGACCGTAGAAAGGGTTTCCATTTTAAGGTAGCATCCATTCTCCTTTTTGGCTGGGAAGTGGAGTTTGATGACTGTTTTCTTAACATGGTTTTGAACAAAATTTCAAAGTTCTTCCTTACAAACTTGTGGTGCCTCTTTCCACACAGCAGATCTGCAATTTTTGGCGTGGGTTTAGCGATGGACTTTGTGAGGAGGCCATTTCCTCTCCAAGGGGTCTTCCATTCCTTAAATCAGCAATTGGCTGGTTTGTGGGGCAACAATCAGGTGGGATTGGATGCTGTAATTTGTAACAGCAAGAAGGTGGAGAGAGCATAGAGAGCTAGTGTCTCTCAGGTTAAAAGCATGCACTGTTGTAAACTCTCAGTCCCTTATGTAATTTCTAGAATTCTAAAGAATATAACTAGGATCTACCTTTGAGATAAAAGGGACTTTGAAGTGGATGTTCATTAGTTAAGTTTATCCTTTGCCTTAATTGGTAAGTGTAGTATGAATCAATGAGCTTTACAATAAAATACAACACAAATATCCTTAAACATTTAACTAGGCCTAATAAGATGTAAAACAGTAAATCAGACCTAATTAGCCATTCCAGATCTAGAGCAATAAATGACCAGGAGTGGGTTTAGAAGAGTATCTTGATTTTTAGGAGATGGAAAGACAATTGTCAGAATCTGACAGTGCAAAACAGACTAAAACAGCAAGATGAATTCAACCCAGAAAATTTGAGTGAACATAGAACATCCCCAGGATTGTACACTGCACATTTTTGGGCCTCAGGACCATAGACAACACGTTTATAGGAAGTGACAGGCAGGCAAAAACTCTTTTGACAGCTGTGTTTGTCAGATCCACTCCAAAAACTAAGCTTAGTTTTCTGAAACTTTGCACTGATCACTGGAAAATTGCAGTTCTTCAAACTCTAATGGGGCAGCTGAACCTGCAAATGATAAGGAAAATGATTTGTTTTTGGGGCCTGTGTTCAGGGTCAGCAGGTTTTTTTAAGCACCGGCTACGTATCAGGGCCCCCAACAATGTACAGTATCGAAGACAGCACACTAAGTAAATGCAATAATGCTTCAGACAGGCAAACCAGTGTGTTACAATCTGTTGCTACTATTAACTCCAGTGCTACAAGGAATTCTCTCTAAATGCTTGCTTGATTTCTATAGAATGCTTGTAAATCCTAAATAGATTGCTGTGACAATAAATGCTAGATGCTTTTTCAGATTTCTTCTAGATTCTCGATGCTCTCTATATGCCTAAATGCACTAAGACACCTATGTATCTATCATAGTTACCCAAGCCTCCGGGACGGCGGGATTGGGTTTTTGGTATGGCAAAAAGTTTCCAAAATTTTGGGGACAGCTAATTAAAATAATATATTAATATTTAAAATATACAAATAAACTAAAAAAATAACTTAAAGAGAAGACTAAAATAGGCTGACATTCAAAATCTTAAATGTTAATTTAAACATTGTGATTGATCAATATCATTAATAATTAAATTTTAAATTTTAAATTATTAGTCTAGGGAGTAAAGGACCAGAATCGTAAAGAAATTAGAATCTTCAATTAAGATGCATTAACAATATTACATATACAATGAGAAAAGCACATGATCTGATGATACACTATAGTAGAACTAGATACATCCAAAGTTACGCAGGGACACATCCCCCCTGCTTTAGATTAGTATGGGACATCCTGGACGCTTCTGGGACTTAAGGACGGTAACTATGATATTAAGTTTTAACAAAGATGGCAAGATTCATTCCTAGTAAAATGACAGTGCCAAAAGACATAGCTTGAATCTTAAATTTAATCAATTAATATTTTTCATAATATGGTTGATCAAAGAATTCTGTACAAGTGAGAGAGATTCCAGGTCTAAAGGAGGCTATTAGTACTTAATAAAGGCATTGGATATCCAAATGAATTTTTGCAAAGGAAATCATAGTATTGTACAAAGATAGATAGTCAAACAGAAAGGTTAACCAGGGTAATAGAAGTTATGATAAGGGCATGTAAGGCTTCCTTTCACAGAGTTCGGATATAATTACAGTAACCATTCTGCTATTAGTATGTTCCCATTTAATTCTATGCATGGATTTGATCCTCTTTTGTCGATTGACTTTGATGAAACAAAAGGCATTCTTTCTCCTAGTGCCTATTAATAGCAATGAACAGATAATATCAGATCTGTTACAGGACCCTCTTACTCACTTGGTCATAAGGTTAGTGACTTGTTAGAAGGCATTTTGGACCCTTTTGCCTTCGCTTTTTTGGACTGCAGGTCAAATATAAGCGTTATGCTATTGATGTGTTCATGAGTTTAGTGGTTGTAGTAGCTATTTTATTTGTAATCAATGCATCTTGTATTACAGTTTACACCAAGCATGAAAGTTATATCAGATGAACATCAGAATTATGCATAAAATTTCATTCTATGATAGCTAGAAAGGCAAGCATATTTGTCTTTGTCCTAAGGGAAAAATAATATATATACTTCCTGATTAATTGGTATATCGATGTGTTCCAATATTTTAAAAAATAAAAATAAAAAATATTTTTTCTATAGAGGACGTCCCTTGGCAGCCCTGGGGATGTCCTGGACGTCCCAGACGTCCTGCTGAAGTTCTAAAAACCCTGAACATTTTGGAAACATCCACTAACAGCCAGAGATGTCCCGGGGACATTTCAGTTAAAAACACTCTGCTTGAAAACATGAAGGGGACATTTCCTTGGCATCCCTAAGTCTTAGAAGCGTTCAGGATGTCTTGTACTTGGAAAAAAGAGGGGGGACACATTCCCGAGTATCACTGGTATTTATAGACTTTTCATATTCAAATTATACCCTATTGGCATCCAAACTGACATCAAATGGGCAAAAAAGTGGACAAGACGGGACCACAAAGCTCTGGGGAAAAAGACCCAATGACCCCCAGAAAACGTACAGTGTACATTTTCTGGGGGACGACCAAAAACAGGAGGAGAGAGAGAAGAGAGGGAGTGGGAGCGTGAAGAAAGAGGTGAACCTGCAAATAATGCCTAATTTTGGACCAATAACCGACAAACACACAGGTACCCTAGAATAAAGCAATTTAACAGCTAATAAATGCCTAGGGGCCATTTGGCATTTTTAGGTGCCTACAGTAAGGCAGTCAAAGTCCATTTGAGATATTACTTTATAACTAGTGATTGCCATCTTTCTACAATGTCATACTTCTCTGACAGCTATTATCTGTATTCATTTTGAAGTGGCATTGAAGTTGACCCAAAAAAATTGGTATTACCTTAGCATCATGCATCAAAACTCATGTTTCGAAAAATTATGTTGCATTCCGGACGCAGAGCAAGTTGCTGCAAAATTTTAGAGTTTGGTGCAGCATGATTTGTGTTATGGTCAGTAGGTATACTGCCTCTGTAACAGGCATCGTGTATGACTTATCATACAACATCTGCAGTCTCTTATAATTTGTATTGCTGTGGTTAGTTCAAATTCAATTGCAAGACTGGTTTTGCGTTGTTGATGCCGGGCCCCTTGTAAAGAGTATACACATTGTTTACAGTGATATGAACTTTGCTATCATTTTGGCTAGCTACCAAGAACATGTCTGGCATAAACAAGATTATGTACTATCCTATTGTTTGTCATGGATCAGGTTGTGGTGAGTGTTAGTATTTTAATGTTTTTCCTTCCTAGATTGCAATGCCCAATTGCCATGTTGGCATGTTTTTAATGCTGATGATTTGCAATATCCAGCTACCCTGTTTTCCTCTGTCAGCCAAATGATCATGTACTTTGCAAATATCCTATGATGTGCAGATCCTTCAGTTTTGTATGGAGGTCAGGGAAAATGGCACTTACCTAGTTTTGATTCAGAAGTTCTTTTTTTTTTAAATTTTTTTTCCAATAGAGATCTATTGGTATAATTGAGCCACATTATTGTTGCAACATCTTTATCATAAGACGCATGCCACTATGTTCAATGCATTTTCCATCATTTAAACTTGCATTGATGTTTTTCTTGTTATTTATGTTTGAACTTGTAGATGATATTGCTGAGACATTGTCGAGAGACATGGAAAAGGAAGGTCTCTGTGGGCGTACATTGACCCTTAAACTAAAGACTGAAACATTTGAGGTATGAACAAACAATGATCACAGTCCACCCTGAAATTGGATATTTGATTACTGATTATATAAAGGGGATGCTTGAAATTTTTTTATTCCAGGGATATCTTGTGGTTGTGTACAACCTTAAACACCACTAAACTAAATGCCCTTTTTGTTGGTGATTATATAAAGCTATGCTTGGAATAAAATTTTCCTGTTGTTTCTTGTAAGTCTTATCTTTGCTTTCTACACATGTCTTTAAGTAATGCATATGAACCCAGCAAGAAATGTAAGAATAATAAAAGAGTTCCTTAAGTGATATTGGGTAATGAGGTATATGGTTTCTTTTTCCATGGAATATGATGAACATCCGATTGGAAATGCAGGTCCGAACTAGAGCAATTTCTTTACAGTCATATATTTACTTGAAGCCGGACATTTTGGTTCATGCTTTAAAACTATTGAGAGCTGAGCTTCCTCTTTCCTTGAGATTAATGGGTAAGGTGTTTATTTTCTATCATTTTAGTGACTCCTTTCTTCTCCAAAATTGTTTCTTGTGAAGGAAACACGATGTGTAAATATTTTGAAGATTAACATGTTTGTCAGGGTTTCTGTGAAATGGTTCATTGAAACAATTATGATTATGTTACTCATTTCTACATTTTTTCTTATTTAATACACAGGAATGTAGCTTAAAGTAGTTTAGGAGTGGTGAAGAAGAATAGGTTGCAATGAGTATGATTTTTTCTTAAATGTAGTTCTCTGAGAAATCTACGATTTCCATCATGCATGAGTCTAAGCTTTCCATTTCAGGGTAGTAGGCAAGGAGCTATGACATGCCATAAGTATTAGGCAGGGAGTTAAAACTCTTTAATGTGAGAAAACTTTCTTGCTTGGTGTGTCAAGTCCTGTTAGGGTTATGGCCCCAATAATGAGATTTTTGGTGAGGACATTGATGCTTGCTCACCTTACTTTTGTTTAGATGCTTTAGAATTTCACGGTTAATCAATGGCTTGTATTAGTTCTTTCTTTATAATGTTATTATTATCTTCTATATTCTTTCTTGACGCAATCTTTTATCGTATGCATGTTAGATGATGCCTTTTTCTACCAAGTATACACATAAAAGGAAGTATGAATAGGATGCATACCTACTCATGATCTACAAATGCTTGATGGTTAAGTAACTGTTTCCCTTAAAGGAAAGGAATTGATTTGACCAGTATCAAACTTTTTGTAGAGCTACAAGAGAGTTAATGCTGGTTGAGATCATCAATACCGTAGAGATTGGGGTAGCTCCCTTTGTAGCTCCAACACATATGGTTATAGTATTTATGGTTTCGACATGTCAATCATGCTTATCTCCTAACGATAAGGATCACAATGGATACCCAAAGATTGCAGCTTAGATAGACCTTTTGGGGATCATAAAACACCACGGTGTTTGAAATTCTATGAATTGACCACCTTTAGAGCTTGACATATCTCTCCTTAAAATAAAAGGACAATTCTTGCCTTTTGAAAGAGTGAAATAATGTTCTTTTTGTTCTTCAACAAGGGTTCGTCAAGAATACTTGCTTGCCTTTAAAATTCTAGCAAGGCTGTTCTATCAGTGAGGAATGCTAGGAAAAATGTGGGTATTGTTGTAGCACCGAAATATCTAAAATTCATGCTCACTCAGACAACTTAGGTGCATTCAGGTTAGCTTAAAATTTATACCATTGATTAACACATGTTTACAACTTTGTAAAACTGGTAGGTCTCCCGTGAATGCAAAGATAATTTTGCACAGTAGGAAGGGTACTCTATGTTGAATTTTTTGGTATGGTTAACATGGAGGAAATTCAAAACCATATAATAGTACATGTGGAATCTACAATATTTGGGAAATATACAAACTGTTTGGTCATTTCATGGAATATGTGGTGCACCCAATCATCCTCTCCATCTTTCATAACGGCAACTATGACATGAATCTTGTAGTCCACAAGTTAATGACCATAATATTAAAACTCGCTACTACTTGCCGAGAAACACCAAAACTCACTACTACTCGCCGAGAAAAACCAAAACTCGCGAGTCAGAAAGTCTGCTGAGTAACTCGCCTGCTGATGAATAGTAACAATCAGTAGTCAAACAATGTCTTTTTCACTTTTGCATTTGATTTTATGCTGTTTTTTTGCTCTGCTAAAACTGATTTGATCATTTACCAGTTGTTGTGATGTGATTTCCATTGGCTTTGAAGGATTTTGATGGGGATTTGAGAGGTCAAACTATAAGATGCAGTTTTAGGTTTTTCATTTTGATTTATTTGTTTCATTTTAGATCTATAGTGTTAGAGAGCTTTTTTTTGTTCTTTTTGGATAATTAGCAATGGGTTTAAATTAAGACATTTTTTTTCTTTGTTTTTTAGGGTTTGCAGTTTGCATTTGACAATTTGCAATGATATACAAGAATGGCATAAGTAGCCCTAGTAGGAGTAGGTGTTTGATGACCTTGCATTGAAGCATGAAACGAAGGGTCCAAAGTACAATACTATGATATACAATTATTGTGGTTTTCTAATGAGAGGTGTCAATCGCTTTAAATACCACCTTGCACGAATCCGAAACCAAGATGTGCGATTGTGCAATGAAGTGGAGCCTAGAGTTACAAGAGAGATGAATGCTATACTTTCTATGTATGAGGGGAAAAAAATGAAAAAGAGGACAGCTTCAGTAGTTGCATTTGTGATGAATTCTCCCCATTGAATTTGAGGAACTAGTAGGCTCTTCTATTGGCCCAAGGATTTGGGGTTGGGGCTCATCTATTGGAGATAGTTCAAGCCAAATGCCTTTGGCTTCACAAGGTTTCTTTGTTTTATTTTACCAAAATTTGACACTAGGGCAAAATGACACTATTAGAATGATAAAATTTGATGCACAAGGTAGATCTAAGACATAACATTCTAAAATAGTAAATCTCATCTACACTAGTGGCTAGAAATAGTAAAAACGTGTAATTGAAATTGATTTGACAAACATTGGACAATATGAAAATCTAAAGAGATGGAATAGTCACACCTTGACAAAATTCTGGAATTCGGGAAGCGCAACTCTGATCTAGAAGGAATGAATGAGCTTTGTGTAAAATCTCGGCCGCGCATTGTACTTGAACATATTTGGCACCCATTGTTTAACCAACAAATCTGCTCAGAGTAGATTCGACATTGTGCCTTTGTGACTGACGCATGTGTCTTTGAGCAATGAATCTATATCTAGATTTTTTAGTGTAGGTTCGCCTCTTAATGTTGTATAGTCCTATATTTGTTCTTCTTTGAATTGGCGGGTAGAATGTCTGATTTGATCTTTTTGACCTACCATAAACATATATGCAAAAGAGAAAGGGGAGCAGTAGTTGGGTCAGGCAACCTCTAGAGGAGTTGCAATTACATATCTCGCATGCTAGAATAAGAACACACGTAGTTCTTGTGCAATGTGAATGGAAGTGTGAGAAAAAGCTCCATTCTCTCTCTAAGTGGAATGTAACTATATAACATTTGCCTAGTCCTCTTTTGGTACAAGATGCAAGGATAAAAATTTGGAACAAGTCCTTGAGCAGAAATTTAGCAATAGAAAGTGTGCTTAGACTTGAATGATAATAGATTTCTCCTTGATGCTTGTTATTGAAATGATTCTAGACTATTTGTATATATAGGCATCCTTAGTTTGAATTAGAGACTCATTGGCGTTCAAGTTGACCAAGGAAACACTCAACAAACAACGTTCACGGGTCCAAACATCGAAGAAGAGCATAAGAGGACAGAAGGGCTCATAGAACAAAAAGGGATAGATTCGACGGCGTAGAATCTGCACATGTCAGATTTGGCAATTAGACTATGGCCAACGAATCTGTCCTAATAGAGAAAACAATAGAGGATGAAGAATAGAGAAAAAGAGGAGGCCTCCAAGCACGAGCATAAACATTGAAAGCACAAAAACAAAGGAAAAAGATGAAACAAGATCAAACGAAGAAGACAAGAGAGGAAGAAAACACAAACGATTGCCAGTAAGAGCTTAATACAAACCATCAATCCATCAACCAATACTAAAAACATTGCAATAATAAGCCTTGTACCAAATTTGGGTGTCTACATATTGCCCCTACTTTGATGTGCGTATGTGAGTGATTGCATGCGTGTATCAAAGTAAATAATACATAAATGAAGCACCTTGATTTGCTATATACTAGAATGTTAACGAACTTGAAAACAGTGTTCAATTGTAACAAGCAGTCAATGTTGAATAAATGTGAAAATATTGTAATGCAAAAACCAAAAATTGAAAGGGGTAGCATGGGTGGGACTCCACTTGGTGGTACCAATTTTGCCATTGTTTGCAACAAAACACTATTCCGATGAGAACTTTTCAGGAGTTCTTGTAACCCAATTCACTTATCGATCAAGGAAGTAGACAAATTTACCATTTCTGGTGCTCTCAGTTTGCTCAATACTTTTGCTCATTGTTAATTTTTTTTAAAAAATATCTGAATATATGCCCTTCTTTTGAGGTGAGGGATTGTAAAGTTGCTCTTGTGATCTCTCATTTTAAAAGATAGAGATAAAAGTAACATGTGGTATAATAAGATATAGCCGAAGCATTGAAAATCTTGCAAATATATATAATCACATGCATGTAAGTATCATAAAGTATTGTCATGTGAAGTGCAATAGTAAGATAGACAAGCAATATGCCCAAGTGTAACCATATAGAATAGATAGCAGCGTGTAAAAATTCATGGCAAGATATAACTCTAGGGAGTATGAGAATCAAAAGTGAGGGCATGGCAAATGGCCTCCTTGTAAGCGAGAAGATTGACAGGTAGTACATCCATGTGAAACTATCTATATAGATAACATTGTGCAAAGCTAGAAATAGAAAAGTGTGTGGGTAAATAGTATGCCCCAATCAATGCTCTATAAAAATATTGTATCATAGTAGTAACTCGGGGAGAAAATGTACAATGCCCCCAAATGGCAAAGCAATGGGGTGACAACTAATATGCCCCATTGTGGCAAGATATAGCAACATTGGTTATGTGTGAAAACCGTGTCAAGGTGTATATAAGATAATGTCATACTTTGATATGGAGATAATGTAAAAATCACTAGACACAAGGGTGTGAGAAGTAAATGTATCAATAAAGCTCATGTAGACATACATGTGGGTACGATGCTCCCATAGGCAATGTAAAGAGGCAGATATCGTCAATGAAGCTCATAAAGATAAATGTGGGTGTGATGCCCCAATAGGCTGTAACATGGAGAAAATGTCCTCATTAGTGTAAGATATGAAAAGTGAATCACTCATGAGGAAACTATGGATATGATGCCCCTCTAGGTAGAGCTGAAACTCATGTATAAAAATGACGTAAGTGTATGATGTTCATCAAATTCTTCAAGGGTTTTCCTTCTAGTGTAACTAGGTGTGTCTTTAATAAGAAAAGGACCTAGCCAATTTGGTTTGAATTTCCTTTTATGTTCCTTATCCGCATTTGTATTCTTTAGATTTTATTTTAATAACAAATCACCAATTTAGAATTCTCTTGATTCATTCTTTTTGTTGTGAGCTTTCTTTGATAAACTTGTAAGTGTTCAAGAGCATGTATGCATGACTCATCGAGCATTTTGAATTGATGTGATTGCCTTTCTCTATATTGCTCATCACTGATTATATCTTCAAGAGATACATGTAGGGAAGGAATCTCGAGCTCCAGGGGAAGAATTGCTTTCACACCATACACTAGAGAATGAGGGGTTGTTCCTATTGCTGTTCAAACACCTGTATGATAAGCCCATAAGGTGTAGATAACCCAACTATGCCAATTCTCACCATGTTTTCCTACAGTTTTACTTAAGATGTTCGCAATTGTTTTGTTTGTAGCTTCAACTTGACCATTTCGCTGGGGGTAATAAGGAGTGGAGAATTTATGCCAAATCTTATACTTAGTAAAAAAATTCTTTATTGTTTTGGTTTGGAAAAACGAGTCATTGTTTGCAATGATCGTAGGTGGTATACAAAATCTAGAAATAATATGCATCATTAGAAATTTGTAGATGTTCTCACCTATGGTAGACTATAAAGGAATGGCCTTAGACCATTTGGTAAAATACTCAGTAGCTGTGATAATAAACTTGTGACCCTCTGATGATGCTGCCTTTACTTTGCCGATTAGATAAAAAACCGAAAGGGAAAATGACCAAGGTGATACAATGGATGGTAATTCTTGAGATGGTGCATGTGTTAAATTACTATGTCATTGGCATTGCTCACAAACTTTTGCATATTTGTGACACTTGTTCCATAGAAGGCCAATAGTAGCCCATTCGTAACTTATATGACATTGCTTTTCTGCGGAAATGGCCACCACATTCTCTTTTGTGAACTTCTTGTAAGGAAATTTCAGCTTCTTTACACCCAAGGCATCGAAGTAGTTGATTGTCGAGGGACCTTTTAAAAGAATGTCACCAATGATAACATATTGAGTCGCATCTCTTAATTTTCTCGTAATTTTTTCTAAAATGTTTAGGAATGGTTCTTTCTTGTAAAAAGTTGTAAATATTGGCATACCACTTTGGATTATTGATATCACTATTGGTGACAAACACATTTAGCTCATCCAATGTTGGTAATGGTAAGTAAAGCATGATCATTTGTAATGTCAATAGAAACGAGCAAAGCAGTGCTAGCTATAGCATCAACATGACGACTATTTCTTCTAAGAATGTTGCCAATCTCAAAGTCATCGAAGTAGGCTATCAAACTATGGACCAAGTCTTGATATTGCATTAATTTTTCTTTTTGGTAAACACCTGTAACTAGATCGATGAAAAGTTGAGAATCATCGTAAAATTTTATGGACTTTATCTTTAAAGCATGAGTGATGTGTAAACCTAGAATTAAAGCCTTATATTTTGCAATATTGTTGGCACATTGAAAGCTCAAGCAGTATGCTAATGGCATAGTCTGACTTGGAGTGTTACTAATACGATGTTGGCCCTAGTACCTAAAGCACACTTGGACCCATCAAAAGTACACGGTGCATGTCTTGTTCTCATTAGTATACATACAAAAGTCATCTCGAATAGTATCATTTATGGGAGTGTGATCCACTAAAGGAGCTACAATGAGCTGATCAATGATAACTTGCCCTTTCATCGATTTCTATTGTATAAAAAGATCAAATTCCATGAGTAGCATGACCCACTTAGCTATGTATCCGGATAGGTAAGGCTTAGACATAATGTACCTCAAAGGATCAATCTTTGCAATAACAAGAGTCTTGGTATTTAGCATATAATGCCAATTTTTTTGTGTATCAAATACAATAACTAAGCATAACTTTTCCATGGAGTTATATTTTTGCCCATAATCAACCAATGTGCAACGAATGTAATAAATAGCTCTCTCGATGTGTATCATCACATTGTGCCAACGAATTACCCAAAGCAAGTTCAGTAGCAGATGTGTGTAGTAATAAAGAACTATTGGGAATAAGTGGCATCGTGATCGGTGGGTTGGCTAGATATTTTTTTATTTCATCAGAATCTCTTTGACAATGTTTGCCCATTCGAATTTGGTGTCCTTGTGTAACAATCCAGAAAATGGTTGGGTTTTGTCCCATTCAATGTTTGTCCGAAGGGCATGACCACATAAAAAAATGTGCCTGATGGGGTGGTGAAATCAGTCTTATATTGATCGACGGGATTGATCTTAATCATAGTAGACAAATCCATCCACGAAGGAGAGCATTTCTTACCTAGTAGTAGAATCTACAATCATTTCAATATTGGGTAGAGGAAAGTCATCCTTTGGACAAGCTCTATTTAGGTTTATAAAGTCATTGCAAATGTGTATGTTCTTGTTAGATTTTGCAACCATGACTATGTTAGACATCCAAGGTGAATAATTGATGGGTTGGATAAACCCCAAATTTAATAATTGTTGGATCTTGTCTTTAACTATTAAAGAAACTTTAGGATGCATCTTTTGAATCTTTTGCTTAAATTGGTTTGGCATCTGGATTGATTACTATATTATGAACCCAATGGATGGGTCAATACTGAGCATATTAGAATAACCCTGAGCAAATAATTTAGGAATGTTTGTCAAAAGTTGTTTGTGGTTTTTGTCCTCTTTTGGTGTTAATGATACACTAAGTGATACAACTTTAGGATCTTCCTTAGTACCATAGTTGAAATCACTTGTCTCCTCATCAAGTAATGCAGATCTATCCTCAATGTATGGTGTAATAGGTAAGGAATCAAGACCATCTAATGGGATGCCCTCTTCTATAGGAGAAGGTTCACATTTGCCATAGTAAGCATGATGACTAAGCTTATGAGGAAATCTTGCTTTGTGACAAAAAGATGGTAAATCCACATAAGATCCCACATATCCTTGAAGAGCCTCAATTGTCAAGTGTAAGTAGCTTAGGTGAGACATCTTTGTCAATTAGCTTGGGATATACAAGTTCTAAAGATGTAACATGATAAACTTCGTTTTGATGTGATGTACTAGACATGAAAAAGTGAGCACGTATAGGTTTGTTCTTTGAAGTGTTGTAAGCATTAAGAGATTTTTCTTTAGCTGTAGTGTTTGCACTGTATCCAAGACTTGGTTTAAATTGATGGGAAGTGGGAATAATTGGCTCAATAATACCTTGTTCATTTCGCCCTAACCCATTACCTTTCTATCCCATATTCTTTGGGCAAGGATAACCTTTTCCATATTGTTCTAAAGTACTTTTGGGTGGACTACTAGGTTGATTGGTATAAAGACAAGTGTCGATCATAGGCTGTTTACCCTTATCCATGAGAAGTGGTGTGTCATCGAGCACGAAAGAAGTGGAAGGTCAACCACAATCTTGAGGAGTACAATATAATTGGCCAATACCAAATGTATGCATATCATCTCTATATTCACCAGGACAATATGGTGTAAAATCGAGCTTTGATAAATATTCATCTTTGCAATCAGGGTTGTAATCATCATCTTCGCTATCATGAGTATCATCATTGGTCTTACTAGATTCATCCACATCGTATGTATGCATCTGATTTTTAGGAATATAATATTGAGGTGCTATGATTTCTTGTTGAGGTATGTTCAAATTTGGAATATTAGCTGCCATGGGTTCCAAATGTTTGCAATATCAAGAGGGGATATCATCTGGAGGACAGATGTACATGTAACTCTAAAGTAAAAAATTCAAGTATCTATGTAATGCAGAGGGAACAACAGTCATAACATGAATCCAAGTTCTACCAAGCAAAAGATTATAGCGAAACTCATTAGGTAACTTGGCACTTCATAGTTAAAGTTTTAGGCCCAACTGTTATGTCCAATTCAGTTGTTCCTAAGGGGCTTTGTGCTTGATTATTAAATCCTTTGATGATCATATCTAATGGTGTAAGAGACTTGCGATCAATTCCAAGTGCATTAAGGAAGACCTCACTACATATTTTCAATCTTGAACCATTATCTACAAGGACTCTCTTAATTCCTGAATGATTGATTTTAACTTGAATGTACAAGGGGGTATTGATCAATAATGTGGTTAGAGGACATATCCTCTAAATTGAAGGAGATAAAATGCTCGCTATTACATAAAGTTTTAACAAGAGAAGCAAAATAGGTGGGCTCAATATTACTTGGTAAAGTAGCATCACACACATCACACAATATATATTTGAGGGTAATGGATTGTTTAAGAAATTCTACAATGGAGATCTTGGCTCGAGAATTTTGCAATTGGTCCACAAGATCATAGGGCTTGGGTACTTGAATCTGAATCCTAGGAGGAGGGGTAGATTAGAGGCTTGAGGAGGGGGTATTTTGGTTGACCCCATCTTGGGAATCTAGGAGGAATCGTGGTATCATGTGTCCTACCTCTCTGAGTTGTGAGAGCATCTACCTCATAGTGAGTCATCACACAATCAACAATAGAAGGCTTATCACGAAGAAGCGTAAAATCATTGGTATCATGGTATAGGGTATCATCACATAAAGTATTACAAGAAACCCTGTCACGTCTCAATCCACAAGCTAATACTTTATTATAAATGCTAGGAAAAACACATGTAAACAGTGATAAACATTGGTATAATAACCATGTAAGTGAGCCTATCCACATATAGAAACAAAGTACACCCCGTGCCTCTTTAGAAATGAATATGGAATGGAAAACTGATCTACCCTTGATATCTGAGAAAAGACACGAGCCTAAGCATAAGCTGTAAAGGGAAAGCAAACCGAGGCTAAATATAGTCATCATGATTTGAGCAGAGGGAAGCATAAAGATAAGGCACAAGCAAGGAAAGGGTTTGTATGAAACCCTAAAGCAAATGAAAAATCAGAAATCAGAAATTAGAAATTAGTCACAAAACCCTAAGTGGAAATTCTCAAAAGATATAGGTGTTTGAAGAACGGATGGGTTCACTAAAATGTTTTATCAAAATGTGACTCAGACATAATGACACTATTAGAATGGTGAAATTGGATACACAAGGTGGATCTAGGATATAACACTCTCAAATACTAAATCAGATCTGTCCTGGTGGTTGGAAATAGTAAAAACATGTAATTGAAATTGATTTGACAAACAATGGACAATATGAAAGTAAAAAGAGATGAAACAGTTACACCTTGATAGATTTTAGGAGTTTTGGAAGTGTAGCCTTGGTCTAGAACAGATGAATGAGATTTATGTAAAATTTGGGCAGTGCATTGTATAGGAACAAATTTGATACCATGCCTTTGTGACTAACGAATGTGTCATTGAGCAACAAATTTGTCCAGCATATCTTTTGAGATTATGGATTTTTCTGTGTAGGTTTGCCACTTGATGTCGTATAGTTGTGTATTTGCACTTCTCTGAATTGGTGGGCAATTTTTTTGATTTGATCTTCTTTATCTTCTTGACTTAATTTGCCATACACACACATGCAAAAGTGAAAGGAGAGTAGTTGTTGGGTTGGGCAACCTCAATAGGAGTTGCAACTATGTAACTTGCATGTGAGAATTAGGTCCCACATAGCTCTTACATAGTGTGAATGGAAGTGTGAGAGAAAAGCTCCGTTTTTTCTGTGTAAATGCAACTACATGCAATTTAATTAGTCCTATTTTGGTACAAGATGCAACTATAAAACTTTGGAACAAGTCCTTGAGCAGAAACTTAGCAATAGGAACTGTGCCTAGACTTGAATAATAATGGATCTCTCCTTGATGGTTGTTATTGAAATGCTTCTAAACGATTTGTATATATAGGCATCCTTATTTTGAATTAGAGACTCTTTGCCACTAAAGTCGGCCAAGAAAACATGCAACAAGCGACAACCACTTGTCCAAACAATGAAGAACTGCGACAGAGGGCAGAAGGGCTCACATAACATAAAGGGACAAATTCGGTGGTTAGATTGTGGTGAAGGAATTTGTCCCGATAGAGAAAACAACAATGGACAAAGAACAAAGAAAGAGAGGAGGCCTCGAAGCACAAACATAAACAACAAAAGCATGAAAACAAAGGAATACTATGAAATGGGACCAAATAGAGAAGAAGAGAAAGAGGAAGAAAACACAAACGAGCATTAGTAAGATTCAAATACAAACCACTAATTCATATGTATAAAACACTACTAAAAACATTGAAATAATAAGCCTTGTACCAAAATTAGGTGTCTACCGTTCTTCACGATACTCTTGGTGCACAACCTTTGCTCGAAGGTAATGCTTGGGATTGGGTAAAACACAATGAAGCAATGATGTATGCTGCAAATTTTTGGTTTTAAGCTCATATTGGGAGACATTTGGAATTGCATTGACCATTGTTGGGAAGGGGTCAAGGCATCTATCTACTCATGATTTGAATGGCCCATTGTTGGAGGAATTTGTAAAAAATATGTAGGTGATAGTAGATGATAAAAAAGAAAATATGGCACAAAAGAGGTTGCATTTTTTTTGTTTGATGGGTGGACAAATGGAAGGAATATCTCTTTGATAAAATTTCTAGTGATTTCATGTGGGTAGTTGGTGTTATTGAAGTCCATTGATGCTGCCTGTTGAGCAAAAAATGCAAAAACTGTGTGTGATATGTTGAAGTGGTCATCGAAGTGGGTGTAGAGAATATCATTCAAGTTGTGGCTGACAATGCAATAGCATATGTAGTAGCATGGAGCTTTTTTGAGGAGACACACCCTACACTTTTTTGGAGCACTTGTGCAACCCATTGCATTGATCTCCATTTGAGGAGATAGGAAAAATTACATAGGTGAAAAGTGTGGTTGAAGAAGTCAAAAGTGTTAGAAAATACATCTACAATCACCCTTGGGTGCTAAGATTGATGAGAGAGCACACCAACATAAAGGAACTTGTTTGATCGTGAGTCACACGATTTGCAAAAAAAATCATCACATTGCAGCGTCACTAACATCTCTTAATCAAATGTTTGTGAACACACTGTGATTGGAGTCCTATTGTAGGAAGGCCGAAGGGAAAATGGTCGTGAAGACCATTTTTGATGTGTTTGCGAAGAGCACATAGGAGATTTTTAAAGTAACTTCAAACTTAACTGTTTTCAATTAATTATTTATTTTTAATGTTTTTATGATATTTTTGTTCAAATTTCTCTTAATTTTGATTTTAAAAATTTGTGGTATTTTGTTTTAGGGGACATAGCTTTTGGTTAGAGTTCTACGCTTGCTGGATGGTGAAAAAAACCTTGCTTGGTTATTTGTGTTTGGCCATGGACATGATGAATGAAGCCATAGCACATTATTATTGAAAAAATAAAATAAAATATGAAACCATTTGGCACATAATTGATTAGAAATGGAACAAGTAGCTCCACCAACATAAACATGCTATGGCCTACTACTTGAACCCCACAATTTTATTCTTCGATTCATTTAAGGTTGATGAGGAGGTTATGGATTGCCTTAACACATGCATAGAGAAGATGACACTTGAAGAAACCCTTAGAGACAATTATTGATGGATTGCAGATTTACAAGGGTGCATAGGGGAGGATATTTTTTTCGGCTCCATGCATTCAAAGGAGAATGACCTAACAACTAGGTTAAAACAAATTGAGTCGTTTGATTGTAGTCTCGTTACTCATAGATACTAGACTTATTTAATAAATACAAGCCTAGTTGACTTACAAAGGTATAAATGTCCTATTTGCAAATTGTTGGTGGGAAGATTATGGTGCAAAAAACACCAAATCTTCAGAGGCTAGCCTTCAATATTTTGTGCCAGTCATGTAACTCTTTTGGATGTGAATGTAATTGGAGTATGTTTGAGGCCATTCACATAAAGAAGTATAATAGGTTGACAACACAATGTCTCAATGACCTTGTTTTTTGTGTGATACAATCTTTGTTTTTGCAATTGACTTGGATGATATCGATCCATATTGAGATTGGATCATTTAAGACGTGGAGCCTATGTTTACTGAGGAGGAGATTGTAGGTTTTGAGAGGGAAGCAGTGGCAATAGAGTCACAAGTGCAAGTGGAAGTATCATGTGGGGTTGGTGAGGATGATATGTATTCTGATAATTTTGTTCTAAAGGAGGAATCTTTACCTTCCACTTCCAAGGCATAGCCAATGAGTTTGAGGCACCATGGAAGGCAAATAAATTTGTAAAATATTTTATGGATTTATATTTTTGTATGATGATCAATCATCATATGAATAATGTTATGGTGCACTGATGAGCATTGTACTCTTTTTTGGTCTAAAACTAATATAAAATATACCATATCATTCTCTACATTCATTTCTTATAATTTTTAAATGTTTTACGTGTTATGTTAGTTTATTTTATGAATATAAATATTTTTTAACCCACAGAAAAGTTGCCAAGTTTTGTTAAGTTTTCTGCCGAGTTGCGAGTTAGTAAAAGTTTTTGGCTACCGAGTTTTTGCCGAGTAGCAGTTTTTGAACTATGTTAATGAGAACTGGATGTACTTGTGATTTTAGAAATAATGCATACCTTCAAATGAGCCTAACCCAAAGGGAGGCATTCTGGATCTTCCTTTCCCCCAAATTCTCCAAGATGCAGTGTTCAAAATCTGTTCATAATATGTCAGTTTCTTTTGTAATCTTCCTTGCATACTGCAAAATTGATCCATCTACCGCCAAAAATGGTTTCTTGCATGTCTACTATAACGCTCATGTTAAAGTCTACCACAACCCTTTTGTCTACAATTTTAAATTGTAGGGTTGTTATGTCGAAACAATTGGCAAATCTATTCAGTATCTTTGGGCATAGTACACACTTGGAATTGGAGTGTATAAAATTCTTGTATAAAATACAACATCCCACTTGCCTGAGCCTCTAGTATCGTGGAATGCATAATACTTCTATAGATCTTCTTATGTTGAAACTCTGTAGGGGCATTAGTATCATGGAATTTAATAAGTGGATCCTAACCTATAGCCCACCATCTTCTTGTCCCTCATGGTAGCCGCAGACTTAGCTCTTTGAGGTATTGCTCTCACTTCTCTGAATTTAATTGTTTATTTTGGAATTCAACGCTTGCATGATGGGCTTCATTGATTTGGAGGTGTGAGAATTAGATAGTTGGGCTTATCAAAGTGCCACAATCTTCTTAATTAAAGCATTAACTATTTCATCATCACCCTTAATAAAGCATTCACTGTTTTATCATCACCCTTACGCATTTTCCACCTTTGCTAGTGCACATTTGTCTGATGTGTTTCCTTTCTTGAAGGGTATCTGCCGAGTGGAAAACTTTGGGGCGGTGACATCTTGCAATGACCATGTGTGCTGATATGGTGCACCTTCCTATTAGTTACATTAAAGCTTTGATGCTTTAAAACTTGTTTACATGGACGCTTTATTTATTCTATCTTTGAATCAAACCCACCCCATATGTATTGTAGCATCTCATCATGGTCAATTGGACGTGCAAAGGCAATTTGAAGAATGCTATAAGCTCCAAGCTTAACCTCATTTGGTTTTGAGCTCCAATAGGGATGGTGCAGTCTTTTCTTGACATTTGTACTCCCAAAATTCTAGGAAGACCAATGTTGGTCCAATGGCTAGGGATATGAGCAGACGCTTGCTGCATGCTGCTGCTTAGTAACGAGGTTTGCATTAGGGTTTACAAGTGACACATGCCAGATTTTGGTCCACATGGCAAGCATTTGTTCATTTTGGGCTCTCATTGGACTAAATCCCCCTCATCAAACAAGGTCAAATTTCATGTCCACCTTTAAACAAATAGAATTGCAATTTTCTTTTAAACTCACTTTAATCGGCGAAGAGATTGACGTGGCAAGAAGCAATTGGTGTAGTAAAATGAAATGAAATAAGAGGATCGGAGGACCAAAGCTCATAACTTAGGGACATGGAGCAATGATGCGGTATGTATTAGTTAGGCCTAACACTTTATTAAATGGAGTTGAATTTCTAGAAGGCATTAAAAACCTTACTATTTATTTCACTTTCAAAAGGACACCTGGAAATAGGGGAGGTGGACATGTGTCACATTGAGATTGGGATGAGAGTTGGAGGTTGAGAGAACAGAGGCTACAAAGATCTCAATTGGCGGTAGTCTTTGGTCTTGAATGGCCCTGAAATATTATAAAAGTCAATCAATATACGAGGGGTGCTGCATTTGATATTCCACTTTGAAACTATGTCCCATTCTAGAAACATGGGGTTCTCCATCCAGGGGTGGAGTGTTTGGACTAGAGTCTGGGGGATTTGGTTTAGCGCTTGGGTTATGGGAGGATAGATTTCAGACCCAACCTTTGATCAAATATAATTAAATTGTGCCCATCCTTGGATATTACAAAGTATGTGGGCCACAAGCATGTATTTTATAAACGAACTAGATAGGGGCATGTGGCATTATTTGATAGTAGAAGATCAGAGTGGGTTTGAGGGACCAAAGTTTATGAATTTAGTTTAAGGCCTCAAGTATATGATGGATCTGCCCCATTAAGAAATGTGGTTTAATCTTGAGGACTAGAGGAATTAAATTTAAGTGAATGCCTTTGATACATGGTGGATTTGGGCAAAATATAAAACATATTTATGCCCTTGAGTGCCTTTGTGCGGTATTTAATTTTATTTTGTGATTAATGTAATCTAAATAAGATAAAACTATGAATATTCAGATTTTGTAAAATAAGACAATAATGATACAAATCTGAATGTAAGAGGATAGATTGATATTGCACTTACATTATTTAGAATTGACAAAACAATGGAGGAGAGATGCACTTAGTTGATATCTGATTTTTGTTGCTCATTGCATTCATCTCAGTCCCTAAAATAACTCTATGTTTGCTTTGTACCTACTCAAATCAAGAAATAGGATGTCAAACCTTGCACAAATATTGCAGATGAAGCTCAAACTCCTGCAGAGACTGGTTTTGTTTAGGTGATGTAGGAGTATTCGGGTTCACGAGCAATCTTGCATCAACCCAAAAAAATATTTTAGTTTAGGAATTTGTCCCAAAAAAAAATATTTTAGTTTAGGAATTTGTCTAAGTGCTGTGTTGCGCAAGGTTTCTTTCTGCGCATATGGTTTTGTAATAAGTTTGTGCATGTATTTTGTGCTACGTAGATTGTCTTTAATGTAATTTTGTGTTGTTTGCGAGCATACTTGTGTCTGTAACGCTTTGCACATTCTTTTGTTGTGCACATTTGTATCCGTTCCTTTGTTTGAGTCAGTCTACAGAACTCTATGAACTGATGTTGTGATAATATTCTCTTACCTTGTAGCTGTGCGGAGATTCAATGTATGTTTCCGTCGGCCTGCGATATCTTTGAACAATAGGATATTTGATGGAGTTGATTCTTCATCGCAGTGAAAGATGAGTAGATGAGACTTACAGAGGTACTTGGAACTTCATTGCACAACTTGTGTTGAAGTTGTGGATCTTTGGAAACCCTGCGACAAAGCATGACATCGTTCTTGGAATGATACAAGGATCATAGTGCAGAGGTTGTCATGAAGATTGGTGACTGCGAAGCCTTGTGATGTGTTATGGAAGGAGTTGTTGCTAATTGTTTGGTACTTTATTTAGAAAGTCATGGAAGTGGATAAGGAATGTGACCTATTTTGGGATGTGTTGGGATTTGATCTGTTCTTGTTTCTTGGAAATGTGGAGATATTTAATGTTTAAGATGCACTAAGGTGTGTTAATATTGTTAGTGGGGTAAAAGCAGTTAATGTAAGTAGGTGGGTCTTGCATCTATATAAGAATGCTCCTACACTTGTGCAAGAATGACTTTTGGGGATAGCTAGCGAGTTCGAGTTGGAAGATTAGATTTGAGAGTTATATCGCAAAGATTGTGAGCTAACAGAGTAGAGATCTATAGATTTGATGTTGTAACACATCTCATTGTGAGATCGCGATATCATTGTCATTGTGTTGTATTTTCTTTAGGTTGAAATCAAATAAAGATCTAAGTTGTTACATTTCATTGCAAATTCCACTAAGTATTTTGAGGGCTGCATGGTCGAAAGCATCTCTTAATTGCAATCCCTAACCGTGACTGCATAATTTGGTATCAGAGCAAGGTTGTAGTTCTTGTTGATTCTTGCTTTCCACATTTGCGATTGTGGGTAGAAAGTAGCAACAAACATCTTCCAACAAGATCATTGGGGAGAAGGTGTAAGGTATAAGTGTTTGATTGAAGATCATCATTCAGTATTAGATTATCATATGGTATCTAGATCTTTGATTTCGAAGGAAATGGCACATAGAGGAGGCTTAAGTGGTAGAAGAGCCCAAGTGGTTAGTGCACGTAGAGTAGTAGATTTGGGTAAAGTGATAAGAGAAATGCAAACCAAAATGGAAGCTGTGGAAACTGCACATCATCGTGGCATTGAAGTACTAGACGATGAAAGTGATATTGAAGTTGTGGAAGAAGAGGTTAATGAACCTGAAGATAGATTCTTGCGAGCTGTTCCGAGAATGACAAGAAAACTGAAATTGGATCCTGAAAGTTATTCCAGAAGTTTGAGTCCTGAAGAGCTCATTGATTGGATCACCGAGTTAGAGAAATACTTTGAGTATGAAAGTATGGAAGGTCCTAAACGAGTTAAGTTTGCTGGTGCAAGCTGAAAGGTCATACATCCTTATGGTGGGAACCTGTACAAGCTGAGAGAGTACGCAAAGGTAAATAAAAGATTAAGACATGGAATAGATTTGTTGCCAAGTTGAAAGCTAAATTCATTCCTATGGTTTATAGTATGAGTTTGTTCAAGAAGCTCCAAAACCTACGACAAAGGGAGATGACTGTCAAAGAATACATTAAGTAGTATTATAGACTTACTATCAGAGTTGGTCATGTGGAAGATGTTGTTGAGAAGATCTCAAGATATATGAATGGATTGTGCATGGCAATTCAAGATGAATTTGGTATGATGAGACTGCGATTTGTTGAAGCCCATCAGTGTGCACTGAAGGCAGAGGAAAAGTCGTTACGAAAACAAGGAGGAACATCAAGAGGAAGCGGAAGATTCATGCATGGATGTGGAACTGACAGAGGTTATACTGCGCAAACGCAAGAGGGCAAGTCAAGTACTTTGCATCGTAATAGTAGTAATACCTAGAGAGGTAGAGGTAATTTTAGAGGCAGCGGATCTTATACCTATGGACGATGTAGAGGTTGTGGATTGAATGGATCATGTTTCAAATGTGGTGAGATTGGCCACAAAGCATTTGAGTGTCCTCATATGCATATTAAAGGAAACATAACCAATGCAAGTGATCATATCACACAAGTAGATGAAGAAAGTGTTGCACACAAGTAGATGAAGAAAGTGTTGCATCTATGCATAACATAGATGGACCAAAAACTAGAGAAGTTGTCACGATGAAAAGAGTATTGTTGAAGACTGTGAAAGAGGAGAATAGTCCTGCACAAAGAAAGAATTTGTTTAGAATAGTTTGTAAGTATGAAGGTAAGTGTTGCAAGTTGATTGTTGATAATGAAATCATTGATAACATTGTTTCGCAAAAGATGGTAGATAAACTTGACGAGAATTGTGCATCCGAGTTCGTATAAGATTTCTTGGTTGTTGAAGGGAATCAAGTTTTGGTGAAAGAGTAATGTCTGGTAAGCTTTCAGATTGGTATTTATAAAGATGAGGTTTTATGTAATATAATGCCTATAGATGTTTGTTATATTTTGCTTGGAAGGCCTTGGCAGTTTGACAACAGGGCAGAACATGATGGTCGTGCTAACACATATATTGTGGAAAGATGGAGTAACCAAATTTGAAGGATAAGTGTGAAGAAGTGGGAAATAGTCCCGAAAGTGTTGATGAATTTAGCAAAATAGTTTATGAAGTGAAATAGAGTGAATGTTATGCGTTAATTTCAAAACCAACACAAGAAGCTGCAGAAGAAGAAACACTGCCACATGAGGTAAAGGAAATACTAAGGGAGTTTGAGGAGATTGTATCTAATGATTTTTCAGATGGGTTACCATTGATGAGAAGCATAAGCTATCGTATGGATTTGATACTTGGTTTGAGTTTACTAGACAAAGCAACACATTGATTGACTCCAAAAGAGAATGCAAAGGTGCAGAGACAAGTTCAAGAGTTATTGAATAAGGGTTTAATCAGAGAAAGTTTGAGCGCATGTGTAGTACTAGCATTACTAATGCCTAAGAAAATTGGAGAATGGAGAATGTACACCGATTCTAGAGTTATTGACAATATTACTATAAAGTATAGATTTCCATTGCCGTGTATGGATGATTTGATGGATTGCTTGAGTGGAGTGGGTTACTTCACAAAATTTGATTCGAAGAGTGGATATCACCAAATTCGCATAAGAGAGCATGATGAATTGAAGGAGTGGTTGGTTATGTCATTTGGTTTGACTAATGCACCAAGTACATTATGAGATTGATGAATAAGTTCTCAAACCATTTTTCGGGTAAGTTTGTTATTGTGTATCTTGATGTTATATTTATTTTCAGTAGAATAGAGGAAGAACATTTGTAACATTTTCACAAAGTGTTAGAAAGGTTGAGAGATGAAAAGTTACTTGTGAATTAGAAGAAATGTAGTTTCATGCAAAAAGAATTGGTATACTAGGGATTTGTGATTTTTCAAGAAGGTTTGAAGATGGATCCAGAAAAGATGCGAGCTATATTGGATTGGCCACCATCATAGAGTACATTTGAGGTACGTAGTTTTCATGGACTAGAAAGTTTTTACAGGAAGTTCATGAATTTTAGTGGGATATGTGCACTGGTCATTGATGTGATGCAGAAAGATAAAAAGGGATTTGTATGGACAACGGAAGCAAAACATAGTTTCCAACAATTCAAAAAGAAGATATCAGAGCAGCTAGTATTGGCATTGTCGAATTTTAATAAAGTATTTCAGTTAGATTTTGATGCGAGTGGCACAACACTAGGAGTAATATTGAGTGAAGAAGACCTATTGTATATTTTAGTGAAAATTTGAATGATGCAAAGCGCAAATATTCAGTATACAATCAGGTGTTCTATGCCATTGTGCAAGAGCTAAATAAATGGAGACATTATTTGTTGCCAAATAAATTTGTATTGTATGCAGATCATTAAACATTACAATTCATTAATAGTTAGCATAAGTTGAATCAGAGATATGAAGTGGGTTGAATTCCTATATAGTTATTCATTCTTGTTGAAACATAGAAGTGGAAAGTCTAATAGAGTTGTTGATGCATTGAGCAGAATAATTATTTTGTTAAATGAGTTAAGAGTGGAAGTCATAGGATTTGATCTTATGAAAGAACAATATGGAGAAGATGAAGATTTTCAAGAAGCATGGAAGTCATGTGGAGAACTAGTGAGTAAGATATAACACCATGGTTAGTTTATTTTATTTAGGAAGGTTTGTTATTCAAGGGAAGACAATTATGCATATCGAGGGGTTCAATGCAGGATAATTTGATCAAGGAAAAGCGTAGTGGAGGATTAACAAGTCATTTTGTTATGACAAGTTATTAGTGCAAGTAGCAAAAAATTACTTTTGACCAAGAATGAGTGTAGATGTGCGAAAAATTGTTCAAGATTGTAGAGTTTGTCAACTAGCGAAAGAGAGAAGTCAGAATACAGGGTTGGATCAACTGTTGCTTATTCCAGAGAAGCCGTGAGATGATATAATCATATAAGTATGGATTTTGTTTTGTGTTTGCCTAAAATGCAGAAGGGAAATGATATAGTATTTATGATAGTTGATAGATTTTTAAAGATGGTACATTTTGTAGCATGTAGGAAAACTAGTGATGCAACAAACATTGCTAATTTGTTTTTTTAGAGAAGTTGGAAGATTACATGGTTTACCTTGTAGTGTAGAATCAGATAGAGATGTGAAATTTGTTGGAAATTTCTAGAGAGCATTGTGGAAGAAGTTGAATACTAAACTACAATTCAGTTCAGCGTACCATCTACAAATAGATGGACAAAAAAAAGTATTTAATATAAGTTTGGGTATTCTTTTGAGATGTTTAGTTGAAGGTAAGTCGGAAACATGTGATAATGTTTTGGTGCACGCTAAGTTTGCATATAATAATTCAGTGAACAAAAGTACATGAAATACACCATTTCAGATTGTTTATGGGTCAAGTCCAAGAGGAGTTGTGGAATTAAGAGACATGAAGAATGAGCAAAAGAGAAGTGCCAAAGCAGGGAATTTTGTAGAGCATATGTGAGAAGTGCATAATCAAGTGCGAGAACAGTTGGAAATGAATACATTGCAGCTAAGTCACAATGTTCGAGTTTGAGTTCGATGAAGATAAAAATTGGTTCAAGTTCGTCAATGCATAAAGTTAAAAACAAAATCGCCATTAAATTCGACTAGTAAATAAAATAATAATAAATATAAAAATATTAAGTATTGACAAATATAATGTATTAATAAACATAAAATTATTAATTAAAAATAAAATAAAAATAAATATAAAAATATTAATAATTATAATGTAAATAAAAATAAAAAAACATAATTAAAATTGTCAAAGTCTAAAGTCTAGTTTATGGATTAACATATTGAAAAGCTTTTTCATAATCGCAAGCCATCCACCACAACACAGACATAGATAAAGAGAGACAAAAAAATGATTGGTTCGCGTGGCAATCGAAAATATGAGTGGTTGGTGTGGCACTTGCAAAGAGAAAGCAAAAGGAAAAAATACAAATTTTAAAACTCTATCTACAACGCATGCAGAGTTGTTTTTATTCTTTCTGTATTTCTGTTCCTTCAGCGTCTTGTAAAAGGGTTGAATGTTTTGCACAACTATTGAAAGCGAAAACAAATTCAAATTTTGGGTATAAAATTATAACTATGAGAAAGAGTAAGGATTGTGGGTTTAAATGATGCGGTGTGGACACCTTCAGTGAGGGATGAATCACATCTCTGTGCCCTATCGTTTAAACCCCAACCACATTCCTCATAAAAAAAATACATAAACCACCATGTGCCAAAGACAACTGAACAAAAGAATAAGGAAACCGAGAAGGTGTTTGCGTAATTCTAGATCCATTACAGATACAGATGTGAAAAAATAGCAGAACTAAAAAAAGGCTAACTTTGGCGAATTTTTTATGCACAAATACAAATTGAAAAATTTCAAATTTTATTTAAAAAAATCACTGAACCTTGTGACTTAGCATTGTTGTATAAACATGTAGATCAAAAGAGAGGAGACGCTGAATATCAGGTGGGAGACTTAGTCTTAGCATACTTAAGAAAAGAGAGATTTCCAAAGGGCACATGTGATAAGTTGAAGTGGAAAAAGATTGCTCTGTGCAAATTTTTTCAAAGGTTTGGAAAAAATGTGTATGACAGTTTTTTGAAGGTATAGATATATCACCTATTTTTAATGTGATTGATTTGTATCCATATTATGAAGGATAATATAGTGCAAATGTAAATGCAAATTCTAAAGAAACAGATTGGAGATTTTAGATGCCTGAGAGACATCGCGGAGAAATAATTCACATGTGAGTTGGAAAGACTACAAAAAATTAAGAGTATACAAAATATTTGGTAAAATGGAAAGGTTGAGACATAGATGATGCAACATGGATTAGTGCATCAAAAGCTGCAAAACAAGGGATATCATTAGCAGAGTTCTTAGAAGTCACATGAGCAGGAGCACATGTTTCTTTTCTTACCTAGGGTGTATGATGCATGAGCATTTGGGTTATGGCAATCTTGCATTAAAAAAAAACAAAAAAATATGTTAGTTTAGAAATATTGATCAAGTATTGTGTTACACAAGGTTTCTTTCTGCACATATGTTTTATAATAAGTTTGTGCATGTATTTTGCTGTGCAAATTGTTTGTGTTGTTTTGCATTGTCTTTGGTACGTATGTGTTTAGTGTAATTCTGTGTTACTTGAGAGCACACTCGTGTTTGTAAGCTGTGTAGATTGTCTGTGTTGTTTTGCATTGTCTTTGGTGCGTATGTGTTTAGTGTAATTCTGTGTTACCTGCGAGCACACTCATGTTTGTAATGTTCTGCGCATTCTTTTGTTACACCCATCTATATCCGTTCCTTTGTTTGACTGTCTGCAAAACTCTACAAACTGATGTGATAATATTCTCTTATTGTGTAGTTGTGCGGAGATTCTATGTAAGCTTACGTCATCTTGGGATATCTTTGAACAATAAGATATTTGGAGTTGATTCTTCATTATGTTGAAAGATGAGTAGAAGAGATTTTTGGAAATACTTGGAACTTCATTGCGCAACTTGTGTGTTGCAGTTGTGGATCATTTGGAAAGCTTGCGATAAAGCATGACATCATTCTTGGAATGATGTAAGTATCATAGTGCAAAGGTTTTCATGAAGATTGGCAATTGCGGAGTCGTGCGAATCTGATGCAATTGTGATGTGTTATGGAAGGAGTCGTTGTTGATTGTTTGGTATTTGATTCCGAAAGTCATGGAAGTGGATAAAGATTCATTTAAGAACGTTTGTGACCTACTTCAAGACATGTTGGGATCTGATGTGTTCTTGTTCCTTGGAAATGTGGGGACATTTTATGTTTAAGATGCACTAAGGTGTGTTAATGTTGTTAGTTGAGTAAAAGCACTTAATGTAAGTAGGTAGGTCTTGCATCTTTATAAGCATGCCCCTACACTTGTGCAAATGATAGCTAGTGAGTTCGAGTTGGAAGATTAGATTCGAGAATTAGATTGCAAAGACTGTGAGTTAGCAAAGCAAAGATCTATAGATTTGATGTTGTAACACATCTCATTGTGAGTTTGCGATATCATTGTGTCATTGTGATGTATTTTCTTTTGTTTGAAATCAAATAAATATCTAAGTAGTTGTTGCATTTCAGTACAAATTCGTTGAGTATTTTGAGGGATGTGTAGTCGAAGGCATTTCTTAATTGAGATCCCTAACTGCAATTGCATCACCAAGCTCTACTGGTACTACCCCAATTAATTGTAAAGGTTTGTCGCTTCAGATCGCCATGCTTGCACCTGTAGATGACTTTTGTATATGCGCTTGCCTTTAATCCTATGCACTAATTCTTGTTTCGCTTCCCCTTCCTTTTAAACTCTAATTGCACTTTTGACACAAGATGAATCGTGAAAAAGCGGTTAGAAAGATGGGTCGGATAGATAGCCATAGATTCAGAAATATCCAAAAATCGGTGATAAATTGTGATTTTTTGCGAGTAGGGCTCAAAACGATTTATCGTTATGCAAATCGTGATTCAAGTAAGAATGATTACTCGGCAATTTTTGCCAAGTAATAATTGTGATTGCTTGGTGAAAATCGCTGAGTAACCCTCCCTCAACTTGCTTGAGGCGTGAATAAAACCCAAGTAAAAAAAAAGTAATGTGATTTTATCATTTTAGGGTGAGATTTCCGTGCGTTTTTTTCAGTTGCAGTTTGATGACTCATTTACAACGAGATTTGAATCAGGGCTTACACTATATTCAACCATTCCTTTTGTTATATCATCAACTGATAGATTTGTTGTTATATGAGTTATTCTTGGATTTGTTATATGAATATCATTACGTTGAGTCGAAATAGCATATTACCAGTTGAAAGAGCAATGTTGAATTGAAATAGTTTATATAACAATTTCTCATTGAATATTCCAACTCATGTTGAACATTCCTGGTTATATCATCAGCTGATTGAATATTTCCAGCTGCGGCTTGATGACTCGTGTTCATGCAGCTGATAGATTTTTCATCTGACATTTGAATATCAGCGATTCAGCAGTTATATTTGTATATCAGCAATTCAAGGTCTAGGTTCTATCCACTATTTGCAACTTTGGGCCAAGGCTTCCACAGTTATCCAGAGTCTCAGTAGTGAAATTCGAATATCAACGTTTCATTCATAGTACATAGTAACATATATATACATAGCTGAATCTATGCATCATGTCATTTAATTGAAGTTTACTTTATGATTTTATATGTTTTTTAAAGTAGTGGTAAAGTTGCCAAGTAATGCCTAAAAATTGTTGAGTCTCAAGGCCTAGTTTAAATTTTGGCTTGTTGAGTAATTGTCGAGTACAAGTTTTTGAACTATGGATCTAGCCACTCTCTGTTGAGTGACTAAGCATTACCTATGTTCCAATATTTAAAATAAGGCTCAAACCGCATGTAATTCTCTCACTTAGGTGTGTGTGCAACATTGTGATGATGCTAGAATGCAATGCAATGTTTGGCTTTCAACACTTGACACCATGCAATTTTTGATGTGTTTGTATTCAGAGTTAGCTCTAGCACTGTTCGTTTGAGGGGTTTTTATATGCGCATGCTTTTTTGATAATATCTCAAGAGAGTGCTAATGGATTTTTTAAGCTTTTAAGTGATTATCAATGTAATAGCCAAGTGGTGCCTGATGAGTATAACCTTAGGATTTATTTGTGTTTGTAGCTGACTCTTTGATATTTTGCACTATGACCGATCCATGAAATATATCTAGGCTGACCTAATGGTGATCTCCCAATTTTAAAAGTAGCCATTGAGTGCACCTGGACACTATCGACAGAGACAAACACTAGTGGCAAAACTGCAAATGCCCGAAAGTCGTCGGTACTATCCTGAGAGTGAAAATCAATGATCTAAGATATGGGGACAGTTTGCTTAGGATTTTGGAGTGTTCTTGCATAGAGTAGGGTGATCCTAAATATGTGTATTGGTAGATCAGGTTAACTAGGACAATAAGTCGGTAGATGGATAGGGGAAAGTGTGCACAAGAGTCAAATGTGTACGCAAAATCCAAGTATGTAAAAGTGTGCCAAAGTTGATATTGTCAAGTGTCTAATCTCAAATTTAGGTGTCTACATGCGGACACCAATTTAACACATAAACAGTCACTTTACAAGCTTCGGCCCACAAATTCATATGAAGATCCATATTGCCATTGATGTCATCATCTCAATGATTGATCTGTTCTTCCGCTTTGCAACTCTGTTCAGTTGCAAAGTATATAGAAGTGTAAATTCCCTCTTTATACTCATTGTGTCTCATAGCCAATTGAACTCTTCAGGTATATTCTTAGCCAGTGGAAAACACACTGAAAGAAATAAACTGAAGCAAAAGAAGCAAACACAATAAACACATGATACTGCAATGTAAATGAAGTTCTATTGAAACCGAGAATAATTTTAAAAAATGCTGCAATAGAGATGTGAAACTGCAACACTCTGATTTTTATATATAGATGATGATTCTTTTATAGCTATTCTTAGCAGGATATGAAGTGTTAAAATAGAAAGTGAAGCTATTATTTAAGAAGAATCTGAAAAGACACATGACAAGTGTTCCCCCGAGAAGTTGAGAGGATCAATTGTGACAAGAAACCCATGAAAAGACAATTTTGGTTTTTAGAACTTACTAGATTTTTTTTTGGGTAAATTTAGTGCCTTTTTGTGTGGTTTTATTGGGTCAAAATTTGAGTTAGGCGCATTTTCATCATGTTGTACACGTCCTAAGCTTTCTGATGCTTTTTAAATGAGGTTGTTTTGAGCTATGGTTGCAAAGTTATGGCTCTGACAAGGTGGCCTACTAGTTTTTTTGGTTTTCTGTCAGAACGCTGTCCCAAACTGCCACTCGGATCAGAATTTGATGACAACAAAAGGAATAATCAAATTGCTTTACAGATGAGTCCAGCATGCTTAAATGGACTACATGCATCACAAGGAATCTCTTCGAGGCCAAAGCTCAAAATGCTTTAATATGCTGGTAGCACAACAACTGAATGTATGGTCTAGCAGTCAGAAAACCAGTTCTCCTAAAGAGATCATCTTCTAAGTTCTTGACATGTCATCACTTAACTTGAGTCATCATCCTTACCGACTGAGCCTCCAAAGTCTTGCTTGATCTAAGATTCTCTCTAGAATGAGCCTCCCAACTCATGCAAGAGGGGGTCTTATTTAAATTGCATTAATGCAAATTAATGTGCAACCCAACTCAAAATCAACAAAAAAAAAGGTATTACTTACAATGAATTGCCTTCTTAGCCCAGTGTGCATAACTGGGTGGAAGGGGGAAGCAATTATCACAATGAAGACTCGAGTTCAAATCCCTTCGGAGAACTTGTGGGCCAAACTTCCCATAAACATGGTCATTATAAATTGGGCCAAAAATGGAATGAATACATGCTCAGGGAATGGGGTTCCTATCTATTTAGATAAGAAAAGATAAGATAAAAATATTAATGTCCAACAAAGGGCCACAAAAGTAGGTCAAAGGGACAACAGATTAAAAGAGTGTTAGGAACATGTGGGAAACACCAAAGGTTTCCGAAAACGAAAGGAACAAAGCGGAAATAAACCAATACAAAGAAGGGCAAAGAGCAAGAATGCTCAAAGCCAAAGAGAAATAGAAATGAGCAACCCACAAAAACCCCTAAGCAATGGGGAAGTGTGGATGAACAATGAGAAGGAAGAACCAGGAGGGGGTCCATCAAGAGTTGGACCCAACTCTTCTAACATCCAAGGCCGATGAGAAGAAGCTCCTGATAGAAAGATGACCTGAGTAAGAGGAGGTGAGATGTCTGGGCTGCCCTCTGTGTTGTTGCCTAGAGGAAAAAGTCCTCTGTGAAGATCTGGTGGATCTAGTTTGTCTCCTGGTTCCAGACCTGAAATGGTTATGTTGGTGGAATCTTAGGGAGTTGTGGATGGTCTCTCTGGACTGCACTGATTTTGAATGTAAGGTTGTACTAGTGTCAATTTGACACTTAGTACCTCTCCTCGAAGGTAGCACTGTGAAAAAGGAAGTGATTCGTTGGGTAGAGTCTGGTCTAGTAGGTCCTTGAATAGAATGATCGCAAAGCCTAAGAGCCTCTTGTAGACATCTAAAACTGGCCACAACTGGCTTTTGACTGGACTTCAGATTGATTTCTATCAACCATTGCAAATCAAGCCCAAGAATCACTGAACGCCCCAATTTTGCTTGTGCATCATTCATCAAAACTCAGAATCACGTTGATACATCTTTAATTGGAGTATCCTATCATATGCAATCATAACCTTTCATGGATTCATCCCTAATTATCCTGCGGTGTCACAACAGTCAATTTGGCCTATGGACCTATTAAGTGGGGCACATGAACAAATATCAAACCTTGAAAGAGCTAAATGGCTAATCAGAATTAATTAACAAGTTAAACCAAATTAAATGCCTCGTTGAATTATCCATGTGCAATTAGTGAACTAAAAAAAGAAATTAAAAAATGCAAATATCCTAGCCTTTTATCATGACCTTTGTGAGTTGTCAAGCTCTTTGGAAATATCCTAAAATATCTCATTTTGGAGACCCATGCCTATTCATTGCAAATCATGATTAATTGACAATTATTAATTCTACTTGGGTTATATTTGACTCCCTTGGTTTAAGTTTGAACCTATTCCAAGCCTTAACTCCACCTTGATTCACTTTGGGTTGGGGTTAGATCCATTTGCTATAAATACAATGCCTTGCCTATTGAATTTTAAGCTATTTTGATGCAAAGTTATCATGTACAAATGACTTCAGAGCTTTGATAAGAGTAGTGTTATAATGCAAAAATTGCCTTGCAAGTAATGTTATAATGCTAAAATCTTGAGCCAAGCCATATCACAAGCCATGGTGCCAAGGAAAGGAGCTACACAACTGCCTTTGCCAAAGACTCTTTGATGTACAAACTGAGCAAGCCACTCAACAATGCATTTGGAGCTCCCAAAGAAGGTAAAGGATTCATTGTTTTTTGCATTTTAGTTGTGCTTTCATTTGTCTTTTGTTAACTAAGCTCACCCCTAAGATCTAGGGTTGGATTGTAAGTGTTAGTAATTTTATTTGAATTTTTTGTAACTTGAACTAACATGTTACTAACGTCCCTTCTTGGATTCCTATGATCACAAATGGTACGCCCGATGGGACCTTCAAACATCCCATATAGCAAGGAGATGAAAATGCTGCTCTTAGTTTTTATATTGAGTGCTTGACAATCTTCAAAATTCAAGTTTTAGCATTGTTTTTCACGTATTTTGTTTTTTAGTGATACACATTACACAGAGACCGACATTGGTTATAACAGAACCGAGGTCGATTTTGCTTAACTAGCATTGATTCACCCAGAACTGATGTCGACCTCTGTGTGCATCACCTAGAACCGATGTTGGTCTCTGTGTGCATCACCCAAAACTGACGTCGGTCTCCATGTAGAACAACAGGTTGATAGGTCATTTTTTGGAGCTTCATTTGGGGTCATTCAGAGTCTGTTTTTTATGTTTTTTTCTAAAACCACGTGTCTTCTCCTAAATTTCCAGAATATGCTATAAGTTTATCTTTAAGTGGCACAAATATTTCACAAAATCTTGAAAACCCTTGTAACACTTTTTGCAGGACCCAAAGGCCACAAGGAGACTTTTAAAACACTTCTAACTTGCAATTTTCACATTTCAAATTGATGTTTTAAGAATCTTTTGGTTTAAATCATCTTCGTTTTGTTTCAAGCTTTCAACAACAAATGCTAAGGGGTCAAATTTCATAAACATTTTGCTTTGGTGCATTAAAATAAACATTCACACTTAGATTACATACTCTTAAGAGTGTTTTGTTTTATGCTTGTTCTTTCAAAGTTGTTTATTTTCGCAAAATGATTGATGCGTGTATGCTCTTCCCCTATCTCCTTTAGGGAATTCGGGTGACCAAAAACGCTTTTTCTTTGCATTTGTGCCTTGTCTAAAGGTGTGAAAAGAATGTCACTAAGGCTCTCCTCAAATCTGTATGGTTTGGGTGATCTAAACGTGATCCTAAAGTCTTTTTGCTTGTCATTTATTTTCATGCATCTTGGCTTGTGAGCGGGAGTTCATCGCCTCCTCATGGGTTCTCTAGAGAAGCGTCGACTCTGGAATTCATCTCTCAACATCGTTTCAACTCCACTCCATGGTGGGGTATACAACTTGAGGTCGACTTACTGGGATGTTTGCTTGAGCGGTTAAACAAACTTCGTTAGTAAGATACTATCTCGGACCGTAGGGATAATTCGGGCATCGCACTACACTGAGCAAGCAACGGATGTAGTAGTTGTGAAAAGGACAAAGACCTTTTTACAACAAGCCAATTGATGCGGATCCAAAGGACGTGAGCATCTCTTGTGTTTGCCACACTTGAGACCATCTAAAAATGCACGAAAATTTAGTTTTAAAACAACCCCACTTGCTGTGGAAATACTGTTGATGTAGGGCGAGTACCCTGAAGTTCCATGTTGCAGTACAAACTCTTGGGAGAAGAGAGGGCCTAAAAACCCTACTTTTCATGTGCTTTTATTTTTGGATTAACACTTAAAATTCTCCCAAGAGCGATTATATTGACGGAATTCGACAGTACTATATAACCTTGTCAGTTTTATGATTTAGGACATTACATTTAGGTGTTTGTGTTGTTTTATCTTTTATTACATGGTTTTTGAGTCTAAACTATCTATTTTGTTTGTTATGCCACGTCCAAACTAGTCTTGTCTTGTACATCATTCTGTTGTTTGAGGAGGCTTTACGTCGTCCGTTTGACACCACACCTTTTCTTTAGTCTTTTGACAAATCTTTGTGTGTGTCACTTGATTGGAAAGGGTAACGTCATGTTGCCCAATCCATTTCAAGTTTTATGCCTTAGAATCTTGAAACAAACCATCGATCACATCTTTAGAGCGCGATAACGTCGTTACACTTCTCAAATTGTTTCGTAGACTTATTTGCCTTGTGCCCAATTTTGATTTTGAAACTGAGACGCGTGTGCCTTTGGGATCTTTTACCTAGTGCTGTTATGTCGTTCACCTTTGTCTAGCTTGTTGTTTGATCAAAGAAGCCTAGTTTCCTAAGTTGAGTTTTCAACTAACCATTGACAAGTTCAAATCCAAACATTGATTGATTTCTGTTTATGCCTTGTGTAATTTGGGCTTAGACACTGATCTTTTTTTTTTGGGTTGTGTAACTTAGGTTAATTCTTTATCCAATTTGAAAACTATTGTTTGTGCCTATATTTGGGAGAAACAAACTATCTCTCCATATGCCTTTTGTTTCATGCGTTATGCCAATTGACCAAGTCCATGTCTAAAGTCGAATGTCAAAGTGTTTTAGATTTGTTAGAGTAAATCATGCCCTTGCTTTTAAAGTTTAGCTTTTGTGCTTGTTTCGCCAGAAGTCTTAGCACATCTTTGTTTTGAGCCTAACTTTTGACGTCACGTTTGGTCAAAAGACCTAGCAACTTTTATTTTTTTAATTTAGACTTGTTTGGAACACTTTGTACCTAGAGTTTGGCATGCTGGTTTTTATTCAGCCACTTGAACTTTTGTGTGAGACATTTGATGTTAGATTGTTTTATATCATGTTTTAACACAAACCATTTTGGAGATATAGCTCCATTTCCTTCGACCAAGTTAGACTATGATTGGACCATTTGTCCTTTGGACATTGTTTTTAAGAGTTTGTATAACTCTTAAGCCTTTTGCGGAGCTTTCATCATTGATGTGGATATGTCTCGTTACACTCGTAATGGAGACATGTACAATTCAAGTTATGATAGAATGGCCACACAAATTGACTTTGTTTGAGACCCCTATGGTGAAGAAGTGGTTTGTGAGATGGATCCATATCCTCCTTACAATCCTCAATCTGGGGAACAAAGCCAAGCGCCGTGTTCGGTGGTACATTCTTTAGGTCGATTGACGTATGATGTTCGCCATCTCATTGATCATGACATCTGATCCCCCACCTATACCATTAACCCTCCTTCGGATTGTGCGAGTCACCAAGCTCCACAACATCCAAGGATCACTATTGCAGAATCTCGTCCTTTGGTTCGCGATAGCAACCAAGCTTTGTAACACCCTCCCATTTCTATTCTAGGACCTCGTCCTTTGGCTTGTGCGAGCAATCAAGCTCCACAACGCCCTACCATTTCTATTCCAAGACATTGTCCTTTGGCTCGCGATCATAACCAAGCTGTATAACGCCCTACCATTTCTATTCCAGGGAATTGTCCTTTGGCTTGTGCGAGCAACCAAGCTGCACAATGCCCTACCATTTCTATTTCAGGCCCTCGTCCTTTGGCTCGCGATAGAAATCAAGCTTCGCAGTGCCCTACCATTACCATTCCAGGACCTCGTCCTTTGGCTTGTGTGAGCAACTAAGCTCCACAACGCCCTACCATTACCATTTCAGGACCTCATCCTTTGGCTTGTGCAATAACCAAGCTTTGCAACACCCTACCATTTCTATACTAGGACCTCATCCTTTGGCTCGCGATAACAACCAAGCTTCACGACGCCTTACATTTTCATACTAGGACCTTATCTTTTGGCTTGTGCGAGCAATCAAGCTCCACAATGTCTTACCATTTTTATACTAGGACCTCGTTCTTTGGCTTGCGATAGCAACCAATCTTTGCAATGCCCTACCATTTCTATACTAGGGCCTCGTCCTTTGGATCGCGATAGCAACCAAGCTTCGCAATGCCCTACCATTTTTGTACCAGGACCTTTTCCTTTGGCTCGCGATATCAACCAAGCTTCACAATGCCCTACCATTACCATTTCAGGCCATTCAAAGTATGGTAATTTATTATCCCAATAAAGTTTTTAAGCACAACTCGACGTGTCACAATTACTGTCCTAGGCCATAAACCAACCTTTGTTAATTCTACCATTATCCAACCACCAACCATTCTTCATCCACTGCCAACCATTCCCCACTTTAGAAAAGCCTGCCAATCGTCTAGCCCCAACTAAGCCAATCAAACTCTCTCCAATCGAGCCAATCATTCGAAGACCAAGATATATTTAAAATTGGTATTTTACAATTGCTTGTAAACCAAGGTCAAGAGAACCAACCAATCCAAGATGTTTTTGTTGAAACACCCATTTGTGACGAGTCAACCTGTGATGAATCACCTTTTGATCCTTTACCCATTGTCGAGGAATCACACTCTGACAAGCCAGTCTTTGCTGAGTCATTTCTTAATGATTATAACTGCCTTTGGGCAAATTATTATCTCGACCATATGTTTTTTTTTAAAGAGACTCCTCTTGACAAGCTAGTCTTTGAGGAGTTGTCTTTTGACCTTTTTCCTATCATTGAGGAGTCTCACTTTGATAAACCAGCCTCTGTGGAGCCCATCATGCCATCACAGGCCGTTACTTGTCCAAAACCAAACATGCAACAAGACATCATTGTAACAATGTCCACACCAGATGAATCAACATTGAAGTTAGGTTCTATTCTCTAACCGACATTAGATTTAGCATCAGAAGTAGAATCAACGTCAGTCTAAACATCAGATTTAGTCCTTTGAGTCAGACTTAACTTTAGAATCAGAATATGTTCGTGGTTGTTACAATATTAGCTACGCACGCCTTGCAGATCAATTTGAATACATTAGTGATCCTTCCACGGTTTTTGAGGATGATTACTTCAGCATCGACACAAGTTCTCCTAGTATCTTCTACGAGGTTGTGCGGTCTCTTCCCATTCCATCACCATTTCACATGCCATTACCACCAACCAACCTAGCCATTATATTGACATTCCACCTCCCACAAGTGTTGATTGGGACGGACAGAATCATACCTTGTTGAACTGCATCCATGATGACATATCAGTTGCAAAATATTAGGTGGGCCAAGACCAAATTCATGCAGGAGAACCATCACCTAGTGAAACCTTTCCGAAGGTGCTAGGAGCAATCAAAGTTCAAACTCAACATCTTCTAGTGAAACCTTGTTTGAGTTGCTAGAAAACAATCAAAGTCAAAAGTCAACGTTCTTTAGTGAAACCTTTTCGGAGGCGCTATGGGACAATCGAGACAACTTCATTGGTGAAAACCTCATTGAGGCGCTAATAGCTGAGCACAACAGTTTTTGACTGCTTAATGAAGACATTATTAAAGATCAAATCAATATAGCTTCCAATCTATAGTCTAATCAAATGGTATCTACTCTCAGGGCAAAACAACAGAAAAATCTGGTGGTCCTATCGAGAGCATATTCAAAAGTCTTTGGCCCTGCCACAACCAAAATTATGTCGAATCTAGAATTAACAACATTGTGTGTACCTTAAAATTTCGATCTTCATTTTTTGTCTAACCATTATACATTTCATTATCATCCACCTTTACATTTTCAAATCAAACCTATCATCCACTATATATCTATATTTACCATCCCTGGCCGCACTTTCCTTTGTAGAGGCTACAAAGATGCCTTGCCTTGATGTTTGAAGAAAACAGAATCAACGACCAACGAAGATCACAACATTCTTGGCATCCAAATCTACCGCAGGTTCTTGACAAAGTAGCTATTCAGAAGAGGTGTGGGCTAGCAATTTACAGGGTTGATTATTCTAGTTGTGTCATATGTTGATCAAGACGTGCATTTCCACATCAACAGTAACAACAAAATCATTCACCTTGGCCAAAAACATTTACCTTGCCGTTTCCATTTGCCATTTACCTTACCTCTTTCATTCGCCATTCCTCTTGCCATTATTTCATACCTTGCTATTTACCTTACCTTCTCAGTTGGGGGCAACCCTCTTGCCTATAGCCAATTGCCATCCTATCAATTTTCCTTATGCCATACCATATGCCGTTTTGCCATGCCATCCCTATAAGACCAAACCTTGTTTTTGGTCGTCTTACCCGACCATTTTGATCTTGGTTCTTTTTGTTCTTCTTGCACTTTTCGCGAGGGGATTCCGATCCAGTTTCAAAAGTTTTAGAATTTCGAGTTAAATGGCAGTCTATGAAAGTAGTGTGATAGTGGATATGACAAGTTATCTTTGATTCACATTTGACTGGTGCTATTGACTATAACCGTCTATGGGCAAATTAGTATTCCACCTTGTGTTACTAATTATAACCGTCTATGGGCAAATTAGTATCACTAACCTATGCCATTGTTTCCTAATTATAATTGTCTATGGGCAAATTAGGAACACCTTTTATCATGCATTGCTGCATCACTTTGCCATTACTATTCTCATTTGCTTGGCCATTTGCCTCAATTTGAGAATTTGTTGTTACTTGGTCGATTCTCATCGCCTTTTGTGTGGATCGAACTACTGTGACTTGAGGTCAGCTCAGTCCCCCTTTCCATATGCTCTCGTCATTTTGCGAGCAACCTAAACCAACGCTCTCGCTGTTTTGCGAGTGGTATCTTGTCAATCTCTAACGAGTTAAGATATCTCAAAATTCCAAAAACTTTCAAAAATTTTAAAATCCAAAAACATTTGTTCTGTCTAAGTCTAGTTAGTCATCCTCGATTCGTCCTACTGGAGCAAAACCATTGTTAGGATGTTTTTTTTAATTTTTACTTTCAGGGTTTTTGTGTGTTTGCTTGCTTGCCTTTTTGTTTGCTTTCAGTATTGTGCCTTGACTCAGTGTATATGTGTTCATTGGGTGTTTCCTTGTGCATTATTCTTGAGTCCATCCATATTCATACATCAACATTATCATCGTGGTTTTTATCATTGGTGCGTTGTTTTCAATTGTTTATCGGATCGGGAGTCAGTCCTTATGCATATTTCGACAAAGTTCTCATGGTGTTCTATCATGAAGCATGTTGTCACATGTTACAACAAAAATCAGCTCAAGAATTCTTACAAGCAATGGAGACGTAGAAGTTTCTCCTTGGTAACTTGGCAAATCCTCCTACTCTCCTTGATCGAATCAACCCATTGACCATTCTAGTTGTATCAATGCTAATAAGGACGAGCATCTCCGCATTGGCAGGGACAACTGAATCATTCACATTGATGAACCGTTATTCTTTCAATCATCTCTTTCATCACTTTGCGCATCCTCGTATGCCTGGGTATTTGTGGCCTCTTCAGTCATTAGACAATCACATCTACGTTAGTGCCCGCTCATCTATAATCTGTACAACAGGATATATCCATGAGTTATTCTTGCCAATCTGCCCTACTAGGGCATAATCAAATATCATTTTTTATTCTAGGTGATCTTAATGATTATAACTGCCTATGGGCAAATCATTATTTCAACTCAACCCTAACTGGGACATATGCCGTTGCCACTGATTATAATTGGTTTTGAGCAAATCAATGTCTCAACCTTTGTTACTGATTATAACCACCTTTGGGCAAATCAGTGTTTTTTTAATCAATGCATGCAAGCATTTTCTCGGTTGGATTAATTTTACCCATAGGTTAATTTCATTCTTCTTGCTTCTTTTCGAGGGACCGTCCATCAATCCTATGTGTCGGTCACTCCCTCGAGGGGGCATTGTTATAGGCTTCCTAAACATTGTTTGGAGTTTTTTCTTCAATCATTATCTTCTTTTCAGCCTGTTTCATTATTTGAGAAGACATTATTGTGCCTATAGCTTGCAACATCTTTCCAAATAGGGGCAAACTGTAGACACCTAAAATTGACTACAATTGGCTTTCGACTGGAATTCAGGTTGATTCCTACCAATCATTGCAAATTAAATCTAGGAATCACTGAACGTCTTAAATTTGCTTGTGCATTATTCATCGAAGCTCAGAATCACGTTGAGACATCTCTAATTGGAGAGTATCCTATTGTATGCAATCATAACGTCTCATGGATTTATCTGTAATCATCTTGCAACATCACAATAGTCAATTTGGCCTATGGACCTATTTAAGTGGGGCATATGAACAAATATCAAACCTTGAAAGAGCTAAATGGTTAATCAGAATTAATTAACAAGCTAGAGCTAAATGGGTAATCAAAATTAATTAACAAGCTAAACCAAATTAAATGCCTAGTTGAATTATCTATGTGCAATTGATGAATAACTAAAAAAGGAAATTCAAAAATACAAATATCCTAGCCTTTTATCATGATCTTTGCGAGTTGTCAAGCTCTTTGGAAATTTGCTGAAATATCTCATTTTGGAGACCCATGCTTATTCATTGCAAATCATGATTAATTGACAACTAGTAACTCTACTGGAGTTATATTTGACTCACCTAGGTTAGGTTTGAACCCATTCCAAGCCTTAACTCTACCTTGACTCACCTTGGGTTGGGGTTGGATCCATTTGCTATAAAGACAATGCCTTGTCTATTAAATTTTAAGCTATTTTGGTGCAAAGTTATCATGCACAAATGACTTCAAAGCTTTGATAAGAGTACTATTATAATGCAAAAATTGCCTTGCAAGTAGTGTTATAATGCTAAAATCTTGAGCCAAGCCATATCACAAGCCATGGTGCCAAGGAGAGAAAGAGCTACACAACCTCCATTGCCCAGGACTCTTTGATGCACAAATCAAGCAAGCCACTCAACAATGCATTTGGAGCTCCTAAGAAAGTTAAAGGATTCATTGTCTTTAGTATTTTAGTTGTGCTTTTATTTGTCTTTTGTTAACTAAGCTCACCCCTAAGATCTAGGCTTGGAGTGTAAGTGTTAGTATGTTTATTGAAGTTTTTGTGACTTGAACTAACATGTTACTATCCGCCCTTCTTGGATTCCTATGATCACACTTCCTGCATATATAAAGCTAAACATCTTTGGTCCTCATATCTGAAGAAATCAGAAAGACTCCGGGTCCTCTTGAAAAGACAATGAAACCTCGTAATCTCGTAGTAAACAAGACAACGGAAGATGAAGTGTTCCTCGGTCTCAACCACTTGAACGCTGCATCACTGACAAACCTTGTCTACTCGATCTATCTGGTGGTTTGTCTCAATCCTAACCTGTGAGAGCCCACTCTAAACTATCCTAATGGGATGCGAAGAGCGTGCATCCAGTGGTGTATTGTACACTGCGGGTGGACAATAAGCCCGTATTTTAGCTCCAAAATGTGCTCTGCGTAAAATGCCATCTTTGGGCGTAACCCCCCCATGAGGGTTTACTTAAAAACATAACTGGAGCTCGTGAGTTCCAAGTACTTTTTATCCAAAAAGATACAAATTGACTTCTTATGAAAATCTGCTATAATAGACATACTAGAAGTAAACATATCCTTGAAAATGGCAAATTCTCCGTAAGTGGAGAACACATTGTGCAGAACACGCTTTTACAATAGGCATTACTCCAAGATCAAACAACTATGGATTGGAAAGCTAAGAAGTACAATTTTAAAGTTCACAATGGTTTCCATGTATAGGAATTTGGTGGCTCAGTATGTGTGGTTGTCTAGGTGAGCAGGATTCTATTTTCACCAATGTTACTGGTTCGTGGCTTTTGGGCTGCGTTGGACATCTAGGTTCGCACCGGGTTCGGGGTTCGGTTCGTTGCCCCAATGCTCAGGGTTCATCCTTGGGCACCCGAGTGCGGCTTGGGTTCTTATGGGACGAACCTTGGGCGTTGGGATAGAGACCCAGCAGTCAAAAACACATTTTTTCATTTTTTTTTCCATTTTTAGTGGCTTGGCTATGAACCCTTAAAAGGAAATATTTGAAAGAAGAAAGAAAATAACTTAAGAGTTAATTGAGGATTTGGAAGACACTGGCTAGGGCCAGTCAACTGATTTTCAGAACCGATGGCTTTGCAGTGGAATACATAATGCAATCCACATCCATCAACGACATTCAATCAGGAAATCATAATCTAGATGTTTATAGCTTTCATTGTCTTGACTCTTCATATATAAGACCACATCCATCAACGACATTCAATCAGGAAATCATAATCTAGATGTTGATAGCTTTCATTGTCTTGACTCTTCATATATAAGATGTGGCATTTCAAAGCTAATATGTCAACTGAAATTACTTTGATTTAACTGGGCATGCTAGGGATTACATGTGGATTAGTAATGTATAAATCATAAAGTTCAAACAACTATACAAACATGTAGCACCTGTACCTTCTAAGGGTTCATAGCTGAGTCACTAAAAATTATGAGTCATTATTAGTGACTTTAAGTTAACATTTAAGTTTAAGACTTTTAAGTTTGATGTATTTAATTACAGCCACATGATAATATTATAAATATTGATGTTTCATATTTATCATTTATGTTTAATGATTATCATGACATTTGGCATCCAGTTCGTATTTACTATTTGCTATTTTTGGTATTTTGTCATTATTTTCATATTTTATTTTTCATAACAATATGCATACTATATGGTTAATGACAATGTCACTAATTTCCTATGTAATAGGCTATAATTTCTATATTTTTTAATTTTTTATATATTTTTTGTACGGACGAACCCGATAACGAACGCAAGGAGAGGAGCTACACAACCTCCATTGCCAATAATGAACTGGGTTCTTCGAACCCGCACTAGAACCAAAAACGAACTGGTAACATTGATTTTCACACGGGTCCGGGTAATGGCAACCGGATTAAATATTGACAGGGTGCTAGGTGACTCAAATGGATGGGAGATTTATCTCCACATGATATAGAGGTGATGTCAGCCTATTCGATTGTAGATCCAAAAACTGGGACCAGTTCCAGGTTGGGGAGTGAAGATCAAAGATTGTAGACTTTTATAGTATTGGAATCTAAAATGATCCAAATTTTTGCTAGACACGTTTTAACTTTTTCATGTCAAGGGCTGTTTTAGGAATATAAAAGTCAACATGTTAATGGTCAATAAACCTATCTCGAATGCTGGGGTGTATGATAGATAATGAAGTTAAGGTGTGCCCTGAACATATAAATAGACCAAGTAAGATGTAAATATTTGCAATCATATTGATAAGCATTTCCACAGCTCATGCAACACATCTATTTTTTCAGGCTCGATCCAAATTTTACCATTGACAGTGCACAAGCTCTGACATGTCATCCATATATATGCAATCTTATTGATAAGCATATGGGCTATGTCATCATGGCTTTTAATTTCCCTCAAGTGGATTCCTGCCCTGTTTTTGCAGCTTCTTCTAACCGTGTGGCTTATTTTCTATTTTTAAATATACTCTGAGCAAAAACGAGTGGCAATTACATAGTTTATAGACATTTTTGGAGCTATGACATTTTTCTATTAATTGCAAGCGTGCTTGATCTTGTAACATATATGCTGGATTATTTATGAATGTCCATAAAAGATGATATGTATGACCTGAATGCAGAAAGATAGTTTGTATGTTCTTAATGCATGTAGGCTTGGTTCTCCTGAGACCTAATTATCCAGTGCTGCAAAATGTTGGCTGTTTGGAACAGTTTCTGAAGCAATTGAGTGCTTTGTTAAAATAAAGGGTAACATTTTAGGATTTTTTGAAGCTATAGTGAAATAAACCACAGATGTATAGTTAAGCTGTTTGGTACTTCTATATATTGCTTGTTGCATCCATTATTTTCTTTGCAAATTGCATTTATATTCAAAGGCCCAAGTGTGTCTTGAATAGGTCTCCGTGTCTCTCAGTTCAAAGATGAAAATCCTGGGCCTTCTGATCCTACACAGAGAACTCTTACCAGCTATTTGAGTTCAGGGAAAACTAAACAGTTTGGAAGCAATGAAAATTATTCAGATGCTGAAGGGGATGTTTATGACTCTAGAGAAGTAGATACCAGATATTCTAGTGGAGGAGCCATTATTGACAATGAAATCCATGGACCTGACGCTATGGATATTCACTCAGCTAATAATCTGTTCAGGTATTATCAACCACAAGAGCATTTAGATGATCTGGCACATCGACCTACTATAGCAAAGCGAGACATATTTTGTGAGGAGTCTGTGATCTCAGAACGCTTAGACAGTGAAACTAAGGTATGCCATTTGGATTAACTACAGCTTACATGTTGGTCTAGCTGAATCATATATTCAGTAATGAACAGATGAAAGTTATAAAACTACTCACTTTACTTAGCAGGATTCAACCAAAATGGAAAACTATTCTATGAAATTGGGTTCAAGCCCAAATTTCATTCGAGGTGCTTATGATCTGGAGCTACACCATACTAAAGATGAAGCTATTCAAGCTGTGTCTGATCAATCAGACAGTCGAAGTATAGATACTGGCAGAAAGAAGAAAGTTAGATGCCCTGTTTCCATGCATAATTTGGGAATAACTGAACAGAGTATCACGAGTTCAAGTGCAACAGTTGATCATGATGATAATTATATTAACAGTGAACATTTGGCATGTGACTATTGTAGTCGAAGAAATAAGAATCAAGCTAAAGTAGATTTTCTATCTGGATTTTCCGACATAATGTTTTGGGTAGATGACTTTAAATGTTCACTATGTGGATCTGAGTTACCTAGCAGTTTTATCATGGAGAGGCAGGAACACGCTGACTATCATCTAGCTCAAATGCTTCAGGAGGAGGAATCACCATTGGTGGCTGCAGAGCATGTAAACAGGCAACAGAACAAGAGGTCTAAACGGTAAGTTCTTTACTTGATCTATGTTGCAGATGACATGTATACATGTAACCCTGGGTATGTGATTTAATCAAGTTTATTGTTCATGAAATGAAAGTTTTTTCCTAATAACAGGTCTGGTGATCTGCCATTGTGTGGGAGGAAACATGTTGATAAGAAGAACAAGAATCCCAAGAATAAAACAAAGCATGTCCCAATTGATTCTTTCTTTAACAAAGAATCGAATCCCTCATGATGGGGTGCATACTGTATCTGTATATTTATGTTTCTATAGCAATTTGTTGAAGAGGCCTTATCTTCCTCCATAAAGCGCTGCTGCAAAAATAATTCTTTTGGAATCTGCAATATTTGATTCCTCTCCAAGAGATCAACATGTAATTCAACAGTAAAAGCACGTATTTATTTGTGGATCTGTAATTTAAGAATGATATTCTACATGCACCTTGGTCTATGCTATTCTACTGTTATGCACTAAGTATAGAGTTTTTAGGCTAATGGTTTTTTATTGGAGTATTTGCTTCAAAGACTATAAATAGAGGAGGTAAGAATAAAGTTAAACAAATATTGAAGTCATTTCAACGGTTATAAATAACACATGAAATCAATAGTCATATCATTGCATATAAGTAACATCCTCAGAGCTCTTAATTTTTGTAGACCACAAAACCAAGAAACTCAAACAAGATTGAAACATACATTTGATACATGTCTATTTGGTTTGATAGTATGCCTAGCATATTTCTGGTTTTGTTTAGCTCATAAACTAGTAGTTACATTAATTTGCTAGAGAAAACGTATTCAATGAAATTTAAATGGAGCAGAATCATCTCAAAATCATTAAAACCAGACTAGTAAAAACAATGTTTTAGATCATTTCCCATGTGTTTTCCTTGAGATTAGATGAAATATGTAGTTAAATTTGAAGCAACCAATATCAATGGATCAATTTGAAAAGGCATTTGAAGTTAAAATTCAAAAATAATTAAACCAAGACAAAAAACAAATAGCAAATTCACTCTTGTTTTGCATGAGGATCACTAGGATGGCATCCCTAAAATTTAAAAAGAATTAGGAAGTAATTTGATATCCTATATTATTCTCAATGGACTACAATGAAATTGTAGAGGGAAAATCCATTATATCAAAAACAAGCCATAGGGCAATTTGAAAATGTGAGGTAATGTGGGAATTAAATAAAGATGTAATACAGTAATTTCAAAAGGTGTTCCACTATATAAATTATATTAATAAAAGTCTTATTACAATTAATAATAAGTATGCAAAATAAGTAGAAATGTCTATAGTTTTAAAAGTTAACCGTTAAAGATAGATCATATAGTTTAGCTAACTACTTGTTGACAACTCTAAATTGCATATCTATAAATGTCAAAATGTGCACCTGCAAATTAAGTGTCACAATGAAAAATATTAGTAGCTTTTTGCTAAGGCAACTTCCGGATCAGGGCACCAGACCTATCCCAATGCTATTAATCTACAGCTTGTTAGGGAGAAAAGTGTAAGAGACACTAGGAAAAGCAAATAAAAAATGAGTGAGGTGATGCACTACGGTAGTGTTATCTTTTGATTCTCCAAGTGAATGAAAACACACACCAATTACTCCATTTAATTTGATGGTAGTAATTACACAACTAAATCCTTGCACATACATCAAACTCTCAATTGTAATTTTAGACCAAAAGTTGAGGATAGCCACAAAATATTTATTAAATGATTCAATATACACACTAACAATACTTTCAAGAATTAGTTAATATTGAACTCAAAAGGTAAAAGCCAAGGCCAAGAAATCACATGAGAAAGACTGAGAGATTTAGAGTTACCGAGCTAAAAGATCCCTTACTATCAAGCTACGGACTTAATATATACAATCAAATTTTATGACAATGGAATAAGAGTAAGTGGCATGTACAAATTTCCACCATACAACTTTTCATATAGAAGAAATGTTGACATGTGAGGAGAAATAATCTCTTCATGTTGTATGATTTGCATGGTTTTGAATCGATGATACATGATCTTCATTGTGGACATCACAACTATCTTGATGCTCAAATTCCTTCTTATCTTGTTTGGGTGGAACCTCAACTCAATATTGTGATTATGGCGGAACCCCTTAACAAATCTTTAACCAATGGGTGACCACCATGTGTCTTTGTTGTGCAATGGTGGGTGCGATTACTTCATTTCTTAACAAGGACCTGCTTTTCATTGATTAGAGTTTAAGTGGAGGGATCAATGGAAAGGGGAAGCCCAAGCCTATGATAAGTTCTAGTTTCCTTTTGAAGTTCTATCATAGCTGATTTAGAGGGATCAATGACAAGGGGATGCATGAACCTATGATAAGTTGTACTTTCCTTCTCAGGTTTTGATCTACATCCATGTGGACAACTATGCTTTTCCTTTATTTCTCAAAAGGGGGTGGGCCCACCGAAAGTTTGTGTTAATGTTGTTGCCTTCTTACATCACAATGTATCCTCATCTCTCCTTCTAGGCCTTTGATTTGTTTGGAATCAATGACAAGGGGAGTAGCTAAGGTGGACTTTAATTGAGGGCATGGAAGCAACATGGTGTCACACGTTTCACTTAATGGCTTTGCATTGCTTAGTCCCATAAAAATGCATATTAAAGGTTGTTGCCTATATCACTCAAGCCACAAAAGATTTTGCTTTGAACGCACATCTCGTTTGATCAAAGTGAATCAATGACACGGGGAACATTAAATAGTTGTCAAACCTTGATTTTTTTTCGAACTCTGATCCTCATCCATTTGAAGTGATAGATCAGATGGTGTGGAAAGCATCAAACAGAGACAACATGTTTAATCATGGGGATTTGTTGTTCCTACGATTTGAACATCCATAGAATCAATGCCCAGTGGGCGTTGATATTACAACATCTTAACAACCAAGGCAAAATCCACTATTACAACCAAGGCTTCATTTGAAACTCCTAAGGTGATACACTAAGCAAAACATAGAATTTGAAGCCAAGCTTTAAAAAAGAGTGCTTTTAGGCTTTACAATACGTTCAAATAAGTGGGTAGTATAATACTGAAGTCCCTTATTTCATCTCAATTCATTTTTTTGGGGGTAAATTTGAATGTTGCTCTAGGTGATTTCAACATGGTGAGATAATCTTAGGTCACATTCTTAGCATTTGTGAACATAGGCCACACTCAAATGCACCCCATATTTGTTTTCACCACAACCTTAGCACATGTTTGTTGGAGTGATGGGTTGCCTTACAGTGAGATATAAATCTGGGTCATGCTCTTACATTACTTTTTGATAAAAGCAATCAAAATTGGAATGTGCTTAATATCATGAATTCTTAGTTCATACCAATATGTACGCTGATTAAAAATGTATCAATTATTTTGGCATTGTCACTTTGCAAGAGATCACATACTTGATGCACATCTTTCATGACTCATTTATATGAATAAATTTGGTCTTTTACACATTTTCCCAATCAAGCCTTAAGTCACTATCATATCTTCAAGAAGTTACTTCTTTCCATTGAAATTTAGATATTGTTTCTTTTCCACAAAGAGAAAAAGTTGTCATCATATTGCCATGCCTACATTTATTGCATGGTTTGCCTTTAAGAAGTGACTTCTTTACATTGAAATTTTGATATTGTTTCTTTTCCACAAAAAGAAAAAATTGTCGTCATATCACCATGCTTACATTTATTCATGGTTTGCCTTTATTTGAAAAATGATACATTGTTTGATATCTTAAAAATTTCTAGTTTTGAAAAAGACATTTATATATGCCAAACATTAACTCTTAGATTGTACTAGTTGGCACTAGATATCATGATAAATAAGTTGACACAAGGTAAATAGTTGGTACAAGAGATAGTGATAGAGAAGTTGACACCACCATAACATGTTCATGTTGAAGTATAAAAGTAAGCTAACTTCCAAGGAGTGATGCTAGCTATTGGTTTTGGTATAAGGGAAGCTCATTAAGGAAGGGAACCTAGGTTCAAAACAACATGGTCACATGACTAAAAGAAAAGTTGATAAGCAAAAATCCAAGGGAAATTACGATAAAGATGAACGTCCAATGGAAGATCAAGGATGGTAGTAACAAAAAAGGTTCTCATAGTCATCATACCAATGGTGATCACCAGGGAAAGGGCAATGAAGGAAAGCAAAATAAGAAAGAATGTTATTATTGTGACAACTTAGGGAATTGGTAGAAAACATGCCATAAAAAGATGTAAAATGAAGGTTCATATGGACGAAGTTGAAAATTTCAAATATAGATAGATAAAATTGGTGGCAAGGATATAATTTTTTTTTTTTGTGTTTCTAAGGGCTTGCATACTCACACTTCAAAATATGAGTGGAATATAATTTTGTAATACAATCATATGGCTAAGGGTGGCAATTTGTTCATATCTCTTCACAACCTTGACGATGATATGATCTATATTTAAAGATGATTCAATATTAACACTTACATGAAATGTTGATGTTGAGATGACTAATGGTGTTATTTATGATATCTATTATTTCTCTAATTTGAGGGTCAATTTTTAATACATCAAATCACTCAACAAGAGAAGAAAATGGAGTTATGGTGTGATAGTTTTCTTGTTAAGGATTTTGTTCAACAAAGTTTGTGGTGCTTATATAATCACATTTGGATTTCACACGAATTTTCTGGGGCTTACCATAAAAAACTACCCTCCTCAAAATCTATCCTTAACAAGGAAAAAATGTCAAAAGTAATATACAATTGTTTTCTAGTACTCTATCATGCATTTAATGTTAATTTTCTCTAATAATTTTATACTGAAAATTATTTCCATCTACCAAATTCTAACTCAAGCATTAAATATTAATTTTTCATTTCCAATAAAATGGACAAACCTTCCCAAAGATTGGAAGTTCTAATAACAAGTTGTCCATTTAAAAAATATATATATATATATATATCTTTCCTATTTTTTGAAACAATATACATTTTATCAATATCATGCAAGTATAGGGTAAAAACACGGTAGAAATTGTACTTATGAGTCACCATACAAGTAAATAATATAGGGGTTACTAGTACATAAAACTATATCTTATCACCATGTAAGTATCAAGTAATTTTTTTTATAAAACTAGAATGAAGAAAATGTTTGAAAGGGAAAAAAATTAGATCAAGTGGATTACTAATGGAGTCAAGGATGGGGATCCTGTTAATGACAATCTTGTCCTTGTAGCTCAAAAGCATATTCAATGCAAGTGATGAATATCATATAAATTAAGGTAGTTTATAGTCCAACAAAAGCATACAAATGAACTTAAAATGAAGCAAAATACATATATCAAGCTTCAAGATGATACCATGATGTTCTTCAGGCATATAAACATCAAAACGTCTTTCAAACAATTACTTTCAACCCTCACACAACATTGGACAACAAAGAAACATGTAACTGGGAATTTGTTAAACACTTAGCTTGATTTTGGGCTTTTAAAATCTGATGTGAAACAATTTTTTGTTATATTTTTGAAGGAGGATTCTTCAATAAAATAAAAATCTAAGATGGAATGTCTTATATTTCTCTTGGAACTACTCCAAACTTTGTATCCTTCAATATGAAATATTTCTTTTATTTGCTGAAAATAGGCATGCATGCATAAGAAGATAACTAAACTTAAACTTTGGCGATGGATTCACCATCTCCATGCCAAGACCTTTCTATTAGTTCCTTGGCTTCCCTAAAAAATTCCCTAAACTCTTCAAACTTCACACCACACTTCTAAGCCACAAATCATATATTCCTCCTCTTTTATTTATTTCTCTCTCCTTGTATCAACAAAATTTATATCTTCTATCTAAGTGTTCTTGGATTCATTAGGGATGTTTTCCCTTCATCTTCCCCTGGATTTCAATTCCTCATTTTTTCTATCTTCTTCACAAGAATGGTCTAAACATCAAGAAAACATCATTTTTTTCTATTGGGTTTAAAAAATGGTCTTTTTCCTTTTGTTGTCCTTGTACAACCCATGTTTTGTCTTGGCCCTTCCTTATTTGACAATTGGGAAAAACTTGTATTTTATGGTTGAACAATTCCATTATTTCCCCTTTTCTTTCTTGTAGAAAAAAATATTCGTAAATGTTTTAATGAAAAGTGGTTTTAGGTCAAAACATACTACATTCAAAGATGAACAAAATATCAAAAAAACATACATATTTACAAGAATTGAAGTGAATAAATGCTTGGAACTTGACAAAGAGAGTTTTTAGATAAATATTTGAATTATGACTTACGTATGTGTTGCTAAAAGTTGAAAACAAGTGAAAATAAGTCCAAAAGTAGCGATAGAAAAAACCTAGAAAATTGGTGAAAATTTAAAAAGTTGTAGAAAAGAACCAAGATCGAACTAGTTCAATCCTAGTTAGATCACAATTGTGGGGTTTGATGTTTGCAGATTAATCTGAATTCTGAGCATTGTGGATGATCTTAGTTCTCTAATGTTATATTTTGTTGAAATTTTACGTGCTCCTTCGTCTACTCGCACTTGTAAAAAACTCTCAAATTTTCAAATTACAATTTAGATATTCTAGAATGGATTCTCCTTTTTTCCAACCCTAATTGGCTCAAAAATCACCTTGCAAGACCATTAAAAAGGGAAGTAGGTATAAAGGCTTTGCCTTAGTCAGACCCATGTTCTTGAACAAGTTGGAAATCAACACTCTTACAATCTGACAAGGAATCTAATGTAATATGAAGATCTCGACCCTTACCCATATGTATGAGATGTAAGAAGCTAGTTGATTCTATATGTTCTTTCACTAATTATTCAATTCAATTTTTTGTATAAGGGGTGTTGCCCTAGCAATGCAATTATGCTTCTACACTTCAATAGATGGTTCATCAATAAAAATCGGTGTGATATCCTTAAAAATGCTTAATCGTAAATGCATAAATGCACTCGTACTTATGGAATCCTTGAATTCAAATTCAAAACTTATTGGCATGCACGTTGACATATAAAGGTCATTAAAGCTAAAAAATAGGACCAAAAAAAAGACAAGGAGAAAATAGAGGAAAAAGGGCCCACAAAGAAGAAAAGACTATGATTGAACCAACTTGATCCTGGTCATACATGGATTCAACTACTTTGAACCTAGTGTACACTTGGTCAAAATTTATGATTGACTAAATATGAAGAAGAGATAGAAGAAACACACCTATAGACTAAAAAAACACTCAAGAGAGAAAAACGAGAAGAATAGAGAGAGGACATTGCTGCACAAAGAGGAATATTAAGTCACAAAGAGAAACCAAATAAGTCGCAAGTGTCACATAAACATATGGAAAAGCACCAATAAGATCGTAATCTGAACCAATAATCTAAAAGTACATAAACTTACTAACATGGTAACAAATAAATAGTCCTTTACCAAAATTGGGTGTCTATATAATGCCCCACTTTGATGTATCTATGTGAGTACATATCAAAGTAAAAAAGGTGTACCTAGGAGAGCTTGAAGAAGTTGTAGCTAAAACTTGTAAATGTTTCTTGAAGTTAATCCCTGATATGATAATGATTTGACAGTCAAAAGAAGGAGAGAGATTACCTTATCACATAGTCCAACTCCTCCAACATGCTAAATAAAAATAAACCTCATCTCATCTCAATCTACATGAGCATCTTAACTATCATTGAGGGTCGTGGAATGACCACCCATGCTCTTGCATCCAAAGTCTAAATATTTGGTGTACCTGCAAACATAATGGAAACATTTAAAAATAGATCAATATCTATATAAATTGATAATCGATAGATTTCTGAAATCACTGAGTAAAATAAAAGAGTGAGAACAAATACACCTAATTGTATGCTATGTCATTGTCTTTATAGAATATGAATTGTCTTTGGTAAAATAATTTCTGGGGATTGCATCTAATTATTTTGGGGTAAGCAATTGTTATGGGGAAAACAATTGTAGCATGTTTTGCTGACCACCTCCAACTATGTGGGAGAAAATGCTTGTAGTGTGTGTGGTGTGAATCATCATGTGGCTGAAGATAAAATAAACAGATCATATACTTCCCCTTTTAGGTGTGGGATAACTTACATATCACTTATCTAAAAGGAAAAACTTATGCATACTATGTATAGCAAATAAAATCATAAGATGACATCATCGTTAAACGCACATTTAATCACATATTTTAGCATCATATATACAAATATCATACATTTAAAACACAAAAAAATCAAGGGACTTTGATCTATGGAGGTCTTGATCAAATATATATGACTCAAGAGAGTCAGATCTATGAAGGTCTTAGTCAAATAAAAGATATCATCATGAAAGCGTTTATGTAGTAAGTAACTAAACTCATGGGTGCTTAAGTGGAAGAAATTTAAGGCACGATCCTGGCACCATACAGTTTGATCCTGATAGGATACAATTAGATCCTGGCATGATACAATTTGATCCTGACATGACTGTATACGATTCAGTGACCCTGACATGATACAGTTTGATGCTGACATGACCGCATACTTACATATTTTTCCTTATAAATTAGGTTTATTTCGTTTATATAATCGTTGAATTGCTAACGTATTCATTGTTTTTTTATCATTTGTGATGCATAATAATATACGTGTTTGTGAGTTTAGCCATGGGCAAGTGATATAGACAATTCAAGATCTAGGGTTGACTGCAGAGGGTCGTGAACATATAGAGGGCGTCGAAATGGGACATGCGAGCTGATTACAGACTATGACACACCCTTTTTGACAATACTAGTAAAGAGATGGGACAACGATAAATGTACATTTTTGCTACCAATAAAAAAGGTCACTATGACCCTAGAGGCTGTGAAGCATATCCTAGGAATCCCCATCAGAGGGCGGAGAGTAGTGATAGAGGACATCACATAGGAGAGGTGCACTGGCACAAATTTATTACATGGGTGGTGATCTTGGGCATGAGAGGTGTAGTTCTGGTATTGTGTTTTGTGATATTTTGATGGGTGATGCACCATGGTTGCAGAGATATCTCATTATACTCTTATCTTCATTCATGGATGCAAAAACCAGTAGTGTGGCTTGTTCTTATGGGATGTAGGCAATGATTCAGGGTGTAGAGAAGCATCACATAGTGTATTCTTGGGGGTAGTGCATGTTGGCCCATTTGTACATACACATGGTGGAGATATAATCGTAAGGACCTTATTATATATATGGGCATACAAGCACTTGCCAGTTATTAGGTTCATTAATTTTCTTCTAGAGGGATGTGATAAATATATTCCATATATAGCAAGATCAGTGGAAAAATACACAAGGAGATCTAGGGACAATGATAGCACTCGATGCCAAAGGATGTTATATGAGCTACAAGCGGATGGTGTCATATGGATACCATATTATGGGCACTCTAGTTGGTCTGAAGATATGACCCAAATATGGTGTATCTGTGTTAGTCGATGATATTGAGACCATTTTCCAAGTGTGAAGGAGAGATTTTATTTTGAGCGAGTCCCATTGTTGTTTGGTATTCAAAAAGATAGACCCCAACCATCTTCTCATTAAGGAGATTATAGAGGTGTCCCCTCAAAGTAGAGGATAGACCACCAATGAGATTATCTAGGATGGTAGATATTGATGATGATGAGGTAGAGGAGCCAATTGTTGACCGCAATGGCACCCCCTATGGAGGAAGAAGGTAACATTGGAGGCAACTCCATGCTAATGGTGGTCCAAGGGATCAATAATCACATAGATGGTTCAGGTAAATATAGTATTTCTCACTTTTTTATAATATTAGTTTCATCAATTGAATATTGAAAATTGTATATTTTGTTATGAAAAATGTCCACGTATCAGGTTGCTATGATTAAGGATTAAATATGGTGATTGGCATGGGATATATACGAGGGTGTACCTTGTTTATTGGAGAGCAGATTTTGAGGCTAGAAAACATGTGCCCCTATTTAATCCAATGAGTAGATCGAGAGAAGAATATCTAGAAAAGGTTGTGAGGGTAGATGAGTTAGAGGCTAAGGTCTCCTGACTATGAGCCTAGGAGTGTGAGAGAGACCCCAAGAGAGGAACCATGATACCCCCAGTGGTGCATGATGCAACACTCCAAACAATTCTAGCATAGTATATGGCACTACATAGAGCTTGATGAGCATTGGGAGAGGGATTGGATATCCCAATTGAGAGGGAGATCAAGAAAAAGAGCCACCTTGTCCAAAACATTTGTTGTCATAGAGGATTGTAGGATTAGACGAGAGGATCACCCCCACCCTAACGTGGGATGTGAGATTTATGGGTCATGAAACCCATATTTTTATTATGTATGAAGTAAACCTTGTAGTTGTATGGGTCATGGAACCCCATTTTTATTATGTATGATGTAAACCGTGATTTTTTGCTATATATAAATACTCTATTTTTAAATTTTTTTATCTTTGTCTTATTTTTCGAATGGCATTACATTTAACTATTGTGGAATAAGACATTGTTAGTGTAGGCCTTTTCCCACTATGTGGTTTTACCTACACGGTTTAATTAGGTTGCTTAGCTTAATAATTAGATAAAATGTACTTTAAGCCATTTTCTAATTGTGAGTTGAGTTAATTACCTTTTTGAGTGACCTAATTCCTCACTATATAATGTATCTTATGTACTTTTTGGCTAATGATGCTAATATAATTTTTGGTTGTAAATTAAAGCTTCTTCCATTTTTAGTTGTTTTTGAGATTTCACTACTCCATACAAATTCAATTTCATGCATTCAACTCTATACAGTGTGATCCTCGATTGTGGCCCACTCCCTCATGATATTAGAGTTAAGTTGGTCGCTGAATGCCACTGATTTTATTGTGAGGTCTAACATTTTAACTTGTTCAAGATTTTTCATTGATTTTGGTTTTATAGGGCTTGGTGAGATTTTTCAAAAATCCATGCAAATCTACATACCCAGAGTTTCAAAGTGAAAAAAAGATAGTTTCATTGAATTTATAAGGTGGTAAAACTCTAGGAACGATTGTAAACATGACCTAGTTTTGTGACAATTATTTTTTGACTATTTTTGAAGGGTTTCAAGGCCATTTTTTGAATTCTGCAAATGATCATACATTCGTTGACTTTAAGGAAAACATATTACTTTGTTTGTCAAGAAGCCAAGTGGGTCTTTGTTGGTTTATGGAGAAATAACACAAAACTTGTAAATTTGAGGGTTTTCTAGTTCACCAGAACTTCCACCCATCACAGACAATTTTGATAATTGGAAAAATTTTCATAGCAGAAAAACAAGTCTGGGGGACATTTCCACCCTTCCAAGCACCTTCAATAGCCTTAAGTGGATTCTAACCCCTCGATGGACATTTTTGGGTCGATGAACATTTTCCCTTGCTCAAGCACGTATCAGGGTTTGCCTCTTACTTGAACATATACAAGTTTAGTCCCCTTTACGAGAACCTATTAGGTTTCATCTAGTGTTTATGCACCTTTCGGGTTTCAACCCTTGCTAGTGCACCCTTCAGACTCTAGCCCCTGCCTGAACATCCACTAAGCTCTGACCCCTATGCAAGCACCCTTCAGACTTTGCCCAATGCTTAGACTATCTATGGGTTTTTCTACTTGATTGAACACACCTCGAGATCTGCCACCTCCCTAAGTAGGGCTCAATTTCTATCCACCTTGTCCTTCGCTCTGTGATGGCCAAGTGGATGTCAAATTTGACACAGTTTAGGTCTTATCCCATGGTTACATGAGAGTTAATATCTTGGTCATAACCACTGAAGGGGGTTTAAATTTTCCTCAAAAAGTTGGGCCAAATTATTTGCACACTAATTTTTTTTATGCAAAGTGGAGATCATTATTTTTAGGGAGCAAAAAATATTCAAACTTCCATAACTTTCAGCTGATAGCTCCTTTTCAGGGACTATTTTTTTGGAAGTGTGAGTTTTTTCAATTCCTATGCATTTGTGATATTATCATGCCTTGTAAAGCTGAATCTTTGTATATTCAATAGGTTGCACATTCCTAGTCTTTCAGCACATCCAATTCAACAAACTTCTTTTCTGCACCATGGATTAAATTTCAATTTTGCTTCTTACACTATTCAACTATCATGAGTGGAAAGTCAAAGCACAAATATTTTTGATAAGAAAAGCTTTACAGTAAATCATAATGGGTACATAAAAAGAACCAACACTTGATACAGACAAGGTGAGGTGGTTTAACAAAAATGATGAAGCTTATGGTATATTATGCTTGTTTATATCTTCTGACTTGCTCTTTTATATTGAATCTACCACTAGTCCTAATGAAGTCTGGACCATATTAGAATTTTTTTTTATAATGTATGACATAATGAGAGGTCATGAGTTGGAGAATGAGCTCATCAATTTGAATTCAAATGATTGTGATATGATACATGACTTCTTCACAAAGTTCAAACCACTTTGGTTGCAACTGAAACTGTGTGGCTCTGACAAAAAAGATGATCAATTAATTATTTCCATCCTTGCCAAGTTGGAATCTAAATATTCTATCTTTGTTTCTACCTTCCATGCTACCAAGTGTACTGTTAGAACTACATGGACCATGCCATCCTTGGATGACTTTGCTGTTGATTTGACTCGGGAGCAAGACAAGCTTATTCAAATAGGTACACTGAAGTCATCTAAATTATATGTTTTAATTGTGAGTCATGACAAATAGAAGGCTTATGAGCATAAGGAGAAGAAATAAAACAAGAAGGACCCATAACAAAGAAAGGTTGGAAATATGATGCTAAGTCCAAAACATCAAAAGAGTCCTCTTCAGATGGGAAACCTAAGAAAGAGTGACTCACATGTACCTATTACTAGAAATATGGGTATAATGAATCCAAATGCATGAAGAACTAGATTGACCAACTCAGTAAGATGTTCGAGAAGCACAATATCAATGTTTATGATTCTTCCAATTAGAGTTCATTGGCACATGAGTCTTATAAGGCCATAGATGGTAAAAATGGCAAAGAAAATATCAAAGTACTTGTTATAGTTGCATCCCAACCTTCTATATAGGTAATTAACTCTGGTGAATCACACCACATGGCTTCATCATAGGACATGTTCTCATCCTTGGAGCCTTTTTCTATGGCTTCCATATTTTTGGGTGATGATACTTCCACATAAGTTAGTGGGAGAGGATATATTGAAGTGAGTGAAGAGATATTTCATGATGTTCTATGTGTTCCCTCTTTATCCACTAATCTCTTATCTATTTATCAGATCACTCACATCAGTTCAAGAAATAATGTTGAGTTCACACCCAATTCAATGGTCATTATAGAAGTAAAAAATGACTCCATTATTACATTTGGGAAAACAAATCACCAGTCATGATTGTATACTTTCCCACATTTTTCTCCTGATCAACCCTCTAATTCACTATTCACTCATTCAGATGGGGTGAGTAAATTATGACATGAGTGATTCAGCCATCTCAACTATCACTACCTGGAGTAACTCAGTCATTAAGACATGGTTTTTGGATTGGTATGAGTCAAGTTTTTTGATGGAGTTTTCCAAGGTTGCATGCTTGGTAAGCATTATGAATAAAAGTATGACAAGATTAAATCATGAATAGCTGAACAAATATTGAAGATTGTCCATAATGACACTGCTAGTCCATTTCCAAAACCTTCATTCAACAAGACTAAATACATGTTTACTATCATCATTGGCATTTTGAGGTACATTTGGGAATTTTTTCTTAAGCACAAAACATAGGTCTTTGATCATTTTTAGGACTTAAAGGCAATTGTAAAGAAACAATCAAGTAAAGCCATCAATATTTTACACATCGATAATGGTGGTGAGTATGCCATTAACCATTTTGAATAATTCTGGATTTCAGAGGGGATTGAACTGTAGTGTATAGTTCCATATAGTTCTCACCAAAATGGTGTTGTAGAGTGAAATAACATGTCCTTGAAGGAAATGGCCAACTGTATGCTACACTCCAAGTCTTTTGCATCTCAGTATTGGGTCGAGGTTATCAACTGTGTTTATTATATCTAAAACCTAGTTTCTCATAAATCATTGAAGGGAGTCAATCCTTTTGAAGCTTGTAGTGGTCAAAAATCTATAGTGAAGCAATTTTGAGTTTTTGGATCTCCTCCTCTGGCACACATTCCAAAGAAGAAACATAAGATAATGAACCTTAGTGTCAACCTTGCATCCTTGTTGGATATCCCGAGGATGTTAAGGGATACATGCTTCTCCATTCCACCACTCATGAGTTATTCATTGAAAGGAATGTTTGTTTTCAACAAAATCCTTCAAATTATGCACATGAACTTCTCCTCTTCCTTGGACACACTGGGATTTGGTGACAATTTTAATTATTCAGATCCATTTGAGCATCTTCATGATGATCTAGATTCTTATTCTAGTTTTGATGAGGAATCATCTCCTCCTTCTCCCAGAACATATTTAGAGGATGAGGAATCTCTTCCCAAATCTCTAAGGACCACTCCTCTTTAGGCTAGACAAACACTAAAAAGTGTTGGCCAATGGATTGGAGATCCATCAGACAACAATTGAACCTATCAAAATTCAAAACTACCCCACATGATTTCATTGCATCTATTTTTGATATGCAATAGTTTTTTAAGGCATCAGGCACTCTTGAGTGGGATACTACTATGTAAGAGGAGTATGGTTCATTACTGAGGAAAAACACTTGGAATTTAGTCCCTCTTCTTTGGAGAAGAAATTTTGTTCGATGTAGGTGGATATACTAAACAAAATTTGTAGTAGATGGGTGTATAGACAAGTTCAAAGCATGTTTGGTAGTAAAATGTTTTTCTCAAGTACTTGACATTGACTGTATTGAGATATTTGCCCTAGTATCCAAAATGAACTCAATTTGACTCACTCTCACCATTACCATAGCACATTGTTGGGATGTTCATGAAACGGATGTGAAGAGTGCTTTTCTTCATGGTGACCTCTAAGAGGAAATATGTACATAGAGTAACAATAAGTATTTGTAAAATATTCCTTCTTAGTTTACAAACTTCATAAATCTATCTATGGCCTTAAACAAGCTCCTTGAGCTTGGTATGCCAAGATGAAATCCTTTATTATTTTGGTTGGGTTCATCAGATGCCATTCATATTTGAATGTCTAAATTTTGTGATAGGATGATTCACTGTTGATTTTGGTTCTCTACATGGATGACCTATTGATCATAAAGAGTTCTTCATCTACCATCATAATAGTGAAAACTGCTTTGTTTGACAAGTTCTCAATGACTAACTTAAGCTTGTTGCACTACTTCCTTAGGATTGAAATTTATTAGTCTGACTCTAGGATCACTATTGCACAATCCAATTTTGCTCTTGATTTGCTTGTATGGTTTAACATGGTTGACTAAAATCCAACTTTGACTCTTTTTCTATCTGGTGTGAAGCTTGAGGTTGATTATCCATATCCTTTGGTTGGTGTTACCTCGTATTGAAAACTTATTGGCAGTATCATCTATATTATGCACACTAAACTTGATATTTCATATGTAATGGGTATGGTCTCTAAATTTATGTAGGACATATGAGCTACACTAGAAAACAACTAAGCAAATTAGCTACTACATTCAAGGTACTCATAATTTTGGTATCCACTATGGAGCATGCATTGACATCGACTTGATTGGTTATATAAATTTCGATTAGGCTGGTGATATTTAGAATCATAAGTCTATTTTAGGCTACAATTTCTCCCTTGGCTATATTTATTGACATATGTAATTTCATTGTGACTTGGGTATTGGAAAATTTTGTGATGAAGGCCTGGTCCTATCTATGGTTTTACACTACAACTCACAAATGGAACACCAATGAGGTGGAAACGACTGGGAAAATATGTTAAAAAGAAATGTTTGGAATGGAAATTTGGTAATTTGTGAGGAAGGCCTGGTCCTATCCATGGTCTTAGACTGCAAATCACAAATGAAATCCCTAAGGGGGAGTGGTTAGTGAACAAAACAATATTTCTTAAGGGGAAATATTAGGAGCATTGTAAATAAAAGAGGGAATGTAAAAATAACAATATAGGCATCTATGAGAAGATATTAGGAAACATGAGGCATAATAAGAGCATAGAAAAGACATTAGGTGACTAGTGACCATCAATATACAAAAGATACCTTGTTCACAATAAACACAAAGTTGTATATGTAAATAAGTGAGGTACTAAGATTGACACATGTTGATTGTTTAAACAAGGAAAGTAAAATGGACCCACCTTCCCACAAAATGTTATCCATTCCTTAGGACCTCTTACATATTTGTTGGTCTCTTGTGAAGATTGGGTACTTGTGTGAGAAAGTAGGTAACACTAAAAAGAAAATATTCTCCTTTTCTAATCTATTGACCTACCGTACCCCAATGGAATTCAACTCTATCATGAGGCCAACTATGGAGTTTTAAATTCAATTAGAAAAAGGAGATGTGATTTGAATCATGTCTTTTATTTTGATTTGAATTTTGAAATATTTAATGTTGCCTTTTGTATAATTTCCTTTTGTTTAAATGATTTGGTTTTTAAAATTTTATGGATTTTAAGATTCCTCATCCATACGGACTTGGAATAACCAACATGAGGGACAAAGTGATCATGAATAAGCCTTAGACTTTGGATAAAGGAATTTAAGTATTTGAAGAAATGACTAACTAAAACACTCAAGCTTAGCTATGAACCAGTATGTTATCTCAATTTTCAACCATGTGTATGCTTAGTTTGTGAAAGGAATTATAAGGGGATTAAAGGGATATCCAAGGTGGACTGGTAAAATGAGATTATAATGGGATGACTTATTTGCTAACTGATCACATGGTAAATAAGGATTACTAATGGGAACAAGGTTTTGTATAACCAAGTCACATTAATGATTATCTATGTTATAGAGATAAGGTAGCAAACAATCATGATAAAAGAACAAGACATCCATGGAAATACATGAACTCATAAAGATAAGTATGTAATCATGAAAAGAATCCATAATAAATCATAAGGAAAGAAAATGACACCATAGACAATATGTAATGTGAAATATAAAGAGCCATATAAGATAGATAAAGGAGGCAATAATTTGACACAGAATCAAATGATATATAAAGTCAGTAAATATAAAATTGGAGCACACATCCAATCTAAAATGAAGAAGAAAGTGAAGGAAGACCATGTTATGCTCATAAATACTGGTAAATTTGTCCACAAACATTATCCATAACATCTAATATATTTGTATGAAGTTGGATCCTAACTGTAACAAGGGTCTCATCGATCTTTAGTGAAAGCTAGAAAAATACCTCTTATCAAATCTCCTCAAAAAAATGTAGGCATGATTGAAGTATTGTGATCATGAGGGCCATTGTGCATAAGATACTTAGGAGAATAAATATGAATGGAATCTATGGGACATGAAGGAGTCACTAGTGGAGAAGGGACCACAGGTGAAGTAGGATCTATGGGTAAAGGAACCACAAGTGGAAAAACCATGGGGGATGAAGGGGGATCCTTATTACATGGGAAACTTGTGGGAGGAGGAATAATAGGCACATGATTGGTCATAATGTGATCCTAAATATGCCACTGGAAGATGCAGTAATAATCAGTGTGATGGGTACCATATTGGTGCCACAAATAATATACCTCTCCATATTTGGGAATATACTTAGGAAATAACTTGGGAAGAGGTATACACTTGTCTTTAGGCAGAGGAAGAGTAGGATGCAAAGTGTCAATTTATTATCAAAGCTTTCGATAATGGGTGGAAGAATGATTATCTGTGCCATGAAAGTAACATATATGCTTATTAGTAGACTTTGTGGGTGTACTAACAGAGGGAGTGTAAGCAAAATATGGGGAAGGCTAGTATAGTTTACAATCTTTAGTCCAATGATTGAAAAATCTACGAATGTCACAATATGATTGATCGACCCATTGGGTAGGCAGAGGAGCAAGTTATAATAAAATAAGCAAGGCATCACCAAGGGGAGGTGGGGCTGGTGGAGAGATAGAATCAAAAGTAGGAAGAGACTCAGCTAAAGGTAGAGCATGACTAGGATCTGAAGTAGGCTCAACTAAAGGAGGAGCAAGATACATAAAGGGATTAAGGACAGTAGCAAGCATCTCAAGGGGAAGCAGGGTATAAGGATCTTGGCACCTAGCAAAGTGATAAGGTCCAGTCATAACATGATCCATAAGCATGCTCCTAAGAGGTTCTTAAAAAATTTGAGGTGTGTCATGTGAATGCACCATATCTACCCTACGAACAAGAGGAATAATTTTAAAATTAAGAACTATATAATATAGAAAGTGATAAGATAAACATAAAGACTAAAATAAATAAAAATGATAACAAAAGATCTCAACATTTCTAGCCTAAACAAGACTTTCTAGAAATGGGTCATCTAAAGTATAACCATCATCATAGTTAGGTGTATGAAAATCAATTATGTAGGTAGGTATGTGATGCAGGAGCATCTACAATAGCACCATGGAGGACTAGTTGAACATGCAAATTCAAATGATATTTCAAATTTTGGTTTTCCCTCCAAATTCTTGTTTATAATTCAAAATTTTATCTTGAAAGTAAAATGTAATTATCAAAAGTGAAAATTGAAAAGGTGGAAAAATGATGGTTAGGCTGTTGAGGAAATAGGGGAAAAATGGTTGAAACCATTTTCAACCTTAGTAAATTGTTAAAACTTAAAAACAGTCTTTTGTTTGCCTTAAGCCCAATTTGGGCGTATAAGTTGGAAGAGAGATAGTTGAAAAGAAAGAAAACAAAGAAGAATTCAAAAAAAGAGAAAGAAGGAGAAGAGGAGAAGAGAGGATGAGAGGGGCATAGAAGTGAAGAAGGATAGAGAGGAAAAGCCCTCTCATTCAAGGGAAAGAAGATAGAATGAAGAGAAGAGAAGAGAAATAGTGAGGGAGGACCTCACTCAAGAAATGTTGAAGGAAAGAGAAGGAGCAGTAAAGAATGTATGAAGGAGAAAGCAAGGCTTTGAAAGCCATGGAACATTGATATTTAATTGTAAGTTTCTTATTTGATCTATGAAAGAATGAATGTTTTGCTTCATGTGATTAGGTTATGAAAATTCTGGTGATAGGCCTATATGTATATGTGTATGTGAATGTGTATGATGGTTTTATATAGAACAAAGAAGAAAAAATAGTTATTTTATATGTGGAAACAAGTTGAATTTAGTATCATTGTGACCAAGAGGTCTTAGAAATCTTTTAAAGCTTAAGAAGCCTAAACAAGCCTAAACAGGGTATTCAGGCCTGTATGTTACAGCCCACTGTCTAAGGAAAAACCCATGTGAAAATGGTTCCATGAAGTTCATAATGGTATGAAGACAGGTCTATAAGGCAATTATAAATATAAATGAAGAGGAAACAGGCTTTTAAACCCCTTTAATGTCTTAAAAACTCCATAGTTGGAATTCAGGCCTGTAGGTGGCAATATACAGTCAGTGATAAGACATTGAATGTTTTGCATAGTAGATTGATTGTTAAACTCATCCCTTGATATGAGTATGTGAATGGGGGGGATAATTTAGATGTTTACATGTTTGTATATCACCTTGAAATGCCTATGGACCATTGGGTTTAATAAGACAAACATGAACCCTGCTGACTGTCATGAAAATACAGTCAAAGACAATTGAAATGTTAAGTATTGGAAGGTACAGAAGGTTGTTATGAATAGGAGGATTATTGGAGGAGGTGTAGGGGCTTAATAAAGACCCTAGACAATTGGTTTGAGCCCTTTAAACATGCTAAAACACGCCCAGCAAAATTAATTAGCTCCCAGCCTGTGACTGTCCAAGGGAAAATCCTGAATTAGCTTCTAGCTCTCAAAATGAGTTTTAATGATTGAAACCTCTTGAAACTTTGCAATATGAACCATGAAGGTGTTAGAAAACTTTTTTAAGTGTTTTGAAGGTTATACAGTATGGAGAGGTATGGAAAAGAACAATTTCCAAGTGGATCCTAGGTGTATGTGAAGGAAAGAGCATAGACCAATATAGGAAAAGTGAATTTCTCCAAAGAAGTGCACTAAAAAATGATTTATTAACCTGTAAAAAGATAATGGGTATCTGGAATGATGCTTGGTTTTCTTAGAAAGTCCGTACATCACTATGGACAAGGGGTTTTGCACTAAAGGAGGGCTAATTAGAACATGGCCTAAAGAAGAAAGTACAATTATGTACAAAGCAACCTCAAGAGATTTTTTAGTATGTTTTAGAAGGGATTAATGGGTATCTAGAAATGGTTTAAATTTCATGATTGAGTTAACTGACAAAGAGTTATGGCCAATAAACATGGAAAATAGGGCTACAAGGAATGAATGATCTAGATAGGTCTGTATCAGTTTGTTGATGGTTTTAGAGCAGTGTAAGGACAGGTTACATCAGTATGATCTTATCATCAGAGGTGGTGTGATGAATAGAGTGTTGAGTCTTAGTTAAGACTACATGTATATCATCACCAGGTGGTTGATGGGAACACATCTTCAAAGATGGTGAAAGCTAGGAAATGAGATGAGGAGAGAGATCAAAATTTTTTATCTTGAGGTTGATCTCATTTGGTTCATCATCATCAAAAACTAAAATTTTAGGTGGCATTGATCCAAAACTCAGAATTTCTGGTTGATAAATATTTCAATAGCATAGAAATAACACAATAATAATGAATTCTCTAAGAAGAGATGTAGTATTACTCAAGATCACAATACAAATATATGCTTATCTCTAGGAAGAGATGTCTGTCTTCACATTTCGGGTTACCTCTTCATTAATACAAATTTTGAAAGCATGGGGAGGATGTGGAAGGTCACCAATCTTGAGGGAGATTAAGTGGTTCAACTTCCAAGATTTAAAACAATACAAAATTTAAGGAATTACTATTTTTAGAAACTTACTATTTTTAGACTGCACTAATAAATTTAAAATTTGGGGCACTTCCATTGGGTTTTTAGGGGTAAAAATTCATTGAGAAAATATCAATGCCATCTCATGATGTTTTTCTCATTCTTATCTTTCCAACGGTTCAAACGGCAAGTCAATTGGAGCTACGGTGCAAAAGTTATGGCTCCCAAAAGTTCTGTCAGCAATTGGAGTGGAACTGTCACCCGAATTATCACCTAAATTGTTGCTCGGATCAGGTATATTATTGATGAGTTTTGGGTGACCATGATAACCTTGTGTAGAGTTGACAGGGAAATTAAAATGTTGAGATTCTTAGAATGGATCACTCAACAAGGGTCCTAGGGTTGGAATTTTCAATACACCATGGTCTTGGAATTGTTCAAAATTCCAAGGGTTAGTGTCACCTTGAATCCTGTAGATAACACCATTGGGAGGAAACTTGACAAACTGGTAGACATAATAATTGACAAACCTCATATGATGATTCCATGACCTACCAAGTAAGATGTTATAGGAGAGGGAAAAATTGAAGATCATAACCTTCACTCAAATAATGACAAGTGGGATGGTAATAGGGAGCCATACATAACCTAAGGGACACATTCACCTTCAATCATAACCTTGACACATGTTTCATAATGAATTAAGATTACACTCAGAGTATTGAAGGGTTTTAATGAAGTCAAGAGAGGCAAAATAAGTACCTAAACCCTTATTAATCAAAACACGCTTGAGTTGGATGTCACTGATTTGAATGCTTATAAAGAGGGGAGGATCATATGCAAGAAGTAGAATCTCATCTGGATTAATAGAAGCAATAGGAAATTTGATAAAGAGAGAAGTGTCCATTGTTTTGTCAACATGTATAGACGTCTCTTCACATTATTTTAAGATGCTATCTTCTGAACTAAATAAGGTCGATTCACATCCTACTAGGGGAGGGCAAGGGATGTTTATTTCAAATAAGAGTTGCATAAGGTAGTTGCGATGATGCATAGATCTCTGCATGAGTTCAAGAAAGGGAATTTGAGATGAGAGATCAATAAGCTCCATGATAGGGTCCCATTCATCATAACCCATGATTGGACTACTGGATAGAGGTGCGTAATGTTGGAGGAGCTCCTCAGAAAGAGGATTAGAAGTGCATGCAAATTTGTGTTGATAAGATGTGGTGGGTTTAGTTTGGGGATAAATTGGTTGATTGTCTTGAGAGGATGGGGTAGTTGATTTAGGTTTATCTTGTGATAGATTTGAATAAGTGGTATTATAAGGTTGAATATTATCAGTGATGGGTAAAGAGGTTGGAAAAATTATAGAAATGGTAAGAGAGGTGTTATCTAATGGAGGTGTTGGAATTTGGTCATCAAAAGAGTTAAGGTACTCTTGCCCAACTTTGTGAGGTGAGTTGGGGAAGAATCCTAGATAACACAAAAAGTATGAGATGATTGGTGCATGTGGATAGGATGAGAATAAATGAAAGCAACTACCCTTCACATATTAGTCATATTTATGACATTCTCTTCTAGAGTGTGGTATGTAAGATTGTCAATGTTATTGGTGTAAGGAGTAGGCTTATCATTATTATCTTGATGGTTAGGAAGATGATCTTTGTAAATGGATAGATGGACATTAGCCTAGTTCAGATATTTATTTTTAATTTGTGTCTCACGAGTTTTGAATGCAATGTCATAGGCTTGTTGACATTTATGAATGAGGGAATCATGATCAAAATTTAGACCAAGGAGGAAATCCATATCTTAGTTATGCAATTGCCTATAAGTCTCATGAGAGTGACCCCAACTAGAATGAAACCAACATAATCTATTTAGATCATACCATGATTTCATGGGGTGAGTGGGATCAAGTTCTTATGGAAGAGGCCCTAGTAGACACTTTTGGAGTTCCACTAAGGATAATGACTTATGAACATTGATGTTGTTTATTTGAGAAAATTAAGGATTAGGGGTTTGGTTGAAAGGGGAAGCTTGTTTAGGAGCAGGGTTAGGAGTAATATCTTGAATATTATGAATGGTATCATAAGAATTAGTGACACCATCAGTAGTAGCATGATGATTTTTATGTTTGATGAGCATGTGGGTTCCCAAAGGAGGTTGGGATGGCTCAAACTAACTCATGATAAAATTTTGGTGCTTGGCTTGGTCAAGAGATGCTTCTAAAGTTCATGGAGAGAGAGAGTCCTAACTTGATATTTTATCTTAGGATAGAGAGTATTGGTGAATAGATGAAAGAGGTTATCATCTGCCATGTTGTGTTCACACTTATTAGATAGGGTCTCCCATTGTTTGATGAAAACTTGTGTTGTTTCAATCTCAAGTTGTTTGCAATTAATAAAATGAGCCAAAGTATTCTCAGGTAGGTCACTAGTTTAAAACTCTTGTACTAGAGCGTTAACTATATCTTCAAAAATAGTGATGGAATGAGACTTGAGTTGATTATACCAATCTAAAGTGTCTTCGGAGATGGTTTTTTCTAAGAGCTTGGTAGAAGCAAAAGTGCTTAACGTGACCCAATCTTTGTATATATTTATAATTATTTTTAAATGTAAGGTAAGATTAGTAGTTTCATTGTAACTAATGGGAGGGGTGATACCTCCTATATCTGTGTTGGCAATTTGAGGCATAAGAGGCTTATTTTGAAGATGTTTAATCATTTTTTTCACAAGAGGTGGTTGGGGAGTAAGGTTGCCATGGGAATCCCTAAGGTGGGTTGGGGGGCATTTTTATTGTGCACTCCCCATGGAATCTATTGAGGTTGATTTTGGAGGTGAATAAGGTGATTTTTCATTTGTATCATTTAGTTGGCATTATTTGCTTAGAAAGTGTTCATTTGGTTAATGGTTCATAATAAAATTTGATTGGTTTGAGTGGTGTTTTGATTAGCGTGTATAGAATGCAAAGCATTAACATTAGTATTAGTGGATTGGGTACCACTTTGAGTAGTGGCACACATGACACTAGTGGCTTGAGAGGCATTGGTAAAAAAAGAGGCACTAGTGGCATGATTAGAATGTGTTGCAAAAGATGTACTAACAAAAGGATTAGAATAAAAAATCACTAGTGGCATGATTACCATTGTTAGAAAATGAGCACTAGTGGAGTGATTAAAAAGGGTGGGTCTTGGAAAATACCCACTAGATGTTGAACCTACCATGTTAGTAGATATACTTTACATGGAAGTATAATAAATCAAGGAAGAAGAGGTCATAGTATGAGATGGGGTCAAAAGAGAAGGAAGAGGTTGAGAAGCAAATAATCTATTGCTCCCAAATCTATGTGAGAATATGGGGGAAGGTGAATGGGGTTATTCTTCTTGACCACTTATCATAAGGTTGCAAATATTGGAATGGTCTTTTCTTTGATGTTGACAAAATTCATTAATGAAGAAAAACATTTCCAGAGTATAATCTAATTCAGACTAATCTTCTAAGGATAATAGAGGGTTATGAACTGAAGATGCATGATGGGGGGTCCTATAATTTATAATGCGAGTGGCTACATGCACATTAGTTTCATCTAAAGTTGAAGCCATAATATGTTTATAGAAAAACCTATTGGGATTGGTAAAGTTCATCATATTTGTTGAGTTCAACTCTATGTTGTCCTCAAACAGGAAGGGCATGATGAGAGAAAAATGCTAAGAAGGATGATGATGATGCAAAGATAAAGTCAAAAAAAGGACACAGAGTCGAATTAATCGACTGTATTCTATAAAACAATAGATAAATAAGAATACATAGTCATTTAGGTTGACTATGTATTGTAGAGAGGAAAGCTAAACAAGCTGATAAGGATACATAATCATTCAGTTTGACTGTGTACTACTGAATAGAGAACTGATTAGGGGGATAAGAATACATAGTTGTCAAGACTGAATGTGTAATATTGGCAAGAAGGTAAAACATAATATTTAAGAGACTGTATCAACCAAGACAATAGTGTTCTAAAATATGGAATTTTTTTTTCAAGATATTTTAAATCAAGAATGAAAGCAAACACACAAACTGTTAGGATTGTGGAGCTAAAAGCTTCACTGATGCAGACACGGAGGAGGTTGCAGGAGAGTTGCTGAGTGTCAGAGACACCGGCGTCGGTCAGGCCAACCGACGTCGGCAGGATAGGGCAGGAAGGCAACCGACGTCGGTCAGAGATCGGCCGGCGTCGGCGACCCCCGGGCGGACAGGGACCGGTGTCGGTCGCCTGTGTGGTTCGGACTGCGTTTATTATGGGCAGTTAGCTAACGAACCAAGTGTTTGCATGATCAGGGCTAATTATAGACTGAGAGCTGCGGATCTAATTATTGTAATTAGATGTCTAATTATTGTTTGGATGAGATCTATATAATAGACTCATGGTTGTATTGGAAAAATGTGCTAGGGAGTAAGAGAGCATAATTATAAGCTCCTTCTGTGTGTGAGGTAGAGCAATGGTGCGTTCCTCCTAGTGCCTCAGTACCAGGGGTGTTGGTGCTGGATTGGAGAGCCAGCTGGGTTCTTCAGGAGTGTAGGATCTTGGTCACAGTTGTATGGCCTATATAGGAGATCTACATGGTAAGTAAGATCGTTGATCTGCAGGTGTATGTGTGTGCAAGGTCGAGGTTCACAGGTGAGCAGAACCGTTGTTTGATTTGCAGGTGTGCAAGGTCATATAGACAGCAACACAACAGGGAGCAGTATCAGGCAAGATCTACTTGGAGTACAGGTGTGTACTCGGATAGAGCAAGAGGAAGGCAAGGGAGTTCCTTCCATAAGTATGGTCTGTTGAATTGCAGGTTGTTGCAGATTCATGGGAGATCTACTTGAAGTACCTTGAGTACTTGTGGAGCACGTGGAGTGCTTGTGGAGTGCGTGGAGCACTTGTGGTGTGCGTGGAGCACGGGAGGTGAACACCGACTCTGTATTTGAGTTGGGTGTTGGGACCTGAGAGGGAGAGCTTTGGGGAGGAGAATTACTGTTCACTTGAGGTGTGGGAAACCTCTGTAAGGTGGTGGAGAAGAAGTGGCATCTTCTTTATTGTATTCTTTTCTGTATAAAGTGTTAATACAATTTGTGTATTGTCTCTCATATCATGTGTTATTCTGAATTCTAGTTACTTGGTGAATCTGGTTAATTTCCGCATATTAAGTTGCTTGGTTTGGTAATCAAATTGTGTGCTTCCGGTTTATTCTCCCAACAAGTGGTATCAGAGCAAGGTTGTTGGCTCATAGCTTGATACCAACAAGTGGTATCAGAGCTAAGGTTGGAGGAAGCAGGTTTTGTGTTTGGTTACAGGGCACTCTCAGGGGTTTCTGATCGAGTGGGAGTAGAGCAACAGTAGATCAAAGTAAGCTAAGAATGGAGGAGTTGAAAAGCACAGATGGTAACTCACGGTCCTGTGGAAAGAAAGAGCAGGTAAAAGATTATTGTTGGTTGGTAGCAGATCAGCATGAAGAAACTGAAGAAGTAGATGTTGCAGGTGTTATTGCACAAGATGTTCTTGGAGGTTTCTTGGATAAAGTTGAATCTTGGATAAAAGATTCGGTTGCCTCTTTCCATGCAACCCTAGGTAGAGGAGCTGGTGAGCCTTGCCAAAGAATTGGCAAAGGGGAAGTGAAGCTGAAATTGCAGGCGGCCAACACACAGGTGTTGATGAAGGTCATGCAGGTCCCAGGTTTGGAGATATGGCTAATTTCTTCAGAAAGATTGGGTGATGAGAGATGCACAAGAACTCTCACAGTGGATGCACTTGAATTAGCTGGTGGTAAGAAAACAGGTATCCTTTATCTACTTGTTTATATTACTGATTCTTCTTTTGTTGCGGAGACATGGCTTCGTAGGCTTGGTCACATGAGTAGGAAGGAGATGCATGTTCTTAAGCGGAAGACAGATATATTTGACAGGCTTAAGAACTGGAAAGCCTTGGTGTTTATGGAGGAGATGGCGAACAGAACCCAGTGGATGTGGCTGGATACTTCTGAGCAGGGCAGTTTGGACATGGGTTTTGATTCAAAGAAGCTCGCGGGTAAAAATTCATCACTCACAGGCGAACACAGGTACCGATGTCGGTCAGGAGGAACCGGCGTCGAACAGATAGGTGCCGATGTCGGTCATGTGCAGACCGAAGCCGGCGATGTCGGGCAGGGTAAGACCGACGTCGGTCAGGAGACCGACGTCGGCAGTATGTAAGACCGATGTCGGTCAGAGGATCGACGTCGGCAGCAGGGACACCAGCGCTGGCAGGTTGGTAGTCAGGTACAGACGCATGGAACCGACGTCGGTCAGATGCAGACTGCGGAGTGACCGAGGTCGGTCACTGTAACGAATTTTGGGTGGACAGCAAGCTGTCAAGGAGTCTCAAACACCCATACGGAGGACTGAAGGCGTAAGTAGGCCCTCAAATTTGTTGTTCCTCTTCTTTATACATGTTGCTGATTGTAGAGCAGGAAGGATCCAAGAAACAGGTGTGAGCTTGGCATGGATGAGGATGTGATTCCTTGGAGGAGAACCAGACAGGTGTGTTTTGGTAGAGATGCCAGCAGGTATGAAAGCACAGAGACAAACGGATACCTTAGTAGAAGAATAGAGAGAACGGATACGTGAGACGGAAGATCAGGGATATGGTCTTGAGGAGCTGTAGGACAGTGGTACAGGTTTTGACAGGTGGAGGACGAAGCATGGCTTCAGTCAGTGTCAGGATAACTACTGTGGTTTTGCCTTACCAGGGAGATGATGAGTCATGACATCATTCTGTTGCTGTATGTGGATAGTATGCTAGCTAGCAGGGGTGTACATACAGGGTTTTGCTGAGCTAAGGGTAAGATTAGTTCAGTGGCATGTCAGGAGGAGTTTGGAGCAGCAGAATTCTTTGACATGGGAGACATGGAGATCACAGGTTGATTTTGTCTCGAGTGGGAGCTGATGTGAATCAGGTGTTGGCGAGGTTCGGGATGCAGAACTGGAGCACACTAAGGGCTGGACAGGTACAGTGTCCAAAATCACATGAGGTTTGGTATAGACCTGAGTATTCCCATGCAGTGGGAGCTGTCAGAGTTAGGAGCCAATTCAGGGAAGTGGGTTCTCAGGTTTTTTGAGAGGGACCGGCAGCAGGTGTTGCTATGCAGGGTCAGGACTTCACTACAGGTGTTGTAGGTTCAGATGTGGCAGGTTACTCGGATGACAGGTGGTACACCACGGGATGTGTGGTGGGTTGTCTTCAGGTGGGAGCTTGAAGAGGAATACAAACCAGGAAACAGATTAGACAGAGTACAGGTACAGGTACAGTGCAACTGTTTATCTCCAAGTGGGAGATTGTTAGGATTGTGGAGCTAAAAGCTTCACTGATCCAGACACGGAGGAGGTTGCAAGAGAGTTGCTGAGTGTCGGAGACACCGGCGTCGGTCAGGCCAACCGACGTCGGCAGGATAGGGCAGGAAGGCAACCGACGTCGGTCAGAGATCGGCTGGCGTCGGTGACCCCCAGGCAGACAGGGACCGGCATCGGTCGCCTGTGTGGTTCGGACTGCATTTATTACGGGCAGTTAGCTAACGAACCAAGTGTTTGCATGATCAGGGCTAATTATAGACTGAGAGCTGCGGATCTAATTATTGTAATTATATGTCTAATTATTGTTTGGATGAGATCTATATAATAGACTCATGGTTGTATTGGAAAAGTGTGCTAGGGAGTAAGAGAGAATAATTATAAGCTCCTTCTGTGTGTGAGGTAGAGCAATGGTGCGTTCCTCCTAGTGCCTCAGTACCAGGGGTGTTGGTGCTGGATTGGAGAGCCAGCTGGGTTCTTCAAGAGTGTAGGATCTTGGTCACAGTTGTATGGCCTATATAGGAGATCTACATGGTAAGTAAGATCGTTGATCTGCAGGTGTATGTGTGTGCAAGTTCGAGGTTCATAGGTGAGCAGAACCGTTGTTTGATTTGCAGGTGTGCAAGGTCATATAAACAGCAACACAACAGGGAGCAGTATCAGGCAGGATCTACTTGGAGTACAGGTGTGTACTCGGATAGAGCAAGAGGAAGGCAAGGGAGTTCCTTCCATAAGTATGGTCTGTTGAATTGCAGGTTGTTGCAGATTCATGGGAGATCTACTTGAAGTACCTTGAGTACTTGTGGAGCACGTGGAGTGCTTGTGGAGTGCGTGGAGCACTTGTGGTGTGTGTGGAGCACGGGAGGTGAACACCAACTCTGTATTTGAGTTGGGTGTTGGGACCTGAGAGGGAGAGCTTTGGGGAGGAGAATTACTGTTCACTTGAGGTGTGGGAAACCTCTGTAAGGTGGTGGAGAAGAAGTGGCATCTTCTTTATTGTATTCTTTTCTGTATAAAGTGTTAATACAATTTGTGTATTGTCTCTCATATCATGTGTTATTCTGAATTCTAGTTACTTGGTGAATCTGGTTAATTTCCGCATATTAGTTGCTTGGTTTGGTAATCAAATTGTGTGCTTCTGGTTTATCTCCCAACACAAACAATTGGATCAATGTGATTGATCCAATCAGGGCACACAACACAAACTTTACATCAATGCTGGTTAATGAAAGTTTTGAAATACAACACACAATGATCAAAGAGCAAGCAATCAATTGAAAAGTAAATCCTAACTAATTGGTCACCCTACATGTTATTAGATTATTAGAAAGTTTTTAATTTAATGTGATAGGAAAGTTGGCTGAAATAGAGAACTAGAAAGTAGTCTAAAGTTGGTTTCAGGATGTTTGGAATGAAAGGGATCTGCATTTTCAATGGTACTGGTTCATTATTGGGGCCTGCCCCCTCATTTCATAATACTAGAACAATAAAGGTATTGGGGCTTTGCCAATATATACCATTAATCACATATTTATACTTAGCTAGAAAACCAAGTTGACTTCTCCTTTGGTGATGAAATCTAAGTAGGTAGGCCTTGGGAAGACAAATGTTTAAATACTTTTTGAATGTTAAGTGGTTTGGTAGCGTGTGCAAAAGATTAAAATAGTGTAACTAAAATGGAAACTTGAAAATCCACCTATTTAGACTATGTGAGTTACTCTAAGCATGTAAACAATTGAAAAAAATGTGAATTAATTACTAGTAAATACATGTTAATTCCTTGATTAAGAATAGTTTAGAGTTGGTTCAATCAACACTGTATAAAAATAATACATAATAGAGTCAACTAGGTTGCTATTATTCTACAAAATCAAGGTCTTTAAGAACAAAGTTGAATAGGTTGACTGTATCTCTCAGACATAAGACAAACTATAGAACTAAGTCAACTAGGTCAACCTAGTTAGCTATATTTTTGCAGTTTTGAAGACTAATAACTTGTGAAAAACAAAACTAAAATATGAAATAAAATGATAAAGAGATGATAAAGGAACTTGGTGGGATTGAAGATGTTTTATATTGCAAATTTTTATGCTATAGTTCTTAATTGCTGCTTTCAAATTTTGTAAACTGGGCTAATTGGTTTGACCAAGTTCTATAAAACCTTATATATTGAAGAAGAATAATGAACATAGTCAACCTATTCAATAGTGTTTATTAACATGTCTGTTGATAAAATAAAATAGCATATAGAGTTGACCTATTTGATAGTTTATGATAATCTAGAACTGAAGAAGAATATTGTGTTGAACTACTCAATCTAGTAACTTATGGTTGATGAACAATTGTACAGGAAAAACATAGTCATTTTGAAGTAATTATGTGTTACACTTACACATAAAAAGTTAGAACTATACCGACTAGTTCAATACATTACTAAACATATAAAAAAATATAATAAAATGATAAAAATGATGGCATGAAATAAAAATTGCAAGGGTTAGATTCATGGGGCGTTCACCAAAATATATGTAAAGGAAAATACAATTGATCTATAAATCAATCCTAGCTCGAAGAAGATAAATCCTACTTACACTTATGATTATTGATACATTATATATTTAGGGTCATGACTAAGATAGATCTGCTAGACCTAGCCAAGGGATATCTTACCACAATAATATCACTAGGGAGGGTTTCAAAGCTTCTAATTAAGTAAAACTATGCAATAACCCTAACTAGGTTCTATGTTTTCATATTCACTAATGTACAAAATATAAAATAAAAGTAAAAGTCTAATATTGTGCTCACCAAAGCTTGCGGCACAAAGTGGGGTTAATAAACATTAAAAGTAAACATGCTTAGAAGACATATACTTACATCAATGTATACAAAATCCTAATGCATGGGAGATAATTACAAATGCAAATCTATCTAATCTTACAAAGGAAGAACAAATTTAGGAATACTTACTTTTGAAGATGAACCTATCGAGCCTCAATGTCTCCCTTGGTCAAGGTGATTCGCAAGAGGTTGTTATGGTATGTAAGGATGACAAGGATAAATCAGATCTAGGATACACAACTTATCAATGCATCCAAAAGGCTTATCCAAAAGATAAGATCCATATCTCCAAAGAAAGCAAAGAAACCCTAAGCTATGGTCCTCAAGTAGAATGGTGGATAACTAGATGCGCAATATATATCTCTTCTTCTCTTCTCTTCTTAATAAATGATGAAATGAGTATGTATATATAGATGAATCTAACCCTAATCCTTTTTAAAAGTTTATCTGATAGAGTTTGCCTAATCAACTCTATATTGTTATTGACAAAACTTATTTAGGGTAAAGGTCAGCCCTTGGTCAACCCAGACGAGGACCTAATTTGATTTTGTTAATAAAGATATAGAGTTGATTGGGATGACACTATCTATTAAAATTTTGGAAAGGATTAGGGTTAGATTCAACTATATATACACACACTCATTTCATCATTTATTAGGAAGAGAAGAAGATAATATATATATATTATGCATCTACTTATCCACCATTCTACTTAAGGAGCATAGTTTAAGGTTCTAATAATTTCTTTGGAGATATGGCTATTTTCTTATGGATAAGTCTTTTGAATGCATTGATAGGTTATGTATCCTAGGGTTGATTTATCCTTGTCATCTTTACATACCATAACAACCTCTTACAAATCACCTTGGCCAAGGGAAAGATTAAGGCTAGAAAAGTTTGTCTTCAAAAGTAAGTATTCCTAACTTTGTTCCTCCTTCATAAGAGTAGATAAATATGCATTTGTACTTATTTCCCATGAATTAGTATTCCTTATAAATTGATGTGAGTATATGTCTTCTATGCATGTTTACTTTTAATGTTTATTACCCCTACTTTGTGTCATAATATTTGGTGATCACTAGGTTAGATTTTTAATTTGCTTTTGTCATTTGTACATTAGTGAATATGAAAACATAGGACTTAGTTAGAATTATTGCATATGTTTGCATGATTGGAGGCTTTGTAACCCTCCCTGGTGATATTAGTGTGGTAAGATATCCTTTGGCTAGGTCTAGTGGATCCATCTTGGTCATGAACCTAAATATGTAATGTATCAACAATCAAAAGTGTAAGTAGGATTTATTTTTTTTTGAGCTAGGATTGATTTGTAGATTAGTTGCATTTCCCTTTACATACACACTAGACCTGATATTTCATATGCAATGGGTATGGTCTCTAAATTTATGCAGGAACTATGAGCTACAATAAAAAGCAACTAAGCAAAATATCTACTATATTTAGGGTACTCATAGTTTTGGTATCCACTATGGAGCAATCATTAACATCGACTTGATTGGTTATAGAGATTTAGATTGGGTTGGTAATATTTAGAATCATAAGTCTACTTTAAACTATAGATTTTCCCTTGGTTTAAATCTAATTAGTTGGTCAAGCAAGAAGTAGAATGTTATCGCTTTATCTTATACTGAAGTAGAGTATAGAAGAGATGTTAATGCTATCAATAAATCTATTTGGCTTCAAGGGATTCTCACTAAGGTTAATATCCAATTTTGATGAACAACATTCATTTTCTACAACAACCAAAGCACAATCCATATCTACAAGAATTTGGTCCTTCATCAACACACCAAACATATTGAGAATCATATGCATTTCATTTTGGAGCTCATCTATGAGCAAGTCTTTGATCTCCACTATATCTAGACAACATAATAAATTGTTGATATATTTACCAAACCCTTCACTGAGAGCAAGTATCTTCATTTGCATGTTCTTTTTTGGGTTTGAGTAGCTCTAAATTCTTCCTCCTCTAGGATATCATCTCTATGTACTTGGGTAACTCATCATAACTTTGTGTTAGGACCCAATTATTCTACCCACCTAAGCTATGCTCAAAGGAGGGCGTTAGTGTAGGGTTTTTCCCACTATGTGGTCTTACCTACATGGTCTAATTATCTTGCTTAGTTTAATAATAGGTCATTAGGGGAAATATATTTTAAATCATTTTCTAATTATGAGTTGAGTTAATTACCTTTTTAAGTGACATAATTCCTCACTATATAATGCACCTTGATATGTAATTTTTTGGCTAATGATGCTAATACAATTTTTTGTTGTGAAGATAAGCTTATTCCATTTTGAGCTGTTCTTTGGATTTCACTACTCCATACAGATTCAAACTTCATGCATTCGACCCTTTCCAGTCCAATCCTCGATTGTGGCCCATTCCATCAAAAATGTATAAATGTTTTTGAAATATTTATTTATAGATTATATGATGACTATAACTAATATACAATGATAGATGGTGATATAGCAAAGCAAAACATATGTTGCTAAATTAACAAAAAATATGAAAATGTCTTAAAGTATACAAATAAATTATGCTTTCTAAAACACATGTCTTTTCCATATCATTGATAGTATGTGAATCTAATAAATCATCATTTTATAAATCTTAATGAATATCCTAGTGCATATATATATATACCATCAAATTCATATTTCTATGTGGATCTATCATGGGGTGATTGTGTATTTTTAAGCATTATTATATATGCATGATCATTAGACATTCCTTACTTGGGTATCCATTTAAAGTTATGTTGGGATTTAACTTGAGCCACCTTGGGGTGTATTATACTTTGTAGTGATTGTGTTCCATCCCATTGAATTGTAATAATGTTACCTTGATATTCAAATTACACATAATAATGTGTACTAGAGAGGGTTGCTTTCATATGATGTATCTATGGAATTTCACGTATAAAATTGTATTTCTCCATAGTAAGCATCACATAAAATGGCATAGAAATTGTCTTAAGACCAATTATAGTAGGTAATACAATAGATCCAAAGGGTTAGGATTCAATAGAAGCATATCCATGAATAAATGGAGATACAATAGTTAAAGCATCTGAACTAAACCCAAGTGTAGCGAAAAAGTCAACTGTGCATGTATGAAGTTGTGCCTTATTATCAATCATGAATACATATCTTTGCTTTTTGGTTTAAAAAATTATGCTTTAAGGTTAATTACACTACACAAAACTCATCAAAACTAAGGTATAAGAGAGATACAAATAAATAAATAAATAAAATAATAGTAATTAGATCTATCTTAATGCCTAAAATAGAAACAAAAAGTATAATTGAACTATGAAAAATCAATGACAATGAAAGTTATGATAAAGAGAGAAAAGTAATTGAAACATACACACCTGGGTTCTAATAGTGCTTATAAATTCTAAAAGGAAAGTCCTAAATATTTGTATATATACAAATAATAAATTAGAGTGCTTTGTGAAGATTAAAAAAATTATGGGACCCATGAATGTGGTTGACCAAAATCATAAAATTGAACGTGATAAATTTCCTTCGAATATCATAACCTATTGCAAATGTGGCAATTTTGAATTTTGACTTCTAAATTTTTTTTGGGATATTTTATTATGAGTAGATGAACATGATTCCTTTTTCATATTTACAAATTGGTTTGAGAAATTTTTAGAATCAAATCTCTTCTTAAAGTAACCTTAATTCATTAGAATCATGTATCACATCCAAAGACTAAATAAATATGCAGTCAAGTGGCCTAAAACCCCTTGAGGGTTATAGATACATATTGTAGTGTTGTGAATCAAGGTGCAATGTAGTTCTAGTGCTTGTGAGTGTCCCCAACCCAAGTGAGAGAAATGAATTCACCTTCTCTTCCTATATAATACATAAGCTTCTCTTTGGACTTCTTTTGGTACAAGTGTATAAAAATGAAACCCTTAAAATCAATTAAGTATTGAAGACCTGAATAATCTTGATAATGCATCTAAGACTTATGAAACATGAATTAATACGTGTTATTGAAGTTTTCTTGGAGTCTTTGTATATATAGGCTTATCAAACTAAATTAATGACATATTAGTGCACAAAATGACCCCAAAAAGTGATAAAATTGAAAAATATTGGTTCAAACATCAAGAAAATATGAAAAGGGGTAGAAGGACCCACAAAATAAGAATGACCAAAATCATGGGCCTTGAAAATATGGTTGAATAAAATTATGGGATCCATGATTATGGTAAACACATAAAAATGGAGGAAAGGATAGTGGGATGCCTCTAAGCACAAATAAAATAAATAGGAGATAGAAAAATAAGAAAGAGAGAAGCACAAGACCACACAAAGAAGAAAGGAGAAGTGAAAACACATAGGAGAGCATTAATACTTACATAATTCAAACTAATGATACATATGCACAAAATCATGCTAAAAATATTATAATAATTATCCTTGTTCCAAAATTGGGTGTTTACATAATGTGCCACTTTAATATGCATGTGTATGATGCATGTAGATGTCAAAGTAAAAAAAAAGTAAAAATGGATACCTACATACTACTTTTGGAAGGAAAGATGAATTCTAGATTGGGTGCAACCACACTTGGTTGTCAATAAGTCAAATATACTGTCAATCAAATAAGAATGCCAATAATTAGTTAATGTCCTAGTAAATCAATAGTTAATGTAATCGAAGATAAATGAACTAAAAATAAATGAAGGAAAGAATAAAGTTGGTGGCATGTGAATCATCATGTCACTCTCTAAAATATAGGTTGTAAGAATGCAATTAGAACTTAGTTTCTTAGGGAAAAATATCTATTTATTAATCAGGGAAGTAAACATAATCTAGTCTCACTACATAGGGACAAGAACACTCTACTTCTTTTCCAAATAAGTAGACATATCTAGTCTCATTTCACAGTGGTAGGAAGATAACTAGTCTTACTACATAGTGGTAGGAACACATTTGGTCTCACTATATAACAATAGGAACATATCTTGAATATGTAACTGGTAATAAAATAATTTGGGTAAATTCTCTCGTTTTGAGGTGAGGGATGTACCTATATCTATGTTGTAGGAGCATGCATATCCCTGGTGAAGAAAAATCTTACATCAACTAAAAACCAAAAAATATACCCTTGTTAATAAAGTTAAAACATGGTGCATGACACATGAGAATGATGTTTTCTTTATCACTGATGGGTTGATAAGTTTAAGGGCACATCAGTCTATGCATGGAAAAGAAAAAAAAAGTTATGCAAAACATGGGCAAAGTTTTGGTTTACAACAAGTTTTTGATGAAATTTTGTTTACACCAACACAAGGAACATTTGATTTACACCAATCATGTAAAATAACACCTAATGTGAAATCATAAAAATAGTGTTAGTGCAAGAACATAGGGTACAATGCAAGAGGAGGTGAATTCTTAGCATGAGTGCAACCATGTAAAATAACTTACAACAAAACCACAACACTTATAATCATGCAGAGGATTAGAGACTTACACACATAGACATTGTTATGCGAAGACAAAGATACAAAAGGATTGAGCCAAATAAACTTGGTGCATAGATAAGCGATTGGTGTAGCTTAGAACAAGTTGAATCTAATTTTTATTAGAATGGATATTTGACTCCAAGATTATTGGAGATATATTTTGACTCCAAGATTATTGGAGATATATTTTGACTCCAATATTATTAGAGATGGATTTTGACTCCAATATTATTGGAGATGGATTTTAAATCCATGTGTTGATCATCCATGTTTTTGTGGGAGGGAAGTAAACCTTGGGGACACGTGTTATTTGGTGATAACTTGAAAGAATCCATTTTGACAGGTAACACTTTGGAAGAGCATATATAAAAGCTTGGACTCCATATTGTAGAGAGAGAGAGAGAGAGAGAGAGAGAGAGAGAGAGAGAGAGAGAGAGAGAGAGAGAGAGAGAGAGAGAGAGAGAGAGAGAGAGAGAGAGAGAGAGAGAGAGAGAGAGAGAGAGAGAGAGAGAGAGAGAGAGAGAGAGAGAGAGAGAGAGAGAGAGGGGACTCCATATTGTAGTAGAAGATTCTTACAATTTGCAACTTAGAATCCAAGCATACCCTGTAGCTCATGCATTAAAGGAAACCCATGTAACCTATTTTTACCTTGATATATGAGTAAAACATTTATGTTTTGATCTTTGTGTGTGTGTGTTTATCTAGCTGTTGGGTTATGGATTTCCTTTATTAGTAAAATGATCCTTGTGACTAAATTAGTTTAGTATCAGAGCAAGGTTGTGAAGGTTGTGTAGTGTGGAGAGTGAGGCCACTTATGTAGGATTGTGAGTCAAGATATAATAGCAATAGGATTTTCACCCTAGAAATAAATATGCCACTTAAAAGAGTTACTGGCAGAGGAAGGATGGTAGTAGCTAACATGCATAAGAGACTTGATAAAGTCTTATATGTTTTGCACATTATGAAAACATGACTAGACATTGTGGAGAAAGACTAAAGGATATGATTCTCACTAAGAGATGATTAGAATGATTCTAAAGAAGAGAAACAACACATAAAATGTGAAACATATGATAAAGAGGCACACATGGATGAGGGTGAAGGTAGACTCCTAAAATTTATCTCATAGACCAGGAGAGGCACATAATTTGATACACCATGTTTCTTAAGAATGTTAAATCTTGAAGAACTCATTAATGGGCTCACTGACATTAGAGAGTACTTTAAGTTTAATGACATCAATGATCTTCAATGCATAAATGTGGCACATAAAAATTTGAAGGATCATATGACACTTTGGTGGAAGAAAGTTTAGAATGAAATTAAAATTAAAATTAAAGGATAAGATAACCAGATGGGACATAATGGACACCAAGATGAAAGGTAAATTATTACATGGTGATTACCAAATGGAATTGTTCAAAAGATTGAAAAAATTGAGGAAAATGTAGCTAAGTGTTAAAAAATACATGGAGGAATTTTATAAAATCACTATCAGATCTATTCATAGTAAAGTGGACCAAAATAAGATCACAAGATACCTAAATAGGTTAATATTTGGAATCCAAGAGGAACTAAGCATGGTGTTAGGGTATGGAGCTAAAAGCTTCACCAAGGAGCACACTTTAACAGTTTTGGGTCTACATAGACACCAGCGTCGGTCAGGAGCGACCGATGTCGGTCAGGTGCAGTTGCAGAGGCATCAGCGTCGACAGAGGGTCAGTCGGCGGCGGTCATAGGCAAGCAGTAGGAATCGACGTCGGTTACCTGTGCGTCCAAATAGCTATTTCCAAGGACATAAGCGAGTGTTTGCATGATGAGTTTAAGTTGTAGTCTTAAGCTCGCGTCTCTATTATTAGCAATATTATTTTTAGAGCCCTTGTTCAAGTGGCTTAACTGTTTGTTGTAAGTGCATGCTCAAGTTTCCTAATTCTATATGTAGAATTAGATCTTCTTAGCTTTGCGTGAATTATTGTAGAATTGGTATGTTGAAGAATAGTACAGAATTGAATCAATCCAGGCTTTTTGGAGTTGATTGTTCTTGAGAGAGAGAGCTCTTGAGGAATAGAGATCTAGTGAGGGATCTATACATCTAGGAGAGGTGTGGAAGAAAGAAGTTTCTTCAATTGTATTATTTTTGTAAAGAGTTTGTTAATACAAGTTTTCAGGGTGGTTTCTTGTATCTCTTGTTCTTGCTATTATCTCATTCTAGTTACTTGTTTATCTGATCTAATTCTGCATTTATTGCTTTCACAAGTGTAATCTATTATTGGTTGATCCCCAACAAGTGGTATCAGAGCTCAGGTTCACTAACAGTTGGTTCAGATCTGTGTAGTGTGCATTGATTACAAGTTCTCACAGGGGTTTCTGCAGGGATTTCTGTTTGAGTGGGAGAAGCAATGGCAGATGAAAGTAAACTGAGAATGAAAAAGTTCAATGGTAAAAATTACCAACATTGGAGAATGCAGATAGAGGATTATCTGTATCAGAAAGATCTCTACTTACCGTTAGGTGGGGTTGCAAAGAAGCCCAAAGACATGGAGGATGAAGAATGGGAAGTTCTTGACAGAAAGGCTCTGGGGTCTATAAGACTGAGTCTAGCATCCACTGTGATATCTAATTTATCACAGGCAAAGTCTACGGTAGAGTTGATGACTGCGTTAGCAAATTTGTATGAAAAACCCTCAGCTTCTAATAAGGTATATCTTATGAAGCAGTTATTTAATTTGCATATGAATGAAGGTGGATCTGTTTCTACTCATCTGAATGATTTCAATGGAATTGTGAATCAATTAAGTTCAGTCAATATAGTGTTTGATGATGAAATAAAAGCTCTTTTAATATTATGTTCTTTGCCTGAAAGCTGGCATGGCTTAGTAATGGCAGTAAGTAATACTGCATCTGCATCAAATATTTTGAAAGTAGAGGATGTTGTTAGTGTTATCTTGAATGAGGAAATTCACAGGAAAAGCACAGAAGAGACATCTAGGAACACTTTAAGTTTTGAGAGCAGGGGGAGGCAGAAAGAGAAGAGCAAGAAAGGCAGATCAAGATCCAAATCTACGGGGAAAGGCAGATCTAAATCTAGAAATGGCAGAAGGCCACAATGCTGGAATTGTGGAAAGATGGGGCACATAAGCAGAGATTGTTGGTCAAAGCCTAAGGAGGATGATCAACACGAAGGAAAGGAAGAAGCCAAGGTTGCAGGTATTGCACAAGATGCTTTAATTTTCTCTCTGCATAATAATATAGAATCTTGGGTGTTAGATTCTGGTGCATCTTTTCATGCTACCTCTAACAGGGAATATTTTAGTGACTATATCCATGGAGATTTTGGAATAGTGTATCTAGGGGATGATGAGCCCTATAAAATAATTGGCAAAGGTAAAGTGCAGCTGAAGATGCAGAATAGCAACACATGGGTGTTGAGAGATGTGATGCATGTTCCTAGCTTGAAGAGAAATTTGATTTTTGCAGGAAAGTTACGGGATGAGGGTTGTACAGTAACTCTCACAGCAGAATCTTGGAAGGTGACCAAGGGTGCACTTGTTATGGCCAGAGGTAAGAGAGAAGGTACTCTCTATTTGTGTAATTGTGTTACTAACAAATCTCCTTCCGTATTATCTACTTCAGATGTGGATGCTAAATTGTGGCACTCAAGGCTTGGCCACATGAGTGAGAAGGGGATGTCAATTCTCAAGTCCAAAGGTATGCTTTCAGATTTAAAAGGCATAGATCTAGAGTTTTGTGAGCACTGTGTATTTGGAAAACAGAAAAGGGTTAGTTTTCTCAAGACTGGGTCTACTAAGAAGAGGCATAAGTTGCAGCTTGTTCACACAGACGTGTGGGGACCGGCTCAGGTTGCTTCCATTGGAGGATCACAGTACTATGTATCTTTCATAGATTATGCTACAAGGAAGGTATGGATCTATTGTATTAGAAGAAAATCTAATGTATTTGAGACTTTTAAGATCTAGAAAGCTATGGTTGAGAATGAAACAGGTAAAAGACTGAAGTGCCTGAGATCTAACAATGGCGGTGAGTTCTGCAGTTATAAGTTCAGAGATTATTGTTATATGCATGGAATCCGTAGGCAAAGGACGGTTCCAAGGACACCTCAGCAGAATGGAATTGCTGAAAGGATGAACATGACAATAATGGAGCATGCAAGATGTATGAGATTGCATGCTGATTTGCCCTTACAGTTTTGGGCACAAGCTGTTGACACTACAGTATACCTGATTAACAGAGGACCCTCTACAGCTCTAGATAGTGGTATTCCAGAAGAGGCATGGACAGGTAAAAAGGTTGATCTCTCATATCTCAAAGTTTTTGGTTGTGAAGCCTTTGTGCACATAGATAAAGAAAATAGAAAGAAGCTTGATGCTAAGTCTATGAGGTGCACATTTATTGGCTATGGCTCAGATGATTTTGGTTATAGATTGTGGAATCTAGAAACTAATAAAGTAATTAGGAGCCCTGATATTGTTTTCAATGAAAGAGTGATGTATTGTGATCAGCTAAGGAAGCTGAATCAATTTGAGTAGAGCAATGGTGAATTGGACGAGGTGAAGGTTAAATATGAGCTCGTGGGAAAAAGAAATAATCACTTGTAGGAAAACACAAAGATCGACGTCGACAGGTTAGGAACCGGCATCGGCAGTACAGAAACTGGCATCAACCGTACAGAGACCGACGTCGATAGGATAGACACCGAGGTCAGTCAGACAGAACTGATGTTGGCCAGTAACAGGTCTGGAGGTGACTGAGGTCGGTCACTGTCAGAGAATTTAGGTGGACACCGTGTTGTGAACGAGTCTCAGACACCCATCAGGAGGTCAGAAAGGGTGAGTAAGCCTCCAATTAGATATTCTCCTTCTTTATTTTATCTATTGCTAACTGATGGTGGAGAACCAAAGAGTTTTGAAGAAGTAATACAGGTGGAGTCCAAGAGTCAGTGGGAGCATGGCATGGTTGAGGAGTTGGAGTCCTTAAGAGAGAACCAAACATGGGATTTGGTTGAATTGCCAGCTGGTAAGAGAACACTCAAGAACAGATGGACCTACAGGTTGAAAGAAGGTGAGAATGGACAGATGAGATATAAGGCCAGATTGGTAGTGAAAGGATTTGCACAAAAGCCAGGTATTGACTTTGGTGAGATTTTTTCTCCTGTTGTTAAGATGACTTCTATAAGGGTTGTATTGTCTTTGGTTGCTTTTGAGGATTTGCATCTTGAGCAGCTAGATGTTAAGACAACGTTTCTTCATGGAGATTTGGATGAGGAAATTTATATGGAACATCCAGAAGGATTTGAGGTCAAGGGTAAGGAGAAGTTTGTGTGCAGATTGAAGAAAAGCTTGTATGGCCTCAAGAAAGCTCCTAAGCAATGGTATTTAAAATTTGACAGGTTTATGACTGAGCATGGCTACAGTAGGTGTCAATCTGACCATTGTGTGTATTTCAAAAGATTTGATAACGGTAGATATATTATTCTATTGTTGTATGTAGATGATATGCTGGTTGCAGGATCACACATGCAGGATATCTCTGAGCTTAAAGTGAAATTAGCTCAAACGTTTGCTATGAAGGATTTGGGAGCAGCAAATAAAATCCTTAGCATGAGCATTAAGAGAGACAGGAAAAATCACAGGTTGATATTGTCTCAAGAGGATTATGTGGACAAGGTGTTGAAACGGTTCAATATGCAGGATGCTAAACCGGTAAGCACACCTTTGGCTGGACATTTTAAGTTAAGTAAAGAACAATGTCCTAATTCACATGATGAGGTAGAGTACATGAGTAAGGTTCCATATTCTTCCACGATAGGAAGTTTGATGTATGCAATGGTGTGTACTAGACCGGATATTGCCCAAGCAGTGGGAGTGGTAAGTAAGTATATGGCCAATCTAGGTAAGGAACATTGGAAAGTAGTTCAGTGGATCCTTAGATATCTGAAAGGAACCAGCAGTAGACACTTGTGCTATGGAGGTTTAGATACTTCTCTACATGGTTATGTAGATTCAGATATGGCAGGTGATTTGGATGGCAGGAGGAGCACTACAGGTTATGTTTTCACTGTAGGTGGAACGACGGTTAGCTGGATATCTAAGTTGCAGAAGGTTGTTGCCTTGTCAACTACAGAAGCAGAGTATATTGCAGCCACAGAGGCTAGCAAAGAGATGATATGGATGACACGGTTCATGGATGAGCTTGGTAGCGAGCATGAGAGTTACAGATTGTATAGTGACAGTCAGAGTGCAATCCATTTGGCTAAGAATTCAGCTTTTCATTCAAGAACAAAGCACATACAGCTAAGGTACCATTTCATACGACAGGTATTGGAAGATGGTGAGTTGAAGCTGGAGAAGATCCATACGGATAGGAATCCTGTTGATATGTTAACCAAGCCGGTTACAAATGAGAAGTTGAATCTTCATTCAACTTCTGTTGGTCTTTATGATTGAGCTAAAGATGGAGGAGCTAGAAGATGTTGCTGTACAGGTACTGGTGCAGCTATTTATCTCCAAGTGGGAGATTGTTAGGGTATGGAGCTAAAAGCTTCACCAAGGAGCATACTTTAATAGTTTTGGGTCTACACAGACACTGGCATCGGTCAGGAGCGGCCGACGTCGGTCAGGTGCAGTTCCAGAGGCGCCAACATCGGCAGAGGGTCGGCTGGCAGTTGTCATAGGCAAGCAGTAGGAACCGACGTCGATTACCTATGCGTCCAGATAGCTATTTTTGAGGACAGAAGTGAGTGTTTGCATGATGAGTTTAAGTTGTAGTCTTAAGCTCGTGTCTCTATTATTAATAATATTATTTTTAGAGCCCTTGTTCAAGTGGCTTAACTGTTTGTTGTAAGTGCATGCTCAAGTTTCCTAATTCTATATGTAGAATTAGATCTTCTTAGCTTTGCGTGAATTATTGTAGAATTGGTATGTTGAAGAACAATACAGAATTGAATCAATCGAGGCTTTTTGGAGTTGATTGTTCTTGAGAGAGAGAGCTCTTGAGGAATAGAGATCTAGTGAGGGATCTATACATCTAGGAGAGGTGTGGAAGAAAGAAGTTTCTTCAATTGTATTCCTTTTGTAAAGAGTTTGTTAATACAAGTTTTCAGGGTGGTTTCTTGTATCTCTTATTCTTGCTATTATCTCATTCTAGTTACTTGTTTATCTGATCTAATTCTGCATTTATTGCTTTCACAAGTGTAATCTATTGTTGGTTGATCCCCAACACATGGATCAAAACCAAATTATGGAGGGAGCTTATTAGTTCATGATAAAAGTTGAGGAGGATTTATCTTTTAGATAAAAGAGTATTTCACAAGGAAAGGGGACATTTGTGTGTAGAGGATAATGAGGCAATGATGGAAGAAATTAGTAAAGACAAGGAGAGATAATCACTATGCACAATAACATGCACACATACAAACAAAGCAAAACACATGATGGGGAGAAATATTATAGTGATAAATTGGACAAGAGCATGTGAGTATCCTCAAGCACACAATTAAATTAGTAGAAGATAAGAATTTGGTGCACATGTCATGTATGGAGATCAAGAGTTTGTTGGATAAAAAGAGCAGTTTGAAGAATCAAAGTGTATTAAAAGACTCATGATGAAGATAATGTTGATAAAACCTACTAGGGAGATAATGAATTGTTGCAGAGGAAGAGCCTCTTTCGAATAATTTTCAAGTTGGGAGGCAATTGTTGTAAAATGATTATGGAATGTGACAACATGAATAATTTGTTCTCATGAAAGATGGTAGGGAAGTTGGGTTTGAATAAGTAGCATACAAAAACCATTACAAGGTTTCATGGTTGTAAATGGGACACCAATATTAGTGAGTGAGAAATACCTTGTGAAAATTTAGATAGGCACATACAAAGATGAAGTTTAGTGCAAAGTAATGCCACTAGATATGTGCCATGTATGTTTAGGGAGATGCTGGTTTGAAAATAAGGTTATACATGATGGAAGAGTGAATATTTATGGCTTAAAAAAGGATGGAAGGAAATTCACATTGATTCAATTGAAGAACAAGATATACAAAGTGTGAAACAAACTTTGTACGTGAGTGTTTCTCGTGTCAAAAAATAAATTTATGAAGGAGCTGGTGGAAGGGAAGGCATGCTATGGACTCATTCCAAATTTGGTGCAAGAGGAGTGAAAAAACACAAAGGGAAGGAAACCATTACACATGAAGTGGAAGAGTTGTTGGATGAGTTCATAGAGATTGTCTCAGGTGATTTAGAATATGGATTATTACCAATGTAAAGTATTGTCCATCTTATGGATATAATCATTGAAGTAAGTTTTCCAAATAAGGATGCATACATATTGATACTTAAGGAGAGTGAAGAAGTTAAAGGTAAATTTCAAGAGTTGTTGGATAAAGGTATAATTAGAGAAAGCTTAAGCCCATTCATATTTTCTACAATATTAAAATTAAATAAGGAGAAAATTGACACATGCACAATATCGAGAGACATTAATAAGATAAAAATAAAGTTTAGGTTTTTATTTCTACACATGGATGAATGTATGGATTTGCTAAGTGGAACACAACTCTTCATGAAAATAGATTTGAAGAGTGGTTATCACTAGATTAAAATCAAAGTATGTGATGAATGTAAAACTAAATTTAAGATGAATGAAGGGTTGTATTCATGGGTTGTTAGGCCATTTGGGATGAAAAACATGATAAACACATTCATGAGACTCATGAACTAAGTGTTGAAGCCATTTACAGGACATTTTATCAATGATGTTTTGGTGTTCAACACAATAGAGGAGGAACACTTAGTGCCTTTGAGGAAGGTGTTATAATGGCTGAAACAAGAGAAGTTATTAATAAATGTGAAAAAGTGCAGCTTCATGAATGAAAGAGCTCATATACTTGGGTTTTATGATATACTAATAAGGTTTGAAGGTGGATTCAAATAAGTTGTGTTCCATCATTAAGTGGACATCACTGAGGAGCATGTTTTAAGTTCAAAGCTTTCATGGCTTAACGAGTTTTTATAGGAAATTCATTCAAAATTTCAATGGGACATGTACATCAATCATGGAGGTGATGAGAGAAGATCACAAGGACTTTGTTTAGATAATATAATATAAGAACAATTTTAAAAATTTGAAGAGAAAATTAATTAAACAATAATTATTGGCAATGCTAGATTTCAAGAAAGTATTCTATGCAAATTGTGATGCTAGTGGTGTAGCGGTTGGTGTAGTGTTAAGCGAATAACGTAAGCTTGTAACTTAATTCAATCAGAATTTGAAAGATGAAAATAGGAAATATTTGGTCTATGATGAGGAATTTTATGACATTATGCAAGTGCTCAAGAAACGAATGCACTATTTTTTACCTAAGGAGTTCATGTTGTACATAGACCATCAAGTGCTACAATTTGTCAACAACCAAAGGAATTTGAATCAGTGACACATGAATTAGGTTGATTTTTAAAAAAGCTATAATTTATGTTAAAACACAAAAGTGTCAAGTCAAACAAGGTTACAAATTCACTGAGAAGAAGAATTCTCTTGTTCAATGAGTTGTGAGTGGAGGTCATTGGATTTGATTCAATGAAGGAATTATTTACAGAAGATGATTATTTTTGTGTTGTTTGGAATGCATGTGTAGAAACAATGAGTGTGGATAGAACACCATGGTTAGATTATTTTGGACAAGAAGGAATGGATTTCAAAGGATCACAATTATCCATATAAAAGGGGTTGATACATGAGAATTCGATAATGAAGAATCATAGTGGAGGTCTAGCATGGAATTTTTTGAGTGATAAGATTTTGGTACAATTATAATAATTTTACTTTTGGCTAAGTATGGGCATATATGTGCACAAATGTGTGCAAGAGTGTAATGTTTTCCAATTGGAAAAGGGGAAGATTCAAAATATAGAGTTGTATAAACCACTGCCTATTGTGGAGAACCCATAGGATGACATTATTATGGGCTTTATGCTAGGATTTTTGAAAAATCAGAGGGGGAATGATTCAATAATTATTGTGGCTATTTATTTTCAAAAATGGTGTATTTTATTACATGCAAAAAGATAAGTGATGTAGTAAGAATTAAAAATTTGTTCTTTAGTTAAGTGGTAAGCTTATGTGGGTTACCACACAACATAGTGTCAGATCAAGATGAAAAGTTTGTAATCCATTTTTGACACACATTTTGGAATAATTTTAGGAAAATTTTGAATTTTAGATCAACATACCATCCAAAAATTGATTTAAAAACTGAGGTTGTGAACAAAAGCCTTTGAAAATTATTGATATTTTTGGTTGGAAGTAAACCAAAGTAGTGGGACAAGATGGAAGTAGATACTGAGAGGGGGGGGGCATGAATCAATAGTGAACAATGCACATTTAATTCCATAAACTCATTCATCATACAACAACATGAACATGAAAGCTTATACATCCATAACATGAATAAGAACAAGCATCATATGAACACAACATTTATGTGGGAAACCCTCTAGGCAGAGAAAACCCACTCTCAATCCTAAAAACCAATGGAATATAGTCATATAAGGATAATGAAACATGAGACTTTAGACCAGCTTTAACTAATCAAGGAGTATCCACCCCTCAATTTAGTCTAACTCCAACTAGACCTTTAGCTAGCTCCAACTAGCAAGGAGGCTACAACCCCCTAAGTGATTAAGCATCCACTCAAACACATATGATATGATTTACACCACTAATATGATGTCTTATACACCTGATGATGACCTTATTTTGTTCTAACACCTAAAAAAATACTTCTCTTCTCAAGGCAGGCACACCTACCTCATTCGCTCAACCAAGTTACCCTTTAGACTGTTAGGTCTAATGACTTGTTAGCTCATGAACATGATAAATAAAACATGAATAATACTATTCAACCTATGATGGTCCTCAATGACCCATCTCTACTCCTTGACTGATCTCTTTTATTTTCTTGAATACACTCTACTCTCTGCTCTCACACCTCCACAAATAGGCCAAATAGACCTAGTATATATACCACTCATTCATCTAACCCATCTTGGTTGGACAAGATATTTTAATCACTTTTTATTAACCTTAGAAAATATCATCATACACATTTAATGAATGATAAAATCTCTCCATATGTCTTCCATTTCCCTTAAGACCAAAAAATCAATTAGGCCTAATAGAAACCTAAAGGAATTAGGCCTACAAACCAATATGATACTCCTTGGACTCTTTGGTATATATTTAGACTTTAAAAATAGATGAAACACGTAAAAAATGTATCCAATATATTATTTATCATTATAACATGGGTCTAAAACATCTATAACTCCAAACTACTACTCTATCCAAGCCATTCTCTCTCTCGTTCCAAGTTTTTCAAACACCTAGAAAATACTGCCAAGAACTAAGGCATACTATTGATTTTATCAAACAAAAACATAAAAAAATCTCATATATAGGTCATCCATGAAAAAAAAAACACCTTAAAATACATTTATCACCTTTACATAGTTCACACAGGTCTAAACCAACTCAAACAAACTGATTACTCAAACTGGCTATGCACACCAGAAACTCAGTCAAAGAACTTTGACTAATCCAACCAAAATAGAGACAAAGTATAAAGAAAAATAAATTTAATAAATATATTAAACTTATATAATATCACCAATCTCTCACTCACCTCAAACTCTACTCATAATAGTTCAAACTAGCCTATGCAAATAGGTCACTTTAGACTACCTATAAGCTCCAAAAACTGGTCATGATGAACATGACATATAACACTTGTGAAGACACTTTATTGATATTAAAATGAATTAATGTGATCATAAAACAACCTTATAACATTTATAATCATAAATTTCATATTATTCAATGACCACTTTGCTACTGCAAACCATTGTCACTGTCATGGGTTCCAATATCTTGTCTTACACAAACTAGTCATTTTTTGAGCTCCTTTTAGCTATTTTATAAGCACCATCAACACTTAAACATAAGTTAAATAGGAGGTATAGGTATTTAAATAATACCCCAAACCATTTTTTCCATCCCTAAACATATGAAATCAATCCTTAAATAGGTTCTCACTATACTAGCTTTTGTTCACTGTTTGCTCCATTTCCACTCTAGTGACTAGTCAACTTAATTGTCTTAGATAATTGACATTGTGACTGTTTCTTGCCAAAAAAATATATTAAATTCAATAAAAATTCTTGGCCTTCAAGCTCCAATAAATCTTATGCATTTACTTAGTCAACCCTACCTATAACACTAAAATATTCAAAAACAAGCATATTTCTATACCTTCTGCTCATTGCCTTGACACACCACTGCCACATGGAGATGCCTAGAGTATTCCTCTAGACCTTAAAATATTAAAACTTGGTAAAATAATCCATTATGTGTAATTTATATCAATATCTCTCCAATCACTCCATTATGAGGGTTTATAAAGGGTTTCTGACCATTTTACATTCTTAATGAATGTTCATAAAGCTCTGTCCCTCAATCCACTAAAAAATACTTGGAAAGGATTCTTAGGTCCATTTTCCATCTCTCCCAAAAGGCTCAAGTACCCATGCAAAGTATACATGAACTAGTAAACGTTAAAACTTTCCTTTCAAGCACAAAATGCACCATTCGAGCCTCCTTTGAAGCTTCTAAACCATCTTTCTAACTTTATAGCTCAATCTCTAACCTCAGACTTGATCAACATGCTTTAAAAAAATTTCCTAAACATATCTCATGAAAAAAAAAGCTTCATCATCCTTAAAACACCCTTTGAACCTTACACAAGGCCTCATAAGCCCACCTAGGCCAACTAGGCCAATGACGAGACTATCTTGTAGACTACTAGCCACCTCTTGCAAACCATACACTTGACATTTTAGAACCATATAAATGTTTAACATGAAAATTCCAAGCATGATAAGCTCATAATCACGATATAACTCTCAAAGTACTCAAAACTCCATAGGCAACCACACATGATCAACCCCATAAGGCATAGGATGACTTGCACTCCACATGAAGACCGTATGAGAAGACTTTTCCTGCTAGGATTATATTAAGAACATCTCAAATGTTCTCTCTCTAAGATCCATGCTATCCACTCATGCCTCCATATAAAAAACTACTCCAACTACTCTCACTAGCAACCAAAACTAAACTGAGCAATAAGATCATGCATATTAGACCAAAAACACTCTCATGCTACTTTGTCATCACCAATGCCACTTGACATCAATGACAACACATCACTGCACCAATCTCCCAAAAATCTCCCCCTTTTTTATTGATGACAACACTCCTTTTGTCTCTCCCCCTTTTCCAAAATGACAAACTAGAATCATCTATCAAACGGGCTCTTCTATCTTTAATCAAGCAAATTAAGAACATAACTAAGAGAACACACCTTTCTCTCCCATCCTTTGAAACTCAAAGCACACCAAATATCAAAAATATATCATAAAGAAACCATAGTGATTCCCCTTAGACCAAGCTCTCTTCAAGAACCAACTTAGGTCATAGATTCAAAAGACCTATAAGATCCTTAGAATTGATCACTAGGAAAGCACACTAGCTCCCCCTCAGACCACTGCCACTTGAGAAATAGAAAACTCAGCTCCCCCTTTACCAAAAACTAAAGGTAAACCTATAAGTCTTAAATAGACCTAGACAACACTGAAGCACACTCCCTTCAAAAAAAAAATGATCAGACAACTGAATCTTCTCAAGAAAAACTGAATAGCTAGAACTCAGTCCTTTTCCCAAGCTACCTAGATCCTTGGACCTGTCACCAATTACATAGTAAAATATCTCCCCATAGGACCTTGATCCACTTTTAAGGATCCCCCTTATTCCACACAACCCATGCATACCTATAGGACCTTTAAGAATAGCTACCATCAACTCAATCAACAATAAGAGCTCTAAAACACTATGTAAGCTCACATACCTTTACACTCAAGGCACCCTGAAGACCACCAAAGGCACTTAAAGTATATAACCATACCTAAATAATGATTATAATAGACCAAACTAATCATTTGGAACCAATAAAGCTAACCTTCTTTGGAAAGATATCACAAAACTGCTCAATTTCTCAACTAGGCCTACTTAGACCTCATGTAGCCTTGTCTGGCCATTGTAGACCTCATAACTCTCTATGTGTGCACTTTTCAATCATGAAAAAATATATATGAAGTAAATTAACATGATACCTAATACATTTAAATAATTATCTCCCAAATCATCCTCCTTAGTAGACTTCCTTCTTTAGCCTACTAGCCAATTAGGCCTCCTAAAAGACCAAAATTTAAATAACTTGAAAAATGCTTACCTTCAAACCACTATAAAAATTGTTTTAGCTACCCATGTGGCCAATTTAGTTTATTTTAATCTTCCAAATTCCAACTCCAAAGATAGACCACTTTTTCAATCATGCCTAAATGACTAGGCCTTCAAAGTAAGCCTTGGTCAAAGGTCATCCTCTGGTCAACTTAGACACTTGAGATGGATACCACACCCATATAACATTAAAAATCACTTCCATTCTAAATTTAAAGCCTCCAAAACTTTAGGAACCATGATTTACTTTAAGCCACCAAACACATGCTCTTGATAAGAAAAGCTGGTGACCACACAAAACACTCCACCTTGCACAAAAGGATTTAACAACCTATTAAACCACTTGGGTCATGTCTCAAACATATGTACAAACCTTACTAAACATAAAACACTTCATGTCACATCTCCAAACTTTAAGTTACCCTTGTAATCAAGCAATTTGTGTATACAGGCCACAACTTACAACAATCATCTTGACCAAATGGGCAAACACATACCTGAGCACCTCATGGACATCATCAAACCTCCTATTATGATTTTATATGTCAAATCATACTTGAATAAACTTTATCCAAGCTTATATCACAAAGAAAACATCAAAAGAGTAGATTAGACACACTCTAGGCAGTCATCATTGCCAAAATTGATCAACTCAGACTTTTGACCATAAAACTCACATCCGAGCTCATCAAGGACTCAGACCACCTAGGAATGATATATGCCAACATTATTCATGATCCCATACAATTCATTATATCATCCTTCCTTAAATAAACACCCATACCAAGCATCCAAAAATGATCAAAATGACACTTTAGGACCAAGAGACATGAACATCCCATTTTAAACAATCATCCTTGCTTTTTTCTCTTCATTGAATTGTAGAATCAATTATACCTCCTCAAGCAGGCTTAATCATATTCACAACATGGAAAAAATATTTTTAGGCATTTTTCAAACAACCCAAGCCATTAAGATTCAAATCATAGATCAACTACTTCTAATAGAGCAACTTAACCTCATGATTAAAGAAAATAAGACAACTCTGCATGTCACAGTCTTCAACCTTTATTTTTATACAAACAAGACCTAGCCTGATAACTTAGAATTATAGGCATCTTTGGATCATACATAATATATTTATATGTCTTTTTCAAGATTTTATGAGGTTACCAAAATATCAAGAGACTACTACAAATCAGATAAATCCTTCATGAATACATTTGTAGGCTCCTTTTTAAAAATATAATAACCTTGTGATGCTATAGGATAGTTATCACTATAAACATGTCAACTCAGTTTGTCATTATTTCTCAAGTTTCATCCCACTATTCTGAATCTTATACTTTAGACCCCTTTTTGAGTTGACTGTAAAGATTACAACATGAACTCATGCAATATATTATTCTTGGTTCATTCTACTCCTTACCAAGATATCTTCATCTTCATGACAATGAACATAATCAACTCTACCAACTCCAACTCTGTCCTCATGCAAACTCAAAAGTTCTTCATTATCAGCTCATAGACCCTTGTTCTAAACTTTCCATCTTGGATACTAGCTTGTGCTCAACCATGCATCACAAATATGATAAAAACTAAAGGAAATTATTTTAAACCATCCACCTAATGAACATAGAGCTCCATATGCCATAACAAAGCTATCAACCCCTGTCTGTCAACAACATATACCTTCACACACTGTCACCTTCCATGAAGGTTTTATTTCTCAAATTAACTTATTCAGACCTCTTTCAGAGCATGGATCAGTACTATGATGAGTTACAATCATCATCCAATTATTAGAATATTAAAACTAGATCATTAGATGAGTCCTAATCCTCTTTTGGGTTCTTCATTACAAACACTGACTGTAACAATAAACTTTGATCCACATTTATTTCACCTATATGGACACCTAAAACAAACCACCACTTGAAGGATCTACTATGTATAGTCCTCTTCAACTTTGATTCTTACCTTATCTTGATTTGACTTCATCTATGGCATCTATAATCCAATTTTTGCAAACTGGTTTCCTTTTGATAAACTTGAATTTTCAAATTCTAATAGTCATATTTTCATATAAAAACTTCTTTAATGAAAACATTTGATTTCCAAAATTTCCCTAAGCACTCTTGGCACCTCCTATGGTCTTTCATATTATTCTCCTTATCCTCAACGACTTGTATAGCTGTCATACACTTATAGAAAATCCTCTTGACTTCTTTGTCAATGCAAACAAGTCATCACCTCAAGTGATATTTTAGAGCTTCTTTATCAAATATTGTCAACTTTAAACAAATATAAATAGGAAAACATGCTCATACCTTCATACTTCAATAATATTTAGATAGACCTCAATTTAGTCTCATACTCCAAGCTTTTAATCAGACCACTACCTGTCTCTCTTCTTTCATGTTAGCTGATCAAGAGACCATATTAAATAAGCTATATCATTAAACATAGGTTTGATCTTGGATTTGGCTTTAGTATAGCCTTTCTTCTGTTCTGTAAGCCTTCTTTGACAAATTCTCATGCTTGAAGAACCATCTATAGCAACAAAAAACTCACCTTGAAGAACAATCCAACTCTTGACATCCATCATCTTATCAAAGTAACTATAAAATCTCATCAAACCTTGAATTCACAATTTATAAAACATGAAAAACCATGATATCAATAGGGATACACTACTGATCATCAACAACTCTATCAACTCTACCAACAAGCTGACTAGATAGACACCATCAACTAGGCTACTCACAAGATCACCTTCCAAGCTGATTAAGCCTCAAGAAGGACCTGCTCTGATACCAATTGATGGAAGTGGATATTGAGATGAGGGGGGAAAATAAATAGTTAATAATGAACATTTAATTTCATAAACTCATTCATCATACAACAAAATGATCATGAAATCTTATACATCCAAAAGATGAGTAAGAGCAAATATCATATGAACACAAGATTTATGTGAGAAACCCTTTAGGGGGAGAAAACTCACTCTCAAGCCTAAAAACCAATGGAATACAGTACTATAAGTATAATACAAATATGAGACTTTAGACCAGCTCTAACTGATCAAGGAACATCCACCCCTCAATTTAGTCCAACTCCAACTAGAACTTTAGCTAGCTCCAACTAGCAAGGAGGCTACAACCCCCTAGGTTATTAAGCACTCACTCAACCACCTATAATATAATTTACACCACTGATTTTATGTCTTATACACCTGATGATGACCTTCTCTTTTTATAACACCTAAAAAATTGCTTCTCTTCTCAAGGTAGGCACACCTACCTCATTTGCTCAACCAAGTCACCCTTTAGATTATTAGGTCTAATGACTTGTTAGATCATAAACATGATCAATAAAACATGAATAATCCTCTTAAACCTATTATTTTCCTAAATGACCCATCTATACTCCTTTATTTATCTCTTTTATTTTCTTGAATACACTCTACTCTTTGCTCTCACACCTCCACAAATAGGCCAAATATACCGAGTATATATACCACTCATTCATCTAACCCATCTTGGTTGGCCAAGATATTTTAATCACTTTTATTAACCTTATAAAATATCATCATACATGTTTTATTAATGGGGAAATCTCTCCATATTTCATCCATTTCCCTTAAGACCAAAAAATCAATTAGGCCTAATAAAAACCTAAAGGAATTAGGCCTACAAACCAATATGATACTACTTGGACTCTTTGGTCCATATTAAAACTTTAAAAAAAATTAAACACATAAAAAAGATCTAAAATATATAATTTATCACTCACACATGGGTCTACAACATTTTGAACTCCAAACTACTACTCTATCCAAGCCATTCTTTCTCTTGTTCCAAATCTTACAAACACCTAGAAAATACTGCCAAAAAGAACAAGGGCATACTATTGATTTTATCCAATAAACCAATAAAAAATAATATGGATAGGTCATAAATGACATAAAAAACACCTTTAAATCCATTTTTCACCATCACATAGCTCACACATGTCTAAACCAACTCAAACAAACTGATTACTCAAACTAGCTATGCACACCAAAAACTCAGTCAAAGAACTTTGACTACTCCAACCAAATTAGAGACAAAGTATGAATAAAAAATACATGTAATAAAGATATGAAAATTATATAATATCACAAATATATCACTCACCTTAAACTCTACTCATAACATCTCAAACTAGCCTATCCAAATAGGCCACTTCAGACTGCCTACAAGCTCCAAAAACTAGTCATGATGAACATGCCATCTAACACTTGTCTAGACACATTATTGATATTCAAATGAATTAATGTGATAATAAAATAAAATTATAAAATTTAAAATCAAAAAAATCACATGATTCAAAGGCCACTTAGCTATTGCAAACCATTCTCACTGTCATGGGTTCTAATATCTTGTCTTACATAGACTAGTCATTTTGTGAGCTCCTTCTAGCTATTTTATAAGCACCATCAACACTTACACATAAGTGAAATAGGAGTGATAGGTATTTAAATAAGACCCAAAACCATTTTTTCCATCCCTAAACACCTGAAATCAATCCTTAAATAGGTTCTCACTGTATTAGCTTTTGTTCATTATTTGCTCCATTTCCACTCTAGTGACTAGTCAACTTAATTGACTTAGATAACTGACACGGTGATTGTTTCTTGCCAAAAAAACTATATAGAATTAAATAAAAAGTCATATACTTCAAGATAAAACAAATCTTATGCATTTACTCAGTCAATCCTTCCTATAACACTAAAATATTATAAAACAAGCATATTTTTGTACCTTCTACTCACTGCCCTAACACACCACTACCACCCGGAGATGCCTAGAGGAGTCCTCTATACCTTCCAATAGTCAAAAATTGTAAACCAATCTATTTTGGGTCCTTTATAGTAATATATCTCCAAACACTACATTATGAGGGTTTATAAAGTGTTTCTAACCAGTTTACATTCTTAATGAATGTTCATAAAGCTCTATCCCTCAATCCACTACAAAATACTTGGAAAGTCTTCTTAGGTATATGTGACACCTCTCCCAAAAGGCTCATGTCTTAATGAAAAGTATACATGAACTAGTGAACATTAAAACTTTCCTCTCAAGCTCAAAATGTACCATTTTATCCTCCTTTGAAGCTTCTAAACCATCTTTATGAATTTGAAGCTCAATCTCTAATCATAGACCTGAACGACATGCTTGGAAAAACTTGCCTTAACATCTCTCATGAAAAACAAGATTCATCATCCTGTAAACACACCTTGACCCTTCATAAGGCCTCATAAGCCCACCTAAGCCAACTAGGCCAATGGCCAAACTATCTTGTAGACTACTAGCCACCTCTTTCAAACCATACACCTAACCTCTTATCACCCTATACACGGCTAACATGCATATTCAAAGAATAGTGAGCTCCTCATCATGGTATAACTCTCAAAGTAATCAAAACCCCATAGGAAACCACACATGGTCAAGCCCACAAGGCATAGGATGACTTACACTCCACATGAAGTCAATATGAGAAGACTTCTCCTGCTAGGATTATATCATGAACATGTCAAATGTTTTCTCTCTAAGATCCATGCTATCCACTCATGCCTCCATAAAACCAAGTACTCTAACTACTCCCACTAGCAATCGAGACTAAACTAAGCACTAAGATCATGCATATTAGACCAAGAGCACTCTCATGCCACTTTTTCATCACCAATGCCACTTGACATCAATGACAAAAAATCACTACCACCAATTTACCAATAGGACCTAGTATTTATGCAAGTAGAATTTGTGTAATTTTTTTTAATGAATATGATTACTAGGAAAACACCATTCTAGATTGTGTGTAGAAGTAATCCAAGAGGAGTTGCAAAGTTGAGGGAAATCAATGAGTCACATGAAAGGAATGCAAAACTATAAAACTACTAAATATATCATGAGATACACTATGAGGTGTAAAATAAATTGGAATATAGTAGTCTATAATATATAAAACATGTAGGTGAGAGGCAGATAAGTGAAAAGTTTGAAGTGGAAGATTTGGTATTGGCACATTTATACAAGGAGAGGTTTCCTCCTAGAATGTATAAAAAATTAAAGTGGAATAAGATAGGGCCATGTAAAGTGTTGTGTAAGGTTTTAAAAAACATGTATGAGATTGAGTTGCTTAAAGGTATGGATATACTTCCCATATTAAATGTGGCTAATTTTATGATTATCATGAAAATAAAAACAATGATAAGGAGGACTTAGAATCTCAAGTACCTTATTAGAGAGTGAAATTATTAAGGAAGTAAAAGGAATAACTTTAAGACATTTTGGACTCTAAGGTTGTCAAGAGGTTGCTTAGGAAATATTGTAATTGATATTTGGTAAAGTATAAGAATAACAAATTAAAGGACTTGACATGGTTAGATATCGTAGAGATTGGTCATTATTGCCACACTCTCAAATATTTCAACATGTGAGCAAGAGCTCACATTTTTAGTTACTTAGGGTGTTTGATGTAGGAACATCCCTAGTGAAGAACAATATTGCATTACCCAAAAATAACAAAGTATAGCCTTGTGAATAAATTTACAACATGGGCACATGACGAACAAGTTTGAAATTATTATATCATTAGTTGGTGCATAAGATAAAGGGTACACTATTCTATGCAAGGAAATAGACTAAAGATTATTGCACAAATATTGGATAGATTTTTGGTTTAGAGTGAGGTTTTTAGTGGACTTTGGTTTTACACCAGCACATGGAACATTTAGTTTGCATTGAACATGAAAAAGAGCAACTAGTGTATAATCAAACGTAGATTATTAGTGTAATACTATAGGTCATAGTACAAGAGGAGGAAAAATATTGGCACAAGTGTAACCATGCAACATTACATGAAAAACACCTTCAAACACAACTGACACACTTAGAGTCACATATAAAATTAAATACTTTTAGGTATAGGCATTATCATGCCAACACAAAGACAGAAAAAGATGTGTCAAAGACAACTTTTTTTATGGAGAAGAAATTGGTGTAACTTAGAATAAGTTGACTCTAAAGTTTTTGGAATTGATATTTGACTCCAAGATTCTTTGAATTGATATTTGAATCCAAGATTCTTGGAGATGGATTCTAATGCTACGTGTTGATTATCCAATTTTATGTGGAAGGGAAATAATCCTTAGGGAAATATGTTGGCTTATAAGAGCTTGAATGAATTACTTTTGACTTGTATCACTTAGGAGAGCCTATATACGAGCTTGATAGGTAAGGCATTAGGGGTATTTTTGGCCATGCATTAAGAAAGAACTTGGCTATTAGGGAGAAATATTAATTTAAAGAGAGAGGGAGATCATAGGTTAAATACCATTATATCCTTGAGTGTAGATGGATATTTAATATACTCCATATTATAGAAGAAGAAGCATACATTTTGTAACTTAGAATCCAAGCATAGCTTATCACTTTTGCATTGGAGGAAGCCTATGCAACCCTTTGTCACATTAATATATGAGAAAAACCTGTGTTTCTAATCTCTTTGTATGTGCACACTTTTATTTGGATGTTAGGTTAAGGTTTCTTCATTTGGAAACACATCCTTGTGACTGCATTAGTTTGCATATCACTCACTTCAAAATAAAGAGTCATGCATACCATGTGTAATCATAGATAAAAGTGTAAATATGTAACATATTGAAATATAATTTAAAACATAGGCAATTATAGTAACATAGAAAAATGTAATCATGTAAGCTCAATATGTAATTTGTAATCAAATATTAATATGCTAATGTGTAAGTATGGCATTTAAGGGTGTCATCAAAGTAATGAAGGGAAACTGAAATGTTATGAGAGTATATCCAAAAAATGGGACATGTGATATGTACCAATATGGATAACATATGATAATAGATGTATCAAGTGTGATAACCATAATTTGACTACGTGTGTGAAGGACACATGGAGTGAGATCCCAACTTGTTAATCAAAATGTAGGATAAATAGGCACATATATGATTCTTATATAGATTGTGTGTGTATAATGCCCCTAACGTAAATAATTTATGTATGCTAAAGATAATAACGTGTCCCCATGATGGAAAATGAGGTGTCTGAGACATGGATGTTATAAAATTGATGTATTAGTGTCTAATACATGGATGTTATAAAACCAATGTATTAGTGTGTCATCCTTGGATATTATAGATGAAAACCATGTGGAATGTGTGGGTAAGATGTCCCAAATGGAAATATGTAGGAAACATAATTATAATAATGAAAGGGCATGATACCCCCAATGTAAATTATATGTATATGTGAATGTGTGGGTATGACATTGGCAATGCATAAATAGTAAGGGATAGGAATGCGTGAGTAGGATGCCCCCAATGGAAGTGTAAGGAACATGAAATTACTCAAGTGTAAAATTAACATAAGTGCATGATGTTCATTGGATTCTTTAAGGGTTTACCTTCTAAAATAGTTAGGTGATAGATCTTGTACCACATTTCTTTATAATAATGAAGGGTCCTAGCCAATTTGGTTTGAATTTCAATTTATTTTATTTGTATGCATTGATATTATTTTTTTTCTATTTTAGGATTGAGTCATTTATGTGTAATTCTCTTGATTTGATCTTATTATTTTAGGATTTATTTAGGTAGTTTTGATAAACACTCAAGTGCTCGATAACATGCCTCATATAATATTTATAGTTGATGTGAACATTTTTACTATATCAAATTTCATAAATAATATATTTAATACACACACAAAGATAAGGAATGTCAATTTCTAAAGGGAGGACTACCTCCAGTCCATAGACTATAAAATACAAGGTTTGCCTCACAACTATCTTGATACTTATATGATATGTGATGCAGGAACATCACTCTTAGAGAATAAATCTTGTAAAATTTTGGTTTGTTGAATTTATATAGGTTTAATAATGCCTTGGATGGCCTTTATAATTCCAAAATCATGTTTAGGTTTCACTTTGGTAGTCTAGGAGTGCATCTAGTTAGTTTAAATTTTCAAACTTTAGTTTTATTGCCAAAACTAGTATGTCCAAAAATTTGAATTTATTTGTGTGTTTAGGAATAGAAAGGGTGTGTGGAAGGATTTAAAAAGTTTATAAACATGTTTGAAATGTCTTTATATATCCCTTGAATAATGAACAAGGACCAAAAAGTGTTACATGCTTGAAAAAGCAAATTGGATGCTGTCACCTTTCCAAGTTATCATGTAACCATTGACAAGACTCCTCCAAGGTAGTTAAACTCAGTTAATTTCATAAAAAGTTAAATATTTTGAATTTTAATCAGTTATGTGTGTTTTAAAGTGGCAATATTCTAAGGAGGAAAAAGAAGCCCCTGTTTAAGAAATTGAGACACAAACCCTGTTTAGCGTGTTTTGATTAGTTTACAAAATGTATCTTTCCAATCAGATGAATAAAAGGAATTGTTTGATTATTCCACAGGCTCTTAAATTATTTATTAAATGTATTTGATCTTATGTTTTTCAATGAATAACAATAAATCTATCTAGAATTCTATTGACTGCACAAATATACCCCCTGTTCTGGGATCAATCATTATGCAATATATTGTATATTAGTTCTTTTGAAAGACTAGTCTTTGATTCAATTTGTATGGTGTTCATAATGTATATGTAGGTTATTTTTTTTAATAGAATATATGATTGAATAAATGACAATAATATGGTTGATGTTTTGACACTAGCATAGAAACCCTGACTTCTATAATAGACTTTGTAAGGTTGGACTGTGACTGTACTCCTTTAAAAGAAGTGATCTATGAACCATTAATCAAGTGATTTGGAACATTGAGGTAAGTTTATTAAATGTGTATTAAGTTAATTTTTCATGTTATATTGTTTGTATACAATCTATCCATCTCTATAGGTAAATAACCCTGTAAACAATCATTTGCTAACATAGTCAGTTGTGTTTTGAGTTGGAAATCAATGATAGTAGATTGATCAATGCCTAATAATTCTTGGAAAAGTTACTCAGGGTCTAGGTAGACCTTAAAAATCAACTTTGGTCTCTTGAAACCCACTGAGACGCTCCTAGTTGAATTTTGTTCACTCTCGGGTTAGTGTAGGCACAAAAAATCCCTAAATTAGGGTTTATTTAATATCTAGAGTTTAAAACATAAAAAAATCATAAAAAATGGTATTATGAGCCTATTTGATATTATATAACTGATTTTTAGGGTTTAAAGAGTATATAGATAGAATAATATGATCTTTTGGTGACTGTCTTGTCTTTAGGCTTGAGGAGGCCTAACTGGGAAAGACTAATGCTTTGAAAGTGGGTCAAAAGGTAGAATTAAGTCTTGAAATTTGGAATATATGTGGGTCAAAATAAAGGGTACTCATAAATATATATTTTTTCTCTTAAAACATTGTACTTTTTTTATATTATCAAGAAAATAGGTAAAATAGGGTAAGTAGAAGGGGTGAATAACCTAGTGAGTTTGTTCTAAAGAACAAGAATAAGACTAAATGAGATGAACATCTACATAATTTTTACGTTAGAGGTAATATTATATAATTGAGGACAAGTGGAAGAGAGAATATTCTTTGGAGAAATTAGATTACACTAATTAGGCAAGGTGATGAGTGGAATACTGATTTCAAGATGAATGAAGGTTTGTATGAATGGTTGGTCATACCATTTGGTTTGACCAATGCATGTATTAATTTTATGAGACTAATGAATGAGGTACTAAAAGATTTAATAGGCAATTTTGTAATGGTTTACCTGGATGATATACTAATCTACAACTAAATCAAGGAGGAATATCTTCACCATTTGGAATTGGTTATGAGAATGCTGCAAGAAGAGAGGTTATTGATCAACCTCAAGAAGTGTGATTTCATGAAAATATATCTGCTATACCTTAGATTTATCATATCACAAGGCATGATGAAAATTTATAAGAACAAGGTGAAGGCAATCATGGAGTGGCCAACACCTAGGATAACAAGAGAGGTAAGGATTTTTCATGGTCTAACAAGTTTCTATAGAAGTTTATAAGAAATTTTAGTGGAATATATGCTACCATCAAGGGAGACAAGAAAAACTTTGTGTGGAATGAGAAGGAAGAGAGGAGTTTACAATACTTGAAGTAAAGAATCATGGAACAACCCATAGTAGTATTACCAAATTTAAACAAGGTGTTTCAAATAGAGTGTGATGCAAGTGGTGTAGCCATAGGGGCTATCCTAAGCCAAGAGGGTAGACCTATAACCTATTTTAGTTAAAATTTGAATGATGCCAAGAAGAATTATTCATCCTATGACTTGGAGTTTTATGCAATGGTGCAAGCATTGAAGAAATAAAGGCATTATCTTATACCAAAGGAGTTCATAATATACACAGATAACCATATAATTCAGTTCATATCTAATCATCTAAGTTGAACCAAAGACATGTGAAATGGGTGGAGTACATGAAAATTTTCACTTTCACCATCAAACATAAACAAGGACAAAGCAATAAGGTTACAAATGCATTAATTAGGAGAGTCTTATTGGTGCATAAAATTTAGTTAGAGAGTGTTGGGATTGAGGTACTCAAAGATTTGTATTAGGATGATGAAGACTTTAAGGAAGTATACCATCCATACAAGTACCCAAGTACACTCAATAAGGATCCATGGTTGGATTATGTACTTCAAGATGGATTGTTGTTCAAAGGAGTACAATTATGTGTACTGAAAATCTCTATAAGAGGAAATATGATCCAAGAGAAGCATAATGAAAGCATGGTAGGACATTTTGGACTTGATAAGACATTGTAGTTGCTTACTAGGCACTACTATTGGCCTAGAATATAATCAAAAGTACATATATATGTATAAAGATGCAATATTTATCAATTAGCCAAGGGTAAAAATACTAATATAGGTTTGTGTCAACCCCTACTAGTCCCAAATAGGCCTTGGGAATCCATAAGTATGGACATTGTGATGGGATTGCCTAGGACACAAAGGGGATTTGATTCCATTTTTGTATTTGTTGATAAATTCTCTAAAATTGTACATTTCATACCATGTAGAAATAATAATGATGCAACACATGTGGCTACTTTATTTTTAAAGGAGGTAGTGAGACTTCATGGACTGGTCATGAACATTGTTTCTCATAGAGACACCAAGTTTCTTAGTCACTTTTGAAGAACATTGTGGAAGAAACTAGGCACACATTTGAGTTTCAATTTAGTTTACCATCCTTAAACAAATGGTCAAACTACGGTGGTGAATATAAGTTTAGGAAACTTGTTGAGGTGTTTATCCAAAGACCATCCCAAGTAGTGGGATCTTGTGTTACCTCAAGCAAAGTTTGCTTACATTGATTCTACCAACAGGAGCATTGGTATGAGTCTATTCTAGGTGATCTATGACATGAGGCCTAGATGTATATTTGAGGTTAGAGACATCAACCATATGGATAAGAGAAGTGTTAAAGGTGAGGAGTTTGCAATGAAAATGAAAGATGTACATGAACATGTGAGAAAACATTTGGAGTCTAGTGTTGACAAGTATAAAAAACAAGTAGATTGAATACAAAAGAATTGAATTTATAGGTTTGGGACTTAGTCCTAGATCATATCAGGAAGGAAAGGTACCCAAGGGGTGAATACAACAAGCTGAAGATGAAAAAGACAGGTCTTTATAAGATTTTTAGGAAGTTTACAAATAATGCATACGAATTAGAGTTGCCTAGTGGAGTTGGAATTTCACTTATCTTTAATGTTTCAGACTTATATCCTTATAAAGAATAAGATGAAGGAGGAAACATAGTAGATTATGTAACTACAATAGGCCCAGATTAGGCAAGGCAATTTCCTAAGGCCAAGACAGAGGAGATGGAGTGCATATTGTATAAGCAAATGATTAAGAAGACTAGAGAAAAGCAATATTTCAAATATTTGGTCAAATGGAAGAATCATCCAGTAGAAGATGCTATGTGGATGACTGAGCATGACATACAAAAGTGAGGTAGTACTCTGGAATCACTCATGGATAATAATCCATAAATTTGTTTTCCTTTCCCTAGGAGTATGATGAAGGAACATCACTCTTAGGGAATAAAATTTGTCAAATTTTGGTTTGATGCATTATGTAGGTTGAATAATGCATTTTATGGACTTAGAAGGTCCAAATCATGCTTATATTTCAATTTGGTAGTCTAGTAGTGCATCTATTTAGTTTAAATTTTTAAAATTTGGTTTTCCTACCAAAACTATTATGTTCAAAATTTTTAATTTGCTTGTGTGTTTAGGACTAGAAAGGGTGTGTGAAAAGCTTGAAATTTTTTATAAACATGTTTTAAATGTATTTATATATCCATTTAATCAGGAATAAGTACCAAAAAATGATACATGCTTTGAAAATCAACTTGGATGCTTTGTCACCTTTCCAAGTTGTCATGTAACCATTCACAAGACTCCTCCAAGGTAGTTACACTTAGTTACTTTCATACAGAAGGTAAATATTTTGAATTGTAATTAGTTATTCATGTTTGAAAGTGACAATATTCAAAGGAAGGAGGAAAAAGAAGCCACTAGTCAAGAAATTAAGACACAAACCCAATTTAGTGTGTTTTGATTAGTTTGTAAACTGTATCTTTAAAATCAAATGAATAAAAGGAATTTATTGATTTTTCCATAGGCCCTTGGAGGATTTATTAAAAGTATTTGAGATTATAGTTTGAAATAAATAACAAAAAATTTGTCTAAATTTTTTTTAACTGCACAAACAGACCCCCTATTCTTGGATGAGTCATTATACAATAGACTATATTTAGTTATTATGAAATACTAGTCTTTGATTCATTCTGTATGGTGTTCACAATTACAAATAGGTTATTGACATTATTTTTAAGAATATATGCTCAAATAAAAGATAAGAAGATGGTTGATGTTTTGACACTAGCATAAAACCCTGACTCTTATAGCAGACTTTGTAAGGTTGGACTGTGATTGTTCTCCTTTAAAAGAAGTGATCCATAAACTATTAATCAAGTGCTTTAAAACATTGAGTTAAGTTGACTGAACATGTATTAAGTTACTTTGTCATGTTATCTTGTTTTTTTATATATTCTATCCATCTCTATATGTAAATAGACCCATAAATAATCATTTGCTAACACAATCAATTATGTTTTGAGTTAAAAATAAATAATAGTATATTGATCAACACTTGTTGATGCTTAGAAAATTTACTCAGGGTCTAGATAGACCTTATAAATAAACTTTGGTCTCTTGAAACCCACTTATCAGAATGAACAGAAACTAAACACAATGTATTCAATATTGGAGATGAATTGCTTATACAAAGAGATAAAGTTCATCTCTCATAGCTCTCAAAGCTGTCACAACTCACAACTAATAAGCTCAATGAATCTAAGCTCATTGAATGAAGAATACAAAGAGAGAAAGGTATTTATAGGGTGGAGAGATAGTGAAACCCCACATTCTAGTGAATGTGGTACTAATCTTCGTAAATAACATCTATATCCCTAAACAAGCTAATGTAGCCAAAACCCATAGGAAAAAGATCTACACCAATACCCCCCCATAAGTATCGATTAGGTAGGTGATGATACAAAAAATGGAAAAAAATGGGTCTCGACAACAAGGTCTAATGAGGTACCCATGTATAATGCAATCTCTCATAAAGTAGAGAAAAAGAGAAAATCTAATGAAAAAAACTCCCGCCCCCCCCGCCCCCCCCCCCAAAAGAAAGAAAATAAGAAGGGAATATAAGACCCCCAGAAGAAGATGCTAAAATAATCAACACTCCAAGTACATGGTGATGATCCCCAATATTCTATAAAAAATGAAGGATGTGTACATCTACATAGAAGAGAGAGAATGTGAATGCAAAATGTCGCATGGTGAACACTGTAGTAGGTCCCTCTATAACAAATGATGTCTCTTCCTTTCAGAAGAAAGAAACCCTAAGCTATCAAAATGTCAAATTCCAACTCTAGTGGAATGCATGTAGGAATCACGATGTAGATCTCTAAAAAATGTTTAAAAGTCTGATCAGATATCACAAGATTAACTGTACAAGATGGCAATGAAGGAGAGAGAATAACTAGAAAAGAAAATAGACATGGAACATTCACTGAAAGCATGATCATGGGAAGAAGAGAGCAATTTTTAACAACTATCAAAACTAAAGAATGGTATGTAAATGAAGCACTTAGATCAACAAGATGAATTTATATAAGAACATATGAGTTTTCAATACTCTCAATGTGTGACTCATACTATAAACAATGGATTCCTATGAAGTGCAAGTCTATGAAGGCTCTAAAAGAGAAACAATCTACACAGGAATAAATGTAGAATATACAATAGGAAAATTAAGGTATGTCAGAATTTCATCTTATAGTGGAGGCTCGACAGAAAGAATAGCACTGTCCACCATAGATGTGTCATCACAAGAAATAAAAGTAGGAGGTAAGAGTACAAATATTTCAAAAGATACAATAGGAAGCAGAGGAGGAGGTGTGACATAAATCTTAGATAGATCACTAAAAAGAGACTATAGGATGCTCCAAATAGTTCATGGACACTCTATATGTTCCACATAGTGGTGTAGATTTCGTGAAACATGCAACAAGTGACCACAGACACAGTCACAAGAGTTGGCCCACTCATTGTATTGAGCTAGGTCAATAGGCTTAGGAATCTATTCATATAAGAATGGAATAAGTTCCTGATCCATGAGTGAACATTCCATATAAGTACACCATGAAGCATAATTTTCCTATCCAAGAAGGATTACTGGAGATGAAAAAACTCTCCTCAATAGGTATCTTTCAAGTGGAGTTAACATGACCACAACTGAGATTAATAATGCATGCTCTAGAGATTTACTTTAGACTACATCAAAAATGAGTCCAGTTAAATAAGATAAATCTATGCACAAGTGACAATGCATGCTCAAATAGATGTTAAACTCTGCTGACAATGCATTTGAGAATACAAGAGCATTCTATGTAAATATTCACTAAATGGGTATAGGTAACAGTTACAAAAAATTAAATGTGCACAAGAAAGACAATGTAGGGTCCACAAAAAATCTCGCCAAGATAATTGATAGTGACCCTCTTATGTGCTTACAATAACAAAGCACACTCAATGTGAGAACATCAGACTTAACTAATAATATGTCTAGACAAGTATGAACAAACAATGTACAAGTGACAATGTATGTCTCAAAAAATGGATGTTAAACTCAGTTGACAATGCATCCACGAGAATGAGTAATTAATGAAATTGACAAAATTAGTACACATGAAATACAAATAGGCCAAGTAGGAGGACGTCAAACTCTACTGATAATACATCCATATGAGGAGAAGTATATGTGTGAACTAGTTAGGTGCTCTCACATCTCTCAAAGCTATCAAAACTCATAACTAAGAAGCTCAATGAATCCAAGCTCACTAAATGAAGAATACAAAGGGAGAGAGATATTTATAGGTTGGAGAGATAGTGAAACCCACATTCTAGTGAATGTGGTACTAATCTTCCTAAATAACCGCTAGATCCCTAAGCAAGCTAATGTATCCATGTAGCCAAAACCCATAGGAAAAATGCCTACACCAACACCACTGAGATGTTCCCAGTTGAATTTTGTTCACTCTAGGGTTAGCGTAGGCACCAAAAAGCCCTAAATTAAGGTTTCTTCAATATCTAGAGTTTGAACTATAAAAAATTCACAAAATTGGTACTTTGAGCTAATTTGAGATTCTATAACTTATTTTTAGGGTTTTAGGAGTGTATGGATATAATAGTATGGTCTTTTGCTGACTGTCTTGTCTTTCGGCTTGAGGAGACCTAATTGGGAAATACTAATGCTTTGCAAGTGGGTCAAAAGGTGGAATTAAGTCTTGAAAGTTGGACCACAAGTGGGTCACAATAAAGGGTACTCATAAATATAGTTGGTTTCTCTTAAAACATTATACTTTTTATATAACATCAATAAAATAGGGAAAATAGGGTTAGTAGACGGGGTGAAAAACCTAGTGAGTTTGGTGTAAAGAACAAGAACAAGACTAAAGGAGAGGAACATATGCATCAATATGCATATAAATCATACATAACATAACTATACCAATGTTCACAATGTTTAGTAATTATTTTTCATAATATGTTAATCATTTTTTTATTCATAATTTCAGCTTGACTATTCCATTAAGGGTAATGAGTATAAAATGTGTGCTGAATCTTATATTTAACAAAAAAATTCTTGACCATATTATTATTGAAAGATAAACCATTAATATACATAATAATAGAAGATGGAAGGCCAAATAAAGAAATGATGTGAATCATTAAAAATTTTTAGATGTCTTCAACCATGGTATATTATAAACATATAACTACAACCCATTTGGTAAAATATTTAGTAGAAATAATAATGAACTTGTGACCTTTTGACGCCAAAACATTATTATTTTCCACTAGGTCAAACCCCAAATGTAAAGTGTCCAAGGAGAAACAATGGGTTGTAACTTTGAATATGGTGTATGCATTAAATTTTTATTTCATTGACATTGTTAATAATTCTTGGCATTCATGTTCTATTGTATGCCATTAGTAACCCATTCTTAGTAATTTTTATGACATGGATCTTCCACTAAAATGTACCTCTTGTAATACACTTTTAGCTTTTTCATGCCCAAGGCATATAAGTAAATGTCTATCAAAATAAGTCTTGAAAATATATCCATCAATGATAACATGTTGAATAACATCTCTTCTCAAATTTATTTTGTCATTTTGAAAAATTTAGGGGATTAGTCTCATCTGATAGAAAGTTGTAAATATTAATATACCACTCTCAACTAGGTTCATCACTGTCTATGACAAACACATAATCCATTTAGAGATTGTATTGAAATGGTAGGTTATAATAATATATTAATAGTCATATAGAATGGTCTTTAGTAATATCAATAGGAATAGTCAAAGTAACACTAGCCATAACATCAACATGACAATTATTTCTTGTAGGGATATTTCCAATCTCAAAATCATCAAAGTAATTAATCAAGCTATGAAAAAGATCTCGATATGGAATTAAATTTTATTCTTTGGATTGATATGCACCTAACACTTGATTTAGGACAAATTGATAATCACCATAAACTGTTATAGATTTTATCTTTAAAGAATGTGACATGTAATCCTAAAATCATAGCCTCATACTTTTCTATGTTATTGGTACATGAAAAGCTCAATTGATATGAAAGTAATCTATAAATTGACATTGTTCATCCCATTCAATGTTGATGCCTTTGCATAGTAATGTATGATCTAATTTTATTAGTTAATTGAGATATAAACCATTAAATAGATTGGAATTTTAATTGTAAACTTATTAGTTGATTTAGTCTTGGGGTAGAGGCATATCAACAATAGATTTTAATTTCATAGGATCAACCCCGATACCATGTTTGGAAATGATAAAGCTTAATAAATTTATAGATGTAACATCAATGATACATTTTTTAGGGTTAAATATTAGATTATATTTTTATAGTTTTTATTATATTTTTTGCAAGCATTTAACATGGTCTTCATGTTTCTTTGATTTTACCAAGATATCATTAACATAGTTTTCCACAATGTCATGCATGTAACTTGAAATACATGTGTCGTATCCATTTGATAAGTTGCATAATTTTCTTAAAGACTCAAAGACATGATAACATAGTAAAATGTACCTTTTACATTTTGATTCCTCACTAAGCTAACTATTTGACTATTTATATATGGTTATGTTAGATACACATGATATTGACTATATATTCTGATTAAACTTGATATTATGCTATTTTAGGATAATAATGTTAGGTATGGAGCCTAATTGTCTTCTAGGATTAGAGGTTAAAATTTTGATGTTATTTTAATTAGGTTTTGGATCCCATTATTTGTATCCCTGATTGTGAGGGGGGTTGCAAGGGGGGAGCCACCCTTGTGGGGTTTGGAGGCAATGCCCTCGAAGAATTTTTTTTTATTAAAATTACCTTGTAAAATTTTAATTTTGTATTCAATCTGGGCCATTGATTAAAGGTTTCTAGATCTGACGGTAATGGTTATGTTTAGGTGTTTTTCATGTTAAAATATATTGATACATGGCTGAGATGAAAAAAATAGATTGTACACAAAGAGAAGGTAGAGAAGGTAGAGAGGTGTAACAGGTTTTGTTGCAGGACTTGTTTCTTCCTTGTATTGTTGAAAATAATATATTGGACAAGTTTGGTGGATGTAACTCATCTTGGGTGAACTACATTACATCTAGTGTCTCCTATTTTATGCATGTTTATGATTATTTTCTGTATGTTTGACTGATTCATTTCATAGTTTCTCTTATATGCAATTTGGGGATAAATCTATGTTTTATTTTATCCAAACAAATAGAAAGTTGCTTAATTAGATGATAATTTATCATTGCTTATTATGAGTTGGTTTATATATGCATTTACATTTTTAAGCATATTAATGAATTTTTATAGTAAATATTATTGATTATGATTATCATGTGATATGACCTAATTACTTGTGTGTTGTGAGGTGGATGCAAGAAAATTCTTCCCTCGAATGTACCGGAGGGAGAGCATCATCAGAGAGGGTGGTGTAGATGAAGACATCATTGATCAATAGAGTGCTAGCCGAACTCTGCACACACCACAATAATTAAACATGATAGAAATGTATTTAAAAATGATTATTTTGATATTTTAAAAATTTTCTAAGCTCTATGTTTGCTTGAGTAGGTTAATTATAGGAATAAAAATCCCTTATGTGGTTAGCCTAGCATGTCATTATTATTATAGAGGCAAAAATTAATTAAGGTAAAATTTAAATTTGAGTTGTTATTTATTATTTTGCCATTAATTTACCAAAAACATGATCAAATGCTAAATAGGATAAATATGACATTAGAATTTTATATTAAAATATAAAGGGAAATTATTTTTTTAAGAAAAAGAGAAAAAGAGAAAAAAACATTAAAACTAGAAAAATAAATTAAAAATAAGAAAATAATTAGAAGAGCCTAAGTTTAATAAAAAACAAAACAATAAAAGAAAAAGAAAAACTAAAACAAAAAAGATAGAAGAGGAATTTAGCAAATATTATTTTATTTAAGAAATGACATGAAAGGGATTTGATATAGCTTAAGCATTGGAAAGGAGAAGAGGAATGAAATGTGGAAAGAAGAGGCACTGATGGGTTGGGACACCGAACTTAGCTGATTTTTTTATTTGTTTTAAACCAATTGAGACTTTTATCATTTAAGTGTCGATATGCAGCCAATGAAGTATCATTTTGATGGGCTTTAAACTTTTTAAAATTTAAAAATCTGTCAAAGACATTAGGCATTGATATTTATGGTTTAATTTATGGCAACTAGCATTCAATATATATATGAGTCGATCTATATTTATGACTTAATCTATTAAACCCTACATCAAATTTATAATGCACTAAACTTATTAAAAACCAACTAAATCATAGGTGTCTTATATTAAAATTATCATTACTGTATTAAACTTGGGGCATCGATCCAAATCTGGTGGGCACCATTTCCCTTTAGGCGTCAAAATATCCAAATTGAAGAATCTACTTAAGAAGGTAAAATCATTAATCTTATTTAGAAACTGCCTCCATTTGTAAATGCATTCAGATTATTAGAACCTATATGTAATTTAAAAATGAGTCAATCTATATTTGGAGGAGCATGACATTCCTTTAGGCATCGATCTATATTTATGGTTTTAACTTGTGAAACCTATATTCAAATTATTATGTGCTTGTTGTCAGCCTCTTCCCAACCTATATTTGATTTTTAATTGGAAACTTCCTCTTCACATCATGCATTTGGACTGGTATGCTACCTCCATCCAATGTTTTAGTATAATATTTGATTGAACAAGGTGGAATGAATGTTTACAATAACATGCATAGGCATGTATTACCAATATCTAGAATCTAAACCATTATTTGGTATCCTGTACTGAATAATTAATCAGTTATGGGTGTAAAAAGTTACACTACATGAAGTTTGAAGTTACTTATTTTATCTATATAATCTATGAAAATAGTCCACACGTGTTGAAATGCAAAAAACATAGTCTCATGTAGTTATTAAATTTTACAATATTTATTCTCTGACTATCTCAGGCTACCCATTGGTGAACATACTGCTCCTTGCTTTCTTGCATTCATGATTGAAAACAATGAGTACTACACACTTGGTAAATTAATCTTTGACATATACAAAAGTATCTTACAAATGCTCTTGTAGTGTTGGCTTATTATCTTTCAAAATAATAATTTCTATATTGTCCCCTTTTACTACAATTGGCATTTTCAAAATGTACAACCATCAAATTTTTAGTTATAAAATCTCTTATAAATACATTTATGTATATGACCCATTAGGTGAAAAAATTGTATGAGATTCATACTAAAGAATTAGATTCTTAGTTATATCTATTAATTCATCCATATTTAGATGTAATTCAAAGTTGAACGGGTTTACTTCTTTGTCTTGTGGAATATACTTACAAGGACTATTAAAACTATTAAATATGGAACTTATCAATTAGAATTTTAAAATAAATTATGGGATTGAAAGTATTTAAATTAATATTCATAGAGGTCATATTAATTGAAAAATGTTGAAATTTGAATAATAGCTTAGCAAAGTTTTACTCATTTAACCCCAAATAAACTAAATGGATAGATTTGACCTTTTTATGTTTTCGAGATAAAACAAAGGTTTTGATTTCCTAGATTAATGGTTGAAATGAATGTTTCCATATATTATTAAATGCTTTGTGAGTTGAATTTATTAGTTACACTGGTTTGTGGTGATATGGATTGCCATAGGGTGTAGAGAACTAAAAATTATTTTGCTGTTAAAAATGTACAATGGATTTGCATGTTTACCCAGGTGGTATGTTGATGAACATAATTTATAGTATGAGATAGAATATAATGAAAGATTCATACATATGCTAGACATAATTAGTATATGTTGTTATCATTCCTATTTATAACATGTCATGTATTGCATTTTCTAGTAGAATGTATGTTATTAAATCTTATGGTTGAATTTGTGTTGACCAATCTATATTGTTAATACAGAGTAAGGAGTGAGATGGACTTCAATGACTTACTAGCAATACAATGTTAGATAAAGGCAATTTGATCAAGTGGTGTGCATGAAATTGATATTTATAGATAATTTTATATTACTATTCGTAAAGCTTTGTCTAAAGTATTTTTAGTGAGACATTATCATTTATGATTGTAATTTACATGTATGTGCGATATATTATAATAGATTGAATTTTTATATGATACACTGCATGTTTAGTTAGTTATAAATCATACAACACATAGGTACTAGCTAGTCTCTGAGATGACCCTACCAAGAATTTTTGGCCAAAAACTTGCACTGTTGCTACTTTCTAGATTATTGGCATTTCGTAAAACACTTTGCATGTAACCAAATATGAGGAATTTTTGAATACTAACAATCATAATCGCTGCAACTAAAATTTTGAGTCATATATCTATTATTAAACCATGTCGATGTCAAAGGATTCATAAAGTCATATTGTCAAATAGTTTGCAAGATTTCTATATAGCTGGGAACAATTAAAAAGAACAATGATGACTGCTATTCCAAAAATCAGAATTACAAATACATAAATATCCACTGCTGATTACAAGAATTGGATCAAGCCCTATAGAAAGCACATAAATATTAATGATTCCAAATAATAAATACCACTTATTATCCTGATTTGTTGCGCTAGAATGTTTATGCTGGTACGATAGGCCTACAATTATGACGTTGGGTAGTTGGAAGTGGCTAGGGTTGGAAACTGACCCCAAAATCTGTGATCTGCCCTGTTGAGATCATGTGCCTACCAAATTTGATTTCGGCTGATAGGTGGCTATTCCACTGTAGAATATTTTGAGAATCAGATATGAATGTGTGCCCTAGCTGTCCACCACTAGAAAATAGCCTTGGATCTGTGCCTTAGATCTGAAAATCTGCCTTTAAGCTTAAGTGTGACTTCCGTATAAAATCACCAAAGAGAAATTGAGGGTTTTCATCCCCAAAATTTGAATACTAAAGAGGGTTTTCATCCTCAATAGTTGCAATGTTGAAGTGTACGCTTAACACTTAAAATAATAATTGATATAATGATAATGAATACCAAAAGACTTTCTCAACCTTCTTTTATACTTTTTTTCCCAAACTCTCCGAAAGCTTCCTTTTTTTTAAAAAATGCACTTTTTATTTTAAACACCCTTTCAACTCTGAAAATGACTTTTTCATTAAAATAATGATATTTTGACACACAAGGTCCCTGTTTAATGCATCCATGAATTAAAGCATCTCAACCCAATTCTGATGAGCTATAATACTAAGGTCCTTAAATATTTTAATAAATTATTAGCAACTTTATTAATTTAATTAAATATAACCATTAATACACTTATTTTTGCAGAACTATCAGAAAGTATCGAAATCAAAATTTGATTGCACTAGAGTGATACCGATGATGAATAATGAAAATCAAACCCAACCGGGTGACTTGCTATAAATAGATGCTCTCACCAAGAATCTTGGAGAGCACACCAGAAGCTGAAAATCAATTCAAAAAGTGGCATAGGAGTCCTTTAGACCATTTGAGCTCATCACCAACATCAAACATCCTCTTAGACAAGGCTAACGGTCACTGAGAAAGCTAAAGCCAACTGCAATACTGAAGTGACAAAAAATGGGGACATTACAGTCCTCCCTTCTCAGTGATTGCTTGCCCCAAGCAATCGGTACCTGTATGCCCCAAAGCCAACTACTAGGATCCCATATCAATCTTGAAAGTATGCAAACTCTAATACCTGAAACACTATATGGTGGGAGGTCATCAACCACATATACCAACAACTCCCTTCCTCTGAAGGCTTCACTGTCCATGAGTGCTAAGTCTATTAAAGACACAACATTATATAAATCTGAAACCCTAAAGAGATTCATGCCCATCAATAAGTGATGTATGATATGATCTCTGAAGCACACCACTTGTACCAAACCTTCAACTGCTCCACTCTGATATAAACATCACTCAGCAAACAATTATGAAGTAACTCACCAAAATCCCTGTGAAGTATTGTACCAATCACACCAACACTTGGATACCAAATCATCACACCCTCATGCCAACTGAGAGTGAAGAAATAGATGTCTCTCATTGTGTCATCATCACCAAATGTCCATCTAAATCTGAATGATCCCTTAGGGATGTGAAAAGTGTCCATCACAAGTGCATAAACAAATATGCCAAACCACTCTAAGCTGCTGATATACATCAAAACAGCTCCAAGCAAACTAAAAATCATACTCATGATGATGAAAAAAGTACCTCCAATGACATATGATGATAGGATCTCATCATCATGCCAACCTCCAACATTGAAGTAGTGACCCAGACTTCCCCAACTCATCAAAACATCTGATGTCTTCAAAATATATTCTGAAAACTCCATGATCAGCAAGATAGAACAATAACCTCTCACAATGTATGAGCAGAAAACCAATGGGTTAGGGCTAGAATAATTCTATCCTCATGCACATCTCCATACCTTGGACAAAGGTCCAACTGGAACTCATCAAGTATAACATCTACACATACCTCAAGCCCTGAAAGTAGGATAGCCCTATGCTCCCACAATGAAGCATCATCATGAAGTGTGTCACCATATGGATACCAAAGTATCACATCACCCAAGCTGAATATGAATGTACAAGTGTCTTCTCTCAAGCTATCATCATGGGCTATCAGAAAATTGAGTTGTGCCACATGGACTTGATAAGCGTCCATCATATATGTGTAATCTATTATGCAACTCCACTCCAAAACTCTCCAAATAGCTGCAAGCAAAAGTATATAGGCTGAAAATTCCCTGCTCAAAAATGTAGAACAACCACCTATCCTTGTGATGCAACTTGAAAACCAATGGTTCAAGCATGAAATACTATTGCTCTCATGTACTCCATGCCCCATGATGTCTTCTTCATATATCACATGTTCTCCCCATATATAATCAAGAAATGTTGTTATGAAATTCATGAAAGTATTACACAATGACCTACCTTGTATGCAACTTGGCTCTTCACACATTAATCCAAACTTAATCACATAATATTGCATATGCACAAGATAAATGAAATCATGTAAAGTTAAGAGATTGTTGCTTTCACCATAAGACCAATCTTTACCTCATACCTCCCAAGTTTGCCTTCATAGATGTCATCATAGGCTACTATCTCAGGGTGTGTACCATACTGAAAACTCTCCTCAAGGGCTGTCATAGCTTCTACCTCATGGCTGCCAGCTATACAAAAAGTAACCTGATGTCTATGGATGTAAAATCAGACCTTGATTTAGAGAACTCAAGTCCTTAAACTAGGACATCATTGTGTCTACCCAAAGAATCATCTTCATCAGGATATGATGTTAAAACACAAGTAGACTCCTTCAAATCTGAATCATGAATACATCTCTCCACGTCATCCTTTGTTGGTCCATAGGATGCATGCACAATCTTTTCTTTTACAAATCTCTCATCAAGTGTTTGCAACTCTAATTACTCCTCGTGCTTGATCATCATAAGAGGCTTATCCCTCAAATCTTGAGTGTCAACAATGGAAAACTTCTTACCATTATCATCCTCATGCCACTCATCTATCTCATGATCATGTGAAGACAAACGAATAATGTTTGTACTCAGAAAATCAGATCCATGATCATACCTTTTTGACGTGTCTTCATTGTCCTTTCTTGCATCTTCTTCACTGGTAGGTCGCTCATCCATAAATGCTGGTCTAAGAGGTGTATCCAGCTAAAAGTCACATGTCCCTCTAACTACATTAGCTATCCCAAAGCTGATCTGTACCCCCACCTCTTTAGCTGCTATGTCCTTTGGTGCATTCTTATCCATAACTTCCAACCAAATCCATGGGGTAATGCCCATGATAAACCATACATTATCAAACTGTAGAATCTTCTTACTAGGCAATCCCTTTGTTTCTATAATCAGCTCTTCAATAAAATGTCTTCCATATAACTTCAACATGTGTTACCAAATGTAATCATGTATATAGAACAAGGAATGTCAAAATTACTATGGGCTGTCATACCTTGTATGTAGCTTGGATTTACGAACACTTGCTTATTCTTAGCCATAAAATATTTTAGATCAGCAAGATAAAACCCCTTGCCAAGGACATCCTCTTGAGGTATATCTGTTACCTTCTGATTACCAAGATCACGTGAAGATAATGTACTACTGCTTATAATCATGGAATCAACATTTGAAACATACCTTTCAATGGTAGCTCCATAGATATCAGGGGCATCTTCTTCATTTTTTGAATGTCCATTTTCTATGCTATGATGTACAAAATTAGATTATTTGTAGCTTGTTTCCTCAACCATTACCTCATGCTTAGTCATCAAATCTTGAGTGTCAACCAAGTAAGGCTTCTTACCACATTCTTTAGTGTCTTCATGGATCTCAATCACCTCTTCCTCCATGTTTGGATGCTCTTCATCAAGTACTAGTCCACAAACTGTAGGCACAACTTCCTCTTCCTTAACCATAGAGTGATCCTTCAACTCTTTTGGATCCTTTTCTTCTTCCTCTGTAAAAGTAGTTTTCTTTGGAGTTGTAGATTCCATGATTCCCTTTTCTTGTTCATCCTTACCTCCTTGCACAATGAACCATTCTAGGAACCTTTGACTGAAATTTTCAAAGCAAGCAATGGATTCGGTCCCTTGGGTCCTCAACAATTTATGCCACCACTTATATGCCATTCCATCCAAGTACAAAGGGATAAATTTGAGGGCATCCTCCACACACATAGAATTCCATTACAAATATGTCTTTAATTCCTTCAACCAATCTCTAGCAAAAATTTTATTGGTGCATTCAAAAAAAAAGAAGAGAAACCTTACTCATTTTCTTTTCCTCTTCATTAGGCTTGGGCCACTTTAATTTCTCTTTTGGAGGAATGTTGGGTGGTGTAAGCCCAAACATTTTGTAGAATCTTCCCATTTTGAAACAATTTGCAAACAAAATAATTTCACGAGGAATCCCACAACACAAAACCACACAGGCTGGCAGGATGCACAGCTCTGATACCACTAAGATGACCCTACCAAGAATTTTTGGCCAAAAACTTGCACTGTTGCTGATTTCTAGATTATTGGCATTTCGTAAAACACTTTGCATGCAACCAAATATGAGGAATTTTTGAATACTAACAATCATAATCACTATAACTAAAATTTTGAGTCATATATCCATTATTAAACCATGTCGATGTCAAAGGATTCACAAAGTCATATTGTCAAACAGTTTGCAAGATTTCTATATCGCTGGGAACAATTAAAAAGAACAATGATGACTGCTGTTCCAAAATCAGAATTACAAATACATAAATACCCACTACTGATTACAAGAACTGGATCAAGCCCTATAGAAAGCACACAAATATTAATGATTCCAAATAATAAATACCACTTATTATCCTGATTTGTTGCACCAAAATGTTTATGTTAGTACGACAGGCCTGCAACTATGACATTGGGTAGTTAGAAGTGGCTGGGGTTGGAAACTGACCCCAAAAGTTGGGATCTACCTTGTTGAGATCAGTTCTGGCTGATAGGTGGCTGTTCCACTATAGAAGATTTTGAGAATCAGATCTGAATGTGTGCCCTAGCTGTCCACCACTAGAAAATAGCCTTGGATCTGTGCCTTAGATCTAAAAATCTGCCTTTACGCTTAAGTGTGACTTCTATATAAAATCACCAAAGAGAAATTGAGGGTTTTTGTCCCCAAAATCTGAATGCTAAAGAGGGTTTTCATCCTCAATATTTGTAATGTTGAAGCGTATGCTTAACACTTAAAATAATAATTGATATAATGATAATGAAAACCAAAAGACTTTCTCAACCTTCTTTTATACTTTTTTTCCCAAACTCTCCAAAAGCTTCCTTTTTTAAAAAAATGCACCTTTTATTTTAAACACCCTTTTAACTCTGAAAATGACCTTTTCATTAAAATAATGATATTTTGACACACAAGGTCCTTGTTTAATGCATCCATGAATTAAAGCATCTCAACCCAGTTTTGATGAGCTATAATACTAAGGGCCTTCTTAAATATTTTAATAAATTATTAGCAAATTTAGTAATTTAATTAAAATATAACCATTAATACACTTATTTTTGTAGAACTGTCAGAAAGTATCAAAATTGAAATCTGATTGCACTGGAGTGATACCGATGATGAATAATGAAAATTGAACCCAACTGGGTGACTTGCTATAAATAGATGCTCTCACCAAGAATCTTGGAGAACACACCAAAAGCTGAAAATCACTTCAAAAAGTGGCATAGGATTCCTCTAGACCATCTAAGCTCATCACTAACATTAAACATCCTCTCAGACCAAGCTAACGGTCACTGAGAAAGCCAAAGCCAACTGCAATACTGAAGTGACCAAAAATGGGGACATTACAGTCTCTCTATATTTTCATACCGTCACTATCCACCCATTTATTAAGGGAGGGCCATTTCCTAATGGGATAGTGTATGGGATCATTTTTCCATGGTTGGTGTGGAAAAGTGCTTGGATGATGCTCTCCCTCCCCACAATAGTACTACTTATCAAAATGACACTTGAGATTGCCTTAAATACTTGAAGTTCAGGAACTAAGCTCTAGAGTAGCTGATGATCTTATTTGTACATTATGAAATGTTGTATTTGAAATTGAAGAATTTGAATTTACCATTGATGCATATTGACAGTGGTTATTATGTATTTGGTTAAGTTTAAAAAGTAATTCTCACTTTTTTTATTGAGTTTTCATACTCTCATGATTTATAGATATGTACTTGTATTGTATTATGAACTATTATCATAATTATGCATGATTACTTTAATTATCTTTGTTAGACTCAAGTTGTAATCTATTTTTACATGTGTTATTAAATATATATATATATATATATATATATATTTTTTTTTATAGTAGATCCCAGTGAGGATGTTACATGTGGTGTCAGAGCTATGACTCAAATTCTAGAACCTAATGAGTCCAATGACATTTTAATAACCTTATTTTGACATAAATAAGGATGGTGAAAATTATATTTTTAGGAGAGGGTCCTTTCAAAGCTGGTGACAATAACCCTCCTTTTGATTCTAGTTGATTTATTTCTAAGCAATTAATGAAGATGGATCAACTTCTTGCAGTCATGAATGAGACCAGAGACTAGATTACCAGTCTATGAAATAGGTGGTTCATGGCCACAAAGGAGAAGATCAAAAAGGATAAAATTGAAGAACATCTAGTTGAACTAGAAAATTCATAGGTTGCTAGAGATCAAGTTGATGTAGAGTTGGCTTGAGATATGAAGAAGGTGAATCCATCAAAGTTTGATAGAACTATTCTAGGTGATGGAGCAAAGGCATGGTTGATAGAGATGGAGAAGTAATTATAAATTCAAAACTACTCTGAGTTCACCAAGGTGGTATGGGGAGCATATCAATTGGATATTGAGACAGTTACATGGTGGGCCAACAAAAGGTTAGAAATGAATTTGGATTTGACCACCACCACTTGGGATCAATTTATGGTTCTATTTAGGTCATGGTGGCTCTCACATATATATTTTTATCAAATTCTTACTAATTTTTAGAATCTGAAGCAAGGTGACATGTTAGTAAATAAGTACTGGGAGTAGTTCACCAAATTTCTAAAATATGTTCCTCAGTATCAGGGAGATGAGTGGTTTCAGATCAAGAAGTCTATCATGGGTTTGAGGCCCTAAATTGTTGGATAAGTAGATGTTCATGGACCTTCCACTGTGGACTAGGTCTTTGAGAAGGTGGTCAAGCAAGAGCAGAAGCTAAAGTCTCTTTCATAGGCTAAGAATAGACTCAAAAAGAGGTTTGGCAATCCTAAGTCTAACTTCAAGAAGAAGAATTGGAAACAGAGAAGTGGAGACTCAAAAAAATAGTTCAAGAATCGTATTGCTAAATTCAATAATGGATCAGGAAACAAGAATTAGGGAAATGGATCTAAAAATGGTTTCAAGGGAAACCAACAAAATTTCAAAAAAAGACCACTAGGTGGGTGCTTCATTTGTAGAGAGGATCATTATGTTTATGATTGTCCTAAGGACAAGTCAAAAGGCAAAGGCCCTAATACTCAGTAGGGTGGTTTCTAGTAGTGGATTCATACAATAGTTGATAATCAACAAGTTGAGTATTAAGCACTACCTATTGAGCTATCATGTACTTTATTTGACTATCCAATTTTCATTTTGATAGATACAAGAGCAACTGAATGTTTTATTGCTCCTAAGATGCTTAGTAAGTTTTCTATAAGAGTTGGTGTAATGGTAAACACATGGTCAATACAATATAAGAATGACACAAAGGTAATGGTAGATAGGTGTTTAGTCAAAGCAAAGATTAGGTTTCTCAAATTCATAATAGTTGTGGATTTATATGTAGTACCTTTAGGATCATATGATGTGATATTGGGAGTCAACTAGTTCACAAAGAAAAAATCCAAAGTTTATTTCTACTTGAATAAGGTGGAGTATCTTGATGATTTTGGGAATCAGACAAATACATGGTGAGAAGAAAGAGTTGAAGCTTAGGTAGATTTCAGCTATGCATCTTAAAAAAGCTCAAAGAAAAGGGTGTCAATAATTTATTGTCAAGATAAATTAAATGGAGGAACCTATGGAACCATCTCTCAAATATTACCTATTTCTCAGAGATTTTCATAATGTTTTTCTAGAAGAGTTACTAGGTTTGCCTCCTAGATGTGAGTTTAATTTTTCTATCAATATCATACCTAGATTAGAACCTCAGTCTAAGGCAACACATAAGATGACAACCAAAAAATTAGTTGAACTAAAGGATCAAATTTAGGAGTTTTTGTTTAAAGAGTTGATTAGGCCAAGTGTGTCATCATAGGGTGCACCAATTATCTTTATCAAGAAGAAGGATGGTACCCTTTGATTATGCATCAACTACAGAATGTTGAACAAGGTAACCATCAAAAATAGGTATTCACTACCTCGTATAGATGATATTTTCAATCAAATGTGAGAAGAAATAGTATTTCTTAAGATTGATCTTTAAGTAGGATACCATCAATTAAGGATTCAAGATGAGGACATTTTGGAAACAATGATCAGAACTCAATATGGACACTATGAGTTTACAGTGTTGTCATTTGGTCTAACTAATACTCCTAAAACATTTATTAATCTCATAAACAATGTATTTAGATATTATCTTAACCACTTTGTGTTATTTTTTATAGATGACATTCTTATCTATTCAAAGAATAAAGAAGAGCACCTTCAACATTTGGAGTTAGTTTTGTAGTGATTGCAAAAGCACAAGCTTTATGGGAAGCTATCTAAGTGTTCATTTTTATAAAAATGGGTATAGTATTTGGGACACATTATCTCTATAAATGGTATTTATCTAGATCTAGGGAAGATTATAGCTATCATGGAATAGTTGGCACCGAAGAATGTGCATAAAGTTTGAATCTTCATAAGGTTGGTGGGCTATTACAGGAAGTTTGTACTAAAATTTTCCAAAATAGCTAACCCAATTACTTCCTTACAATGGAAGAATAGTAAATTTGTTTGGTTAGAAAAGTATGAATTAGCTTTTCAAGAGATAAATAAAAGGCTCACATCTACATTAGTATTAAGAATTCTAAACCCCAATGGTCTTTTTTTAGTAGTCATAGATGCATCAAGAGATGGACTAGGTGGAGCCCTTATGTAGGATGGAGTGGTAGTGGCTTATGAGTCACAAAAAATTAAGCCATATAAGGTGAATTATACCCCTCATGATTTGGAGCTTGCAGTGATTGTTCATGCTTTGCAAGTTTGGTGACATTATTTATTGAGAAAACCTTTTGAGTTCAAGATAAATAACTTGGGACTCAATTTTATTTTCACCCAACCTAATTTTAATGCATGTAAGAGATGTTGGCTTGATTTTTTATTTGAATATCACTTTGATATCAGCTACATCAAGGGCAAAGAGAATAGAGTAGCTGATGCCCTCAATCGAAAAAGGTATTATATAATTTTAGCTACTATCAGGAGTACCTTCAAGGATCGAGTGATTGAGTTCTCTCCAAGAGATGAACATTATGATAAAGTTAGGAAAGCATTGTTAGAGAATGCTCATAATCCTTTGTACAAAGGATTCAGTTTGGAGAGTTATAGTCTTTTATGTTACAATAGATGGATGTATGTGCTAGATCGAGAGAATCTATGGATCTCAATGATTAATGAGTTCTATGATGCCCCTTATTCATGACATCCAAGTGTAACCAAGCTCATAGTAGAGCTTAGACCACTGTATTTATGGAAAGGAATCAATAAAGATGTAACAGATTATGTGTCACATTGTCTGGAGTATTAGTGAGTGAAAGTTGAGCATGTGCATCAAGCTGGATTGTTATATCCACATGATATTTTAGAATGGAAATGGTAGGTGATTAGTATGGAATTTTTCTAAGGATTTTTAATGTTGTAGAATAGGCATGATATAATCTTGGTAGTTGTTGACAAACTAATCAAGATGGCTCACTTCATACCAAGCAATTTGACAAATGGTGCACCTACCTTTGTGAAGAGATTAGTGAAAGAAGTGCATAGGTTGTATGGTTTTATAGAGAAGATCATTTTAGATCATGATCCAAAGATGAATTCAAGGTTTTGGATGACTCTAAATTTAGCTTTGGGTATATAACTTAATTTCAATATAGCCTATCACTCAGAGATTATAAGTCAGACTAAGAGAGTCAATTAGGTGCTTGAGGATCTTTTTTGAATGTATTGAATAGATCAATAATATAAGTGGAAAGATTATATTCCATTAGTTGAGTTTATATATAACAAACCATATTAGTCAACATTGAATATGGCACTATTTGAAGTATTTTATGGAAAAAAATGTAGGACACCCATTAGTTGGGACAAGTTAGAAGACATGATAGTTTTCAGACTTGAGATGCTCTTAGAGATGGAAGAACAAGTTAGACTGATCAGGTATAGATTGACCAAGGTCAATGATAGATAGAGGAGTTATGTAGATCTAAAGAGAATAAAGAGACACTTCATAGTTGGTGATAAAGTGTTTTTATAGGTAAAATCATAAAAGAGCTTGATTAAATTTGGGAAGTCTGTAAAATTATCTCTGAGATATGTGGGACCCTTCAAGGTGTTAGAAGTGGTCAATCCTATTGTGTATAGGTTTATGTTTCCACCAGACTTAGCTCTTTTACATAATATCTTCCATGTATCATATCTTAGGAAATATATAATTGATCCTACCCATGTGTTGGATTGGAATGCTTTGTAAGTTTTGGATCCTAGGGTGGTCATAATAGAACCAATAAGGGTAATTGACACACGTAAACTTTATTTACATAATAGAGAGATGTCATAGTGCAAGGACTAATAGGACCAATACTCTGAGGATAGTGCTACATGAAAAGACTATGATGAGTTCTTCAAGAGATTTCCACATTTATTTACTTGATTAGATACTATTATGTTATTTCATTTTAGTTGAACAATATTCTATTTTAGATCATATGTTTGAATAACAATCATCCAAGATGATGACTAGCTTTAGGGTGAAGGATGTTACATCCTGATTCTTTACTAAGTTAACTATTTGACTATTTATAGATGGTTATGGTAGATACACATGATATTTACTATATTTTTTGATTAAGCTTGAGATTATGTTATTTTAGGATAATAGAATGTTACTTAATTAGATGATAATTTGTGATTGCTTAGTATGAGTTGGTTTATGTATACGTTTACAATTTTAAGCACATTAATGAATTGTTATAGTATATATTATTTATTATGATTATCATATAATATGACCTAACTATCTATGTGTTGCAAGGTGGACATAGGATAATTCTTCCTTCGAATGTATCAGAGGGAGAGCATCATCAGAGAGGGTGGTATAGATGGAGACATCACTAGTTGATAGAGTGCTATCAAAACTTTATACATACCATAATAATTAGTCATGGTAGAAATGCATTTAAAAATGATTGTTTTAGTGTTTATTTAATTTGTTAATTTCTATGTTTGATTGAGTAGGTTAATTATAGGAATAAAAATCCCTTATGTGATTAGCCTAGTGTGTCATTATTATTTTAAAGGCAAAAATTAATTAAATTAAAATTTAAATTTAGATTGATATTTATTATTTTACCATTAATTTGCCAAAACATGATTAAATGCTAAATAGGCTAAATATGAAATTAGAATTTCATATTAAAACATGAAAGGAAATTATTTTTTTTAGAAAAAAAGGAAAAAATATTAAAAATAGAAACACAAATTAAAAATAAGAAAAGAATTAAAAAATCCTAAAATTAATAAAAAATAAAATAATAAAACAAAAACAAAAAAGTTGGAAGAAGAATTTAAATAATTGTTCTATTTAAGAAATGGCATGAAAGAGATTTGATATAGCTTAAGCATTGGAAATGAGAGGAGGAATAAAGCATGAAAAAAAGAGGCACAAAGGATCATATAGAGAATTTAATGGTAAATGATGTATTAAAACTTACTGCTATATTAATAGATTAACATTGTTAAACAGTAGATCCAAAATGGAGAAAAACTATTATGAAATGGGTTTGGGTCGATAAGTATATTTTAAACAATTTTCAAATTTGATTTATATACAAACTAAATTTAATAACTGAATTTATTAGATAGTTTTTGATATATATATATGCTTAAAATATCAGAGTTATATGCATTGCTATAGAGATCTGTAGTAAACCTCAATTGAAAAAAAAAATAGTTAATCTTCTTTCAGTTTTAAATGGTAGCCATCTTATTAATACTCAACAAAATTGTAATTGGCATCATATCAACAATTTGAGTATAGTATTTTTGAACAAAAATACAAAAACTATATATATATATATATATATATATATATATATATATATATATATATATATATATATATATATATATATATATTGCTTATATTCCAACCAACCATAGGTAACATTTAGGCATAGATTATTGTGAAAGGCATTAACCAGGTTTATGAGTAATGCCAATGCCATACAAATTTGGCATCCATAAATAATATATGATATTTTTTGGGCGTCAAACTAATAGTAAACTATCATAAATTCTTAGAAAATATAATTTGTTTTAATTTCATTAGCCATATAGGTTGGGATGTCAAACTTAGCGATTCTTTTTATTTATTTTAAACCAATTGAGAGTTTTAGCATTTAAACATCGATCTATAACTAGTGAGGTATCCTTTTAATTCTATTTAAACTTTTTAAAATTCATAAATCCATCAAAGACATTAGGCATCAATATTTATGGTTTAATTTATGGCAACCAATATTCAATATATATGAGTCGATCCATATTTATGACTTAATCTATTAAACCCTGCATCAAATTTATAATGCATCAAAATTATTAAAAACTAGCTTAATATTAGTCATATTATATTAAAATTATCATTACTATATTAAACTTGGGGCATCGATCCAAATCTGGTGGGCACCATTTCCCTTTAGGCATCAAAATATCCAAACTGAGGAATCTGCTCAAGAAGGTAAAATCATCAATCTTGTTTAGAACCTGCCTCTATTTGTAAATGCACTGAGATTATTAAAATCTGCATGTAATTTTAAAATGAGTCAATCCATATCTGGAGCAGCATGGTATTCTTTTAGGTGTCAATCTATATTTATGGCTTTAACTTGTGAAACCTATATTCAAATCATTATGTGCTTGTTGTTAGCCTCTTCATAACCTGTATTTGGAATCTTCCTCTTCATATCATGCACTTGGAATAGTATGATACCTCCTTCAACCAATGTTGTAGTATGATATTTGATTAAATAATGTGGAATGAATGTTTACAACAATATGCATCGGCATGTATTACCAATATCTAGAATTTAAGCCATTATTTGGTACCCCATACTGAACAATTAATCAGATGTGGGTGGAAAAAGTTACATTACATGAAGTTTGAAGTTACTTGTTTTATCTATATAATCTATGGCAATAGTCTGCACATGTTGAAGTGCAAAAAATATAGTCTTGTGTAGTTATTAAATTTTATAACATTGATTCTCTAACTATCTCAAGCTACCCATTGGTGAACATCCTGCTCCCTGCTTTCTTGCATTCATGATTAAAAACAACGAGTAACATACACTTGGTAAATTAATCTTTGACATATACAAAAATATCCTGCAAATTCTCTTCTTGTAGTGTTGGCTTATTATCTTTCAAAATAGTAATTTTTATATTGTCCCCTTTTGCTCTAATTGATATTTTCAAAATCTACAACAATCAATTTTTTAGTTATAAAATCTCTTATAAATATATTTATGTATATGGCCTGTTAGGTGAAAAACTTGTATGAGAGTAATACTAAAGAACTAGATTCTTAGATATAACTATGAAGTCATCCATATTTAGGTGTCATTTTAAGTTGAATGGGTTTACTTCTTTGTCTTGTGGAATATACTTAGAAGGACTATTAATACTATTAAATATGGAACTTGTCAAGTAGAATGTTAAAATAAGTTATGGGGTTGAAAGTATTTAAATTAATATTCATGGAGGTCATATTAATTGAAAAATGATGAATTTTTAATAATAACTTAGAAATTTTTTTCTCATTTAACCCCAAATAAACCAAATAAATAGATTAGACCTTTTTATGTTTTTGAGATAAAACCAAGGTTTTGATTTCTTAGATTAATGGTTGAAATCAATGTTTCCATATATTATTAAATGCTTTATGAGTTGAATTTATTAGTTACATTGATCTATGGTAATATGGGTTGCCATAAGGTGTAGAGAACTGGAAATCATTTTGTTGTTAAAAATGTATAGTGGATTTGCATGTTTACTCAGGTGATATGTTGATAAACTTTATTTCTAGTATGGGATAAAATATAATGAAAGATTCATGCATATGTTAGACATAATTTGTATATGTTATTATCATTCCTATTTATAACATGTCATGTGTTGCATTTACGAGTGGAATGTATGTTATTGAATCTTATGGTTGAATTTGTATTGACTAATCTATATTTTAATGTGGAGTAAGGAGTGAGATAGAATTCACTATATTACTAGCATTTCAATGTTAGATAAAGGCAATATGATCAAGTGATGTACATGAAATTGATAGATCTATAGATCATTTTATATTAATATTCGTAAAGCTTTGGCCAAAGTATGTTTAGTGAGACATTATCAATCATGAGTATGATTTACATGTATGTGTAATATCTTGTAATAGATCAAGTTATTCTATGATATACTGTATGTTTAGTTAGTTAGAAATCATACATACATGGGTACTAACTAGTCTCTCTAGATTCCTGCATGGTCACTATCTACCCTTATATGAAGGGAGGGCCATTTCCTGATGGGATAGTGTGGGAGATCATTGGTCCATGGTTGGTGTTGAAAAGTGCTCAGATGATGCTCTCCCTCCCCACAATAGTACTACTTATCGATATGACACTTGAGATTGCCACAAATACTTGAAGTTTGGGAACTAAGCTCTGGGGCAGTTGAGTATCTTATTTATACATTATGAAATATTCTATTTAAAATTGAAGAATATTAATTTACCATTGATACACATTGATAGTGGTTATTATGTATTTGGTTAATTTTAAAAAGTAATTATCACTTTCTTTATTGAGTTGTCATACTCTCATGATTTAGAGATATGTACTTGTATTGTATTATGAATTGTTATTATAATTGTGCATGATTACTTTAATTATCTTTGTTATACTCTTGGGTTGTAGTCTACTTTTACATGTATTATTTAAAAAAATTATTTATGATTTTTTATTAGATCCCAGTGGGGATGTTACAGTACCTCAAGGAGTGGTGAAGACAATCGTGTATTGGTTAATAGGATTTATCTTAATTTCATTGTACCTGATGAATCCATCCATACATGAGAGCATCTCATACCCTATGGTAGAATAAAAAATAATATCAATATTAAGTAATGGGAAATCATCCTTGGGACAAGTCTTATTTAAGTGTCTAAATTCTAAACTTTTTTTTGGATCGATATTCAATTTTGACTAGAGCTACAAACTAGTTTTGGGGTACAAACTAGGGGTCCAGTCCCTGAGAACTATTAAACCAATATAAATGGCTACCATTTGATCACTTAAAACCATTGTGTAAAATCAAATGGCCATATTTGGCCTATAAATACCTTTTGAGATTAAAATTTGGGTGGGGCTGGGCACAACAAACCCACTTTACCAACCCTTATACATCTTATTAGCTAATTTTTAAACTTATCCAAATACATCAATCAGGTTTGGAAACCATGATAATGTTAGAAATCTAAGGTGAATAATCATCAGGTTGTATAAAACTTGTATTTAATAATATTTATATTTTATATTTAACCCATAAATAAAATTTAAGATGCATCTTTATAATTTATTACTTAACTAGTTTGGCATCATAATGGACAAATAGATTATGAACCACAATGGATGGATGGATACAAGGCATGTTAGATTAAGAACAAATAAATAATTATGGAAATTCATGTGGTAGCTCTTGACAATATTTATATTTTTAGGTGTCACCAACACACTCAAAAACACAACCTTAGGATATTTTTAGTACCATAATTAAATTTAGTGATTTCTTCCTTCTATAGAGTGGATCAGTTTTTAATATATAGAGTGGATCAGTTTTTAATATATGGAATAGTAGGTAAGGTGTCAAGACCATCTAAAGGAATGCCATCATTAATATGGAAAATCACTTACTCACCAAAATATGCATGGTGACTTGGGTTATTTGGAAATATAGTATTAATATGTAAACATGGAAAATCTGCATAAGATCCCATATATTCTTGAAGAGGTTCATCATTTACAATATTATCCATATTTAAGATATGGGTGAAGTATCTTTATTAATCAATTCAAGATATCCAATATATAAATATGTAACATTATTTACTTCATGTTGGTGAGATGTATTATAATTGGAAGAGTGGCTATGTAAAGGTTTGTTCATTGAAGCACCATAAAGATTATAATAATTCAGAGTCCCATGATACACTTGGAAGCTGACTATTTAGGTTAACTCTCCTTACTAAATCTAAGACCTAATTCAAATTGATAAGGAGTTGGAATGATTGGTTATTGAATACCTTATTCATGTTTACCTAATCCTTGACATTTATATTCAATTTTATTTTCACACGTGAATATAGTTATATATTTTTCCAAAGAAGTTTGAGTTAGACCAAAATGTTGTTTTGATTTCTTAGTATTGACACAAGTTTATGTCATAGGCTATTTAGCTTTATCATTGAAAGGAGTATCATTAAAGAAGAATGATGTAAAAATTATTCCATAGTATTTAGGGGTGTAATTTAACTAGTTAATATCAAATGTATGCACGTCATATGTATATTTCATTAGATCAATTGGAGTAAATATTAACTTGGACAAATGTTCATCTATACTATCATTATCCTCATTGATCTTACTACTATCACTTATTTTATATGTGTTCATTTTTTCCATGGAAATATATTCATTAGGATCCACTATAGATGATTTTGGTATATTAAGCTATGGAATGACACTTTTTTTAGGTTTGACCACTTTGTAAAATTGAAGGAACAACATACCTAGGACAATTATAAATGTAATCCTTATAAACAAATTTTACACATCTATGAAATGTATATGGAACCAAATTCATAACATGAATCCATGGCCTACCAAGTAAAATAATATATCTCATACCATTAAATATCACATGGAATTTCATGGATAATGTTTTAGGTCCAATAGTTATGTTGAATGTAATTTAAATTAGGGCCCTTGTTGGTTGATTTTCAAACATTTTGATGATCATATCTGAATGTGTAAGGGAATTAAAACCAAGGCAAAGTTTTTAAGGAAGTATTAAATATAATACATATGAAACCATTGTTTATAGGGACACATTTTATTCCTTTATTAGAGATGATAAATTTAATGTACAAGGGTAAATATTGATGCACAATCCATTAAGGAGGTAAGTATTCCTTCTTGAATGAGATACAATTCTCATTGTCTTTAAATTTTTTAAGAATATAATAAAAGATAGTTAAATATCATGTGGTAATGTGGCATGATGAAAGGTCTCATAAAGTGTATCTTTGTGTACATTTGACCTTTTAATCAATTCTAGAATAGAGATTTTGGCATGGATATTCTTAACTTGGTCAATGAGATCACAATACTTAACCACTTGTGTTATAATACTAGGAGCTTGAGGAAGGTTAAGAGAGGTGTTTTGGTTTACCACACTTTGAGATTAAGAATAAAGGGAAAGAATAAAAGTATTGCATGCTTTTCCCTTTATTTTATTATGGAATCTACCTCATAAGGAATCATTATGCATTGAGCCATACAATAGGTAGTATTGAGGGGAAAAGAAAACAAATCTATCAATTACAAGGGTATTATCACATAAATCATCACTATCACATAAAACCTTATCATGTTTCAACCATATTCTAGTATTATATGGTAAATGCAAATAAATAGACATGGATAAATTGATAAATGTTTACACATTAGCCATATCATCAAGCCTAGGAACATGTAAAAGATATAAAATCCCCATGTACATGCCTATATATATATATATATATATATATATATATATATATATATATATATATATATATATATATATATATATATATATATGTGTGTGTGTGTGTGTGTGTGTGTGTGTGTGTGTGTGTGTGTGTGTGATCTACCCATGAGAAAAGGGAAACATTATAAGCATACACATTAGCTACCTAGGGGAAGAGGACTAAGGTGTTGGGTTTTTTATAATCCATAATTATATTTAATTAGTTTGTTATTAGTTTGGTAACTATTTTATTTGTTTAGGTTAGTTTTTATAACCAACCTTTGGAAGTTATAAAAAGATTCCAAACCATGTTCACAATTAAACTTATACATTGAATATATTTGAAGACAATGTTATGATTCTGAATAATGCTATCAGAGCTATAATGTTTAAAGAGGAGGATTATTGTTTTGATTATTCAAAGGTGTTTTTATCACATTAATAAAAATATGAAGAAGAGGTGTAGGGTGTTTTGATTTTGAAATGACATTTTGATCCTGCAAAGTGGCCCATGAAAATATTTCAAAATACTATTCAAGGAATAAATAAGCTTGAGGGTTATGCAAGTGAAGAAAAAGTCTTGATAAAACTATTGAAACACTATATCTAATATTTCTCAAGTTGAAACCATAGAAGATGAATGTAATTATATAAATCTAAACAACTAGTTTTGTGGGTTAATCCATATGTAGTGTATAGCACCTATAAAGCACAAGAAAGTTTATGATAATGATCTTATCACACCCATAAAATCAAAGGATATCAGAAAGAATTTGGAGGTGATAACTTGTCCTATTTGTGACCAATTTTATAAACCCATCCACTATATGGCATTGTAAGTTTCATTTGATCTTTACAACCCTTCAATAAAATGGTATGCATGTTTTTGGTCAAGTTTTTTTAAAGATCATTTAGTGCACTTATACAACGATCTGAAAATAATATAGTAGTAATAAATTCTTTTTGAAAATTTTGACAAATTTATAAGGTAATCAAAATGGCATAATAGAATTGATTTGAGTATGATACGTAGAGGTTATAAATATATTTTCATTTGATTTTCTAAGTGTGGGATCCACCAAGGTAGGAAAGTGTTGCTTACATTTAAAATATTGAGTAAAAGCAACTTTTTGTGTATGTATTTTTTTTCTCACATTTGCAAAGTCAAAGACATATTGAATATATTGTATTTTCAATTTCAAGTTTGTTAAATGAAAATTGGATAGAGTATTTTGGTATTAATTTGTACAAGAGGAGGTCAGAGGTTCAAAACCCATTCAATCAATTTTTTGATAATTTTTTTTATCATATTTTGTTTTGGGAAAGATATTTTTTAGAGAGATAAGGGTGTACTTATTGTATACTTTTTTTTGACAAGTCAAAAAATCAAAAAATTATTGTTTAGGTGTTTTCAATGATGTCTCCAAGGTGTCTAAGAGTGTCCATGAGATGATATGTATGCATGGTCCTTAATGACAAAGTGTACCTTAGTGCTCACATAGTTTGCATGAGACCCTATAGGTTTTGGTCTTGTTATGGATGTTGTTGATGATGTGTTATTGATGCATAGGCCTTATGGGGTGTAAAAATATCTTGGTGTACTTGTGGAAGTGAAAATAATCCATTTGAGTAGTCTTTTTAAGGTCTAGGTTATTCTAGTTGTCTTAGCAGAGTTTCCTAAGTAAGCAGATTGATGATGTTAGAATTTACACATGTAAAGGTGTCAAAAGAAAATGATCACATGGGTATGTTCAGTTTTATGCCTAGAGAATGTTTTTAAAAATTTATGCTTTGAAATGATGTTTATCAAAATTTATGATGGTGTAAATTTTCTCTCCTAGGCATATTTCATTATTTTTATACTTGGTCAAATTTGCATTTTTTAGTGACCATTAGAATTCAAATATTTGAATTTTACAAAGGAAACCAATTATAATTATTTAATCTATATCTTGAGTAAATGGATGAATTTTATGATGGATTAAAAATAAAAGTGGTAAATAACTTCAAGGGTAGTCTATTAAAATTGATTAAGAGGTTTGATTGGTCATACAAGTGCATTTATGGAGCTTCAAGGTTGACTGAGGGTTTGACTTTCTTTTGTAAGTGAATTGATAAGGGTGTTTGTGTTTCTTTTATGGTGTTTGGATGTTTCATGGTGAATTATCTATTTTAATATGATATATACTCCCTAAGAATCATCTTCATATGATTTGGGAGTTTGACCAATCCATTTAGTGTATGAGCAAATGTTAACAAGTTGTTTTTTCTTTCATCCATCCTAGTGGTCATAGTTAATACATTGAATTGATAGGTTTGAGTTATGCAGAGGTGTCTTGAGATGGTTTTGATATATTGAGGATATCTTAGGGGTCATGTGTTATGGATCCATGCACTTGGAAGTGGTCTTATGTTTCTACTTTGTTTGGTGATGTTTAAGGGGTGAATAGGTCTCCATAAGACCTATAATGACCACTTAGGCGTAATTGACTGAATTCGTGTCTTAAGTGTGACCTATGGATGATATGGATGACTAATATGATTTAGGTGCTAAGGAGATTATTTTGGTTGACCAATAAGGGTTAGAGGAAGAATCTTGTATAAGAGCAAGAATATTAAGGCCTTTATAGACTAGTTGTGTGGGTGTGAGCTCAAGAAAATGACATAGGTATTTATAAAAGAATAAATAGGTGATGAAATATATCAAATAAGTGATATGAATATTTAATAATTAGTTACAATGCTGAGAAGGAGTTTTCTGTACATAGAGCTAGGTTAAATGACCAAGTTATGAAGAGGCTGACTTAGTTGAGCAAAGGAGCCTAAGTGGCTTATATAAGGTAGAGAGGTAGTTTTTTAGGTGTTAGAGTAAGAGAAGTCCATTATTAGGTGTGTTAGACATTAGTTCAGAGGTGGAGATTAGTTTAGAGGTGATTTAGTTGGTGCTTGATCATCTAGGGGGTTGTAGCCTCCTTGCTAGTTGGTGCTAGCTAAAGGTCTAGTGGGTGCTTGACTAAATTAAGGGGTGGGTATTCCTTGATCAGTCGGTGTTGGTCTAAATTGAAGCAATATATAATTTTAGGATAGTATCCCAAATCTAGTTTCAATGGGTTTTCTCCCCCATCAAGGTTTCCCACATAGATCTTGTGTTATATGTGTTGTTTCCCCTTTATGTTTTCTATTTAATGGTTTCTATGATTCATGAATGAATGGCCAATTATTTGTATAAGTGTAATTAAATTTGATTAGTTGCATCACTGATTCACCTCGCCTCTTAGTGATTTTACCTCTAATAATTAGTATCATATCCATACCTTCTTTTTTAAATTTTAACCACTTAAAGGTGATCCAAGGTACAATATGGTTAGTTAACATGTGCAAGGTTTCTCTATAAAGCAAGCATCATAATTCAATGGGTCTAATTATGATTTTTGTAATGCAAGGATGAAGACATACATCATGTCTCTAGGGTTTGATATTTGGAAATCTATTATGGATGTTTATACTACACCAACTACTCCTCGAAATAGTGCAACTGATAAGAAGCTAAGAGAAAACAATTCCAAAGCAATGAATGCCATCATTTATGGTCTTTCAGAGACTGAGTTGATTAAGGTGATCCATTGTAAGTATACAAATGAAATATGGGATAAATTATAGATAATTTATGAAGGGGAATTAAAGGTTAAGATAGCTAAACTAAAAACTCATTGAAGATAATTTGAGAGTCTCAAGATGAAGGAATAAGATATTGTGGCATCCTATCTATAGAGAGTTGATGAGATTGTGAACATTATGAAAGGACTTGGGGAAGAAATTGAAGAAGCTATAGTGGTCCAAAAGGTGTTGAGGTATCTTACTCTTAATTTTGATCCAAAGGTTTCTACCATAGAAGAATGTCATGATCTCATAAAGATGAAGATGGATGAAGTGCATGGTATTCTCATAGCCTATGAGATGAGAGTGAATGAGAAAAAACATCCTAAGAAGGAAACAACCTTAAAAGTTGAGTGAAAGTTCAAAGGAAAGAAGGCCAAAGTAAAATAAGAGCTGGACTTAGATCTTGATCATCTAAAAGCCATGATTATAAGGAAACTAAATGTTAGCTCAGGTAAATATAGAGGAAAGCTACCCTTTAAGTGATTTTCATGTGGTAAATTTGGTCATTTTGTAGTTAAGTGTCTTATTAAGGGCAAGGTTGAATCCAAAGATGCACATAAATAAACTCATGAAGATGAGCACATGAATTCTAAAGGGTCTAGAAAGAATAGAATATTTTTCAAAAGAAAAGATGACAAGAAGAGATCATACAAAGGTAGCAAGAGTATCTATCATGAATAAGATTGTAACTCGTCTACTGAAGAAGAAGGAAACACATTAGATAATGATGATGCATCTCATGATGAGAATAATGAGGTATTGTTCATGGATTTTGAGGATGATGATGGTGAATGTTCTTTAGGTAGAGATATCTTTGGTGGAGTTATATCTAAGGAAGAAGATGACAAAGTCACTCTTGAAGAAAAATATTTGAGCACCTTGGAAGAGTTGAATCTTCTACAAGGCAAGAATAGAAAGCAACCATCCTTGATCAAGACCTATGAGGAGTAAATTGGCTTCTTTAAAGAAAGAATGAGCAATGAAGTCAAAGAGCATGATGAGATCACTCAACATATTGAAACTTAGGTTTGTGCCCTTGCTAAAGAGGTAAAGAGTAAGGATTAAGAATGTGTCAAGTATAAATTAGAGAAGGAGTCTTTACAGGTGAAACTATATCAAGCTATGAGCAAGATTGAAACATATCAAAAGTTTGATACAAGTAGTAAGAAGCTTAGTGAGATGTTTAACAATCATAGAGTGCCTAAAGATAAGACTAGTCTTGGTTTAAATCATGATAAAGTGAAGGCATATACTATGACAAGCATAGGTTTGTTGAATAATACTATGAATAATCAAAGGTCTTCAAGTGATAGGTCTGGTCTTCATTTTACCAAGAATCAAGGAATAAAGGAGTCATATTTCATGTCAATAAGAGAGCAAATCAGATTATAAATCCCAATGCTATAAGGTACAAAAATTCCTTTAATGGTGACTATCATTATTGTGATTAGTTTGGTCATAGGATCATTGACTATAAAAAAAAGCTCCTAGTACGAGATGTGCATGGAATTATGAGAAAGATAATGACAAGCATGAAAAATATCACCACTCAAGATAGTCAACTGGTCCACAAGGAAAGCATGACATATTGTGCTACAAGTGTCAAGGGATTGGTCATATTACAAGGTCTTATAATGCCTTCACTAGAAAATTAAATGATCAGGTGCATGAATGAGATAATGAAACTTCAAGGAGTCATCATGTAGCCCATACACAAGGTATGTATAATTAAAGAAACTTCATTTGTTTCAAGTGTCAAGAGAGAGGTCACATAGTAAGGTTTTGTAGGAATGGTCAAAATTATACTTCAAATAATGTCAATCCTAAAATGAAGAAAAAGAGCCATAATGAATCGATACCCAAGGAGATGAATGAAAAATAGGTTCAAAATGGATTTTTTATCATGACAGAATAGGGTACAAGTTCAATTTTCAAAGAGCAAGCCTTATTTACCCAAGTAGACAAGAAGATCAAGTAGAATTCTCAGTCAAAAGGAATGAATAAGTATAAATATCCATCGAAGGTTAAATGGATGCTAAGGCAATATTGAAAGTCAAATGAGGGCTTGGAGATATGGGAGTCTTCTGAGTTTTGGGACTTCTAGTTCTTCTAAGTTGATGAGGTGTCTCTACCTATACTTCTTAGAGACATTATTCCAAGAGAAGAAGTACATATGTATGATATTTTTACTCATTAGAAAAATCATTGGTCAGATGGGGAAGCATGTAGTATTTTAGAGTATCATTTTTTGGTAAACAGGAAGGCAGATCAATCAGTCTTGTTAGGTCCAAGGATTAGTTTAGGGACTTTGGTCCTAAAGATAAGTTTATGACATTCTTTTGATGTCTGGTTTAAGAGGCATAATCATGAATAATTAAGGTAATATTGATATGGATTGTGAAGAGGATATGTCTAAGTGCAATGCATGTGGTTTCATGCATTATATTGGTCACATGAAGCTCTTATGATCATTTGTTCTTTTCAACCATTTTTCTTATTGTTCACTGCCTAGTGTGAGTTCATCATATAGAATTGGTGTATTTGGGGTCTTTAAAGGAAAAAAAGAGTTGAGAATAATTGAGGTTGATTGGATAGTGTGTATACAGTACCTTTGAAGTGTAAAAATGATCTTATGACCTTTTAAATGTGTTTTGCCATAGTGACAAGGGTATACATAGGGTCTGCAAGCACAATATGATTAGTTCAGAGTGTCAAATCAATATTGGTGAGTGTTCAAAGAGACTTTATGGTATAGAAGGTGTATTAATTTCATATAGCTATGCTCTGGGTGGTTTTAGGATTTGAAGGCCTCTTGAGGTCAAGTTGAATAGTTTTGATGCCTTTCAATGGTCATAGTGCTTGCTTTAGGGTTTGCAAGGCAAAAACCATTTCATGGTTCTATGGGTTCCACAAGGTGTCAAACCTCAATAATTGGTCAAGTAGTATGATTTGATAACTTTCAAGTGTGGAAGAAGTCTCAAGTGTTGGTGTTGATCGAAATATGGTAAGTTGACTTTGGTTTATGTGTGAAACCTAAGCTTTTGCACCTTATGAGTTAGTTTCCTTCCCAAATAGAGTTAAAGTTCAAAGCTCTTAAATCAACTGAAATGGCCAAATGGGTGATCATAAAATAATTTACATTCATCTAGAAGTGTATAGTTTGTTCTATGGTTGAACATTTATGCAAATGAAGGGTTAATTAACAAGTTAGTTTGTGAAGGAGATATGGTGCAGAGGAAGAGTTGAATGATGAATATTGGCATGAATGAAGGGGCATATGAGTATGCTCTAGATATGGAGTTTCAAGTCATGAAGGTGTATACATATGAAGTTATTGGCTTTGCAAGGTTTAGGTAGGGTTATAAGGCCTCTAGGCAAGGCTAGTGTGAAGAAGAGTATTTTTAGGTCATTTTATTCAAAAGACAAAGGCATGGTTGTCCCTGAATATGTTTCTTAGTTGGATTTGTGCATCATGTATGTTTGAGATAGAGTTTGAATGTCCATTCCTCATTCTATGGGTGGCTTGTGAGAGAGAATTTAAAGATAACCATGAAGTTTCATGATGGTTGGAGATGGTCTAAAGATGCTCAAGGGGTGATTAAGCTCAAGTGACTTATGGGGAGTCATTTCAATTATATTTAGGTGTTTTCAATCAGTTTTTGGTATTCTTATGTGTTTCTTCTTCATATAGCAGTGCATGGTCAAAGTAGAGTGTTGCTAATAAGAAAGTTTAAGGTAGTCATGGTAAGAAATGGTATGCACAATGATAGGGAGAGTTTATATCATCTCTCAAATTAAGTCCTGTATTATTTTTAGCTTTGAAAACATTTATAGGTCCTCAAGATCAAGGTAAGCCCACTTTGTCATTGTGTCCAAGGGGGGGAAAGTGTTTGTAGAGGGAGAAAGAGTATGTGCATAGCTTTGTGTTGGTGTTTAAAAGTGTTGACATAAATTAAAAATTGATATATTTTTGAGGTGTTGTCAATGATGTCCCCAAGGTGGCCAAGAGTGTCCATAAGATTATATGTATGCATGGTCCTTAATGACAAAATGTACCTTAATGCTCACATAGTTTGCATGAGACCCTATAGGTTTTGGTCTTGTTATGGATGTTATTGATGATGTGTGAGGCCCTATGGGGTGTAATAAGTGCTTATTATACTCTTTGAAGTGAAAATAATCCATTTGAGTAGACTTGTGAAGGTCTAGGTTATTCTAGTCATCCTGGTAGAGTTCCTTGAGTAAGCAAATTGATGACATCAAAATTCACACGTGTGAAGGTGTCAAAAGAAAGTGATCACATGGCTCTATTAAATTTTATTCCTAGAGCATGTGTTTAAAATTTAATTCCTTGATATGATGTCTATGGTGCAAAGTTTATCTCCCAAGCATATTTCATTATTTTATACTTAGTCAAATTTGCATTTTTTAGTGACCATTGGAATTCAAATATATGAATTTTATAAAGGAAACCAATTGTAATTGCTTGATCTATATCTTGAAAAATAGATGAATTTGATGATGGATTAAAAATAAAAGTGGTAAATAAATTCAAGGATAATCTAGGTAAATTGATTAAGAGGTTTGACTAGTTATACAGGTGCATTTATGGAGCTTCAAAATTGACTGAGGGTTTAACTTTGTTTTACAAGTGACCCAAGAAGGGTGTTTGTGTTTTTATTAATGGTTTTTTGATGTTTCATGGTGAATTATCTATTATAAGATGATGTATACTCCCTAAGTATCATCTGCATATGATTTGGGAGTTTGACCAATCCATTTAGTGTATGAAAAAATGTTAACAAGTTGCCTTTTCTTTTGTCCATAATGGTGGTCATGGTTAATGCATTGAATTAATAGGTTTGAGTTATGAAGAGGTGTCTTGAGATGATTTTTATCTTTGGAGGATGTCTGAGGGGTCATGTGTCATGGACCCATGCACTTGGAAGTGGTATTGTGTTACTACTTTGCTCGATGATGTGTGAAAGGGGTGAGTAGGTCTCCATGAGACCTAAAAGGTCCATTTAGGCCTAATTTATTGACTTTATGTCTTAAGTGTGACCTACAGATGATATGGATGACAAATATGCTTGTGTTTGATCAAATTATGTATGTAATAGATGCCTTATGTGCTAAGGAAAGTCTTTTGGCCAACCAAGAAGGGTTAGAGGAAGAATCTTGTATAAGAGCAAGGATATTAAGGCCTTTATAGACTAGTTGTGTGGGTGCGAGATCAATAAAATGACATAGGTGTTTTGAAGAGAATAAAAATGTGGTAAAACATATCAAATAAGTGATATGAATCTTTTATAATTAGTTACAGTGTTGAGAAGGAATTTTATGCATGGAAAGCTAGGTTGAATGGCCAAGTTATGAAGAGGGTGCCCTAGTTGAGCGAAGGAACCTAAGTGGCTTATATGAGGTAGAGAGGTATATTTGTACGTGTTAGATCAAGATAAGTCCATCATCAGGTGTGTTAGACATTATATCAAATGTAGAGATCGACTTAGAGGTGATTGAGTTGGTGTTTAATCATCTAGGGGGTTGTAGTCTCCTTGCTAGTTAGTGATAATTAAAGGTCTAGTGGGTGCTTGACTAAGTTTAGAGGTGGGTGATCCTTGATTAGTTGGTGCTAGTCTAAATTGAATCAATGTATTTATAGGATAATAGTTCAAATCTTGTTTCAATGGATTTTCTCCCCCATGAGGGTTTCCCACATAGATCTTGTGTTATATGTGTTGTTGCTTCTTCATTATTTTCTCTTTAATGGTTTCTATGCTTCATGAATGAATGGTTAATTATTTGTATAAGTGTAATTAAATTTGATTAGTTTCATCACTGATGCACCCCAATTTTAGTGATTATACCTCCAACAATTGTAATCAGCCAACTCTAATACCATTCCCTCATTTTTGACTTGATTAACTTTTTTGAAAGATCAATGGCTAAAATTGTAAGTTTGATCTCTGAAAATGGTTGATTAACACCTAAAAACTACAAGGAATAGAAAATGAACATGGAAAATACACTCATTTTTAATGATTTTTAGTAAATAATAGAGAAAGACACTATGACATCTACTAAAGCTGTAAAATTACTTGAGTATCAAAAACAAGATAAGCATGCCCTTACTTTCTTAAAAGCATCATGTTCTACACATATGATTATTCACATTGAAGCTTTTAAAATTGGTGCATGTAAATCTTATAAATCATTAAAATATATGTATGATAAACAACCTACCTATAAAAAGATTGGTCTCTTAATGTAGTTGATTAATAACAAGCTTACCATTAAAGAAGATGTATCTGAATATCTCTTATACATGAAAAATATAAAATAAGAGTACTACACAACATGTTGAAAAATTAATGATGACATGCTCATTTACATCACACTAAATGGTATCTATAATGTTTATATGAACTTTGTCAAAATGTTTTAGCTTAGTGATAAGTTCAATGGAGTAAAATTTGAATCTATTTGTGAGTTACTGACTCAACATGAGTGCCAATTTGTAAATTAAAAGAGTATACCTATCAAAAAATATCACCATACAAAGTATATGTCACATCAAAAAGATCATCACCATGTATAAATTAGTTTCATAAGCATTCTTTAAAACATTCTTTGAGACACTCTCCATGTCATTCTAGATAGTCTCCATAACGTTCTCATCAACATTCTCTAAGATATTCAAAACGTAAGCACCACCATAGGAACTCCTCTCACTCCAGTGGTTCTTCCAATGATTTAGCTTATTTTGGATCTCATCGACATAGGAAATAGCCTAGATGTTTCAAATGTGGTGGTATTGGACATCTCATAGATGTATGTCCTTCTTGATGACTCTACTCTTGACACAAAAAGAGAGCTAAAGCCAATTATGTGGATCAATCTAGCGGTAGATAAATTCTAGTTACTCTAGTTATTTAAGTTATTTTGATACTTCTTTTGATCTAGAGGCATCATATATAACTGAGGTCTATGGTTGAGATGGACCTAACACCCTATTTTGAGTGATCGATGAATCACCCATATTGTGATAGTTATTAGGCTCAAGATCAAGCTCTATTGTAGTAGAATTTTTTGTCTTGTGTTTTTCATTTCTTCCAGTTTTGGATTTTTATCCTTGATATTCATGAAATGGACCATACACAATTATTTGATTTTGTTTATCTCATTGCACAACTTCTCACCTATCACTTGATAGGGGGAGAAAATATAGTATTGGTTGGTCTTCCATTTGTCATCACTGACAATAAGAGTTGATAGGGATTGTTATCACCTTTAGTGTTGAGCAAAGTTTATCAACATTTGTTGGACATCAAGGAGATGCACCATACATAATACATGCTGGTCACTTGGATAGGATTTTTGGTGGATCCTTATATAGATTGATGTAGTTGGATAGGATTTGATCATGTTCTACTATAATATGGTATGATGATCACACTGGATGAGAAGGTTTTGATCATGTTCATCAAAATTTTTATGCCACACCTTGTAGGGTGGGCTTATTTATGAAGTGATATCAATTTGGATTATTACCAAGAGGTACAATGCACCAATTGTAGTTGCATCAAAATTTATTTGATGACTTTAGAGTCATTACTCTATCTCTTTCATATTATATATCCCTTTGAATAAAGGAGGAGTTTATTAGGTATTTTGTGATCCATGATTATATTTACTTAGGTTCTTATTAGTTTGGTAATTGTTTTATTTATTCATGTTGATTTTTAAAACCAACCTTTGGAAGTTATAAAAAACTTCCAACCCATTTTAAAAATTAATCTTTTACATTGAATATATTTTAAGATAATTCCTCCTCTTACAATACCAAACATAGGCCTAGAAAAATTTTCATGATCCATGAAAAGAGAAGCTTAATTATAAAGAACAAATAAGGGGATGGTTTGATGAAAACACTAAAATAATCAAAATAAATAAAAATTAAACCTTAGGTGGAGAGGGTTGTGAAACCCTATATTGGATGATCACAAGGATCAACTTCACCATAATGTTTTAAATAATTATTATTTGAGGGTGTTTAAATTACACATAACTGATTAAGACTAAGGCATAAGGGAGATACAACTAAATATAGTAAATAAAAGTAATTATACATTACCTATTCCCTATAATAATAATAATAAAAAATAGAATTAAACTATAAACAAGTAATGATAATGAAAGGAAAGATAAAGAGAGAGAGAAATAAATGAAATGAACACAATTGGGTTTTGATAGTGATCAAAAATGCTAATAGGAAGGTCCTAGAGATGTGAAAATTTAAAACTCAGATTTTAGCATGTCCTATGAAGATGATGAGAATAACGAGACCAAAAAATGTGGTTAACTAAATCATACATCCTAATGTGGTTGATTTATGATGATTATGGTAACATGACATGAATGTGGAAATTTTGAATTTTATATTTTGAAACTTTTTAGGGATCTTTCCTCATTGGTAGATGAGTAGCATTCATTTTTTAGATTGGAAAGTTTGTGTGATCAACTTTCATAATCAAATCTCTACTTGAATTTACACTAGTCCATAACAATAACCTAATGACACATCTAAAGACTAAATAAATGTGGAATCAAGTGGTTCAGGCCCCCTTAAGGGTTATACATACATATCACAGTGTTGTGAATCAAGTCTCAATGTATTTATAGTGCTTATGAGTGTTCTCAATCCAAGTGAGAGAAATGACTTCACCTTCTCCATAGATAATAAAATAAAACTATAAGAACTTTAATTAGGCTCTCTTTTGGTAAAAGTATGAAAAAAATAGAAACCTTTGAAATTTTAGACACTAAATCAAAATTACATATCACCTCAGTCTTGTACATTTGTAAAATACCTATAATGGTTGTACCCTTCAGTTATAAGACCTTCCCACTACCTAAAGGCTCATATTTACTATCTCTTTATGCCAAATTAATTATATCTTAGTAAAACCACTGTTATTTTAATGACCAAGCCTTCTATACTATAAAAAAATTCTCTAAACTTGATCATTATCCTTCTCTACCAATTTTGAACCTATACCTATTTTCTAGCTTCTTACACATTTGCATCCCAGACAAATGCCTACATCAATGTAAGTGTTCCTTTACAATTAAGTGTCATGTGCCCAAAATTAATCTAATTTAAAAATTAAATGTATCTTTATGGTTTGCCTAAGTGATTTAGCGTGAGATATTTTAAAAAGGGATATATATATATATATATATATATATATATATATATATATATATATATATAAGATCAACCCTCATTCATTCTTCACCTAGTAAAAAATGGGAACTCACAAGGAAACTTATCAAGAAGCACTAAATCAAGCATTCAAGTGAGAAAACGTAACCTACTCATCCATTTTTCCATATTAGTCATAGAATAAATATCCTTATAGGTCTGAATTACTGAAGGAGCATCCCATGAGCCATATTTTCTAAGTTACAAGCTAGGTTACTATATGTACTTGCTTATCACACATTACATCCTTATACACACATAAGCCAATAAGTAAGGGGAACTACATAAGTCTCAGGCCATGCTCATAGTATTGGATATGTAGTTAACACCCATTTATAAAGGGTTTCTTGGGGTATCTTGACATTATGTGCTTACTAACCCATTTTCTCCATAGTCACTCTAAGGGTGAGGAAGTTAGGTTTTGATCATTTGATGAAAATCAACAACTTATGCACATGATCTATATACATACAAAGAAAGGTGATAGAAAACATATAAGGATCCATTTGGTCACATAAATCCACTTAGTATTTTGTACAAAATAATTGATTATAATTCAGACATCGGTGTTGATGTAATTGTCTAGATATGACACAAGTGTCTGAGGCCACATAATGGAAAATTCCAAAATATGATGACTATTTTAGAATCCTAATCCATTTCACTTCTAACCTATTTCACCTAGATTTGCATGTGCATAATAAACTAGCAAATTACTCTTATTTTAAATTCATTATAATATAAATCAATAGTTGTACTTTATAATTGTTTAGCATATCTCAAACTAAATTTAGAATATTATTTATTTGAATTTTTAAATTAATTGGCCTTCTATAGATTTATTTATCACCCTTATGCTTGTTAATTTCTATATTCTTAATCCTTGATGACCCCTCTTATAAATTTAGAGTTAAACATTTGGTGAAGTTGACCTCTATGTCTTTCTATACAACTCCTAGTGTGCTCTAAGGTTTTTCCAATATCTCAATTGTTATAATTTATTCCAAAAATTAGAATTTATTTTCCTAAAATCATGTTTAATATGGCTAAAAAAGAACTTCTTCCTCCTCCTAGCCCTAAGGAGGGTGATAGTTATCATCCCTCTAACTAGGTCCATCCTATCACTTCTTCAAGGGGTAAGGTGGCCCATCCTATTATGCCAAATGAGGGTAGCTAACAAACCTTTCCTAAATCCCTAGGTGGTACATGTATGTGTATTCAATCTAAAATACCTAGCATTTGTGCTTATGAAGACCTAAAATATAAAATCACCAGTATGATCAAGTAAATAAAAGAATTACAAAATCATATTACATATATGCAGAATATAAAATATGTTAGTGTTATTCATGTGTTTGCATATTCCTCTAGTAATGTTATATCCAATAAGGTTTCATACATACATAAGTGATTCAAAAAGTGAAAAAAAAGCCTAATAAGAGTCCAAGTGAAACCCTAAGATAAATGCTTCAAAAAAATTGATCCAATCACCCACTCTACATCCTATAAAGATATAAATCCTATTGTGCATATCATAGAATACATGGGCATCATATAGATTGTTATTTTACATTAAATAAAAAAATACAAACTCATAAAGATATTGGTGATCCTATCATTGATACATATACCAATAAACCCAATCACATTATGAGTTCTTCTCCTAAATCACAAGTGATAAAACAACACATATGGCTACCAAAGGATAATGCTTAACACAAATAATAACAAATGCAAAACCTAGAACATGAAAATATTCAAAAGGCAAATCTAGAACAAGCAATATTATAAAATGACAAAAATGAAAAGGAACAACTATAAATGATAATGTTACAAAAAAATAAAGAACACAATTTGAAAAAAACAAACTCAAAATAAACAAACAAACAAACAAACATTTAAAAAAAAGGATTCCTAATAAATATATTTTTAAAGACATGCCTACAAAAACAAAGGATACAAATATGATTGCCAAAGATCCAAACATAATATTTATTCCATGTATAGAGGAACAAATAACTAAGTGCAATACTACAAAGTCTATGATTTTGTCCTCAATTAAAGAAGTCAACGCAAAAATTACATGTTTTCCTAGTGTGTAAGCAAATATACATGAATCTTCTTTATCCAATAATGAGATGCAATATTCTGACAATGATGAACATACTCAATAAAAACAAACTTTCAAGAAAGAAAATCCAATATATAGTGTAGTTGGTTTTTCATACATAGATGCTCAAAATGATATATCACAAGTTCAAGAACAACCTAGGAAGTCTCATATTTCCTATACTAATAATGTAGATGATTGGTATGATCCTAATTCCACATAATATTGGCACGATCCTAATGACACCAATTACACATCATATTGATATGATAAACATGATATAAAGCCTTTACAGAAGCATCTCCTTGATTAATACATTAGCTTATAGTATCACTTTTGTTTTCTTATCCTTCCAATTTTTTCAAAAAATTAAAAATACAAAAACATTTAAATAATTCAAAAATATTCAATAGGTTCCTAGTTGTACTATTTCTTATGCATATGTCATTTGCTCCATGTTAGTAGATAACATATCATCATTTTACTATATACACATATGTTTTATTCTTCATTTGAGTGGGATACATGCATACTTAGATACATGATATATTCACATACATATGTTGGGATTTCCTTCCACTCATGTCTTTAGTACATTGGGGGAATATGATTCTTTGATCAAGATACACACAACTTACATTGTTCTATGATCACTTTTCATTATCATGGTTGAGATTATATACTTATACATGCCTCTATCCATGCTTATACCTTTAACAAAGTACTTGATATGTTATGCACCTAACATTACTTGCAAACACATATGTTTAATAAATAGTGTGGTATGTTCATATTAGTTATCTATTTTTCCTTGCTTGATTTTATATTGGATTATATTACTTGTTGGAGAATTTGAATATGATCCATTGATTTTAGCTTCCATGCTTATGATTTCATATTTTTGACATATGAATATGCCATTATTTGTTGTATGTGGACATTTGAGTATGTCATTCTATGTTTTATGGACATTTGAATAAGTCATGTCCCTTCCAATGTATGGCATTTGATCAAGCCCCTTTTATGAGGTATCATTAGACCATTGCCTTTTGTTTATATTTTGAGAGATCTTGTGTGTATACTTGATTGCTTGCTGAACTTGTACTATTATTCTATAGATGTTTCCATGATCTACATCATGCATATTAAGAATTTATGTGATCACATATTATGTATCTCATTTCTATATCTACCTATACTGTTACTCCTTTATGCTACATGATCCATACTTAGGTTATAAAATTATATGATCCTTTTGAGGTAAGGTAACTAATATTTTATACTTCCCCTTACCTCAAAATGGGTGGAATGTTAGTGGGGGCATGTCATAAAGGAATGGCTTACAAATTTTCACATTTTTAGATTTCAGTGGGGGGCATGTTATGAAAACATGTTCTTCACACTTACAATAGTTGTAAAATTATACAAATTTAATGGGGGCATGTCATGGGAACATGTATCCACACTTGAAAAATATTCAAATTTGGCCAAATTTCATAGTTATATGATTCAAATACACATTTTTGGTAGTATTCTATACATTAGTACTATTATTATACCTAGGTTTTAGCTTGAGACATTATGAGATGCATATGCCTTGCAAAAGGTACCTTAATTGCAAAATTAAATAAATTTTTAGATTTAAAATACCACTATGGATTGTTATCATACCTAGGATGGACTTTTATGAAATTTTATTGAGCCAATTTATTGCAGTAGTTGATTCACTCTTTTGGTAAGGTTGAGGTGATTAAATCACACAATCTTACCATGTTTATAAGTTATAACTTATTAAATCATCTAAATTCAACATATTTATATGATGAAGTGATTAAATCATCTACTCTCACCATATATATAGTGTGATGTGATTGGATCACTCACAGTCACTAGGTTATAAGCATGATTGGGTTACATGATTGAGATAAGCTCAATGGCCTTACAACTCACTTTTTCACCAAGCTTGGGAACATGTGTCCTCCAATATATATATGTATGTATATATGAAATTTTAATTTTCTAAATTATCCTAATCTTAGATCCAAGGCTTCATAAGAAAGTATCTCTTCAAATCAAATTGACAAAAGTTAAGATGTCTACATCAACACACATGTGTACTCCTAACCTTACTCTCTTTAATTTCAAGCATTTAGAATTATTTTAATTTCACATTTCATACACTGATTATATACTATAACATTCTCTTGGTTGTAGTTCATTCACCAGCAAAGCACTCAAGTTGGGCTCACATAAAGAGAAAGTGTCTTATACACACCTAGGTACACATTATTTTCCTTTAAGTTAAAAATTTTATTACTAAATTAAGCAGGGATGTAGACACTAAATATGAATTATATATCACCTCAGTCTTGTACATTTTTAAAATACTTATCATGGTTATACTCTTTGGTTCTAAGACCTTCCCATTGTTGAAAGGCTTGTGTTCACTTTTTTTTATGTCAACAACTTATCTCTTAGTTTAACCACTGTTATTTTGATGACTAGGCCTTCTATACTATGGAAAATTTTCCAAACCTGATCTTTAGCCTTCTCTACTATTTTTGGTCCTGTACCTATTTTTTAACTTTTTAGACACTTGCATCCTAGCCAAATGCTTGCATTAACACAAGTGCACATTTTCCAACTAAGTGTCTATGCCCAAAAGTCATCTAATTTGTAAATAAAACATATATTTATGGTTAGCATAAGTGATTTAGTGTGATATATTTTCAAAAGGTATTGGTATATATATAAGATCAACCCTTATTCATTCTTCACCTAGAAATTTTTGGGAAATCACAAGGTAACTTATCAAGAAGCACTCAATAAATTATTTAAGTGAGAAAACCTATACTATTCATCCAAATTTCCATATCAATCATAAGATTAATATCACTATAGGTTTGAAGTAATGAATAAACATCCCATGAGACATATTTTCTAAGTTACAAGATAGTTTAGTATATGTTCTTGTTTATCACATAACATATCCTTATGTACACACAAGCCAACATGTAGAGGAGAATTAATTAAAAATGAGGCCATATTAAGAGTATTAGATATGTAGGTAGTACCCATAGATAGAGGGGTATTTATGGTGGCTTGACACCATGTGCTCAATAACCCATTTTCCCACAATCACTCTAAGGGTGAGAAAACTAGGGTTTGATCATTTGATAAAGAGAGATAATTTATGTGCATGATTTATATACATTATAACAAATGTGATATAAAATCCATAAGGATATAAATATTTTCATAAATATCTAGTCAGTATTTCATATAAGACACCTGCATCTAATTCAAACACCAGTGTTAATGCAACTATCTAGATCTGACACAAGTGTCTAAGGCCATTTAATGTAAAAGTCTAAAATCTAAAAAATATTTTAGGATCTTGATCCAGTCCACTTCAAGCATATTTTATTCTGGATCTACATGTCCATATTAAACCAACTAAGTAATATTGTTTTAATTCATTAAAATACTAATCAATAGCTATACTTTCTGATGGTGCTTGACCATAGACTACTTCATATGGAGTCATTTTAATTGAGGTGTGGTAGGAGGTATTGTACCACCATTAAATAGGGGAAGCCACTTTTCCCACTAATGTTGTTGTTCTAAGGTGAAACAATGAAGGAAAGTTTCCAATCATTTATTAACAATTTCATTCTAGCCATTTGTTTGTGGATGATACCTAGAACTCATCTTCAATTGGGTGTCAGTGTGTCAAAATAGTTATATCCAAAAATGGTTGGTGAAGGTTACATCATGATCTAAGACAATGGATGAAGGCATGCCATGAAGATAGAAAATCTGGTCCAAGAAAATTTGTGTGACTATGGAGGTAGTATAGGGGTGGCTAAGGGCATAAAAATGACTATATTTAGAAAGGTAATCAACCATAACCAAGATCATTATTTTCCCTCTAGATTTAGGGAGTCCCTTAATGAAATCCATAGAAATATCTATCCAAATCTTGGTAGGGACAGGCAAGGGTTTGAGTAACCCCAAGATGAGTGTGGTTTCACCCTTGTTGCATTGGCATGTATCACATTCAACCACCATCTATTGAATTGTCTTTTTCATTCCATTCTAAAATAAGTTACATCATGTTCAATCATAAGTTTTGAGAAACCTTGAGTGCCTTATGGATGGAGAATAATGGAGTTCATATAATATATCCTGCTAAAGATCTGTGTTCTAGGGAAGCACCAGATGACCCTTGTATAATAGAGAAGCACCATCCCAAGAATAATGTGATATGACAAAGGGTTTAGTGGACAACTATTGAATGATTTGAGATAATGACAAGTTATTGACATACCCCTATTATACAACATCCAACCAATTTAGAGTAGGCATATAAATATCTGAAAGGGAAGCATGGTCCACAAATGTGCAAGACAAAGCATCAGCCACAATATTATCCTTACCCTTCTTGTAAGTGATCTCATAGTCATGACCCATGAGTTTGTTGAACCATTTTTGTTGTGATGGGGTGGAGACCCATTGTTCCAAGAAATATTTTAGACTCTAGTGATTAGTTTTGATGCAAAAATGATTCCCCAGTAGGTATGGCCACCACTTCTATACTGCATGCAAAATGTCCATCATTTCTTTCTCATAAGTAGATAGTGATAAATTATTCCTAAAAAAGGCTTTGCTAGTGAATGCAATGGGGAATCCTTCTTGGAGGAGAACAACACTAAGTCAATTGTTGTAAGCATTACTCTTGATAGTGAAGGTTTTAGCTAAATATAGCATAGATAGAATAGGTGTAGTACACATAACTTGTTTTAATTATTCAAATGCACACTCAACAACTTGTGTCCATGTAAAATCATCCTTTTTCAACATATCTATTAGTGGAGCTGAAATCTTCCTATAATCCTTTAAAAACTTGTGATAGTAACCAATTAGTCCCAAAAAACCATGGAGGCTCTTGAGTGTCTGTGGCTGAGGCCTCTTTGTCATGGCATCTATTTTTTCAGGATCCACCTGAACCCCTTGGGTTGAAACAATATGATCAAGATACTCCACTTTGTCTTGAAAAAAAGTGCATTTAGATTGTTTTGCATAAAGATGATGGTCAGAGAGAAGTTTTAGTGTGAGCTCTAGATGTTGGAGATGCTCAGACCATGTTTTGCTATAGATGAAGATGTCATCGAAGAAGACCAAAATGAATTTACGTAGGTGGGGCCATAATATTTCATTCATCAATGATTGAAATTTTAAAAGAGCATTAGTGAAGCCAAAGGGCATGACCAAAAAATCATAGTGGCCATCACAAGTGCAAAAAGTCATCTTAGGAATATCATCCTCATGAAGTTAGATCTAGTGATATCTAGAGCGGAGATCTAACTTAGAGAAAAATAAGCACCATGAAGCTCATCAATAATAGGGATTGGGAACTTATCCTTGATGGTTATGTGATTAAGTGCATGGAAGTCAATGTAGAGATGTCATGACCCATCTTTTTTTTCACAAGGAGAACTGGGGAAGAATATGGGCTGGTATTGGGGTGAATAATGCCTTGCTTCATTAAGTCTTGAATGATCATCTCAATCTTAGTCTTTTATTGAAATGGGTAGTAGTAGGGCCTAATGTTAGGAGGAATGATTCCAAGAAGGAGATGAATACGGTGGTCCACTAGTCGTGAAGGTGGTAATCCCACTAGTTTGGCAAAGACACGTGCATACCTATGTAAAATAGTTTGTAGATCATAAAGAGGAGTGGAGACCATTGATGATTGCATTTGAAGGGAATAGAGATGGGTAATATTGCCATGTGAATTATTATTAAGAATATTTTCCCTATGATATGAATTGATGATGCTGAGGGATCTCAGTTGTAAGCTTTTTAATGTGTGCTTTTGCCTATTGTTTGAAAACTACATCTAAAGTTTAGAAAAACTAATAAGATGGGTCTAAGTGTGTGTAACCATTGGGCTCCCAAAACAAACATCACATCCACCTAAGGACAAGGAAAATATGTCAGAGGGCAAGTTATAATCTCTAATAGATATACACACATTATGACACTTCCCTTTACAAGGTAATATGCCCCTATTGATAATTATGACTTCAAATTTGGAGCAAGGATAGACAAAACAATCACCCTATTTGGTGATTTGAGGGTCAATGAAGTTATGAGTACTACCAAAATCAATGAGTATTATGAGAGGAAAATTATTGAAGTAACCCTTGACTCACATATTTTGTGGGGCGGTGACTCTTTATAAGGTGTGGAGAGAGATCTCTGGTTGGGTTTCTTGAGAAGTAGGTTTCATAATCGATAGAGCTTCTTCTCAATCATCTATTGTATCCTAAACATCTTCCCTATCTTTAGTTTTGGGTAGAGAGTCCACATCTAATAGGTAGATATTTTGATCAACACACTGATGTCCTTGAGTGAATTTGTCATCACAATTATAGCATATTCCTTTTTCTCTATGTGCTTGCATCTCTGATTCAATCAAATTCTTGATAGGAGTGGTTCTGAGGGCTAGCATTATTTGAGATCATTGTGGAGTTGTATTTCTAAATGGAGAAAAAATGGATTTGAATCGTTGCTGTGTTGTGATCTTGCCCTATACCAATTTAGCCAACCATAGGGATTCCATCATTGTGTTGGGCTAGAACATTTTGATCTCAGATCAAATTGCATTCTTTAGTCCACTAAAAAATCAACTTTTGAAGAATTCATCAAACAATCCCTTTGTGTGATTGGCCATTTTTTCAAAATTTGTTTGATATTCTCTCATAGTTCATATTTGGTGAATATTAGTGAGTTCTCCTATGAAGTCATCAAAAACACTAGGTCCAAACCATTGAAAAATGAGAGTGCAAAAATTAGTCCATCTTGGCTCATCATGAGCCTTGGTATACCAACGATACCATTAAAGGGATTTAAGCTCCAAGTGAAAGGATGCAAGTAGAACCTTGTTGGCATCAAAAGTATTATCCAGGTTAAAATATTATTCTGGCTGATAGATCCATCTTTTTGGATCTACACCATGGAATTGAGGAAAATCAAGCTTAATTCAACAAAAAATATTGGAAGAATAAAATCTCGTGTCAGAAGAGGACTATGAATGTCATCTATTGTTGAAGGTGGTATGTTGAATATTGAGGCCGATAATTTTTTCATCAAGATCTTTGATGTGTGTCTTGAGGGTGGAAATTTCATCCTCCATGTTTTTTTCACCTATTTAGGTTACTACCATGACCCAAAAAAGAGATTTTTTTTTCGTGTGTAATGGGTAGGAAAACTAGAGTTAAGATACATTTAATAAGGCAAGTTTTTGGTTTAGGTGAATTCATAAGGGGTAAAGGTACTTTTACTATTTTTTTTTGTAGTGAAAGTATGATGATGAAGGTGAGGACAATTTTAAGAGTAAAAATAGAAAAATTGGAAAATTTATCAAAGAAGGACAAAGAAGTAGAAAAAGAAGATAAACATTATGGAAATTTTTTGAGGCAAATGGACAAAAATAGTTATGTCAAAACTTGAAAAATGGGTAAATTGAGATTTATGAGAATTAAGAGTGGAATCGTGATATGAGACCTCAAGGAATAAAATGTGGGGAATAGAATTTTAGGTGTCCAAATAAAATTTGAGGATCAATGGGGCTACATATGGAGAGATATGGTAAAAAAATAAAAATTTGCATTTTTATTTTTTATCTATCGTTAAGTCTTCTGAGAATCTACAGATAGTTTTTTAAAACTAATAGAATGGAGATTTCCCAATTTCTACTTTCTATGAATTATCTGGCTATAATTCCTCTAACAATCTATAGATACTTTGTTGATTGATTTTTTTAATATTCTATTGGAAATATTTTAAAATTGATAGAAATGGGCCACAAGTTTCAATGACTACCTAAGGGTTTAAATATATCAATCTAGCCACCAATACCATCTAAGCGAGTACCACTCTCTGGAATTTTTTTGGCCACAGATTTACCTCTTAGTGATAGCTCTTGGTTTCTTCATAGATGAGAACTACTCAATTAAGAAGGGGCTGTTACCCATTTTTCTGACAAGTCCTCTCAATAGGCCAGCTACTTTGGGGTTCCTGTGGTACTACTCATAATGAGTTTTAGGGCTTTCACCCAAGCACTTCCCACAGTTATGCAGTCAAGTTTTTACCCTGATCTGAAATAGATTATTGTGATACAGAGAATTACTTTCTAAAAAATTAATTAAATGGATTATGTAGCAGAATAGAGTTAAGACTTTTTGAAGGAAAAAAAATTGGCCCTAGAAAGTGCTCTGATACCAAATGAGAGGATCATTCTTGAATACGTGAGTAGATAATTGAAAATACATGAAATAAACTATGAAAATTAGTAATATATTAACTCAAATAAGTAAAAATGAATTATAATTGCTGAATTATAGAATCGTTGGCCTCTTCAAGGGGGAACCTCCTTTGAGAAAGCACAATACAATAAATTTGTGGATGCCTTCATTAGCCTCAACACTTACTTTTATACTATGTCTAATCTAAGAAACTACTACTTCCCATGAATGCGAGATAAAACAAAATACTCACAGGATGACTTAAAAAGCATATGTGTCCATAGCAATTATTATAATAATAAAGTAAAAAGAAGGGGTAGCACGAGTTCCTAACAATATCTCAGTACTTAAATTTAGAATATTATTTATCTAAGTTTAAAAAATAATTGGCATGCTATAGATATATTTATCACACTCATGTTTATTAATTTTTATATTTTTAACCCTCAATAACCCTTCATATCAAATTAAGGGTTAAATAAAAACCACTTAAAATATTAAAGAGTAGAATAATATTTATAATTCAATTAAGAATTATGAAAAATGACTTAATACTTATTATTGAAATATTCTAGAACTCTATGATCTCCTTGTGGAGTGGTAAGGTTAGTTGTATGGTCGATTCCCTTGGCTCCATTTTGTGTGTTTGTAGTGGCCTGATTTTTGGATGTGGATTTATCCATTTCATTAGGTTTTTTCATCCTCCAATCAAAAATCCTTTTTGTATAATGTTGTGGTGTGATATGGTGTATAATTTTTAGGCACAACTCTTCCATCCTACATTTATAGGTTGTTACCCTAAGGTCTATTAGTGCATTTGGGGAACTAGATGATTAAAATTTGATATCATTTATAGAGGTTGATTCAATCCTTTTGTAAATATTTTGGTCCTCAACATGGAGGATTGGTCAGTACCCATCAAGGATGATTTTATGTAAGTGAATATTACGCTTGGGGTTTGTTCCCTAACCTATTGGTTTCAAGTCTTTATTTTTCATGTGTTTTATCTTTAACAACCTATTTTAGCATACTCTTGGCCTAATAAGAAGAGGAAGATGATGTTTGATAGATGGATTGGTTTATTTTGAGGATTTACTCAACTGAAGATTTTCATGTTTTGATTGAGTGATTTGAGGCCCACTCCTGAAAACCCTCCATTGGGGTTTTGGTGGTGGATATTATTAGTGTGCATAGGCTGATGCCATTGAATACCAAGATTAGGTGAGGAATCTTGATTGATTCTATTTGGCCTAGTATGGGATACTATGGGTTTGGTCAAGGTTAATTTTTGATTACCAAGGACTAACAAGGGTTTTATATTACATTTTTTGTGGTAGTTTTAGGTATAATGTATCAATTTTAGGATAATTATTATTAGAATTATTTGGTCTTTATGGCCTTGAGGCTAAGTGGATTGGAGCCTCAATTCATGGTTATGAAATTCATGGTTGTTGTAGTTTCTCATCTATGGAGCATCTGGAAAATCAAGCTCTTATTTTCTAGTTCAAGTGCATGTTTTTGGGGTTCATTACGGTGACAAGCAAGGATTGGTATAGATTGTTGTTTGGTTATTTTTATTGCTATTAGTTTACAGTGGTTTCATTATTTCAGATTTGTTAGCCTTATTAGTTGTTATTGTTTATGGTGATTCTATTAAATATTTCTATGTATTTATAGTTCATAGCTTTGGTCAAAAGTGTTTAACCTTTATTAAAAAAAAAATCTAGGATACGTTGTGTATAAAGACATCTAAAATTAGAATTAAGGACCCATTAGAATGTAAGGTGAGATAATAAAAGAGATAAAATTGATAAACAAGTGACTAATCATGGAAAAAGAAGAAAAGGGGAATAAGGGTCCATAAAGAAAAATGGCTAGAATCATGGGCCCTATAAATATGGTTGACTAGAGTCGTGAGACCCATAATTATGGTCAACATAGAATACATAGAGGAAAAGACACGTGGAGGCCTCTAGGTACATATAAAACATAGAGGAGGGATAAACATGAAAAAGAAAAGAACAAGGCCACATATAGAATATAAGAGAAGCAAAAACACACATATGAGTGCCAATAAGTACTTGATTTGAACAAATGATCTGTATGCATAAAACATGCTAAAGAAATTAAAATATTATGCCTTTTATTAAATCATGTGTCTACACTTTCCTTAAATAAAGGCATTAATAACTAATGGTTCCCCATAATATCGATGTGTTGATATATATTCTTTAAAAATAATAAATGGAACATTATGATGACTAGGTTTGTCTCTTTTAGGAGATGTAGTGTGAGAAGGAAAATTTTCAATAGGTGTGTCAATTCCAAATATCATCATAATTAATAAGATCTTAGATTTTATGATTTAATACAAATTTCCATCCATTGAATGACCCTTAATTATGTGGTAATTAAAAAATGAGTTTACATCAAAGTAACTTGGTAAGGACCTATTCATATGACATGGAATACTAGATGGAAAACAAACATTTGATAATCACAGTTTATTCAAATTGCACCTGGAATATCAAGAAGCTTAGCAAACATTTGAAGTTCCTTATATATAAAGGCCTAGTTTTCTTCTTAGGTGGATCTATATCATTGATCGATCACTTAGTTTTATTATTAAATTACACATGGTCATGAATTAGAACCTTGAGACTTACATTATTTTGGATGGTAGAACATTGTAAGTCATGTATCTTGTCCTGCCTAAAATTTTTGTCCCAAAAACCCAAGTAAAAATATAATTTTTTTTATTTACTTAATTTAATAATACTTAATTACTTAACTATTATTTCCAATCATCCAATGCCACAACAAAAGTGTGGCACATAAAATTAATTAATTTGTTTTTTTTTATTAATCCATAACAAGATTTTCCATATTCACAGAATATAAGCAATTATAAGTGAGAGTGAAGTTCACAAACAATTTATATAATTTTCATACCACATAAGGGTATATTTTATCATCATATTATTATCCCTTTTACAAAGGTGAAACAATTAAAACTAAAAGGTATAACTACAATATCCTAACACAGGGCACAAAACCTAGCCTGATCGGCCAAGTACTTCCATTGCGGCTCTATTGGTCCTAGGGTCTAGTCCCTGACCTGTGGTACCAGTATTAGGCGTGTCTAGCCAGCGCTGCCAGTCACATTAAAATTTTTACCAGGCTTTCAAATTTTTTTTAAAAAAAAAGAAAAAAATAATGTCCTAACACAAGGGTTTATTTTAATTATATTTTCTTTTGATTCCTTTAGTCTAAGAATACAAATTAGATTATTCTAAATTCAAAAATACAAAAGATAAAACAATATTAAATCTAGGTTACAATATGCTAATGATAGGGCTACCACCTAAGTCTATCAAGATAAAGGTTTGTACTATAATACTAAATAATATTCATTCTTAGGGAGCACACAACCTATGAAGTTTACATTATTAAATTTATCTAAAGGTGTAAAAATAATTACATACTAAACTTGATAGAAGGGTAATTTTTTTTTCAAAATATAGATTAATTATATTAGTTTTATTCAATTACAAAAGATAGTGATCTAGAAACTATTCATAATCTAATGTGAGGCTAGATGATGAGACCACTTTAACCTAGCATATAAATTAGGACTTGATTCCCCCACAGCTTGGGTAGCCTACATATCTACCCCTCAGAATCAAGGTCAGATGTAGTTTTCTTCTTTAACCTTTGAAGAGTCTCCTTCATGAGATGTCATCACTAAAAGGGGGTTGGCGATCTAAGCTAAAAAGGAAAAAAAAATTGCATCACAATGAGATTTTATAATTTATATACATAAACACCAAAATAAAAACCATAACTCTTGATAATTCTTCACATAATAAGCTTAAACATCCTAAGTTCATTTTGCTAGCACTAAAACATTATTACACACGAGTAAAAATAAGTGTTGAAGAAGTGAGATAGGAACCTATGTTCCTTAGTCATCAAATCTATGACATTCTAATGACTTTAATATTACACTACTTAGAGAATCTATGTTTGTCAAGAGTGTCTCCAGTAATGACCAAGGCCTAAAAGGATTAAGCCATGTTTCCAAGTTCACTCAATAAAGGATACACTCAAGTCTTTGCCTAGATAAAAAAATGTGTCCTCACATTGATTTATCCTTTAGTTATACAAGGTTAGCACAAGAGGACATGACCAACACACAAGGGGAGACATCCTAAGGTTAGTTACTAGATCTTGCACTAAGAAAAATTTCCCTAAGGATTAGTAACTAGTGTATGCACTTACTTTTTAAGCTACCTACATATCTATTATGGCCAAATTAATATATAAAATCAAGGTTGGATGTATTTAACCCATTATGAAAATAAGTGTTATTTATATTACAAAGGAAACTAGCTCTCGTCACTCACATTTACCACTACCATTTACATAATTACCCTTTTGGGTAACACGGCAACCACTAATTAGCCCACATTTAGTTAGATGCTACCAAGGGTTAATAAAAAACACCCTTGTATGATGAGTAAGGTTTGCTAGACTACTTAATCCCAACACATGATAATAAGAGTTTGATCTAATTTACTGCTAGTTGATAGCCTCCTTTAAGCTAACAAAAAATAACTAAACTAATTTAAAAAAGAGTTATGTTTAGTGTTTTAAAGTATTCATATGCCAAAAAAGGAGTAGAATAATAACTAGCTAGTTTAATTTAAATCAAACATCACAATTCACATGATAATAATCATAACACTAGTTTTAGAATAATTATTCCAGGCTAAGAAAAAGCTAGAGAAGTGACATCTAATTAATTAACTAAAAAGACTATTAAATTAATTAAATAATTCACCTTACTTTTAATATTTATTATAGCATGAATAAGTCACCTGTACATTTTATCCAAGTAGGTAATGATAAATAATGTAATCACCTAAAAGTGGTAATTAGATGCTAAGATTGTCACTTGAGTCACCGTATCCCTAGGCTTGTCATAGACCTATTTTAGATCCTTAGACTTGTATTTCTATCCATTCAACAAGCTTTATTCATTTACAGCTAGTCAAGACAGTCCCTGAACTATCACCTCTGACCCCAATCCAACTTTCCCAAAATTCTACCAAAAGGACATTAGTACACTACAACCACATGGTGCTAATGTCCCCAACTGGGTGCTACTTTCCTTAGCCCTAAATCTTCTTAATAGATACTTTTTAAAATGTGTGCCTCTTGTAAGGTCAGCCTAAGCTCATTTTTTAATATGAATAGGCAACAAAACTCTATAAAACATGTCTAATCCACCTCTATTCACTAGAAGGAAAATAAATGAAAAATCTATTCAAACCAAAGATAAAGTTTTGCAAAATCAAGGTACATTATCCCTATTCTACCCTACTTTCCACATAATACAATATACAACAACCCTAAGTCCAATTTTCAATCATTCCAAATCTCAAGCACATTTAATGTGTCCAAAGCCACTCTCATTCTAGGATTCACTTATGCATACATCAAGTACTAGGTGGGAGAACTATATCAGACTTGATCCCTCTTTGGAGTATTATGTAGGAAAATCTCTAAATAGTGGGTTATTGATGATGTATATTCCATCCTAATAACATACTCAAATATTTTTCATATCACACTTGCAAAGAGAACTAGGGTATTCACATAAATCAAACTTTACAAGTATAATATATAGCTACAAGCTTTGGTCTCATAGGAATAGAACACATAGACATAGGCATAGGTGCCCCCAAAAAATAGGAATAGTCCCACAAATAGGACATCAACACCACATCTTAGACACTACACATGGTGGTGCTACTGTCCAAACTAGGTGTTATTGTCTAGTGAATAAATATATATCAGAAACTTGCTTCTAACACTCAGAACTAGCCCCAAAAAATAGGAATAGTCCCACAAATAGGACATCAACACCACATCTTAGACACTACACATGGTGGTGCTACTGTCCAAACTAGGTGTTATTGTCTAGTGAACAAATATATATTAGAAACTTGCTTCTGACACTCAGAACTGCTAAGATCTCAAGTTTTAGAACCCAGATCATCTATGATAGTTTATTTTTAACTAAGTCCATATTTCTTCTTATTTATTGCTATTATTAGAAATTCAACCAAGATCAAATTAATTTACAAATCAGTAGATTAATTATTACAATTTATGTCATTGATTTATACATCTCATACCTTTAACCAAACATAGGTAATTATACATGTAAAACCCTAGAAGGTTCAATTAAATAGTCATAGTGGAAAAAATCAATTTTAAAAAAATATCTTTACTTTAATTTTAGGGTGATAAATTGAATTTGGAAATTTGCTTAAAATTAATTCAAATAAGAGGCAAATAAGATTTGATAAATTTTATCTCCTGATATTTAATTCATTTGCGTGCCAAACTAAATCTATTGACATAGAAAAGGATACACATTTTGCTTGTGAAAAAGGTTTTAGAATTTACCCAATTTATTTATAATCATTTTTAATAAAGTTTATTTAACTATCTATCTGATTTTTCTCATCCATTTAAAAGGTAGTGCAAGTCCCAGATTTAGATAATATTGACAATAAGTATTTATTTTCCTTTAATTCCAAATGCATTTTACCCAACTACGAAGGGGTGGTAAAGCACTAATTCTTTTCAATTTGATTTACTTTAATTAGTTTAATTTAAACATGAGACTTGTTCAAAAAATTAGGGGTTTAAAATGATTTAAATAAATTGAATACTTGGTGTAATGGCAAGGTCTCAATTTTTATAAAAATACCACATGGTTCCCACTTAAGTCTCAAAGTTATCTATTAGGTTGGTTTTCAAACTTTAATTTATAGATGGATGATTATAATTTCTATAAGTCAACTAGGGTTTAATTCAAGTGAGTTTAAGTTAACCAAGATAATTTATGAGAGTAATTATTCACATGGTAACCCATCTTTTGTGAGAGAGTGATTAACTTAGACTTGTAATTTACTTTTGCAAAGCTTAACTATTATTTTAATGGAATTGAAGGTACAAAAGTATCTTTAAAAAAATGGGGTTATGAGGGTTTTTTGAATATCGTATCAAATTTAGAAGACAAGTTTTCAAAAAGGTTGAGTAAATAATCTTATATGACGAATTCCACTAAGTTTCAACCCTTATATTATGAACCCAATGTAATAGTCAACTAATTTTTTCTTCTCATTTGTTTTGTATTGAAATGGATTTAATCCTTCTTCCTTTTACGTGTGAGTTTTGAGTTCAAGTGTCAGAATGTAAAAGGGGATAAATATGAAAAGTGGATTTTCATATAATAATTAGCTCAAAATAATAATAATTATTTTTATTTGATTAAAATTAAGTGTTCCCTAATTTAGATTAATAGGTCCAATTCATATATATGTATATATATAAATATACATACATATGTATGCATTATCATATATGTGTGCATATATATATATATATATATATATATATATATATATATATATATATATATATATATATATATATATATATATATATATATATATGATAATGCATACATATATATGTATACTTATATACATATATATGAATTGGACTTATTAATCTTATATATATATATATATATATTTATATATACATATATAAGTATATACATATGCATGTGTATATGAGAATGTATACATGTGTATATATATTTATATGTACACATATGTGAATCAATACTATTAATATTAATTAAAGAGAACTTGATTTTATATGTATATAAATTTATATACACTTATAAGTATATATACATAAATTTACACACACACATAATATGAGCATATATTATTTAAAAGAGTAATAATTAAACATAATAAATAGTAATTTAAATAAAAAAGTTAAATTTTATCTATTAGTTGGAGGTATCATTCACTACTGTGGCACCAATAGGTTGTAGGATTTCCCAATATCATCATTGTTACAAAGGTGATAATGGTGGTGCCGCCCCTAGCTTTCCCCTTATGTAGTGTCTGATTGAGCTCAATCAATCTACTCTTTTAGAGCAGGTGTTGATCGAGTCTTCGACCGATCCTAGTATATATAAATTTTTAATTTTAATTTGATTCATATAGATATATATATGAATGAAATTAAAATTAAAATAGTCTCTCTCTCTCTCTCTCTCTCTCTCTCTCTCTCTCACACACACACACACACACACACACATACACACACACACACACACACACACACACACACACATTGTTTTGTTTTGTTTGGTTGAAAATTTTGAATCATTTATACATTGAGTTATCCCTTTATTTAGATATATGTTGTGTACATATACATATATATAGATATATATATGAATGAAATACATACATACATACATGCATACATATACATACATTACACACACACACACACACACACACACACACACACACACACACACACACACACACACACACACACACACACACACACACACACACACACACACGTGTGTGTGTATTTAATTTATATATATCTATATGAACACACACATATATAGAAATAAAGGGAGAAATCAATTATATATATGATTCAAAATTTTCAACCAAACAAAATAAGAGAAAATGCTAAATTTTAATTTTAATTTTTTATATATGTGTTATTCTAAAATAATGATTTCCAATAGGTAATATAAAAGGAAATAATATTTTGTTCCTTATGTTTTTTAAATTTATAAAGCATGCAAGGAGGGAATATTAAATTCAAAAGGAAGAGATCATTAAGATTTTGAGAGAAGGATTTGAGAGGAAAATAATTTAATTACTTATTTTTTAATAAAAAAGTGAAGGATCCTACCTATCATCCACCTCTGGTCCAAGCAAGGTGAAGGCTTAAACACTTCAAAAATAAAAAATAATGGCCCCCTCCTAAATCTCCCAATCTCCTTACTCCAAAAAACATCTCAAAATGGATGGTTAACCTTGAAATGGGCCATTGGTGGGAAAACAAATAGAAAAATCTTCTACAAACTTCCACCAAATCTTGTTTATGGAGGAAGTAATATTATTAAAAAATCCTTTTTTTTTCTTACAAGGCCCATGCTCTACCTTAAAATTCCTTTCAAGGCCAGGTGGGTTTAATTACACAAGAAAACCCACCCTTGTACTCTTATTATAAAGTCAAAAATTCTTCTCACAAGCTCACATTGGCTTCTTCCAACTTTTTTTTTTTTTACCAAGTTACTTACACATTTTAATTAGTTATACAATCCCACCAAACCTAGGCTAGGAATCTAGGTACTATAGGATACCTAACAAGCCTACTAGTTAGAGCTCATAGCCTTCTTAGAAGGCCTACACACTCCTTTATTTTAATTTTGAAAGTTTAATTTTTTAATTCAAATTATATTATTTAAATTAATTTATCATTCATAACATAATGTAAATTTTTTTATTTAGGATGTTTACTATATTCAAAGAGTCACCTTCCAGCCATAATTTGGAAAATCCCAATTCAACAGCTAGTTTAATAGTATATAGGGCTGCAGTAGCTTCAGCAATATGACTATTCGACTTACCAATTGTGATAGCAATGGCATCAAATACATTTCCCATATGATCTCTCAGAATTCCTCCACATCTTGCTCTTCCCAGATTCCCTTTAGCTGCTCCATCAAAATTTCCTTTGATCCATCCAGTAAGAGGGACATTCCATTTTACACTCAATCTTGGATTATCAATTTTCAGATTAGGCCTTTCAGATCCTAAGGGGTTATCAAATTGAAAGGTTTGATCAAGATCCCTCTGTGATTTAAAATTATCCTTGATAGCTCTAATAATATTCTGACCAAGCACCCATCCTGGAAGTTCTTTACTTCTGAAAATTCTATTGTTTCTTTCTTTCCATATACCCCACCATATATGAGGAAGTGTTAGTTTCCAGAAGAAATTAACATCAAGATTTTTTGAGGGACAACACCAGATTTTAAAAGATAGATCCACACTTTTTTGATGTACCCATGTTATACCCCAAAAATTAAGGATCTCAGTCCAAACTTGCTGAGTGTAGGGACAGTTCAAAAACATATGGTCTCTATCTTCAAATCCACTTTTACATAAGATACACCTGTTAACCACATTTATTCCTCTTTTATATAAATTGTCAAGGGTCAGGATTTTATTTTGAAGCAACATCCAGAAGAAGATATTTATTTTAGGGATGGGCCCCTTCATCCATGCTTGAGACCACAAAGGTTGATTACCCTTTTCCTTTGAAGTAAAGATAGTAGAGACTTTAAATTGTCCACTAAGATCATCATGCCAAATAATCTTATCCTCCAGATAGGGATAAAGAGAAACAACATTAAGAGATAATTGGATGTTGCTAAAGCCTTGACTAACATTAGTTAAATTCACAGATGAATTATTCTGCCAATACTGACTAACTAGTATACCATATCTCTGCTTACATCGATCAACTAAATCCTTATCTTGGAAATCTTCCATCAAAGGATAATCCTTTAACCAGACATCATCCTAGAATTTCACCTTAAGTCCATTACCAACTTTCCAAGAACATCCTTTTTCTAAAGTTTTTTTGGTCCCCTGAACAACCCCCCATATGGAAGAAGGATGGATTACATCAGAGTAAGAAAAGAAATCAGAAAAAGATTTTGCATTGAAGAGGTACTTGTGTTTCCATATAGTACTCCACTCTTTGTTTTCATGATAAACTCTCCATCCCAATTTGGCTAAAAGAGATTTATTCATACTTATGATTTTCCTAATTCCTAATCCCCCTTCTTTGAAAGGTTTGCAAACTTTGTCCCAAGAAATTAAAGGCATTCTCCTTTTTTCCTCAGTACCAGTCCATAGGAAATTTCTTTGAATTTTTTCAATAGCCTCTACATATTTAATAGGAATTCTAAATAGACTTAAAGCATAAGTAGGTATGCTTTGAAGACAAGTTTTGAGAAGAGTTAACTTTCCTGCCTGACTTAAGAGGTTTCCTTTCCATCCCACAAGTTTCTTGCTGAACTTATTAATAAGATCCTCCTAGAATGCATCAGGGACTTTCAGACCAAGAGGAAGATCCAAGTAAGAAGAGGGGAGAGTTCCTATAGAACATTCAAGAATTTTAGCAATTTTATTTTGTCTCTGAATAGGGTTGTTAATAAAGAACACTGCACTTTTATTCCATTTAATCAATTGACTAGAGGCAGAAGAATATACATTAATAGCTTGCTTCAAATTTTTTGCTTCCTTGACTTCTGCTTTACCCATAAAGATAGTATCATCAACAAATTGTCCATGAGAACAAGTTAGAGGATGGGAAGATGGTTTTAAACCCTTAAATAAACCTTTATGGACCAAATCCCCTATATATCTTCCCAAGCAATCAGTCATAATTACAAAAAGGATGGGGGATAAAGGATCCCCTTGTCTCAATCCTCGTGATGGATTAAAGAAGTGGGATGAACTTCCATTTACCAATACAATAATATAGGAAGTAGAAATCAACTGATAAGTAATACCAACCACCTTTTTGTCAAATCCAAAAGCTAAAAGACTATTTGAAAGGAATAACCAGTCAACCCTATCATAGGCTTTAGCAATATCAACTTTCATTATAAATCCCTGATTGTTAGAACAGGACAATGAGTGAATATTCTCATGAGCTATGATAATAGAGTTAAGAACTTGTCTACCTGGGATAAATCCATTTTGTTGATCAACAATTATCAAAGGAATCACTTGAATTAGTCTGGAAGTAAGAACTTTTGGAAATAATCTTATAGAAAGAGTTATAGAGGCTAATCGGTCTAAACTGATCAAGAGAATCAGCACCAATCTTCTTAAGAATCAAACACAGAAAGGTAGAGTTAACTTCCTTAAGCATCTATTTAGCTCCAAAGAATTCCTTCATAGCATCACTTACATCTTTACCAACAAATTTCCAAAGTTTTTGAAAGAAGAACATGGGAAAGCCATTAGGTCCAGGAGCTTTATCTCCTCCTAGAGAACAGACAGCTTTGAAGATTTCATCATCCTTTGGAATTGAGCTTAACATTTTATTATGTTCCTTCGAAACCAATGGAGGAATCACTCTTAAGATTTCAGCCTGATTATCCAAATTAATATTAGGATCCACCTTCATAAGGGATGAGAAAAAAAACTCCATTTCCTCCTTAATATCCTTTTCCTCTATAATCTTCAAATCTCCCTTTTTTAGGTATGATATATGAATTTTAGCTCTATGCATTAGAGTAGATAGATGGAATTTTTTTGTGTTTTTGTCTCCTTCACTCAACCATAACAACCTAGATCTTTGCCTCCAATAGATTTCTTCTTTAGTGATAATATCTTGATATTGAGCCAACTTCTCATTTTCTTCAATAAGGAGATCAAGAGTATATCCCTCCTGAATTTTTTCCTGAGTTTTAAGAATTTTATCCTTAATATCAATCTTATTCTCAAAGATATTTCCAAAACTATGCTTATTCCACTTTTTAACTTCCCTTTTAACATTTTTGAGTTTAGACGCCACTCGAAAGAGGGCCACCCTCAATATCAATATTCCACCATTCTTCCAGTTTACTTTCAAACTGTGGGTGTTGCATCCACATCTTTTCAAATCTAAAAGAAAAATTCTTCTTAGAATTTATTTTAGCAGTAGTGAAGATAAGAGGAAAATGATCCGAACCTATTTTTTGGCATGCTTCCAACTTGTAGATGAATTCTTTTGTCCAATCAGGAGAGATAAGGGCATGATCAAGCCTGGCTTGAATACAATCATTACCAACTCTCTTATTACTCCAAGTGAACTGAATTCCCTGAAGTTCCATATCCATTAATCCCTCTTTGTTTATAAACTCCATTAAATCTAATCTCCCTTCCATTTGAGTAGCATTACCTCCCATTTTCTCATGATCATAGAGAGGTACATTGAAATCTCCCATTATAATCCATCGTCCACAATAGTCCTTACTTTTAAAATTGGAGATAGACTCCCATACCTTTTTCATAAGATTCTTAGTGTTAGGAGCATAGATATTTACAATATACCAGCCCTCCTTCTGATCCACAGTAGTAATTTTCACAATCATTAGATATTTACTAACAGTCATAATAGTTCCAGAGTAATAATTCTTCTTCCATAACATCAAAGTTCCCCCTGAAGCACCTTTAGAACTACTGGCATTTATTGAATAATTTTTAAAATCTTTGATCTGTTACACTTTCTCTTTATTCATCCTAGTTTCTTGGAGCAAGAGAAAATCAGGTTTTTGTTCTCTAACAAAATTCCTAACAATATCCATTTTATTAATACTATTCAACCCCCTAATATTCCAACTTATAATTTTCATATCTATTTTTTAGGGGTAAAATCTAGAATAGTTGCCTGCCTACCATCAACAATATTTTGAATACTTTCTAACTCTCTGTTCTTCTTAATGGATCTTCTTCCAAGTTTTTCTGGGGAGCCAACATCCGGTTTCACCTTTGAATGTTGTTCATTTCCTTTTCCAGCTTTTTTTAGAGTAGAAGCAAAAGATTTCACCTTTGTTTGCTGATCTATTTTACTACTTCTCATTTCTACTCCCTTAATATTGTTCTTTTTTTCACCTATTTTCTTTTGGTTTTTTGAATTTTCTCCATTCTCTCTCGCATCTTCTAAAAGGGGAATCCCATCCAACGGAAAATCATTATCATTCTTAGATAACACCTGACTCTCCCTAGACTGAGAAGCAAGAAGCTCTCCCTCCTCTAAATTTTTTTCATCTTCAGGCATAAATTCACCTTCTTCTACATAATTTTTTCTTCTACATCTTTGCATCAATCTTCTATACTTTGGTAGACAACAATTTGTTTTGATAGGTCTGTCATATCCTCTATTATTTATTCAGATTTTTTGAAATCTGTATGCAAGATCTATCCTTCTTTATGAGGATTTACTTTCTTTAAAGAAATCTCTTTATCTCCCTCTGTATATAATGCATTAGATTCTTCAGTAGATGGATCTTTATCCTCTTCAGCATATGGAACTCTTAAATCTTCATTATTCTTTTGTTCCTTTCGATGATCTTCTTTGATTTTTCATATTTTCTTTTGTTGGACCTTAATTTATTTCCCATCCATAACATTTTTTGGATGATTTTTACTTCTGAAGGGGTAGTTCTTAACCAAATGCCCCTATTTCTTGCAAGCATAGCATGAATTTGCCAGATCTTCAAAAACAATTTCTTGGGTTTTCTTTCCAAGCTTGGATATTAATTTCACCTTCTTTGGGAGATGATTCAAATCTACCACTTCAACATAAATTCTAGCACTTTGGAGTTTAGTTCTAGAAGCCGTGGCATTATCCAATGCCACAAGTTCACCAAAAGAACTGGCTATTCCTTTAAAAATGTCCTCATGCCAAAATTCTAAAGGGAGACCAGGAAGTCTAGTCCAAATGGGAGTAGTTAACAAAAAAGAATCTGATAGATCCATATTTGGCTCCCATTTTTTTTATAGTAAGAGAACATTTACCAAAAAACCACGGCCCTCCACTAAGAACCCTATTCATATCTTCCTTATAGTTGAAGATAAACAAAAAGAAACCATTCACCATTGGTGCAATATTTACATCTCCTCGAATAGTCCAATTCCTTTTAACCATATTTATGAGAGATTCTATATTTGGTCTAGCTCCTAAAAATTTACCCACTAAGGTAAATTCCATGGAAGACACTGAAAAATCAAGTAAAGGATATGGGATAAAAACTTGAAACTCACCTTTCTCCCGATAGGACTTTGATGTCACCGATGGGAAAAGAGATTTTCCAGTTGGTCTTTTACCAAACAAAGATGGCCATGTCCTTTGTTCTAATATCCCTGCCTGCATTTCTGATGACTTTTCCTTTTTATAATCAACATTACCTTTCTCATTCTCGATTTCCTGCCCTAACACATGGTTCAATGGGGGACCACAGACCTCACTAAAAGGATCATAACCACATGGATCCTTTCCATTATCAGCATCATCCAATGATCCTAGCCCTACATGTTTCCCAACACCCTCTACTGTTCCACCAGGGTTTGTCCTTCCTGCCAGATTCCCCCCAATCAGTTTCCTGCCTACATATGAACCAGCTAATTCAAATTTTGAAAGAGTGCTCATTACTGATATGTTTGAAATTCCTAGCTATGTTATTGAGGCTATGGTGATGGAAATTAAAGCTTTAGTTCTAAAGTTTGAAAAACTGACCATATCCCACACATATAGAGAAGCCAATGGAGTTGCTGACTGGATAGCTAATCATGCTGTCCAAATGGGGCAAAAAGTGAGATGGCATGATGCACTAAACAAGCACGTTGATCTCAAAGCACTTATCAATTATGATGCCATTCATTCTAAAGAGGGAAAGATCTACCTGGATTAGTAAATTAATGATTCAGAGGAGTGGACTTAAGGTGGATCGATTACCTTCATTAAATAGGTACATTCATGAGAATGCAACATGGATTTTGCATGTGCCAGCTTATAGGTGACTTCCATTTCATGTAAAAAACAATTGGGTCCATTGTTCTGCTCTCAGTGTATGGGTGTTAGTGGAATATTGTTTGTTTTGCAAAATGAAGGGTGAACTGAGGAAGCAAGAGCCAAAAAATTGTGAAGAATGGAAGGACAAAAAGGATGTATGGAAGATTCTTCAGAAAGGGAGAGTGGTAAGTTATATGGAGCGATTGTATGGATCTAAACCCCATATTACGACGACATTCTTCAAAATCTAGGTCAATGATAGAGTAACTCTCCATGGTGTTACTGTGAAGCTCACAGAGGAGTTCATCGCTGAGGTTACAGGGCTCCCCACGGGTGGCATTAAATTCTCTAAGCAAACTAGTATTTCCAATGTAGCCTACAAAAAATTCCTAAAAACGGATGCAGAGGAGAAGCAATTGGAAAAGAGTGGATATTTCTTCGATTTGGAGCAGATAAAAGGAATTTGGAGAGACATATTATGCTGCATTCATGAGTATATTATCCTAGATGGTAGAAGCAAAAGAGTTCATAAATTTCATTTTATCTTTCTTAATCATTTTAGGCATAAAGATATAATTTCCTTCCCTTTCTATTTGCGCTTTTCGCTACTTCAAAGTCTATTTGCTCATAGAAATAAGGAATCTCGACCAATTTTGCATGAAAGACTGATTCTTATTATAGAGGGCTATTGTAAAAACAATGCTATAGTCTCAAATCCTTATTCTGACAAAAATAAGGATTCACAGTGTAAGAAGAATGGAAAGGTGAAGGGGAAAGAAAAAGTAAAACCTAAACCCTCCAGTCTTAAAAAATAGAATGTTGAAGAGGAATCTGAGTGGGAAAGTGTAGAAAGTTCTGAGAAGAATGTTGTTGAGGAAGAAGGGATGGAAACTGGGGATTTTAGTTCAAATCTGGAAGGTTATTAGGAAAATGAAGACAAAAGTGAGAAAGAAAATGAAGGGGAAAAAATAGAGGGCAATACAGAATAGAATAATTCTAATCATGAAGATAATCAGACTGTGGTGGGGGGAAGTGTTAAAGAAACAAATAATTTACTTGATGATCTAGCTTTGACAAGAGAAAAGGAACATTTGGTTCTAGGTTCCAATCATGCCATGGAGATTAGAGAAAAAGAAAATGATGATCATGACCAGCATAAAGACCTTGCAGAGATAAAAGAGGAGAAAATGATGGAAAGGGAGAACCAAATTGAAAAGGATGAGTCCTTTCCATAGGAGAATGCAGATGACAGTTGTGATGCTCGCCAGAGGGATAATAAGATCTCCTTCATGAATTCAGCCAAATTCAAAGCAGATGCAATTTTCCAAGTTGATTCGTGGATGCACAAGGAAATGATGGAGCTAAAGAAGAAATTAGAAATAATGCAACATAACCAGGAAGCTGATAGGATCACAATCAATAATTTAGAGAAGCAAATGAGTGATATTCTAATTAAACTTAAGGATTATGAGAATAATCTAAGAAGGCTCATCAAGGAAAGTAGAATGAAAATGGAGGAGGTTACTTCTAGCATATGTGCGGCTACAGCTAACCTTGGAAAATGAGCTAATGAAGAAATAAAATCTCTAGAGGGGCCAAGTAAGAGGACCAGGTAGAGCTCGAGGAAGAAAGCCTAGCAAGAAGCTGCTACATCGGCTGTAATATCCATACAGGATACAACAATGGTTGGAAATGAGACTGTGAAGATGATCTTGGGATTAGAAGACTAAGGTCTTCTTTGTTGCTATTGTTTTTGTTCTGGTCTTTTCTGCTGGATGTTATAACTGGTTTTGAAAGTTGGATCTTAGTTTTATAAACTTATTTTGAGTTTCTAGGTCTCTGTAAAACCTGTGATCTTTCTTTTGGTTTTGGTCTGTGGTTTCGAGTCCTTGTAAAACCTGATTTTGATATTGTTTTACAGTTAGTTTTAGGATTGTTATTCCTAGTGGGCATTATCGTTTCATCTTTCTTTCTTTGTTAAAGGGTTTCGGGGTCCCTTCAAAACCTGCTTTTACCTTAATCTAAAACATAATGCAAATTTTAATTTTTTGAACAAGGAGGGATTTTATTTTTGAATGTACTCATACACTAAGGGTTGCCAAATGTAATAAATATAATAAATTCAAATAGGGAATAGTGGCTCATTACATGGGGTATTACATATCTCATATATAAGAATATGTGATTACAAGTGTCTATCTTCAAGTGTCCTAGCCCTACAAAAAAGTTCATTGAAATAAGGATAGTCATTGATTTTCTTTTTTTATCTTCAAGAGGTTATAGAAGACTTTTAGCAAACATACTTAAATAATTTTCTTTTGTTGGACATTAAATTAAAATATATATGTTGGTCTTGAATTTCATAACATAATCATGAGTTATTTCATATTTTTCTTGATTATTAAATGCTATTTATTTAAGGGTGATCCTAGGCCCTTCATAAATAACAAAGTTTTCTAAGAAATGTTCACTAATGTGAGAAAGGTATGAATAGATCCACTTGGAAAAGTTTGGAACCAATTTAGTCCATAGTCCATCAATATCCTTGGAACTATTTAAAGTAAGATCATTTCATCATTCAGATCATATCTAAAGGAAAAATATAAATATTTAAGGTACCTAGAGGGATCTCTATTTCTCTTAACTAAAGTAAAATTAGGCATGATAAAACCATGTGTAAAATGTGAGCTCATAGTTATGTGTCCTAAGGAGTTTGATAAGATACCATAATAATTATCCCTATCCTTATAATTATGAGATATTATAAATAAAATATGAGTTTATATTTGTAACTCCCCTATCACACCCATCATAGAGACTCTATATGTAGTTTATATCTGTGGAGGATGAGGAGGTTCATTATTAGTAGAAACACTAAACACCTCAATAGGCTTAGGTAAGGGAATAGGAAAATATATATGTGAAGGCACACACTCATTAATATTACTTGGAATAACATAAGGGAAAAGATAAGAATCTCTAAAAAAAATAGGAACACCAAAAACACAATTTTTTTTTTTACCAGTTACTTCTTTCATCATGTCCATAATCTTAGCCAACTAAGAAGTATTTTCCATAATGTATGTTCTTATAGTCTCAATAGATTCATCCCTATATTATGCATCCATTTCATATTCTAAATCATAATAATTATCATAACTATACATATCTTACACATTGTCATTTAAAGAAGATGTACCATTCACATTTAGATTGCTTGAAACCATATTTATAAAAATAACATATATATGCTAAGAAAAGACACATCCTAGGGTTTTGAAAAAACACAAGCTAATTAGGGTTTAAAAATAATAAAATCAATAAAACAAGAAAATTTATAAATTATAAATAAAGAGCTACTAGGAATAAACACAAATTAAGATTAATGAGAAGAATCAACAATGAAAGGGTTTAAGGGAACCCTAAAGTAGAGTTAGGATCAAAAACATGTTTTAACATAAAATGGTTATAGGTCAAAACACACTACACTAAACCATATAAAAAATGTACAATTCAGATTTGAATAAAATACAATAGAAAAATACATAAACCTAAATGAAATAATTGAAGTGAATAAATTCTTAGAACTTGACAAGGAGTCTATAGAGAAATAACTAAATTATGACTTACCAATGTATTGTTATATGTTGAAGAGTGATAACATAGTAGTGTGTCCAATGTTTTTTGAATTTTAGAGCCATGGATAGTAAAGTGTTACAAATATGTAAACATAAAACCTAATTTTTTCTATTTTATATATACTACAACATATTACATGGACATTTTTTAAAAAAAAATTGTTAAGTTTTTTGGGATATATATTTTAATTATTTTTTAAAATAATTTTTGGCTTCAATGTGGGCCTCACTATTATTATTTGAATTTGAAAACAAGAGAAAATATTTCCATAATTAGTCCTAAAGAAAACCTAAAAATTGGTGCACATCTAAAAAGTTGCAAAAAATAGCCAAGGTTGAACTAGTTCAATAGTGGTTAGACCATGATCATAGGGGTTTTATGCTGACAAATTATCCTAATCATATTAGTTGATGTCATATTTTAATAAAATTTATGTGCACCTTCCTCTATTCATAATTTTCAAAAGCCTCTCTTAGATTATTGAATTATGCAACATATATTTTAGAATAGCTTCTCCTTTTTCCCAACCCTAATTGGCTCAAAAATAACCTTTCAAAACCATACAAAAGGGAAGTAGTTATAAGAGAATTTCCTCATTCAAACCCTTGTTGTTGAACAAGTTGGAAATCAACACTCATGTAGTCCAACATGCAATCTAGTGTAATATGAATATCCCAACCCTTATCCATATGTATAGGATGCAAGAAACTAGTAGATTATATATGATATTTCACCAATTCTTCAATTCAACTTTTGTATAAGGGGTGTACCTATAAAAATGTAAGTATTCTCTTAAACTTCAAATATGGATTATCAATAAAAATTAGAGTGTGTTATCCTTAAGAATACATGTCCTAAATGTATCAATGCACTCATGTACTTATAAAATTAAAATTAGAACTTTATTGGCATGCACACTAACATATAACAATCATAAAATATGATCAAAGAGGACTAAAATAAAGACAACACATAATGAGGTAAAAAAGGGCCCAAAAAGAAGAAAAGACTGGATTGGACAAGTTTGATACTAGCTAGACTAAGATCAAACTACTTGGATCTTGGTTAAAATTTAGGATTGACCAAAGTAGAGAAACACTAAACACATCCATAGACCCATAAAACACTTAAGAGAGAGAAAATGAGAAGAATAGAGAGATCATTGGCACACAAAGAGGAATAAAAATCATAAAGAGAAATGAAAAAAATCCATAAATGTTACAAGTATTATAAAAAAATAAAGAAAAGGACAAATAAAATCCCAATTTGAACCAATGATCCATAAACACGTAAACACACTAATACTATAGAAAATGACTAGTGTTGTACTAAAATTGAGTGTCTACAGTAACAAGGAAAAAATATGTTTTTATTCATTAAGTTTAATGGAGTATTATTTATCATAATTGTTGCACTCTTTCAACTTAAGGCCATAATTAAATGTCATCCACCCTTTGATAATAAAGTATCTAGGCTTCTATCATGTATGTAGCTCATAAAATAACCTAATATCACTAAAAATGGGGTTGTCCTCATTTATATGAGTTGATCATGAGTTTTATGAATGATTATACTTTCTTCATGAAACCCACCACAACGTGGTTCTTGGATAATTTTGAGGTGGTCTAGAATGTTCTAGTCTTGACTTAGCTAGAATAGACTAAGACACAAGAATACAAATGAAACACTATATTAGAGACCAATTCATCAATGTAAACCTCCTTAAGGTGATTGTTTATGAGGGAATATTGATTATAATGGATCAAAAAGGAAGTGAATTTGAATTCTCCTCAAAATTATAATGCTTTATTTAAATCAAAGGTCAAAATGTGGGATAAGGAGGAAACAAAAAATCCTTCTTCCTAGTATGATGAACTTATTTGGAGTTTAAAATAAAACATCATAAAAATTTCACCATTTATTGAATGAGAAAACATGTTTTGTTTTGTGATAAGATATTTCTAATCTTACCTAGATGATCCTATGTCAAACTACCTAGGTTATAATTTTGTGAGCTTACTTCTCACGAACATAGGTTGATAGTATAACTACTCTTTTGGAAAAATGTAATGGTTACAATGTTCCATTACATCCAATTATATATATATTTGTTAATTCTATAATAGCCATTTTGTACCTTTCCATCTAATTAAATATATTTGTTCCTTTTATAATGGACTCATTATCACTCCTATCTAATCCTTGGACTATTTTCTTTCTTTCAATTTTAAATAGTTTCTATTTGATGGGTATCTAACTATCCTCCTCTCAAACATCCCACTTTTTTTGGTATTCACATTTCCATGGTCTTTATCTCTAAGCTTTATTCATATTTTCATATTTTGATTTTGATTTCTATCATTTATTGGGTGGTCAGATTATCCTTAATAATTTTATTTTATGACTTTGTATCTAATTTTATTCACTCTGCTTAGACTATACACCTACTCCTAAGAACCATATCTATCTCATCTTAATAACCTATTTTTGTATTTTCCTCTATAATTACTCATTAATCTCACCTTCATTATTAAAATTTATTTATTCACATGGATATTTGTTTTCCATTTTCCTTACAAGAAATAAAACTATCATCACTTCATTTTCAATAACTATTGTTCTCAAAATATCTTTATCAGGTAAAAAATGAAAAATATTCTATGTCTTCCCCTTCTCTCTTGATTTAGTTTGAGCCTCCAAGGATCCAAATCCTAATACCAAATATTGTTGTGTTTATATCAACATAAAATACATCATCTCCTTCTCATTCTTATATTTTCTCTTCTTTCTACTCCTTTCCTCAGCTCTAGGATGATTTATATAGCCTTTCTTAATCATCTTTGTCATGATTGGCATGCTATCACATCTCACTCTTTGAAATGAATTATTCCTTATCCTTAGAATTATAAGACTCCTTTCATTATCATGTTATTTTAATCTTCACTTGGTACAACAAATTTCACCTCTACCAATACCATTTATAGATCTTCCTCCACTTTCACCTTATATTCATCCAAAAAATTAATTCTTATCACCATGAATATATTAGTTTATTTATTTGATACTAATTCATCTATATTATTGTATTTTTAAATATAATATTTAGATACCTCCTCATTCTCCATCTTTTTTCCCTATATAGAAACTAGGCTTGGATAAAATTCCTCCAAGTCTTCACCTTCCTTAAGATATATCACCATCACCTCCTCCATGAGGAATTCATCTTCGATGGTCTACTCATAACATCTAATTTTCATTATATTTCCTTGAGTATATTTATGTTACCTATATATAAAATCCACCTCATTTTTTCCTAATATGGAAATCTTTTTTTCATTTCCTTTGTCATCTCTTATTTATTTCCTTTTTAGCCTCATAGATTGAAGGATTTTCATCTAATTTTATTTCTAACTTGGAAGGAAACTTCACACCATAATCTTGGATATCATATGCATCCAAACCTTTTTTTTAAATATTAATCATGTATAAAGATGACAATTCAAGTTTTCCCAACCTAAGCTAGGTAATCAAATGCGTATGAGATCTTAAAAAAAGCATTCTATAGACAATGGTATATTTGATGCTTATGATTCTAAGAAAAACATAAATTCCATTATTTCAAGAAGTTATGACAAAGATAATCTCTCCCCACCTATTAAGGGAAGTCCCTTCCATCATACTCCTCATCCCTCATACGTCAACAATTATGAATTCCATCAGCGTCTTCCCTAGATGAGATTAGGAGATGCCTTACTAGACCCTCATCTAGATATTTTGATCCTTCTTGTAATGATGCTCATTGGTATGATCCTAAAAAAAATTGGTTTCACATTGATTGGGGTCATTCTCATGAAACTTGTAAGCAACTTAAACATATAGCCTTTGAGTTATTAATTGGTCCAAACTTTGATCATGAATCCATGACTAGAGAATTGCACCAAGTGTATGATAAGGTAGGTAAGGCTTATGATGCCAAGGTTAAATGTGAAACACTCTACCAAGACAATGTTCACTTTACCATATGTTTTAATCCTCTTCTAAATTATTCTCAAAATCAATAAACTAAAAATCTAAATCAACCCCCTTACCAGCTATTTGTTAATGTTGTTTGTTACATGTCTATTCAGCCCCAGAGTGAAATAATTTTCCCATGCCCTATGGCACTTCAAAATTCAATTCATACACTGGAATATCACATAAATAAGAGTTTCTTGTATGCTCTCCTGATGCATAGATAAAAGGGTTAGGGTAGGTTAGGGTTAGTTATGTATAGTGATAGGCAAGACTGGGGAATGGGGTTAGAGGAACAAGGGGTGTTCTACTATATGTATTTCTATGATCCACACCTATGAGGGGGGCATTTTAGCTAGAAGAGTTCCCATTCGTGAGTTTAAAAATAATAATACATTGAGCTTTAGACTCAAATATGCTCATTCAATCAATCAATGACACTTTATTTATGAACTTCAATAATATATCAAAATCTACATTTTACAAGCTAGATGATTACAATGTTATGTCCTTAGGCTCAAATAGTGATCTTCCTAAGATTCTAGTCTTTAATCTAGTTTCACCTAAAATGGTGGCTCCTTGGTCTTCTCTAATTCAATATTTCTCCCCTTATTCCTTTAACTCTCTTATTTCCCTTCTCTTTCAGTCCTTGTCCTCTCCCTCTTTTCCATCTAGAGTTCATCCCCCTTTATTTCAATTAGTAAAACACAATTTCAACTATCATTCTTTGATGAATTTTCCTCATTTTTCTTTGTTTGAATTCCAACTTGGTTCAAGGCTATTTACCCCATTATATACCACCATTGCTTCATAATTCATTATCATGACCTTTCATTAGCATGACTCTTATCATTTTCCTTAGTAGTTCTCATTGCATTTCATGGGTCCAAATGGTTGATTATCTAGATTTTGTGATTATGTCATGTTGAATACATCATCATGTTTCTATAAATATGTACTTGTCTCATTGGAATTCCATATTTGGTGTGCAATTTGATTATATGTTTGGATTACACAATCCACTCCTAAACTATTAGTGTTGATCTCTCTTGTTTCATGTGTAACTCCTAAGCTATTGTCACTGATCTCTCATGTTGCATGTTTGCACACATTAGTTTTGGACTTAGTTTATTTTTAGGTTCAACATCACCCCACACTAAACTAGTTATCTATCCCTAGATAATAATTCCATGTCTTACTTGATTTCCTAGTGTAATCCATCTATCTTCAAATATATACCATAAACAACTACTTCATGTAGATATAAACCTTTCTAAAATCCCTTTTATAAGTATAGATTGTCATGATAAGCTTCTTGGTATCTTCAACAATAATTTCAAACTTGTATACCCTTCCAAACTTCCTCCCACCTCAACCTTAGGTGGTTTAATTTTTGGATCTCTTATTGGCCTCCATATCAAAATTGGAAACCTTAGGATGGGTGCACCAACTCAAGCCCTTCTCCTTGGTGATGATGTTTTTAAGGTGTGAAACTCTACCTTATCCTCTAAATTATGAAGAATATGCTCCATGTTTGTTTTCCTCTTTGATTTCATACTATGTTTACTCTAAAACAACACCAAATTCATATGATTAGGATCATGAATAATGTTTTCAAGTCCCATTTGTTTGATGGCTTCTCTTACTATCTCCTCTTGAGCACCCATGTGCCCTTGTTCTACCCTCATCCCTTCTCTTCATGGAATATTGCAAACTAGTCTTTGTCACTCAACAACTTATTCTTAATATCTAGATGAGTAAACTTCATATAGATAATTAGTAGTGATAGTGAGCCATGTTGGTTTCTAGGTGAAATTGAGAAGCTTTAGGGACAAATCCCAAATAATGCCACCTTGATTGGCATGGTCCTGACATCCTCTGAATTAGAGATAAGCTTAAAAAATACTACCATACATATTTTTCTATAGGGATTCTTCATGCATGGGTCTTCACTAAGATCCCTACAACTTTTATTTAAATTCTCATCCTCTACCCACCCATACATGATGGAGGCCCATAACCCTTTCCAAAGTATTCTTACATTTGGATTCCTCACTCAACTAATAGAATCCTTCATTCCACCCTTATTGTCTACATGTCCCTCATCTTTCTAATATCTCCCAAAAGAAATGGGGTTTAAATTTTCATAACCTTATTGATTAAAATTGATGCACATAAATAAGGCAGTGTGGATCCTCCCCTCTTCAATTATGGTTTTTTCCACCCTCTTCTTTAATGAAATTTCCCCTTTATCTAATTTCATCCTTCCTCTAAAATTTATAGCTTATTTTTTAATTTCTTGGTAAAATTCCTCTAAATTCTACCCTTCTATTCTCAGTGGTATCAATCACTTTCACTCCTAAATTTTTCAATTTTACCATGGGCCAATTTCTAGTTGATAGGTTAATAGTTGTCCATTAAATACCCATGCCACCTATTTATGCATATTTTACATATGATATCCTCTCGAAGTCATTCCTTGAGTTTAAAAAATATAACAAGTGGTATATCTTCTACATGCCTTGATCCTTCCCATGCTTATCTTTTTCTAGCTAAGTCATTTCCCATGTCATTTAACTCTGATAAAAATTAATTTAGATTGGGCCTTAGATATATCATCCTTTCTTATACTTTGTTCCATTCACCATGATATTTCACTTCATCCAGTTGGTCAATTGACTATTCTTAATTTTCTATGCACCTTTCTCTTCATGTCCTTCTTTTGACTTGGTCAACATGCCAAATTCCCCTCATGTCATTCTTAGTTCTATGTGCATCATTTATCATCAACTCTTCTAACATTATTATTTCCTTTCCTTAACATATTTAAATAGACACCATACTTATGCATGTCTTGACACCATCTCCTACCGCACACCAAAATTTGTGCATGGTCCTCCAATAGAGGGTTAAATTATAATCTCCTTCTGGGTACCTATGTAAAGTGCCTATTTTTGGTGGTGTAAGAATGCATTTTATGATTTTATAGTGCTCCCAACTTACCAAATATATTTATATGTTTAGTGTTTATGAATTTTTTAATGTATCCCCCACTCAACTTGCTTGACTAGATTTTAAGAGGTGAGCATGTCTTTTTACAATCCACGTTTAACTACCATGTGAAGATCTTATCTTGCTCTACTAAGAAAAATTGAAATCAAATGGCTGAGACATACTTATTAAAAATTGGTGGAAAATGCCTTATTAACTCCTAAGCTTGATTTGGTACCTAAGGAAATGCTCACATGGGGGTATCTCAGTACCATCATGTGATCCATCCTTCATTCATCATAAAGACTAATAGTCACCACTCATAGGAGATGGGGAGTAGGTTTGGGTTTGAGGGAAGGGTGCCTTTTTACCATCAAAAGAGAATGATCTGAATGGAATCCACACCTTGGTTTATTGATGATTCCTTCCCATTCGGTATTATCATAGAGGTTTCATAATAACACATGTAATAGGAGTCGATAATGTCATGGCATGCAGTCTCTAAATGGCTAGTGCAAGGGGAGAACTATTGAAAGGGTCAAACCTCATCCTATAATACCTTAAAAATTTACACCATTTAGATAGCTTATGATAGGGGTGGGTATATTTTGTGCATGGATTATTACGTGCAAGCTCAAATAGGGGGTTCAAGTGTATTACCCCATATCTCCATCAATTAGTCTTGTAGGGTTTATTCACCCATTGATCATGATATTTACTTGAGGGGGTGGTTCACACATGTGAGTTCTCTCAGTCCTAGTTATCTTCCTCATTTGGTTTTGAGAGTGCCTTGGTGATATTGAGGTTGGTGTGGGGGTTATTTGTGGTAGCTACAGGCTCAATATACACATTCCCCTTACTAGTAGTGAGGAGGATGACCACACACTCACTTCCATTCTCTAACATCATGTATCACTATTTGAAGCATATATACGAAATATTTATGTAACATCACAAAATTCCCAACAATACAGGGTAATTTTCTTCATTGATCAGTTTGATCACCTCAAATTTATGTTGAATGTGACATAGAAGATCTTGATGTTAGCATTATATATAGTCCTAAGAGGTTGAGCTTTGGTTTTTTTAGCCATGATTAAGATGTGAGGTGAAGGTTGAAATAGGGGACTTCCCATCTTGTGCCATTTTTTCACTATGAGGATATTAACATCAACCCCAATATCCATCAAGATGTCAAGGATAGACCAACCATTATTCTTTGCATTGAAAAACATATCCTAATCATATCTTGCGCCTTTGTTAGCATGTATCTCATGTTATTACACTAAATAACCCAAACATCTTATGGTTGATCATGATCACTATAATCCATAAGGATATTCAACATGAGGACCATTTCCATATGCCATTGAAGGGACATTAGATCTATAATTTCCCCATATTTTTGCTCTTGGGCCCAGAGTTTTGTTGAGTGTCTCTCTCCATCTCCTAGGTGAGTTTGACTTCTACTTGTAGCCTTTGGATCAGATGTAACACTTAGCACAACACTTTCATGTGTCATAATTCATCCAAAGAACTCAAGGGTGTAGGTATAAAATGTGTGGCATTGATTTCCATTATATAGGTTCACACCTTGATTTAGTTTCACTTTGGGGTGTGTTGGCACATTATCCTATTCAAACACTTATATGATGGGTACACTATTCCTCTACCTCCTCCTCTTATGTGATCATGATTTTTATGCACATCAAATCATACTAGCATCCATCTCAAGTTTGTCCTTCTACATGACTCTTGCATATAATTATAGGTAATCTTCCACCTTATGTACACAATGTAAGTAGACATAAGATGGATTTTGAGGTTAATTGAATTATATGTGTTCTATTAAACCACACTTGTAGAAATAAAATTGTGTAAATATACCCTTGAATGCATCCTCTAACATGACATCTATTTCCATGTTGTTTTATGGGTTAGCCATATCTAAGGTTATCTGGCTCATATGTTCATAGTATTGCAATATCTTATTATGCACTCTATTTGCATACCTTGTAGAATTCATCAATTACCTGACCTTTATTTGTGTTATGGGTGTAGGAAACACAAAACTTATAGTATAGATACTCTCTAGTCTGAGTCACACATTATAGGAGAGGGTTTTAATGTGTCTCATGGCCCTAATGGAAATATCCATAGGATATGTTCTTGGCGTGAATAATTCTCTTGGGGAATTATTTTGGTTATGCCCTTTCAGCTTATCATGACACACCATAACCCAGGTCATGTTGTATACTTGCTTAACTAAGATCTATTATAACAATGGATTCATAACCATGACTTGATCATCTATATCTAGGTTTACTCTCATATCCTCACTCCCAACAATATTTAATTGAATTATAACCTCTAATGCTTTACGTGGCTCATCAAATGTTCACATTACAAGGGCATGCCAAATCAAGGTAATCGGTCCCCTCATAAACCATTAAGCATGGTGTATGGGATGAAGTGCATAAGATAGCTTAGATATGAGGGGTTTAAACCTAACATCATATGTGTGAATTATCTCATGTGGTTATTTATTAATCTCTTTGAGCACATTAATTCTCTATTGTTTAAAATCTAAGATGTTAATTATTTCAAAAATACATCCTTCAAGAAAGTGTAATCCATGATGGCCTACACATGGTCTAATTTGTATACCAAGTATGCACTCGATCTAGAAATTTAGTGGTGAACTAAATTAACCTCTTTTTAGGCCAATAAATTCCCTTTTATTTCCAAATGATTTCATATTTGTGTATATGTCATGTTGCACTCTTGAATCTATGATACTTGGGTAAACTTAGGGTCATCTCATAGTAGATCTGAGGGATGCTTAGGAATGGGTGAAAATGGTGCCTATGAGGCTAGTTTTATCATCACACTACATAAAGGTGTGCCTAAACCTTATCTTCTATAAGTTAGTGGGACTGCTCCACTATTTATCATAAGTGGTTGTGAAACAACCCCTGCATCTACTTGGAGCACTTTTTGGGATGTTGATGGTCCATCAAATCTTACTACTCTACTCATCCTAGGGCCTATGACCCCTTCCAAAGGGTGCATATTAAATTGCATAATATCCTTATGATTCATTAGATGTGTAACCACTTAGTTGATAAGTGTACATGGGACTAATTTATATAATGGGGCCTTTTCCTACACCCATGTAGTGAATCATGCTATGTCACCCACCTCTATAGTGTCCTATAACTCTTAATCTAACTCAAAATGATGTCATGAGCATTCATATTATTTCAAGGGGATATTTTCATTCCCCCAATAGCTTATTCATATCAATATCCATCTTATGATATCTCAACCTCTTCATTTAAGTCCCATTCTTGCTTACTAGTACTCATTTCCTCATCATTAGATTTCAATCCCTCTACATGAGAGCATTCCTCATGTATTTCCCATTTATTTTGGGTCATCATAACATATCTAGATCCTAACTCTCTCCTCTCTTTATCATCCACTCCAACTAGTGCCCTATTATACATGTACCTTGTGAACTCATGACCTTTTGGTATTTTCATATTGATGTGCCTCTTTCTTACTTCTCCAGTTATGGCCTTATCACCACTAACCTTACACTCAACTCACTTGCATGAGGAGGAATAGGTGAACATCCATGTGTAACTCTAACCAACCTCACCTAATAACCATAAAAATTTAATCCAATTGACCTAAAAATTAAATCAAATATGTTACACGTTTAGTCAGCCTTAGAGCATGCCAAATCACCCATACCCTGGACACTTCTAGATTTAGGTTATACACTAGCATATTACTAAAATATGGGGCTCTTTCATGATCACCCTAGGTGTAGATAAAAATGGGTTGGGGTAAGTTGGGTTTAGTTGTGTACAATGATGACCAAAACTGGGGAACATGGTCAGAGGAGCAAGGGGGTTCTATTGCACATATTTCTAGGATCTAAACCTCTGAGGGAGGTGTTTAGGCCATAATAGTTCCAACAAGTTTAGTCAAACACAATTAGACATTTGGGCCTTGGAATTATATAGATCATTTAATCAATCAATGATACTTTATTTACTAGCTTCAATATTACATTAAAATCTACATTTTATAAGCTAGATGATTACAATGTTACGCCCTTGGGCACATTTTTAATAGTGCTCTTCCTAAGATTCTAGTCTTGGATCTGGTTTCACCCATATTGATGGTCTCTTAGCTTTCCCCAACCTTGGTATTATTTACTTTTATCTCTCTCACCTTCTTCCTATAGCTCTCTTTTTTTTCCTTCTCTTTCAGTCCTTATCCTCTCCCCCTTTCTATATAGAGGTCATCCCCCTTTCTTTCAACTGGCCAAACACAATTACAACTATCAACCATTGATGCATTTTCCACCTTTTTCATTTTTTTATTACCAAATTGACCTAAGGATATCTACCCAATCATTCATTATCTTTGCTTCATAACTCACTATTAGAACCTTTCATTAGCCATAACTCTCATTTTTTCCCACTATTCCCACTACGATTCTTGGGTCCACATGGTTGACTATTTAGATCTTATCATTTTGTCATGTTACATATGTTGGCATATTTTTATGATTTTTCACTTGTCTCATTATCATTTCATCCTAGGTGTATGTGTCAATTATAGGTTTGTATTGTACATGCCACTCCTTGGCTATTGGCATTGATCTCACCTATTGTGTGCTTGTGCATGTTAGTCGTAGACTTAGCCAATTTCAAGGTCAACATTTTTAAAACCATGGCCAAACCTCACTCTTATAATAATGAGGAAAACTTGGGGAATATTAATAACATGAAATGTTTCATTTCCTATATCGATCATTATCCTCTTGAGCCTCATATTCCTTATCCAATTTATAAAACAATCTTCTACATCATTTTTCAACTACTAGATACAAATAAATCATCACTTTCATGCTTTTTGATAACCCAAATGTATCAACCAAATTTATATAGTTCATTTATTTCCCAAATGTATTATATGTATCGATATAATTCATTTCTTTGACCACTTTGATTCCTATTATATCATCCAACTCAGTACAATCTATTATCTCTAATTTAGGTCTAGCTATATCATCCAGCTTGTTATAGTTTATTTATTTGATTGGTTATGTTTCATCTATATTAGCCACCTTGACATAGTCATCTAATTGTACCTCTATTATATTACTCATCCTAATACATTCTATTTTTTTTCTAATTATTATTATGTTGCATCAAAGGATGATATAGTTATCTCAACCTACTTTAACTATAATGATATTGTTGGGACCACATGCTTTGACTCTAAATCAAATTGAATTAGGTTTAACTTCTTTTGTAGCTAATCTGATTTATAATTCAATCTCTCTTTGATAGTCATATCCAACTCACATTGTCTTTCATGAGTGGGATCCCATAGAATAACTTTCTAGGTTCTCATCTAAAATTGATTTCTTGAGCTTATGAGGAATTATCCACATCATCAAACCCATCTTATACAAATTTTATTTGATATGAACATTACTAGACCACCATCTATGGGGAAATATCTATCTTTCCCAAATTTGAGGAAAGTATCTTACAACAATGCAAAGATATGTCCATATAGGTTGATCACACTTTGGATGTATATCTTTATTTAAAATTTATCATTGCATTTATGATCCCTAAAAAAATATTATTTCATGCAGATGACCCTCTTTTATGTATTAGTGTCCAATTTCGTGATATTTGAATCAAGCAAACTTTGATAGATGAAGGCTTCAACACTTATGTTGCCTCCTTGGAATTTATCAAATATTTAGAATAATTTTAATGCAAATTTAATTATACCTACAACATATGTCAAGGATATGACTAAAGATAAATCCCTCCACTAGGATGTGTTTGGCTTCCCATCATGAGACTACATGTTAGAGTTAAAGTTGTGATATTAAAATTCCCTCTATCTTATAAGATATTTATTTGTTACCATTGGACTCATCATATGAGAGTTATCACCTCTTTCACATTATAATACGTGAAGTTTACTTACATGGGTGTTATTTAAAAAATACAAGGTGATACTAACCTTTGAAATTTTTAAAAAATTCTAAGAACACGGTGTATATAAAATCTCAACACTTGAACCTTTACTTAACATACCATTCCATGATTATCAACATTTTAATTATCCCATCAACTCAAATTGAGGCTACAATGACCACCTTGAGCTCATGGGAAACAATACACATAACCTCTTTTATTTATGATTATGATAATCATGATGATAGTAGGTTTAAAATCAAAACATTGAATCTTCCTTCTAGCATCATTGCTCAATTTCCACCCACATTGTGACCTAATTCTTGCAAAAAGTCAACTTATAATTTTCCCACTTCTATGGTCATAACTAAGAATCCTCCTTCCCATCAATTTTGTATAAAATTAGTGGTTGAATCCCTTAACATATATATCACCACTCATTATTATGATAATGGTTACACCTTAGATTACTCATACTTTTTTGGTTATGCCCAAGCCAAGGATGCAAAAATTATTCATTAGTGTTCTTCCCTTTAATTCTCTAAAGCAAAATCCTCATATTATTATAGCATAAATTTAGTAGATATAGTTTTACCTAACACTCCTTATCACCATGAATTTCTTGATATTATTCTATCTTCAGTTAATATTGATAAGTTTGAGATAGACCCAGTTTTGACTTCTACTTCACAACCAGTTCTTGTTAATTCATGAGCCTCTTCAAATCATGATTAATGATTGAGCTATGTCATGGCCTCATTAGTTAACTAAATATTATAATTCATCAAGCTTGATTCCTTGATATATGTTGGCTACAATTATATGGCTTGAATTGAATGTGTCTCCTAAAGAAATAACATCGCCATTTTTATCATTTCATAGAGTCTCTTATCAATCAGAGTGCTAGTGTCAAGTGTATCAGAGATAACTTAAATAACAAAATCAAATTCCTAAATCAACTAATCTATGCCCTGATAGTGATGAATTTTTTGATGATATTCTAGATAGAATCTAATATGTTTCTCCATATAGGTTGTATATATCACCGCACCCACCCACCCTAGAGGAAGAACCATTTTATGAGATTCATAAGGTCTATAGTCATTCAAATCATGAGTGTATATCTTACAAACAATTCCTATCATGATAATATATGAAAGTCCCAACTCCTACCATGGATAGTTGATCATCTCTATATTCAAAGCCTAGGTGCTCTTTTTGCTTCCATGAGACTATTACACATTATTCAACTAACTATTAGGCCCTTTGATGGTATTTAGATGTACCTCATTTTGATGTCATTTATTTTTCCTTCTAGTTGAATATGTTACTTCTAAATATTACACCTGATTATATCTCTAAATATGAGTAGGTGTACTTTATTTTGCACTAGTGTTCTACACATTCTATGGATAAGTGTAGATCCATTTAATATCATTTCAGAGATTTTTTGAGGCCCCCATCTCAAGGTTCCTAATAGCATTAACATGGTCCACATAGGGGAAAGGAACAACCTCCCATATTAATAGAACCACCTCCTCGACCTAAATATGTGTATCATATTCCTTATTAAATGTCAACCTCTCTTCATCACTTATCTCATTCTCATTAGGGTGGTCATATGGCTTTTTCATGGTATAAAATGTTCCTAAAGAGTCATATATGGTCATGTTTTCCCATCCTTATTCTTGTCCAAATTCTAGCCTTATGAACACTTGTCTAGTCCAAGAGGTCAATTACAAGGTCTTGTTGTGTGAAAATTGGCTAAAGGTTTAATATGTTGGAAATATTGTCATTGATGTCAAAGGTCTAGCATTATTAGTGACAAAGGCCCCATAGCACTTAATGTATAAAGGTGTTTTTAATGTTCATATCTTGGATAAAGTGTGTTAATATTAATTAAATATAAATGGATATATTCTTGGTTGCATAAAGACAAAAGAGGGCCCATGAGGAAGTCAAGGAGTCACCAAGTAAAGACAAAAGAGGGAAAGGGTGAATTGTCCTATGAAGGGTCACCTTGAGGAATTGAAAGAGTCACCAGATAAAGACAAAAGAGGGAAAAGGATGACTTTCCTCGTGAAGGGTCACCATGTAAATTTTTAAATGAAATATTTCAAAGGGTCATGCAAGTTTGGCACCATTTCCATGTGAATTGAAAAGTCTCAAAGGGTAAATGCCAAAGGTCATTTGGTGAGCTATAAAAGGAGGCTTGTGAGTCCATTTGTAATATGAAAGTGGATGGTTTGTAATTGTTTTATATAGCTTAGAGGAGAAAAGAAAGAGATATAGTAGTGTTCTATCAATTATTGAGAAAACAAAATTGAGAGATAGTTTTGTTTTATATAGCTTAGAGGAGAAAAGAAAGAGATATAGTAGTGTTCTATCAATTATTGAGAAAACAAAATTGAGAGATAGTTATGTTTTATACACAAGAGGGGTTGGTGATCCCATGGGTGGGTGCTCACAAATCATTGTTGTGTTGGTGCTCAACAAAGGGGTTGGTGCTCGTACTAGTTGGTGCTTGTAAACTTTGTAAACTTGAGTTGGTGCTCATTTACGTACTTGAGATAGTTTTATATGGTTTTTACCACATTGGGTTTCCATGTAAAAATATGGTCTCTCTCTCTCTCTCTCTCTCTCTCTCTCTCTCTCTCTCTCTCTCTCTCTCTCTCTCACACACACACACACACACACACACACACACACACACACACACACACACACACACACATGTGGTGCATGTTATTATTTTAGTTTTATTGCATATCTTGAATGTATGATTAAGTGGTTAAAGAATAAGAATTTGATTAAGTAAAAGATTTAAAAGATATATGATATATTGATTCACCCCACCTCTTAGTATATCCCATGATTAACATAATTTAGTTTAAATTAATTTCAAAAGTATATTTGGGCATCATTTGTATTATAATATCATGCTCTAACCTTTATTTGACTCTCAAATACAAAAGTCACATTTTGGCCACCTTTTGGCCCATGAATACGAGTTGGACATGTCACCTCAAGGAGATAACATTTAAAGAAGATTAAAAACACCTCTAGTGTCATAAATATGTTAGGTAAGGTTCATAAATATTTAGGTTCTTATATAATCTATATTTCAACTCCTAATCTTAGTGAAATGACACTTTTCAAGCACATGTATGGACTTGAAGGATTGGTTTTCAGTTAAAAAAGGTTTTAAAGTGTATCTTGGTATCCCTCACATCATTTCACAAATTTATACCAAGTGTAAAGTTGAACTGATACTCCATACACCTTTTTCTCCTCCATCACTGCCTTCACAAGCTCAAAAGGGTAAAATTAAAAAGGATGGTATGGCTAGGAGAGAGAGAGAGTTAGGAGATAAAATTTTGGAAATTGTTATGGGTAATAATGAGATTAAAATTAGTGGTTTTTATTTTCAAAATTATGTCCTCTTATTTATGAACAATTGTTAAGAGTGATAGCAAATCACTATGGCCTATCCATTTGAGGAGAATCTATTCTTGTACTTATTTTTCCACTTAAAAAATTGATGGAGAGGAATGGGTTTTAGGTATGATTTTTGAGGTAATTTATATACCTTTCATGGTGGTCTCATTATCCAACTCATCTCTATGAGTTGATTTCACTTAGAGGAAGAATGCCTCAGTGTACAAGCTTTTTCAGATAATCTTCCTACAAATTCTTGTTTTATTTTCATGATGGTCATTATAAGAGGTTCCTAATGATTCATTGTTCATGTAAAATCCCTCAATTTTATGGGTTAATTATTATTTTGTCTTATAAGTATTTTGGTCTATCTTCTTCAAGTGTGGTGCTCTTTGGAATACATGGTCTATATTTGCAGAGTCCATTAGAGGTTTAATTGTAAATTTGGTTCAAATACCAATAATCCATCATGATATGAGATTATGAAATAGCATTTAAATTAATATAAACATGAGAGAATCAAGATGTTAGTCTAACACACCCTCCAATGAGAAATCATGAATGTGTCTTCAATACATAAGCCTGTACGAACTACAAAAGTAAATGGGATATGCTTAGAGTTATAAATAAGATATAACACATCTCCTCACTCACTCAAATTATTTTTATTACCTTAATATTATCATCAAAGTGATACAAGTTGACTAAATGCTCAAATTAGACTCCACACAAGTCTTACATATAAGAGGGGCACCTACAGGTCGATAAGGACTATAGGATGAGTTGAGAATGGTAGGAGGTATTTTCATAAGGTTTAGAAACTCTATGAGCCTTGAAGGAGCAATAAATAGGCATGGAATGGGTTGAAAATGACAAGAAATATCAAAACTTAAAGAGCTTTATAAAGTGACTTCTTATCCCTAAAGTAAGTACATGAGACCTATAGGCCTCAATCCTATACATCTTCATTTTGGAAAAGATCAATATCATAAGATTCAAACCTGAAGAACACAGACTCATTATAGTTACAAAAAGATGTAAGTCCTTGAGAATCCACTAGGTCTCTTGAAAGTGAATACGACTATGAGATTAAGTTGACAAGCTTCTTTTCAAGCACATATAGTATCTTGTAAAGATCAGGGACAAGTGGTTTGAAGTAATGACATAGGTATTTGAAATAACCCTAAGCCTATTTGAATACTAAAACTAGGTTCATGATGAAACCATAATATGGCTCATTATATCTATAATATAACATCCTTTTTCTTGCATAATAAATGGATCTAAATGTAGTCTCTGAACTTATGGTTTATTTAGAATAAAATGGCAAGTATATATCATGGTTATGTTTTTATAATTCATTGTTATATATTGGTTAGATATTTATAATGATTATTGGGAAAAGAATGTCAATGTGTGCATACATAGTTCATACTAAGCTAGAATGATTCAAAGTATGAAGAGTATCTATTTAATAATAATGTTGGAGTAGTGTCAGAGTTTTCTAAAATATATCTAGCATTTTTTTCAAGTTAAAAACTCCCACAAGCTCGCTAAAAACTTTCATAGGCTTACTATAGGCTTGCTACGCATTCCCACAACAACTATGGATTACATCATAACAACAATGGATTACATTAGACCAGCTATGGATTACATCAAACTAGCTACATACTTCATCATACTTGCTATGAATTGCATCAATACTATTACAAATTTCAATAGAACTACCATGGACTTGTTTATTTCTTGCTCTATTCTAGTTATCATAAGAACACTTTCCATTTGAATCCTTTCTATGTATACATTTATATATACAAAATTTCCATTATAGATTGTATTCAAATATAGATTTATGTAATTTCATTCTAATAAATAGCTCTTTCCATATTTTGTGGAGATTGAGATTATGTTTTAATAGATTACATTATTATAACAAATGTCTCTCTCCATATTCTATGGAGTTTGAGATAGGATAGGATATCTAGGTTGTTACTCCTAAATAAGGTGTTGGTTGGAAACATGATATTATAAATGCAACCTGCCACCCCTAAATGAAAGCAATCAATATAATTTTATTCTCCTCATTCTAAGTGAACCATTATGAATCTTGTGTTCTAATTAAAATTCTCTTTTGAGGAATGAGCTGGCCACTCATTCCAAGGAAGATGGATCAATGTATTTTTATTTATTTCTTTATTATGTAATTATCATTTTTATTGAAAATTATTATTTTATTTCTTTGTTGTTGTAAACATTTCTTTCTGTACATTTTTTGGTGAACCTACATATGTTTATTTATTTATAATTTCTTTTTTCTTTCTTGAAAGCGTGTTTTAATTTCATGCATGTGTGGTTTAAATTCTACAAGTGTGATTTTCCATTCCTACAAGTGTGGAGTGTGATAGAAGGAATAATTTACCAAAGATCTCTTTCTCCTATTGTATAAAACCTTCAGACACCATCCCTAGATTGACATTATTAAATAGAGGGGATTGAAAACCTCCATAAATTCATGAACTCTGAGAAGGTGAGTGAGGACTTGGGTTAAGGCCTAAAACAATTAACACTCTTAACTCACAGTCAAATCACCCTATCAACACCTACAGGTGGCTAATGAAGACAACTAGTCATGAACCTAAGCAAAGAGACAAAACATGTATGATAGAGGATTTGAAACATAAATGAGACTTCAATTGAGTTCAAACCATAGAGGTTATGAAGATAGAATAAAGGTTTTAAACATATGAACACAGTCAAGACTGCCTTAAATAGGGACCTATAGGTGGTGAACCAGGTAGTTGGTCTTAATTCCATGGGAAAAAGAGAGTTGAGGTCTATTGAGAGAGGATATAAACCTAATTATATCTATAACTAACTCATAAACCATTGGATAAGTCTAGTAATGAGAAAATAAAGACTAGATTTCATAGCATGATAATCATGGCCTTTAAACATCACCTAAAGGCCTACTAAGAGAGTCAAGTCATTTTCAAAGCCAAAGGATGAAAATGAAAGAAGAGTAGTTTTTGGAGGTTGATTATACCCATTCAAGAATGCAAAAAAGTTCATGAAGTAGTGAGGAGAGAATGATCTAAGAAGATGTAAGGTCTAATACTCAATATTCAGTCCTAACAGTCAGAGGTGACCTATAGGTGTCTAAGGAAACATACTAGTTCTAAGCCTAAGGAAAGAAGAAGAAATGATTGAGAATCATATTGAAACCTAGATAATACTTAAACTTAGGATCAAGGTAATTTAATAGGTTAGTGATGTTGAAGGATAAGGCTTAAACTCAAGAAAATATAATCAAAAAACCCTCTGAAGGAATCTATAGGCAGATAAGAATGAATTGATATTTCGCATGAGGAAAGAGATAGAGATATAATTAAAGACCTAAAGAAATTTCATGAAGTATAAAAAATTAACAATGAATCTCTAGGAAGATAAAAACCATTGAGGTATAGGTTTAAAGAATACACTCAATACTCTAAACATCACCTATAGGTGATTATATGAGAACACAGGATGGTCTCAAGGCCTAAAGGGAGGAGAGGAAAAATTAGAGTGTTTTAATAAGTATATGAGTCCATATTAAAACTTTAAATAAGTTCATAAAATTATTAATAGGTCATTAATTATAGTGATAAAGGGATAAAACATAATAACACACTCTATTAGAACTAGATAGTCACACACAGGCTAGTAGACCTAGGTGGTCTTGAGGAATTTGAGTTTTAAGGGATATAGAAGCATGATCAATGTTTGAAATTTGGTAAAAGGGGTCATAAATGGTTTAATAAAACTTATATGGTCTCATTTATGTTATAATAATAGTGGAATTACTCATACTTTTATCTCAGACTTATCTCACTCCTTGGGCAAAGGGGCAACCATGAGACCTAAGAGATATTCTTGGACTCAAAGCATGAATAAAACATTAAAAACATAATTGAGGGAATATAATGGGATTAATAATCATATAATTTTCTTACATACACTTACCAGGTGGAAACACACTCAGGTATCCATTCAAAATCCCTTGAGGGCTAACAATAGTGAGGTAGGTCTTAAACCCCAAATAGATTTATTAGTGTACCAATTGAATATCGATGGGTAATGTGAAATTTAATAATATGTATAATCATGAAGAGATATTTTTATAGGTTTTTTTATCTTGTCACACTAGTAGGAATGAGTTTCAAGACCCAAAACTCAAAGTAGAGCTCTTTAAGCCCAAGAACACTAAGCAAGCCATTCAAAGAGCAACTTCAGATGCTCATACCATTTTTCACACTTTACATGGGAGTATAATAATTTTATAATATTTTTAAGGGTATATAAATAAGGTTTTAAAATTTTAATGAGGTCATTTAATGATATATTCTTTATGAATAATCATTAAGACCCCAAATAGGTCTAAAACCTCTCTTAAACCCTGATAGTGACTAGTCATAGAAAAAGAGTTCAAAAGCACATATGATGATATATTTTTATCCTAAAACCTATTTTATGTTATTGATAAATATAATTAGTTTTCACCCATTTACTTTTATGCTAACATCACTTATATGGATTGGTATAAATTCCTTATTTTTGTATGTTTTTGGTGTTTTTCAGGTAATCTAAGATGGGAAAGCTTCCAAATCATGGGATTAGGTCATTTGGGACTTTTAATATCTATTAAAATCCAAAATAAATCATAATATGTTTTGGAGGTGATCAAACTAGACCCATTTTACACGGCAACCTCAAATAGGCTCAAAATGACACTAGGTGACTTGGCTATTTCTTGGTTTGCATACTTCTACAGGGTCTCAAGACCCCAAAATTTACATGAAGGTTTTTCATGGCTTAGGTAAATTGAATATAATACTTTTTGGTGATTACACATGAGTGGTATAAGTTTGAATCAATAAAATAGGGTCCAAAGTAAGGAGGCCTAATTCAAGAGAGAGGAAGGCAAAAAAATGGGTTTCCACTCAGAGTCCAAAAATTAAATTTGACATGGAAATATAAGGCCATATATGGTCCTATAATATTACATTATTTTATCAATATCACCTATACAAAACTTACATAAGGAGATTTATAATAAAAAAGGGCTACAAGGAAACTAGGCCTAGTGAAGGCTTAAGGAACAAAATGAGTTCTTAGGAGTTGGTCCAAGAACCAAAATGGAGTGTTTCAAGATTGATAAAATATTTTAATACCATTCATATAGTTTTAGTGAGTTAAATAATATGCATTTGAGTTTTAGGCCACTTGGACTAATATAGGCATGGGAAATGAAGAGTTTCAAGACACTTACGTACTTGAATGATGGAATGGTAGGGTAGAGGAGTTTGTTAAGGAATGTAAAATGTTAAATTAGTAGTTTCATATAAATTAAAGGTGAATTAATGGTTTTAATGTCAATTTTTCACTCCTTTCATGTAAAGAAGGGTAGTTTTCAAGGAACTAGTCAAGGTGTAAAGCAAGTTTATAACTCTTATGCCACTTAGAAGGTTGAAGCTACTTCAAGAGTGAGACACATAATCTTAGAGGTATGATTTATTATACCATAACTCCTATTATTATTGTAACTCTCATGTACACTTTTTAATCTTCTTTGACCATCTCTCTCTCTCTCTCTCTCTCTCTCTCTCTCTCTCTCTCTCTCTCTCTCTCTCTCTCTCTCTCTCTCTCTCTCTCTCTCTCTCTCTCTTCACCATTATCTATATATTTAGCCATTTTTGGCTAGTTTGTATCCTCCACCTAAGTATGGAAAATCCATACCCATTTTTTATACATTTAACTAATAAAACATATGATTTTTTAACTTATTTTATGACTACATGTAGTGATAAATATCTAAATGGTTGATCTCATCAAGTGTAGATGTTTGCCTCATCATGGGTCTCTTGTGGGTTTTGAAGTGGAATTAGTCTTCCCTCTCAACCTTATAATTCCTTAGCCTTGTACAAAAAATTGATGAAATAGGTTCAGTTTAGGATGTGTGTATGTTTAGATATTATCTTGTAGGTCTTAGTGTATTGTGAAATGTGTGGTAGTGGTCAACAAAGTTTGATGAATCACCACTATAGTTAGGTTTATTTTAGTTATTTCTCCCCCTTTCAAAGTAAGCAAGTAGTGAAAGTGAGCCTAAGTGATTTGTCAAGGGAGTTATCCCTTCAATATATAGTTTTACCCATGCTATATATAACCCATAGGTCTAGGGGTAATCTCATGTTTCACCAAATTGGAGAAGTTTGAACAACTTTCTCCTAGGGTGTCAAATTTGGTAATAATAGTTTTGGTATGCTCGATGGGACCCAAGGTCTAAAAGAGTGGAAATATTTTTGGTGTGTTCTTCTACCTATCAGCATTTGAAGGCATTCAATCACACACTAATTATGACTCTTAATGTAATCAACTAGTTATAATTAGACTAGGTACTTATTGTGAAAAGACTTTGATCATATATTGTATTTCATTTGACTAATGAAGTTGGTATGGTTAGATATGAAGAGAGTTTATAATATAAACCTCCTTACCAACCTTGTCATGACCCATACTATGTTTCTCAATAGCCCTATCAAGATTTTTATTAGCCTTGTGATTCATATTAGTCCTATGGTTGTCCTACATTCTCCTCATATAGTTATAACTACATGCTTAAACAACGTTACCAAGACTTGCAACAGTAAAATTCCTCCTCTCTTACTTCAATCCCATCTTAAAATTACATTTCCCCTACCATATCCTTATTGTAACTTAAGTCAAATTTGATAAAATTAGAATAGGTGATGAGAAAATGGGATGGAGAGCTTGATGTGATCCCTTTTCATCTTATAGAGAAGATGAGAAAGTCAGTTCAAATGTTGATTGATACATGGATGTTAGTTGGAGAAGAAACCCAATATATTATAGTGAGTTGAGTGAAATGAGAACCTTTATCAAATGGTAGATAGACAGATTAGAGAGGTTAGAGAATCAAGATACCCAATCTAAGTAACCCCAATCATCATCTCCTATCTTTAATCCACCTTTTTTGACTCTAAGTCCTCCTCAAGATACACCTATTCTCCTTCAATAAAACAAGATATCCTCATCTTGAAGGCCTTATTGGACTATTATTCTTGACTATACCATGCTAACTCTTATGGAATAATATAAACCTAGGCAAGTCTCTCCATCCCCTCTTCAATAACCCTCTTGTAATCCATATCAGTTTTCTTATGCCCCTTATCCTCATGAAACTATTCACTATCCTAAAAAGGAGTGTTATGAATATATAATGTAGAAAAATAATAATGAAATAAATATAGAATTAAAATTCAAAAAATAGAATACAATAGAGACACATATTTAAAGTGGTTCACCCAATATGGGCTACATCCACACAAAAACTACCAGTCCTTATTATTCAATCCAATAAATGAAGGTAAAAACCTATAATACATCCACTACACTATCCTCTTCACTCTCTCACCTTTTTCACCTAATTATAATGCCCTCATATCAAAGGAGGGTTATAAATTAGGGCAAAATTCACTAACCTAATTTCTACTATTAGATCTAAAACCTAATAATAAACAGTTGAGATTAACTATGAAATTATAATATTTTATAATGTATTTTTCTTAAAATTTTGCTTCAAGGGCACTACCCCCAAACCCCCACTAGGGGGGATCTAAAATAGTTCACCACCCCCTAGACCCATATGGTGACCCTAGTGTGGGGGAATTCCCCCCCCCCACACCCCCTATCAATAATTGGGCATTAAAATAAGATCAGCCTCCACCATCCAACAAGGAGCCTCCAAGAAAGCCAATCCAATCCTCAAAAGAGCCTAATAGCTCCAAAATTTTAACTTGGATCCAAGTAGTGAAGTTTTGGGGAAAGAAAGATGAAGAGAGTGAGGACCAAGAATTTTATGTCCATAAATAAGACCTTGTGTTTTTTCAAACCTCATTGCCCTCTCCCCAATAACCTATAATTGTTCCCTCATGGAAGTCAATCCAAAAGAACATTCAATATAATAAGAAGGCCCTAGTTGAGAATTTGGATGATCAAGTTACAGTTGATAATGAAATTAAATAAGACTATGAGAAGGATATAGTGGTTGATTAAGATAATAGAGCACCTATGGTAAAGATGAACCTTCTCCCTCTCTAAGAATTCTTTCAAGAGTCTCCCATTTCCAAGACCCCAAATTTCAAAATTTCTCCTTCCATTCCCATGCCCATTCATGAAACATCCACTACACATCATACTCCCTCTCCAACCCATGAACTTATTTATCACCCTCTTACCTCATCCCTTCTTGAAGGAGAACCTATCTTATGGGAGATAAGTGAAGAATAACAAGCCAAATTTGTAGTTGATCAAGAAGATGACTCAACTGTATATAATGAATAATTCACTATAGGGACTCCCCTTGATGAAGATAAACATGAATCCATCTTCTTGAGTGAATAAAAATATGATCAAGATCAAGTTGTAGATGTTAATGAAAAGCTTGTTTAAAACATTAAAGAGAAGGTGCTTGAAAGAGACATCACATTAGCCAAGTTGGTTGAGACTCATGAGCAACATTAAGAGGTTAGTTTTGAAAAACTAATAAAAGATCAAGTTATTATTGAATCCATGGACTCTAATGATTTTTGTTTAAATTCATATGAGATTTGTGAATAATTTGAAGGCCTTCAAAAGCTTACACCTCTTGTTGTTCAATTTAAAGATATTATTGTAGATGCATTGCCTCTTGAAGGACAATATGTTAGCTTCCAAATTACCAAACTTGAACAAGTTACATTTAGCCTTGAGGTTGAAGACTCTTCAAGAAATCAAGATGAAGTTGATCAAGTACATGATGAGCAAGAAGATGAAGTTGAAAAAGTTGTGTTTCTTGAAGAGAAGGAAGATAAAGATGATTAGCAACAACATATTGAGCTCCTCCAAGAAATTTAAGGTCTTTATAAGGTTGAAGATCATGCTCATAAAGAGATTATTCAAGATGTATTCATTAAGGATAATGATGAGGATTGGATTAAGTATGCTAAAATATTTGAAGAGCTTGATGAGCTTGCAGTAGTTGATGGGAAGCCTAATCTCATTCAAAATACCATGGAGGTCAAAAAAACATGATTTGGTTAAGAATTATTGGATAAGGTTGCAGCTAAGGAGTCTTATGAGAATATTGGGATTATTGAGTCACAAGAAGAATTCACTTTCATAGGTGATATGTTTTCAGCCATTGTTGTTGCATTGGAGGTCATGCCAAGAAGATTGGCAAGTATGAAGGAGTTGAAGACATCAAGAGCAAGGCCCAAGATATAACTTACTTCATATCATCCTTCATGTCATGGAGAAAAAAATGGTACAAGCTTCCCCTTTGATCCAGGAGGAGAAAGTTTGTTGTAGGTCAGTTGTCTATAGTTAGTTTACTTCTTTATTTTATTGTGTTACCTAAGTGATTAATAGTACATGTGTGTGTATTGCTTTGTTTGTGTCTAATTGTATTTTAGAGGTTAAATTAGTTTGTTGTGTCATGATAAAATCATGTTCAAGTCTGAAACTGAGAACTAGAGACTCCATTACCTAATGAACATGCAAGGATATTAGTCCTATTAGCATTGTAGGCATGTTACCCCTGTGAATCACCAAATTGTTGACCAAATTTTGACCCCAAGTCAAAATATGTCAACCAATCTAAATTAAACTTTCACAGGGTGTTCATATGGATTTTTCATGGTCTACAATGGTCCTTAAGAGTTCCATATGGTCATTTTTTCCCTTCCTTATCCTTGTCTAAACTCTAGTCTTATGAATACTTGTCTAGTCTAAGAGGTCAATTACAAGATCTTCTTGTGTTAAACTTGGTAAAATGTTTAATATATTTCAAATTCATTTTAAAATGTTATTTGGACATCATTTGTATCATAATATCATGTTTTAACCTTTATTTGACTCTCAAATGCAAAAAAACACATTTTGGCCACCTTTTGGCCCATGAATAAGAGTTGGAAGTGCCACCTCAAAGAGATAAAATTTAAATAAGATTAAAAATTCCCCTAGTGTCATAAATATTTAGGGTCTAACAGAATCTCTATTTCAACTCCTAATCTTGGTAAAAAGACACTTTTCAAGCACTTGTATGGCCTTGCAAGATCATTTTCCAATTAAAAATGGTTTATAAGTGTCTCTTAGGATTCCTCATGTCATTACACATATTTTGACCAAGTTTAAAGTAAAACTAATACTCCAGACAACTTTTCTCGTCCATTATTGTCTTCACAAGCTCATAAAAGCAAAATTAAAGAGGATGGTATGGCTAAGAGGGAGAGAGTTAGGAAATGAAATTTTGTCCATTGTTAGGGGTACTAATGAGATTAAAATTAGTGTAATTGGGTTGTAAAGTTATGGCTCTTATTTATGAACAATTTCTAAAAGTGATAGTAGGTCACTATGGCCTATCCATTCGAGAGGGGTCTGGTCTTGCACGTGTTTCTCCACATCATAAATAGATGGAGAGGAATGGTTTTGAGGGATATTTTTGGATTTCATAGATATCCAATTAATGGTGTTTTCATCATCCAACTCATCTCTATGATTTATTTTCACTTATATTAAGCATGCCTTGGTGTACAAGTTATTTTAAACAATCCTACTACAAATTCTTATTTCTTTTTCATGATGGTCATTCTTAGATGTTCCTAATGTTTCAGTGTTCATGGAAACTCCTTCATTTTCATGGATTAATTCTTATTTTGTCTCAGATGTGTTTTGGTCCATCTTCTTCAAGTTTGATACTCTTTAAAAGACATGGTCTATGTTTACACAATCCACTAGAGGTTTAACTGTCAATTTAGTTTAAATACCAGTAATCCATCATGATATGAGATTTTGAAATAGAATTTGTATTACTAGAAACATGAAATAATCAAGATGTTAGTCTAACACACCCTCTAAGGATAAATCATCAATGCTTATTCAATACATAATCATGTACGGATGATGGAAGTAAATGGAATATGATTAGAGTTATAAACAATATCAAACACATCTCCTTACTCACATGATCTTGATTTCCTCACTACTATCATCAAAGTGCTACAAGTTGACTAAATGCTCAAATTAGACTCCACATAGGTCTTTCATATAATAGGGGCACCTACAGGTCTATAAGGACTATAATATGAGTTGAGAATGGTAGGAGGTATTTTCATAAGGTCTAGAAACTCTATGATCCTTTAAGGAGCAATAACTAAGCATGGAATGGGATAACAATGTCAAGAAATCTCATAACTTAAAGAGCTTTAGAAAGTGACATATTAGCCCTAAAAAAGTACATAAGACAAACAAGCCTCAATCCTGGAGGTCCTCATTTGGGAAAAGATCAATATCATAAATAAGATTCATACTTAAAGATCCCAACATCATTGTAGTTAAAAACATGATACAAGTCCTTGAGAAGAAACTAGGTCTCTTTCAAGTGAATATTACTATGAGATTAAGTTGACAAGCTTCTTTTCAAGAACACACAATACCCTATATGGAGCAAGGAAAAGTGGTGTGAAGTGATAATAAATGTATTTGAAGGAACCCTAAGCCTATTTGAATACTTCAACTAGGTTCATGAACTCTGAAAAGGTGAGTGAGCACTTGGGTTAAGGCCTAAAACCATGAACACTCTAAATCATAGTCAAATCACTCTATCAACACCTAAAGGTGGACAATGAAGACAAATGGTCTTGGGCTTGATTAAAGAGAAAAAATATGTATGATAGAGCTTATGAAACCTAAATGATACTTCAAATGAGTTTAAAACCATGTAGGTTATTAAGATAGAAAAAGAGGTTCTAAACATATGAACATAATCAAGACTGCTTTAAATAGTCACCTACAAGTGATGAACCAGGAAGTTGGTCTTAAGGCCAAGGGAAAACAAGATTTGAGGTTTGTTGAGAGAGGATATAAACCCAATTGGATCTCTAACTAAATTAGAACCCATTGGGGAAGGCTAGTAATGAGAAAATGAAGATTGAATTACATAACATGTTAGTCATGGCCTTTGAACATCACCTTCAGGCCTACTAAGAGATTCAAGTCATTTTCAAGGCCAAAAGATGAAAATGAAATTGGGTTAGTATTTATAGGTTGATTATACCCATTCAATAATGAAAACAAGTTCATGAATTAGTGAGGAGGGAAGGATGTGAGAAGATGTAAGTATTCAGTCCTAACAATCAAAGGTGACCTATAGTTGTCTAATAAAACATACTAGTTATAAGACTAAGGAAAGAGGTAGAATTTTTTTATAAGAATATTGAAACATAGATAATATTTTAAATTAGGATCAAGGGCATTGAACATGTTGGTGATGTTGAAGGATAAGGATTAAACACAAGAAAATACAATCAAGAAACACTCTAAAGGCATCTACAGGCAGATAAGAATGAACTAATATGTGGCCTAATGAAAGAGACATAGATCTAATTTAAGACCTTAAGTAAGTTAATGAATTATAAAAAAGGATAAATGACTCTTTGGAAATTTTAAAACCATTGAGGTCTAGGTTTCAATAATACAATCAATACTCTAAACATCACCTATAAGTGATTGTATGAGGAGAACATAGGCTGGTCTCAAGGCCTAAAGGGAGGAGAGGTAGATTAGAGTATTTGAATAAGTCTTTAATTCAATATAAAAACTTTAAATAAGTTCATAACCTATTTAAGAGGTTAGTAATGATAGTGATAAAGGGATAAAACATAAGAACACAGTCTATTAGAACTAGATAGTCTCACACAGGCTAGCAAACCTAACTGGTCTTGATGAATTTGAGTTTTAAGGGATCTAGAATCATGATAAAGGTTTTAAATTTAGTATAGGTTGTAATAATTGGTTTAAAAATACTCCTATGGTCTCATTTAGGTCAGACTAATAGTGGATGTACTCATTATTTTGTCTCAAACCTAGCCCACTCCTTGGGTAAAAGGGCAGTCATGAGACCTACAAGATCTTGGACTCAAAACACGAATCAAGAATTTTAGAACTAATTGAGGGACCCTAAGTGCATTAATAATCATATAATATGTCTACATACACTTCTTAGATGTAAACACACTCAAGTTTCCATCCAAAATCCTTTGAGGGTTAGCAAGGGCAAGGTAGGTCTTAAACCCCAAATTGCTTGATCAGTGTACCAGTTGCATATAGAGTGGTAATAGTCACTTTTAGAACATTTATAATCATGGATATATATTTTTAAGATGTTTTATATCTTCTCATAATATTGGGAATGAGTTTCAAGACCTAGAACTCAAAGTAGAGCTCTCTCTAAGCTCAAAAATGTTAATCAAGCCATTCGAAGAGCAACTTCAAATGCTCATAACATTGCTCACACTTAGAATGGGAGTATGATAATTTTTAAAAAGTTTAAAGGGTGTATAAATAATTTTTTCAAAGTGTAAATAGGTCATTTAATGATTTTTTCTTTATGAACAATCGTTAAGACCCAAACAGGTCTAAAACCTCTCTTAAACCCTAATAGTGACTAGTCATGGGAAAAAGAGTTCAAGAGCATATCTAATGACATATTTTTTTCCTAAAACATATTTGATATATTTTATGAATCCAAGGAGGTTACCCTCATGTATTTTTATGTTGATTTCACTTGTAGGAATTGGTATAAATACCCTATTTTTTCATGTTTTTGGTGTTTTGTAGGTGTTATGAGAATTAAAAAGCTTAAAAATAATGGGATGAGGTAATTTTGGAATTTTAATAGAAATTAAAATAAAAAAAAATCATAGGAGGCTTTGGAGGTGATCAAACTAGGCCCATTTTCCAAGATAGACTCAAACAGGCTCAAAATGAGACTAGGTGACTTGGTCATTTCTTGGTTTGCATACTTCCACAGGGTCTCAAGACCCCAAAATTGTCATGGAGGTTGGTCATAGACTGGGTAAAGTTAATCACACACTATTGGGTCATTTAAAATGTGTGTAAGAAGTCTAGAGCAAGAAAATAGGGTCTAAAGCAAGGAGGCCTAATTCAAGAGAGAGAAAGGTATAAAATTTATTTCTCAGTCAGAGTCCAAAAATAAAATTTTACATGACGATATAAGGCCATAGAGGGTCCTATTATATTCCCTTATTTTTTCAATATAATCCATACAAAACTTACAGAAGGAGATTTACAATAAAAAAGGGCTATAAGAAAATTAGGCCTAGTGAAGGCTTAAAGAGAAAAATGAGTTCTTGGGAGTTGGCCCAAGAACCAAAATGGTGTTTTTTAGGCCTAATAACACATTTTAAGATCATTCTTCTATTTTGTGTAAGTTGAAGAAGATACATTTGAGTTTTATGCCTGTTGGACCAATCTAGGCATGAGAAATAAAGAGTTTCAAGACACCTATGCACTTGAATGATGGAATGGTAGGGTAGAGGAGTTTCTTAAGTAATGTAAGATGTTCAATGAGTGGTTTAGACAATTTCAAGGTAAATTCATTGTTTTAAGGTCCATTTTTCACTCTTTTCATATAAAGAAGGTCAGTTTTCAAGGAACTAGTCAAGGTGTCAAGCAAGTTTATAACTCCTACACCACTTGGAAGGTTGAAGCTGATTAAAGAGTGAGACACATAGAATTAGAGGTATAATGGACTATCTCATAACTCTTATTATTATTTTAACTCTCATGTACACTTGTTAATCTTCTTCTACCACACTTGTCTCTCTCTCTTTCTTCACCATTCTCTATATATTGAGCCACTTTTGGCTAAGTTTGTATCCTCCACCTAGGTTTGGTGAAGCCATGCCCATTTTTTCTAACTTTGACCAATAAAGAAACTAATGTTTTAAATCATTATATGACTACATGTAGTGATAAATCTGTAAATGGTTGATCTCATTAAGTATAGATGTATGTCACCTTGTTTGTGTCTTATTTATCTTGTCTCATGTGGTTGTTTCTCTATTACAAGTTGTAGTTGGTGTCATCAGGGGTCTCTTATGGGTTTTGAAGTGTAATTAGTCTTCCCTCTAAGCCTTAAAATTCCTTAACCTTATATAAAACATTGATGTAATAGGTTCAATCTAGGATGTGTGTATTTTCATGTTGTCTTGTAGGTCTTAGTGCATTATGTAATGTGTGGTAGTGGTCAACAAAGTTTGGTGCATCACCACTATAGTTTGGTTTATTTCAATTATTTATCCCCATTTTCAAAGCAATAAAATATTGAAATTGATCCTAAGTTATTCATCAAGGGAACTAACCATTCAATCAAGAGGTTTACCCCTGCTATAGATAACCCACAGGTCTAGGGGTAATCCCATGTTTCACCAAATTGGATAAGTCTGAACAACCTTCTCCTAGGGTGAAAAAATTGGTGATAATAGTTTCCTTTGTGAATATTTGGTATCACCTTCAGGTTTTATTTTTTAGTATTTTTGGATTAATTAGAGTCAATATTTATTATCTTTATGGATATTAGGTAACACATTTAGATTTATTTTCCAACATTTTATATTTTACTAATTTTTTAGTCAACCTTAGTTTCTTCTATATTCTATGGTATTTTTGTGCATTCCCCTCTTTTGGAATGATTTCTATTATCAGTGCTTGTGTTAGACCCTATGTAGGTCAATATGGCTTTTTTAGTGACATGATTACCATATTTCATAGTGTTTCTCTTCTTTGGGTTTCCTTTCCATGTTTTGACTTAAAATACCATGTACTTTCATATCCTTCTCTTTGTCTATTCTCTTATAAATTAAAACTCTCCCTTATTATGGTCAATTACTAGAATATCTTCATTATATCACCTTTTCACATGGATAGATCTTACACAATCCCCATCTTTCTCTATTCTTTCACTTGAATCACACTTTGGTCAATTATGAGATTGCACTCTTTCCTATGGTGTTTTTTAATCTATTTTAGATTTAATTATTTCAAATGAATACATATGAACTATTGAAATTATAATGTTGGCATATACATATCTGATAATAAAATATAGTATGCTACATAGTTTTATAGAATTAGAAATTAGATAAAAATAGCAAATAGGCCTATAAATATGCAAACCTTCCTAAAATAGATCTTATGCTAAATTCTATTGATTTTTCAAGTTGTTCAATTGTGGGAAACTAATAATAATGATTTGTGAATTACTTCACACTTGAGTTCATAAGTTTTTGATGTACTAGGATAATGGCACATTAGGAGGACAAGGACACACCATAGCCTTGTCCTTTGACCATGGTAGTGTCTAAGTTGATTACGCAAGTGATTTTTTTGATATGGATGAATAAGGTTACATAAGAGGTTATGTTAATAATCTAAAGGTGCCAATTTGATCATGGATGACTTGTAAAACCAAAAACCTGGTCTTGTATATGCACTGGATATAATTACATAACAAAAAGGGGGAAAATAGGGTTAAGTTAATAGTTGAGCTACCCTAAAAAAACCTTGTGTAATTTAAGTGTTGCCTAAATATCTCAAATGGGCCTCAGTCTGATGTATTTCTCCCTCCTAATGTGATTATGTGATATATAATTATGCAACTATATTATTGTAGCTAGAATATTAATTGAAATGTTTGGTAATGGATGCCCTTAACCTATAATAAAATATATTTTGACTTGTCTTATGACTATTGTAATGTATAAGAATTAAAATTAGAATAAATAGTGATATTTCTCTTAAGATACCATGATTTTTTTAAGGCTTTTTAGGTGCTTTAGTGAGTGGATTAGATGTGCATTCATAGAGGAGTATTTCAAGCATTTTTGCCAATTGACCTTCCCAAAAGTATGGGAGATCCATTATGGTGCATATCAAATTTAAAAATTAGTCATTGGAGTAATTTTCACAAGGGTGCATTAAGGTACAAGACTGGCTTGTAGTCTTATTTGTCTAGTGTGGTCTTGTCTCAGATGGGCAAAAACTCTTGAAATTTACCTAGTAAAATATACAAGTAAAATATGGATGTTTGAATTATGTTTCAAGTATTTCTAATATATTGAATATCATATTAAAATATGTCAAATAAATTCCTAGTTATCAAAAAGGTGGATATACCAATCAAGGTAATGGTGTCAATATTAAATATTGTCAAGCACTTTAATGATTAAATTTAAGTGTCTATAAGTGCAAGTCTAGGAATCTTTATGCATGATGGCCTTTAAGTTCTATTCTCTAGCAAGTAGGTGTAGGATCTCTTGTTTTAGTCATCTTTAGCACCAATTTTTTATTCTTCCACATCCATATGGAGGAGAAAAATATAAAAAAATCAAAATATTTAAAACCCATATCATAAGAAAAGGCAATTTTAAAAGGCAAATTATATCCTAAAATTTAGATCACACCAAAAGACGTGATCCCTTTGGCACATCCCCTATTATATTGGAAGATCACACTCTAAAATTAGCCTCATTATAGAGACTAGGTCCATCAGGGTGTGGTAGGCCAGTAGACTGGAATAAGAGGTATCATTATATAATTGATCTATGTATATCTTCTTATAGTCTAGTGTCACCGACTTTCTCACACAAGTACCCAATATTCACAATAGACCAACATCACTGTAAGAGGTCTTGAAAGAGAAAGGAACATGTTGTGGGAAGGTAGTATCATTTTATTTTTCATTCATATAGCCTTTATGGTATGATCTAGATACTTTAAAAATTAGCCCAAGCTTATACTTTCTAGGTGGGGTTGTCTAGGTCCTTGATGTCAAAAGCTCTTTACCTTATCCACTTGATTAGACTGTCTCACATCTACTAAGGATTTATACATCACCTTGGAGGCACCTTACATCCTTACATATCCATCTCATCTTCCCCAATGTACCCTTGATGGATTTTACTTTTAGTTGATCACATCCATCTTCTTTATGTCCCATTTTCTATCTATTATTTTATGATTTGAATTATAGTTGACATTTATAATGCCTCTTGGATTTTTAGTATGTGAGTTTCATTATAGGAAATTAGGGAATAAAACCAAACCTTCCTCATAAATTCTCATCACCTTTTAGATCCACACCATCTAACTTTATCATCATAGTTATGTCTCTAGATGGTTGTGTTTTCTTACCTATTTATTTAGTACATGCATTAATTTTGAGTTTTCACTCATTGAGGTCTTTTGTTTATTAGATACATGTCATTTTTTTATTTGATTCTTTTCCTATCTTACATTGGATGTACCTACAATAATTTTTATTTCCCTTATGTTTTATTCAAGTTAACTTTACTTATCTTACATTGGATGACATTTTTAGACATTTTAATGTATATCCTTGGTTGATTATATTTTACATTTTCTTGTATTGGATATCTCTTTTTCATAGTTTTTTTTACATCTTATGATTATCTTTGTCTTACATTTTAATTTGATTTTTAACATTTTATTTATAGTGTTTTACATATATTTTGTTTTGTGTTAAGATTTACATCTTACTTACATTAGGTGTATTTTAAATTCATTTTATTTCATCTTATTTTTACATCTCTTATTAATTGATGTTTCTATCTACTTAAGATACCATTTTTTATTACTTAATTTTGTTCTTTTTTACCATGTATTTGATCACATTTGTTATAAAATAATAAAGCATACATCACAATGCATCACATATTCTCATAGCATTATTTTAAAAACATAATATGTGATAGAAAGGAAATAACTCATAAACCACTTTCACACATCTTATTTTTATACATAATACATCAAAAATACATCTAAATAAAAAAATATAAACTCTCTAGGCATGTGGATCACCTTCATCGCTTTACGAGTGAGGTCTCATGCTCATCATGGATGATCCTTAATAAGAAACATACAAACTGACCCATAGTAATTGATTCTAAGATAAGCCACCTAAGCCTACATCTCTACCACTAACCATGTCATTACCATATGTGCAATTGTGTTTATGGATAATGTCTATCATGCTACCACTACATCTCTTCCCCACCTACTAGCATTATCACTTGAGTTATATCTTTCTCTCAGTGCTTGATATCTTTAGAAACTATTCCATCCAACTTGAACACATAAACATGTGGTCCATATAAGGGTGATATAGGATTTAGCATCCCATTGGTGTCATGTTTTGATAGTATAGTGTCCAAATCTCATTGTGAGTTATCTCCACTATATTTTTCCATAATGCCTCCTACACCACCATGTCTATAAAATAAAAACTAAATTTAAAATCAAATCACACACACACACACACACACACACACACACACACCGATCCAAATATTTAGTGTATCTATCACTAGTACCTAGTATGTACATATATACCTCTAGGAAAATAAAAGTGATAAGATAAACTAAAATTTTCATACCTATTTTCATTATTATAGACACATTTTTTGAATTATATAGCACCTTATTATTGTACACTTGGAAAATACATATCATGGATGTACCTTTATCTATCTGAGAGGCTTGCATACATTATCTCTTTATGTGTAATTGCTTATCTATTAATCTAACCAATGTTATCATGATGACTTGAACCTTATATCTTATCCAAATTGTTATAAACCTACTTATCTTACATCTCTACAAGTTTTAAACATACACCTATTTTTTAATTACTTGGACAATTATATCCATTCAGATACCTATATTGATAAAAGTGTCATATTCTAATGTAAGTGTCGAGTGATTTAAAGTCATCTAATTTTAAAATGAAATGTATTCCTATGCTTGACCTAAGTGATATATATATATATATATATATATATATATATATATATATATATATATATATATATATATATATATATATATATATATATAATATCAACCCTCATTCATTCCTCACCTATCACAGACCAAAAATAACTCAATCAAACACTCAAATAAGCAAAGTTTCCCTATTTTTTCCTATTTCTATATCATTCATAGGGACAACATATCTATGGGTCTAAAGGATCACTCTATGAGCCACATTATTCAAGTTAAAAGATAGGTCCCTCTATGTACTTTCTTATCACACATTGCATGATTCACACATAAGCCAACACATAGGGGATAACTATATAAGTCTTATGCCGTCTTCAGAATATTGGATATGTAGACAATGTTAATTGATAGAGGGGTCTTTGAGCTAGCTTGACATTGTGTGCTGACTAACCCATTTTCCCCATATCCACTATGAAAATGAATAACTAGGGTTATCCCATTTGATAAGGAGCTATAGTCCATGACCTAGATTTTAATGCACTAGAGCAAAGGTGACATAGATTCCAAAAGCATCTAGCTAGTTTAATCTAGTTTAGTAGGTATTTTATATTGGACACTTACATCCAAATTAGATAGTAGTGTCGATGTAACCATCCCAAGTCAACACAAGTGTTTATAACTATAGAGGTATAATTTCCATAATCAGGTGATTGATATAAAATCCAAATCTAGTCTACTTTCTGCTTGTTCTAGATCTATATCTATGTTAGCATCAAAACTAGCTACGTATCTTTTTTTATCATTGCAACATCTAGCATAGATGTACTTTCTATTTTTAGTATATCTTAGTTTAATAAATTAGGTATATATTTTATCTAAGTTTTTTAATTAATTAGCTTGTTATAGAGATAGTCTTTATACTTGTGCCCTAGACTATCTCTACCCCTTTAACCCTAGATTCCCCATATCTAAATTTTAGGGTTAAATATTTGGTGAACTTGATTCATGTAAATGCAAAAAAATTTCAATTCTTAATGTTTCAAAATTATATGATTTTTAATTTGAAATCAATGTAAAAAAGTAATCATAAAAATCATTTTCAAATAAAAGTGTAGACACTGCATATTAATCACTTTCATGTTTAAACTACAACTAAAACTACCTTTTATAATCAAACATAGATTTAACTAGAAATCATCAAATCATCCCAATTTATATGCAAATTTGATGTGCACTTCCAAAATCATAAAATTGCATCCCTGATTGGGGCAATACATTGTATCATTTCATCAAATTCTTTTACAAGCCTTACAAAATCAATCTTCCCTTCGTAAGTCTCTCATTAACCTATTAAATTAAAAGCCAAATAAATTTCAAATTAAACCACAAATGTTTCTCTTGATTAATTACCTAATCACTTGATTAGGCTAATTAATCAATTCCATAATTGGAATGCACATTTCATGAATATTTAACATTCAATAAATCTAATTATCCTCATCATCCTCTAACTTGTCAACTTAGCAATTGCGTCATGTTAAGGGATAAACATATGAAAGGACACTTTTATTTCTTCACTCACAAGGGTGGGAGATAAGGCCCATGCCCTTCACATGGCCTATTCATTTTCCTCCATTGATCTTCTAAATGAGATCAATGGATCACAAACCTTTCATCCTCCTATATTGATCTCCCAAATAAGATCAATGGCTCCAAATGATTCAATTTTTTTATAAATAGAGGGGTCACCCTCTATCTTTAGCAATCTCTCTCAACATTAACTTATGATTTTGATTTATCTTTAGCTATTTAATTTATTTCTATTTTATAAGCCATAACACACTAGTAACAAGTGGAAATGTTTCACATCTAAAGGAATCAACATAATAGAATATCTCTTACTCACATGATGATCTCAACACATTTACAACTGACTTTACAAGGATCTCAATCAAAGGGAAGGTAAAATTGGTAGTTGTATTCTTATTTGTTTCTTCATTGCATAGATCATGCTCCTTCTCAGTAGAGGGCCTAAGGTGTTTTATAAATATTAGAGTGTTTGATTGTATATTTTATTAATGATTTATCTAACCCATTTTGTTCAAATTCCCTATCTACATAATGACACATATAATGGGACTTGTTTGTGTACCCCACATGTTTTTCTTCTCTTAATGCCTTTCCTTTTCTTTTATAAACAAAAAAACAAAAATACAACTGTTAAAATAGCTATAGATTTTAATTGGTTTACCTTTTTTTTTTTTTTTTTTTGCATTTTTTTATTACTAGTATTAAAATAAACCTACCAAAATTTCATGAAAATCTAATTTGTAATTTGGAAGTTATGCCTAAATTAGTGACTATCTATTTTTAAGGAAAACAAATTTTAAAATAGCTATAATTTCTAATCTTCTCATTCTTTTTCTATTTTTTTTACAAGTGGTGTATACTAGTCTTAAAACAAAACTTTCAAAATTTTGTTAACATCCCATTTTTAGTTTATAAGTTATTGTCATTTTACTAACTATCATTTTTTATCTTTGATTCATTTTGTTTAATTTGTTGATGTTTTCTAACTTTTTGTGTTTGCAGGAATTTTTTATGTATATTATAACTTATTGGGTTTTTATGTTTAGATGAATTTAAATGTCTATTTTTTGCAGATTCCATTGATCTAAAACCACAAAAAAACTTTTTACAATTGTTTGCTTGTAGGAGCAAAGTCAAAGAAATGATGGAATAAACTGAAACAAAAGCTTTCTAAATTTTAAACATTTGATATTGGGATTTAAAACACATTTATTTTCTAGTCATTTCATTTAAAATATGTTTATTTTTTATTTTTTTGCCTTTGCATGTAAGCTCTCCCCATTTTTGGTGACCCAAATGTAGGTGTTTGTTCATTTTATCCCAAGGATTCACCTAGTATGCTCTTCACTTTCCCTTTTGGGGGATCCCTATGAATCAAAATGGTAATAAGCTTTATTTTTATTTTTATTTCTCCTACTTAGGGTGGATGTCATTTATTTACTAAGAGTATTTAGGGGTGATTTCACTTGGGATTTCATCACTCAACATTGTACTAAAACCCTTTTTATTAGGCAAGGTATATAAATTGATAAGTGTTATCATCAATATTCTGACCTTGCCAATTGTGCTTGCACTCTATCACATGATATCAAAACCTAAGGGATTTTATTTCAATACTCAATGTAACATACAGTACCGTAAATTAATACAAAATTTAGTAGCATTGCTACTTAGAAGGTCAAGTTGGTATAATCATGGTGGGGATCAGACTCCTCTCATGGATTGCCTGATTTTGGATCTCCTTATTGACAGACTTTAGGCCCACATACTAAAAGGTATACTAGGACCAATATATAAACCTATATAAAATCTCAATCTAGGTGAGCCTATTTACCATCTAACTCATGGTATATCTAAGAGGAGCAAATCACCTAGAAAAGTTACTTTTCATATACCCTTGTAACTGGGATTAGTGCGTTATGGGCATGGTGGAATCCTCTATAGTTAGTGCCATGAAATATTAAGCCAAAACTAATGAAACATACAATTAAGTTACATAAAAAACCTATGATTTATTCACATTCATCAACCTAGATTTATATTTTTTGTGCTTGGTATGACATGTCTAAACTAGGTATGTATTTTTTTCATTTTACCTCCTTGTGCATACCATGTGATGTTTGTGTTTAAAACCAATTTTTTTTTTAAACAAAAATTAAACCAAGTCTAAAACAAGTTTTTTTAGAAACTTAGAGTCTAAAACTTACTTTATAGACACTTTTACACTAAGGTGAAACTCTACCTATTTTTTGGGTCAAATCTCATTATTTCCCAAGTGTTACGTTATCCAATTTTATCCATAAATGCTCTCCTTGAAACATTATGCTATTCAACTAGACACTCTCTATATAATAAAACACTAACATTATTCTACCCATTTTTTTGTTAACCTAAATTTTTGAAACCCATTTCCAATTCTATATTAAAATTAATTCAAAATCGATCATCTAAAAATGAATCAAACACCTACTTGGGCCAACTTTTTTGAGTTAACATCCTTTTGGTTTGAATGTTATACTTGGGTTTACCTTTTTGGTTTAACCCTTTTGATCAACCTAAGTTCCCTTATCTTCCAAAATCTAAAAATTGATCAAAACTCTCCCAAAATTTTGAATCAAAGTCTAAATTTTATCTACACTTCCTTCAACATTAGTCAATTATCTTTGAACCTATCCAACTTGAATCCAAATTAATCAAATTTTCCAAGTATTCACACTTGTGTAAAAATAAAGATAATTAGGTCCAACATTCCAAATCATATGGGTAGTGGGGCTATTTATAACCCTTAATTTGATAAGGAGGTAATGAATAAACCTTTTGGATATGATGAATACATATAAAACCCCACATAATAATTATATCAACCTGAGTATGAAGTGGTGACACCTAGTGTGAAATTAGGATGAGATAAATTCATACAACACATCTTTGACAACAAAGATGTAAACCTCATTCAAATATTTTAAATTGGTGCTAAATTTCCACCTAGATACCCAATAAAAAATCTTCAATATTTGGTGAGAATTCTCAAAAAGGAGACTAATACACCAAAAAATAATTTAGCTTTGACATATCAAGCCACATCCAGTCAAAACTTACCTCTTATCCAAAGTCCAAATCTACATCTCACTCAATGTCAATCCTAACTACCTTAATCAAAGGGAAAATACAAATTATTGACCCACCTCCACAAGCCCAAGACATGACCACTCAACTCTATCAAGCAATATAGGTACTGGTTAATCTTGTTAATTTCATAGCCACCATGGCTATGTTACAACCATTATCTATTAAAAAAATTACCACTTATGGAGCAAAGTCAAGAGGAGAAACCACTTTAATCTAATTAGAGAATCCTAAAATTGGGAATCCAACTTCTAGTGATGATTCCTCAACCAATCCTTCTCTTAATACCCAAAAAACCCATCATATTCTTTGGGTATACCTTTCACTTTCCAAAACATGTGTTCAGTTTCTCAAAACACTCCACCTATTTCTCAAAGCATTTCCTTTATAGTTCAAACTCTATTATACCTAGGACCTAAGAAATTTTAGCCAATCCACAACAAGTATTGATCCACCACCTCAAAAGGTGGTCACCAATGCCCAACAATAGTTAGTAGGTCAACAACATGTTACTCCCACCAACAAATGGCCACTTTTTTTTATAAAAAATTATATATATATATATATATATATATATATATATATATATATATTCAACCTCTTTATTCTAACCAATATCTCACTTCATCAAGTTAACATGTTGATTTTTCAAATCAAAATGACACCTCTTATATCTAACAATAACTTACTCCTACTTCACAAAGGATTCCTGTGAATTAATAGAAAAAACCTTTCCTCCCTAATAGGTTCCCTAACCTACTCAAAAAAACCTTCCACCACCTATACAATAATTTTTTCTAATCCAAAACCCTAATCATAGAATCCATATCCCAAATTAGAATGTAACTAGGGTGCCTATCCCTACTTATCCCATCCCTAATCAACATATTTCTCCCAAACAAGTTCATCCCTTGTCTATTTCTCAATCTCCCAACACTCCCACTTCCAAAGAGTTCTAATAACTAAAAGAGATTGTTTTGGGGATACAATCACATAAATAATGTCACAAGTTCAAACTAAATGAGATTTGCTCTTATCCTTTTAATATGAGCTAATTCTAAATCTCTTATCCACATCATTTTGAGATGCCTAAGTTTGAAAAATATAAGGGCAAGGTAGATCCTCAAGAGCACTTAAATTATTTCTTCATTGCTTTCTAAGAAGTGGCTTATAGTGATATTTATTTGATGTGATTATTCTCCCAAAGTTTGTCTAGGCAAGCGCTAGAATTGTTCATGCACCTTCCTAAGGGATTATTATAAGAATTTGACAAGCTATCTGAGAAGTTTGTGATAAAAATATCCTAATATGTGGAACATTAATTAACTATGGTTAGATTTTTTAATGCCAAAAAAAGAGGGGGATAAAGTTTCTCCACATATATAAAAATATGGAAAATTTTAGCTAGCTAAATTCCTTATACGCTTCTAGATAAGTAATTGGTAAGTAATTTTTCTTACAACTTACAAGATGATTTAGCACACAATATTAGATTATAATGCTCCATAACTTTCAATAAAACCATTAAAAAAGGACTACAAATCAAGAAATCACTCATTGATAAGGGTGCCATTAATGTCTACTCACAAAACTAAGTGTATCTTTTATCTCCAGTCTAAGCTAGTATTATGAAAATTCTAAAACCTTTCAATAAAAATAAAAACATTATGGGAAATGGAGTAAAATAATTGAGACACATACAAATGGTAAAAATACCACATATACAAAATAACTTTCCCTCAAAATCACTCTCTTTGTAAATACAACTCCCCCAAAATAACAATAATAAATGAATACATCTACAAGACCTTGCATAACCCATTGAAGTGGTATTCCACAAATTGGTTGTTTCAAACATGGTGATTTGGCTGACTGCTAGAGACTTTTGACAAGGCCAAACAAAACTTGCTTCATATAGAGATGATGGATATTATGAATACCATAGGTTCAAAGGCCATAATCTTCATAAGTGTGTATAGGTCAAGAATTACATTCAAGATCTAATAGACTGTGGAGATATTGAGTTAAACAATGGTGCTTCAAGGTCTATTCAAAATCTGATATCTATTAGAATCCATTTACTCAACACAAGTCTATAATCCATGACATCCTCTTGCACAATAGAATCAAAACTAGATCAATAGTCAAAATTAGGGTCATAATCAAAACCAGTTGAATTTTAACCAATATCTGAATAGCCAATCCAATCAAGTCAATCACTATGGTGTGCCCTTTAACTATAACAACATTATTGGTTATATTAAAAATATTCAAGTGACTACTATTTAGGTTAACTCTTGATCATCTTCTAACGCCAATTATTAATCCATTTCTATTTTAGGACCTCCTCTTTCATTTATAGATAACCCACATTTGAATCAAACTAGCAACACTACTAATTAATGTCCATAGGTTATCATTCTAGGACCTGATCTTAATTTTGATAATTATAGTATCCCTCCTCTACCTCAATATTACACAATTATAACTTGATGGTTAAAGTTTAATCTTCCATTTCTAACACCTCCTCATTTTAATGCTCCTATTCTTGATCTATTACCTTCAAAACCTAAACCAGATCATTCTTTTATATAAAAGTTGTATAATCTTTAGGAAATATTGGAACAAAACTCCTACACAAATTTCCATTCTATAACTCTTTTATACATCTAATATTCACAAATATATATTATTAAACCTTTTAATCTAATCCAAGGTCCTAATTGATATTGATCCTAATAAATTCCAAGCACTTGTGGGCCATTTAACCCCAAGATAATAGTTAACCTTCAACACAAGTGATATGTCACCTCGTGGCTCACATCACAACAATCCTCTTTACATCAAAACCATCATTTACTAACATAATATAAATTAGGTCATTATATACAATGGTTCAATCTTGAATATAGTCTCGTGGAATCTTGTTAAGCACCTAGGTTACACATAAAAAGACCTTCAGCCAAATACCATTACAATCAGGGCATACGATAATATAGAGAAAGAGTCCTCTAAGATATTTTATTTATAAGTCATTGTTAGGCATATCATCCATGACACCTTGTGCCACATCATATACCTAAAATTTTCATATAACCTACTCCTTAGGTAACCTTATATACATGAAGTACATGCAATTCCTTCTACCCTTTACCAGTGTTTGAAATTATCACATTTGGGGATGGACATCACTATTCATGGTGATATACAACCATGTGAGTATTATAAGCACCTTGAAGCTGAATATGAGGGTCATAATTATTATCATGACATGGGTCAAGTCCTTAAAAAGGATAAGCAGGTGGTTCCATATTCACCCAAATCCAACTATATTGACCCCACTACTCTTGCATCCACTTATTCGACTCCTCCTCCAATTTATCCTCACTTTACCACCAAGGGTAAAGGTATGGGTGAATGTCAAATAAGTAATGCCTTTCACATAGACAAGTTTCCTAAATCCCTTAAATCCTTGGTAAGCCCAACATGTAATGGCATAAGAAGGTTGATCAAAGACCAAATGACCCTATTATATTTGTTAATGAATAACACCCTCAACCAATCAAACTTTCAAAGAATTAGTGGTTGTATAGTGATGGATTTGCCAATTATTTTTAGCATCCAAAATATATAAAAGTCAATAATATCATGAATAATCACTAATACAAAGGCAAAGGTTTAGGTCCATAAGAAAAATGCATCATTGAACCACTTCCAGTAATAAAACACAAAAGGATTTAGGGTTTTGGCTATATACCACCTAGATGTGACCCCTTCGATTTTGAGTGACTCATCCTTATTGACTAACACAAATTATGTCGACAATGATGCAAAGTCCTATCACAATGTTTATGATGAGTTATCTACTACCAATATCGTTAATGAACATGTCATTACACCATTACTACCATTCCTTCCTCTTCCCATTTTATTCTCCATTACCCCCAATTGATTGACTAGAACTAATAAGATTCTAACATAACATTGGACAAATTTGAGAAATAAGAAGCACTTGTAGAATTATTCACCTTCAAGAAGGTTTTCCCATTGATGAACATAAATAAGGCTTCACCTTAACACTTGGCCTTGTCCCCTATTTTGGGGAATAGGTGAACTTTTGTCATAAAATATCAAATAAAACATTGAGGTCCCTAAGTGAAAACGCCTCTAAAGTGTTTTTGGACCAAGGAAAGAGTAAATAAAAAGACCAATTTTTGGGTGAAAACTTGTCTTAGGCACCCTTGGATGGGGGAGTTTACCTTTCTCCAAGAAATTTTTAGAGTCCATCTAGCCTAGTTATTTCATCTATATTTAACATCAAATTTTTAGAATAATAGATACTCTTTAAATGTTTAGTTTAAAATCAAAATGAATATTTCACTAAGTGCCCTTTTCCAAAAATGAATGACTCTGATTCCTCCTACATGGGTGAGTTGCATAACTCATAATCAGATGGAGAATATCCATTTGATTTTGTTCATACCATTATAGATGATGGTTCCACACTCATTATGGAAAATAAAACAAGAATTAACCTTGTGACTAAAGAACACCTAAAGATCATTTAACTGGGGCCATCCCTCATGACATATAAGTGAGTTCTCATTCTCATAATTCTTTGATAATTTATCAAAATATTTTCTTGGTCTTATTAGGGCATGCCAGGTTTAGATCTATCCTTGGTGGTACACCATCTTGTCATCCACCCAAATGTTAAACCTATCATATATAAATTGAAGAAGATGCATCCTCATATAGTAGTTATCATAAAAAAGGAATTAGATAAAATTTTAGAAGTTGGTTTTATCTGGCCTATTGATTACTCTAAATGGATTTCTAACATAGTGCTAATCAGTAAGAAAATAGGTGGAGTCAGAATTTACACTTATTTTAGAGATATCAATAAATTATATCCAAAAGATGATTTTCCTTTGTTCAACATTGATATAATTATAGATTCCACAATAGGGTATGATATGTTATCCCTTATGGATGGTTTATTTAACTACAATCAAATTAAAATAGCACCAAAATATCAGCACAAGACTACGTTCACCATTATTTGGGTAATATTATGCTACCAAGTCATGATTTTTGGCTTGAAAAACATTCTTGATACCTAATAGTGTGTCATGATAGTTATTTCTCATGACATGATGCATGATATTTTGGAATAATATGTGGATGAAATTTTAGGAAATTATAAAACTAGATCACAACATATAGAAGTTTTGTAAAGGATATTTGAATGACTTTGGGAATATCAGGTTTGTCTTAACCTTAAGAAGTGTGTATTTGACATCACTTCCATAAAGTTACTTCATTTCATCATCTCTCACAGAGTAATTTAATTGTATATAGACAAGGTTAAGGCCATTATAAACATGCCTCTTTCATCTAACCTAAGGTAGCTCTATAGTTTGCAAGGCAAGATTCAATAGATCAAACACTTCATCTCTAAATTGGTAGACAAATGCCACCCCTCCACTCACCTTCTCAAGAAAGGCACCACCTTTTTTTTTAATGTCAATTTTCAAATGGATTTTTAGTAGTTAATTGATTATTTAGCTAATCTTCTTATCTTAACTCCACCCACACTAGGAAAACTACTTCTTTACATTTCAGTTATAGAGCACGTAATGGACACACTTCTTACTCATCATGATGATCATGGAAAATAAAGGGTAATATATTACTTAATTAGAACATGGATTATGAACTCAACTATATGCCTATTAAAAAGTCATGTTTGGAAATGGTGTTTGTATTTCAGAAGGTATGGCATTACATGTTAAGCAATAAAACCATTATCATTGCTAAGTGTTTTAACCTTTTAGGACTTAGCTAATGTAAATCCTATCTTTTTAAAGAGTTGATTATAGTATATTAGGGTAGAAATATTCAATAAATATATCCACTAATTTTTTGTATAACTGACTAAATTTGATCTTTCTAAAAATATCAATAAATAATGTAATTGAGAACTTAGCTAGAAAATGATTGAGATGGATGATCTAGAGGCTGAAAACTGAGGTGAAGGTTGGTCTAGGTGTCATAAACATGATCTAAATAGAAAAAATCCTCCTTGATAATATCACCCTAATTGGATAGTAGTGTCATGTGTTGCTAGTGTCCCTATTTAGGTAGTAGTATCATCTGTGTGTGCAGGATTGTTATGAGCTTCTAGGTATACTTGTGTTTGGGTATGTAAGGCATGTTCCTACATGCATGAGTTATGAAACCCTATATATGGACTATTTTTATTTATTTTATGAGTAAACCCTAATCCTCCATGTTGTTATGACATCTAGTTGATACTAGTATAAAAGTGTGTTTTTTAGTGGGGTAGGTTAGATATCCTCAACACCCTGTTATGATGAGATTTGCCTACATACCAATAATCTAAAGAGGGATCAAGTCCAATGTATTTCTCCCCACATAGCTATTGGTGAAATTTTAAGTGAATATAGTATGATGGTTGACTTGAGTTCTTTGAATGTGATTGAGATTGAAAATCTAAGTAATTTGAGCTTAGGAATGCTGTAGATGGTAGTGTGTATAAGTAGGGTAGAATAGGGATTGATAACCCTAATTGTGCATAAATTATTATGAGTTTTCATATGTAATTTGCATATGATTTACATATAGTAGTTATAGGGTTAAAATTTATGTGTATATACTATTTTATTGCTTGTGTGAGTACTAAAAGAGGTATAGCCTGACCCTAGGAGGTCAAAGATTTGAAAAGATATCCATTCATGAAAAAAGGAGGGAAAGAATAGTAACACAAATATTAGGACACTAGCACCATGTGGCACTATTTTCCTTATTATGGCACTAGTGTCCAAGTGGTATAACCTAAGACACGAAGGTTTAGAATGCAATAATGGTCGTTTAAGACTACTTTAGGGATGATTCGGGAAACCTGTGGCCTACACAAAGGTTGGATAAGTGTGAAAATAGGCCCTAAGATATGTCTAAGGATAATTTAGGGATAGGTTGTCTCAAGTAGCACTCTTATCACTCAAGTGTCATTTCTAGGTGATTACATTCCCCCTCCTTTATTCTATAAATACATCAAATTAAAATGACTATGATAAAGGAAAAATAAAGGTACCTAAACTCACCTAAGAGTTGAATCCCTTAACTCTAGATATGAGTATGTGAAACATGCTTCAATGTGTGTCTTGAAAGTGAAACATGCATAGATCAATAATTACTCAAGAGATATTAAATGCAAAGATAAAACTGAGTAAAGAAGTAAATTTAGTAAAGGGATAAGAGAGAGGAAAGGAATAAATACACTTTACTAGGTAAATGAACTAGTGCATAAACTTGGTGATAATATATGTGTGTAAATGTATATAGTGATCAATCAGTGAATATATTGGATTGATTTGATGGCTTTCTCAATCCCCATGTGTAGGTAGCTCAATAACTCAATCTAGTTTTAAATCCATCATCTCCCACCTCTACTTGGTGGATCATGACCTGTGAATAGCTTAGATTGGATTGATGGTGTGTCAAACCCTCTCATGTAAGTAGATAAAGAACTAAATTAGACCATGACTCCATCATTACCTACCCATGTGTGGTATATGCATCTAAAACTAAAACTACACAATGTAATGAGAAATATCTAATTGGGGATGTTGACTTTATGGCCACTTAGGTATATTAGGTAGATTTGGGCAGTTAGGAATGCCAACCACTACAGATGGAGTAAGGCATGAAACTAGTGTGCAACTTGGAATATGATGTCTAATATATATATATATATATATATATATATATATATATATATATATATATATATATATATATATATATATATATATATATATATATATATATGTATAAAATGACATGGAGTTTGTTATTCCATCTAGTCAACTAATGTATAAGTGAGCATACAAAAATAGTGTGCCACATACATGTTCCTAATTTAATATATGAGCATATGGATTATGGACTAAGTTGTAATAATATTTACCTAAGATCTAAAATATAAATGGGAATGGTCATAACACATATGATGCCCCCAATCTGAATAAACTAGTATGAATTTGAGCTAAATTGGAAATTTTGTAACTAAACCTATGCAAACCTAGATTGTACCTACTGTATTTTTCTAGCCAGTCTGAATTATTTTTGAAACTGAGGCTACTAGATAATATTACCATATCTTGGATAGTAACACCATGTTGTTCTAATGTCCCAATTTAGGTGTTAACATTTGACTGTTTTGATTTATGTGTATCCATATTGTTCTTTGTGTCACTATTTTCCACTATGTTTACTTAAGTCTAATTTTTTAAATCTGAGCCTATGTGCTGAAAAATGTATTATGAGTGTATTATGGAAGCTTGATATTTGTGACAAGCCCCTATAAATTCCACCTCTTTTAGAGGGAGTTGTTTAACCTATGAAAGAACTATCCTCAAAATAAAAATATCTATAATATGTGTGTTAGTCAGAGCTTATAAAATATTTGCATAATAATATAATATAATGTGTATACATAACATCAAAATGTAAGATAATCTGAGCATAAGTTTGTAATGTGTGATGTATTATATGCCTATAATTCATAAGGTTTTCAAGATAGATATAACAATGTATGTAACAACAAATATAAGTAATGTATGTAACAACAAATTGGTGTGTGTAGCAAGAAAGAGATAAGTGTCATGACCATGATGCATATATTAAAGTATACATACAACACACATGAGGCACATAAAGTAGGCCAAGAGGCTATAATACAAGGGACATGGGCACATTTCACTAAATTTGAGAAAATAAGACATACAAGGACATGTTCAAATGTCCACATACATAAGCAACAAAAAATTTGGCTTGGAGCCACATGGAATGACATGTTCAAATGTCTGCATGCATAATCACAAAAATACACACAAGGACATGGACACATGTCCAAAGCATACACACTATGAAAATAGGTGGCATAGAGAGAAAAAGCAATGGCATATTCAAATTCCCTCAAATATAAGAAGCATAGAGATATAATAAAGTCTAAATTAAGAAAGATAGAAATGAAAGTATACATGAACATGTGATACAAATTTGTGTAAGAGCCAAGATGTACATATACAAAGCCTAAAGTAGCAATAGCTAGGGGAAAATCTGAGTGTAGCATGATCAATATCAAGATATATAAATGCTAAATCTATGATGTAAAGTGTATAAATATGGAACTTGGTAATCGAAACTATGTATAGGGTTCCCCTAAATGGGTGAATGTGTCTAATGAAAAACCTATGTATCTATGTATATGCCCCTAGTGGGTAGGTAATAGAAAATATGGATTAGTGTAGTGGATCTAAGTCCTATAATAACCTACAAGCTCTCAAAAATAATAATTAAAGCATGTATGTATGATAAAATTGACTATAATAAGATACCTAACATATGTAGTGTCTATAAAATAAAAGAAATGTAAACATGTAAATTCATAAAATCTATAATTTTATGTTTTTGAAGTAAATATTTAAATGTTTTTGTGTTTTATGGATATAAGCTATGTATAATAAACATAAAAATGACACTATATACAAGGATCAAGAAATAAATAATGTCTAAGAAGGGAGGGATAATATTAATTGATGAGTCTCATGGGAGACTCACTATCAATGTGGCTTGTGTCAAAAAAAGGAATAGTGATCATGCATGTTGTATGAAAAGGTAACTATGATCCTAGAACAGATGAGAGACATCCCCATCAAGATCAAAGACTATGAGAACAACCTAAGGGAACTCATCAAGGAGAGCAGAATGAAAATGGAGGAAGTTACATCTAACATATGTGTTGTAGCTGTTAATATTGGAAAAAGAGCTAATGAGGAGATCAAATCCTTGGAGGGGCCTAGCAAGAGGATGAGACAGAGCTCAAGAAAGAAAGCTATGCAAGAGGGACCCATGTCGGTGGCTACTGCCATTTAGGATACTACTGTGAAAGGTAAGGAAGTAGTGAAAATGATTTTGGAACTAGAAGAATATCCTGGTTCTTCTAGTTGGTTGTGTTATCTAGTCCTGTTTCCTGGTTTTTTGTAATCTTTTGACTATGGTGTAGCCAGGTCTATGTAAAACCTGGGTTATGACTTGTGGTCTTTTCAGTGGTTTCAAGTCCATATAAAACCTGTTTATGTTACTTCTTTGTAGTAGGTTTTAGGTTTTTCCTGTGGTCGTAAATGCTTCATCTTTCTATCTTTGTTTCAGGGTTTTGGGGTCCCTTCAAAACCTATTTTTACCTTAATCTAAAACTATGATCCTAGAACCTGTTATACTGAGTGATCTATATTTGGTAGTGCTTATGAAGTGGTACTAAGAACCTATGAAACTGATTGTGGTATCTTATGAACTGAAGGGGTCATAGATACCCATCTAGTAGAAGATGTTATAATTAGCAAAGTTGCCCTATGCTAAGAACCCTGATAACTCAATAATACATATCTCAAAATAAAATGAGTAGAGAGAGAAACTCTATAATTTATAACATATCTCTGATGTAGGGGTATCTCTAATAATGGTCTCCATGGGAGAGTTTTCATATATGGAAACAATGTAGGAGTAGATGTTGCCTACACTAGTGACTTCATTGAACTCTATGGTATACTAATAGGAATTGTACTCAGAGCTATAACTAGTAAATGTGTTGTAACTAGTAACTATGATGTAACTAAATTTGGGATAGGTAGAGGATACTCATATGAAAGACCCTTAATTATGACCATCTAATTTGCATGTATATATTTGACACATCTATGCATGGTAGATCGGATGGATTATAACTACTATATTTATGGCCTACCTAATAACATGTAAAATGTGCCTACACTAGGTACTACTAAGAATCTAGTGGCCACATGTGCTAGTCCAACCTATAGTGGAATTACAATCTCCCTGATGGAGCTCTAAATGTGGCCACTAAAATCATGGATAATTGTGTTTGTAAGAGATATATCTTAATTTGAATATCCCAAATGCTATAGAAGTATGATAGTGTAAATTTTAATACTTGACCTATTGTCCACCATAACACTTTGAATAGGATGATGATATATGTAAGCACGTACAAAGAGTACATATAAATCTAAATCATCATCAACAATATTTTGCTCTAAGAAAGTGATGAATGATCTAGTTGTAACTATAGTATGATACACACCAATGATATTGTGTATGGGGTGTGCATCCTCTATAGTAGTGTGATATGATGTTGTTGGTGGATGTGATGATACGTGTAGTAAACACCTAAAGTTCCCCATGCTTCATTTATTTTATGCTTTGAAAATGGATCTGAGAATATTTTCAATGCCTTAGCTTCTAATTGTTTAACTTTGGGTGCCTCTATGGGTGTGCCCACATCAATAATGTTAGCCTCTATTAAATCTTATATTTTACATTTCAATCTAATGCATCAATTTTTTGTATGGCCTAGTGCCCTATGATATTCTTAGAATGAATTGGAATCATAGTTCTTTAGAAGAGACCATGTCATATCAATCTCTTTGATGGGAGGGAGAGATATGACATTGCATTCCAAGAGTTGTTGTAAAACACATTCTATCAATTTTAGAAGGTTAGTGAAAAATCTAAGTGGAGGAGATGATAAAACCAAATAAGGAGATGGATCTAAAGTTTCATTAACTATGGCATTTGGATCACTCTTGTTTTCAGTGGCCCTTACCTTATATGAAGGCTTACAAGAAGTTTTAGTAGTTGAGTCTAATCCACTTGTATATTTTAGTTTGACCATATAAAGAAGCTTGAATTTTCTTTCATTCACTATGTGGCATAAGTTTGTGAAGGTTGAAAACTTATTGAACAAGATAGCTTCATGTAATGTTGGTAGTTGGCTTTGTTTGAATATGTCCTAGAGCTCTCTATCTACCATAGGGCTAGTCAACTTGGCTAATATAGTCTTATATCACAAGATGTATTCTACAATAGGCTCATTTGATTTTTGTTTCAATTATGATACTTGAGAATATGAGATATTATCATTGATTTTTATTGAGAAGTGTGCTAAAAAAATATCTACCAATGGATTGAAGTTGGTGATAGACTGATTTGGTAGATCATAGAACCATTGTAAGTCATAATCTTTTAGACTGCATGAAATGACTTAGTGAGGATCCAATCATTGGACATGTAATCTAAACATGCCATTTGTAAATTTTAAATATGGTGCTCTGGGTCACCCTTATCATCATACAATGTTAGCTTAGGTGCCATGAATCTAGATGGCAAAGAAGTTGTTTCTATGTGATGTGCCAAAGGTGTATGTAAAACAACATGAGAATCTAAGGCATGTGATGACTTGGTGGCTTCCTACTCAATATTTAACACCTTAGCCTTAAGAGTATGAACCTATTGTATAATGGATTATACATCTAGAGAGGAGGAATCAGCCATAAGATGTGTAGCTATCATTGAAGGTTGTTAAGTTAAAATTGGTTGTTGTGCTAGCTAAGTTGGCCCCAATATAGGTGTAACAATGTTATTATCTAGGGGAGTAGAATATTGACCATTATTAATTTTGTTATTTATTTCCATTATGTATTTTAAAATATTTGAATGATCATGGGGTTATTCCCAAAGTCTATCTTTGAAGATCTATAGATTCTCATCCATACTGATAATTTGATTTTAATTGCTCATTGGGGGGAGAGTGTCCCAATTCCTATCTTATGTATCATCTTGATCTTAATTGTATTTCTCATATTCAAAATAATTATCATTTAAATCCACATAATTAATATGTGAAGGATCAATTATGGGAGTTGTAACTAGTCCCTTATCCATGGTATAAGCTCAAACAGAAGGAATCTGAGTATGCTCAATAGAATTTCCTCTAAGCCTAGCACTTATTATTAAGGGAAGAGAGTTAGATTTTTGAGATGGCATATAGTAAATGAAGTGAAATATGGATGCTAAAATATAATGTATGAAATTTTACAAGCTTAACAAAACCAATAAAAATAGGAAAAATAACGATATAAACCTAGTAACATCTAGGGATATGGTTTGAATAGTATTCGAAGTAATTTAGGTTCACCAAATATTTTAACCTTTTAGGACTTAGTGAATGTAAATCCTATATTATTAAAGAGTTGAGTATATTAAATTAGGGTAAAAATATGCAATAAATACATCCATTGATTTGTTACAAAATTGACTAAATTTAACCTTTCTAAAAATAGCAATTAATAATGTAAATGAGAACTTAGCTAGAAAATGACTGAGATGGATGATTTGGAGGCTAAAAACTGAGGTTTAGATTGGTCCGAGTATCACAAATAAGATCCAAGTGTTAAAATCTATCTTGGATAGTATCACCTTAATTATACAATGGCATCATGTGGTGTTAATGTCCCTATTTTGGAAGTAGTAGCCTTTGTGCATGACTATTTTGAGATTTTAGGTGCACTTATGTCTGGGTATGTAATGACTATTCCTAAATGCATGAGTTATAAAACCCTGTAGATGGCATATTTTGAATGATTTTATGATAAAACCCTAATCTTCCATGTTACTAGGGTATCTAGTTGATACAAGCAAAAAAATGTGTCTGTTAGCGCGATAAGCTAGACATCCTCAACACCCTATTGTGATGAGAATTTCATAAAAACTAATACTCTAAAGAGGGATCAAGCATGATGTAGTTCTCCCCACCTAAGTGATATTTCAATTACAAGTTAATCTAGTATGATGTTTGACTTGAGTGCTATGAATGTACTTGAGATTAAAAATTTGAGTAATCTGAGCTTAGGAATGATGTAGATGGTAGTGTACAAAAGTAGGACAAAATAGGGATTGATAACCCTAATTATGCATAACTTGTTTTGATTTTGAATATGTAATTTTCATTTAATTTCCATCTAGAGTTTAGAGGGCTAAAATTCATGTATATATGTTATTCTAGTGCTTATGCAGGTGCCAAAAGAGGTCTAGGCTAACCCTAAGAGGTCTAAGATTTGAAAATATATTTGTTTGTGAAAAAAGGAGAAAAAGGATAGTATCACTAATATTAGGATACTATCACCATGTGGTTTTATTGTCACTATTATGGTGCTAATGTCTAGGTGGCAAATCCTAAGGCACAAAGGGATAGGATGCAAGAATAATGGTCTTGGATTGCTTTAAGGATGACTAAGGATGCATGTGGCCCACATGAAGGCTAGATAAGAGTGAAAATAGGCCCTAAAATAGGTTTAGGGATAGTTGGTCTCAAGTAGCACTTGTATATCTCAAGTGTCATTTTTATGTGATTACACCAATGTTGATCCCCTCAAGTATTTGATTTCCAAGTTAGTTATTACAGGTTGCATGGAAAAATGGGTAATGTTATTGAGTGAGTTTGAAATTGAGCATACACATAAGAAATACATTAATATCAAAGAACTTGTCTATCAACTTTTAGAGGCTCCTATATCATATTCTCAGCCTCTTAGATTTGATTGCATAGATAAGCCCATTTTGACTCTAGATCACTCAAATCCTACACAACCTTGTACATCAACTTATCCATCTACACAATGGAACCTATACTTGTATGGCTCATTCACTACTCACAAATCAGGGGCCAAAATTTTAATGGTTACACCCTAAGAAGATCTTATTCCAATGTCTTTCCATATTGGCTTTCAGTATACCAATAATATAACTTTAAATATGAATCTCTTGTTGTAAGGCTCCACCTAGCTATACAGTAGAACATTAAGCAACTACTTGTTCATGGAGAATTATAATTAATAGTAATATAGTTCATAGACTAATTCTAAAATAAGGATGATAAGATCATATAATACAAAGCCATAGTTGACAATTTTAGGTAGTAATTTGAACATATTTAGTTTGAACAAGTGTCATGAGCAAACAATAAATATGCCAATGCAATGTTAAATGATATGTTACCTCATCCAAATGATAGATGATGTGATGGAATATCAATTTATGTTGGAACACATTCTACAACTGACTCACACTCATATTACTTTTGAAATGGTATGCAACATATTTGGTTCTAACCCTCCCTAGTACCAAAACATTTTTAACTATTTACAAAACCACACCCTTCCTCCTAACCTTTCAAAAAACCAAAATAAATCCTTCATTCATATAACCTCTCAATACACAAATCTTGGTAGAACCCTTTATTTTTAAAGGTTATTATGGAACTCTACTTTATTGTTTACCTTTATCAAATTTTTAATTAGTGATTAAATAATTCCACGAAGGGATCTATGGGCCCACACTAGTGGGATGGTCCTAGATAATAAAATCTTACGTGTTGGATATTATTTAATGATAATGGAAATAGATGTGTGTGTATACATCAAAAAGTGTGTACCTTATCAAAAACATGGGAATATTATTTATTAGCATTCTTTACCCTTGAAACCAATTATTACATGTTATCCATTCTCTACATGGGGACTTGATCTCATTGGTGGTTTCCACTTCTTCAAATGGCCATAAACACATCCTCATTGTCGCTAAGTATTTTAATAAGTGGGTTAAAGCATGTAACTAGGAATCAAATTTATAAATTCATCCCAAATCACCTTATTTTTTGTTATGACATCCCTTCCAACCTCATTTATGATAATGGCATGTCATTCAAAAATTAAGATATAAAATCACTCTGCACACAATATCATATCCAATAGATATTGTCTTCTCCTTACTTTCCCCAAGGTAAAGGTTAGTTTAAGGCATCTAACAAGACTATTTTTAACATCCTCAAGATAATTGTTAATATCTTTGGCCGAGATTGGCACTTTTAGTAGTTTCCTACCCTCTAGGCATATAAAACCAATGCTCATATCTCCATGAGATCCACTCCATATTCCATAATTTTTTGATCTAAATTGGTACTTCTCATTGAGATTGAAATTTCTTCTTTGCACATTTCTTTGCAGAACATCCTCGATGATAAGGATTATAGATTAGCCTAGTTACAAGAACTAGATCTCTTAGATGAAAAATAGGTAGCTATGTTGAACGACCTCAAAGTCTATTAGAACTAGGGATGTCATAGCTACAATAAAATAATTAAGCATAGCTAATTTGAAATTGGTTATCTAGTACTAAAATAAAATTAGAATAACACCAATGCAGATCAAGAAAACAAAATCAAATTTGAAACAAATTGGTTAGGTCCCTTCATTATCATAGCCAAATATGGGTCCAGATCATATAGATTGGCCACCCTTGAGGGTGATGAGCTCATCGAACCCATGATCATTATCCATCTCAAGCATTTCCATGCTTGACTTACTTTAACACATTGTCTATAAGTACCCTTGATTGTAGGTAACCCATGTGTCTTTCCTTTCTCCAAACTAATTTATCCTTTCTTTTCCCCTTCATCCCTTGACCTTTTTTATCTTGGTTCCAATTCACCACTACAATAGCCACATTTTGGGGTAACATTCAACAAAAAAATTTAGAAATAGATAGTTCATATTTAGTCATTATTTGCACATCTTTGTAAGAAACATGATAGAGTAATTTGGCATAATTTCCTTGTGTAGTATTCTTAAACCTGCCTTCTTTCACTTTTGGCCAAATTTTATCCTTTTTCACATCCTGAACCCTATTCATAGATCTCAATTCACCCTTTCCACTTTCCTCATAATACTTGATGCATCATACCAAATTATGAAAGATTCCTTTTTCACCCTTTCCATTTGATAATGTACTTATTGTTGATTGATAGTTAGAACCCTTTGTGTTGAACTATATTGGATGTTGATAAGTGTTGTCATTGATGTCAAGGTTGATGTCAAGATGAATTTGGTAAAGATACATGGTGAGTGGTATTTGAGATATGAGCTTGTGTGCTTAATGTGACAAGGAATCCATGTGACAAGAGATTATTTGAAGGCAACATAATGTCTCTTCTATTGAGAGAGAATTTGAAGGCAACCTAATGATTCTTATATTGATTATTATCAAGGTTGTTGTAGTGGTGTGAGAGTGTTGTATGATAAATGTTCTTATTTGATATCATAATTTAGGTAAGAATGTTTTAGTACTAGTCCTTGTGTATAAAGTGTGTTGGGAAGCTTACATATAACAAGCATAGTCATATCATGATCATGTGCATCATGAGCATAAAGAGGTATGTAAAGAGGTATGACATTGTTTGAGGATCATGTAAGCAAGGTGTATAATTATAAAAGAGGGTTTTAATGTTAATTTTCAAGTTTCAAGTGCTTAAGAAGCCTAGTCATGGTACTAGTCATGGCATGTAAATTCATAGTGAGAAGGTTTGATCATGGTGGCTTGGTGAGATGGATGCACAAAGGCATAAAAGGCTATATGAGGTTGTTTGAACATGTATTTGAGGCATTGGATCACTCATGAGAGTCCTAGGGTGAGACTACAAGGGTAGGACCTTCAGATGTAGTCTACACCTAGACCATTTCAAGACCCTACCTAGTCTATTGAGCGTTCATGATCATATTTCAAGGTTTTTGAGCTCATATAATCATGAAAAGAGGTATGATATGTTGTTTCAAGCATGTTCATAAGTTTAAGGTCATAGTTTGCAAAATAAGGCATGAAAATTGGTTTTGAGGTCTCTCAAGTACATAAATAAAGGCATGCAAACTCAAGAAGAACTTTTAGGTGATAATTGGCATGTGTAACCTCTACATGGGAACTTAAACTATTCATGGTAGATGGGAATGGGTCCTAGCTCAAAATTCTAGGCATTATTTTTTGAATTGAAGGGTTATGCTTTATGAACATTTATTACCATGGAATAGTTATGGAACCAATTACATGGAGGTGATTTTTATTAATTTTAAGACATGTTCATGTTTTGTATAATTTTTAGAGGTTAGTGTTATAGTGAAAAAGTTTCTCACAAGTTGACTTGTCTAAATTAAATGAGATAGTGAGATATAAGGTTATGAGATTGGTCTGCAAGACCAATATTGATATTTGACCATATTATATTTCTATCTAAGAATGGTATAATGATCTCATAAGATAATACACATGTATCATAAGTCATTTAATATGTCTACATAGGTGTTGAAGGTCATTATCACCCTAATTGTGATTTAAGGTAAATTGACAGTTCTGCGTAAGCAAGTTGTAATGATGATTTTACGGTTATATGCTCTGAGTTAATGTATCTAATGCATATGGTGTTATTTTTTATGACTTTAAAGTAGTTATTGTTGATGATTTAAAATTTTGCTTGATTCTAATCAACAACAATGGGAAGTTTCAAGATGTGGGACCTTGCGACTTGAAACAACCTCCAAATTTTTAAGAAGCTGGTTCTTCTCTAAATCAAGTATATACTGGGAAAAGGGATAGGAATTTTAATCAAAAACACAAATGCAAGAAAAGGAAATCTAATCTATGGTGATGTGCTTGAATGTAATTCGACCTTAATCCTAAGCACAATGAGACTATATGTAGGATTCATTTACATTTAAGAGCAAACAAGTGCATGATCAATGTAAAAGATGGAAACAATAGAAATAGATGCTCATAGCATAGACTACTTTTGCAGTGATACAAAAAATGTCAACAAAGGTATAGGGTTCAATCTTCTTATTTGAATTTTCTATTCATATAAGAGGCATAGAAACATGTACAGTTATATAAACTTTTCAACTCAAGAAAATGAGACAAAAGCAAATGACATTCCTAATCACAGCTCTAAAAAATCTACAACCTAGACTACTTTTGCAAATGACACAAAAAATATCAACAAAGGCATAAGATTCAATCTTCTCATTAATTCTCCAATCACATAAGAGGCACAGAAACATGCACAATTACATAAACCTTCCAACCTGAGAAGATAGAACAAAAGCAAATGATATTACTTAGTCACAGCTCTAGAAAGTCTAAACTCTTTACAATAATTCTCTCTCAAAAATTCTCTTCGATAATTGATGATCCTCTCTTTTTCTCTAGTGATCTGTGAACCCTTATTTATAGCCTTGGATCCACTCTGAACTATTTTCTTGTTCCCAATCTAATGGCCCAAATGAAATCTAACTGAGCTGGAAGTGTCTAATAGAAGATATCTTATAGATTCTGAAATGCTTTGTCTTCTGGCAGTTCATTGGCTAAAATAGATTACAGGATGCTCCCTTCTCTTAAATGTTAGATAACACTTAGACAACTCTTTAAAAATCTTCCTATTACTTAGGAGACCCCAGAAAATGACACTTTGCATGTTCCGTAGCACCTATTGAAGACACATGTCACTTTCCACATAACTTATACTCTTTCGTGTCTTTGCTTAGGAATGTTTCACCTTTGACACTTGTCGCTATCTATTTCCTCAAAACTTCAATAGCTTTAAATAAAATAAGACCCACAACATTTCTTACCTGAGTAACTTTAAAAGGGACACAGGGACAGGTGTTGATCTCTGTTGCTTGTATTAAAAGACACATGGCAATCTCCACTTTACTTATCTGGGCTTACGTGGTGATCTCCACTGCTTTTAGATACCCTTTTAGAAAATTGTGGAAGATGACACATGGAAGTATCCACTTTACTCTATGTATACCATAGAAATAATCAAGTCTCATTTCACATTTCCATGGACAGTGACACCTGGCGGCTTCCGCTTGCTTCAAAAATAATACTTAAGACACCACAGTCTTTGCTATATCAGTGAAGCCAAAATAAAGATAATTCAGATTGCGACACATGGTGGCTTCTACTCTCTTTTGCTAAGGTACATGGCATCTTCCGTCGCTTTTATAAAAGTGAAAATAAGACCTTTCATGATTGCCACTTGGCACTTTCCGCTTGATCCTAATACTTAGCTTGTTAAAACCTTTCGTCGAAAAGAGATGAAATGCAGGTATCGCTATGAAACCATGGATGATGACACTTGGCACATTCCACTGAGTCACTATGAGATACATGGCACCTTTTGAATAACCCATAGAAAATATGAAAGATGCCTCAGATGATGACACTTGTCAGTTTTCGCTTGACTAAATACTTAGAGAAAAATGAATCAAAAGGAAAATAGAGCTAGCGCTTTATTTCCAAAACTTCACCGTCTCGAACCAATTATGTGGAGACAGTGATCTATATCATGTGCTACTAAAAATCAAAATGAAACATAGATTATTTTTTACTCTACAGTTATTGGCGACCCTAAGGACTTTTAAGCCTGCTCAAAAAGAATCTACAACTCCCGCATGATCTAAAATTACTAGAAGACAATTTTAACTAAAATGTTTCAAATAGATTCCATTTACAGGAATCTCTTCAAGTTCACCTTCCATCATTTCTATCTTAAATGAAGTTTGTTGTTTAAATGCCCGAATTCTATAAGGGCTAGTCCATAATGCTTCAAACTTAGTGTGTTGACCTGGTTTGACAGCTCTTGCATCCCATTTAAAAACAATTGAGCCTGTTTCAAAATGGGGATTTGAAGTCCTTTTATCAAAATAGTCTTTAACTATTTTTTGATGTTTTATCAATGAATCATGTGTTGCATCCCTCTTTTCTTGAACTTCTAGAAGTTTTACTAATCTGACCTGCATGGGGCCATTTTCTTCAATTTCAATCTGTTTGATCAGCTGAAGAGCAGGAATCTCCAAGCTTAGGGGAATTACAACAAGTTTCCCATATACCAATTCATATGGGGAAATTTTGATCACTTGTTTAGGCATAATTCTATCATCCCACTGTGCTAATTTAATCACTTTATGCCATTCCTAGTGATGATCAGCCCCTATTCTTTTGATGAGTCTAATCTGGTTCTTATTAGTTGATTATGCCAAACCATTACTCTGAGGGTAATAATTAGAAGTTTTTAGATATATTCCATGTTTTAATGCAAATTTGGATACTTTGGACCCTAAAAATGCTTTAGCATTATCTGAAATTATGGTGTGAGGAGCCCCAAAACAAGTAGTGATACTCCCTAGAAAATCTAGGATCACATTTTCTATTGCTTCCTTGAGTGGCACTACCTCGGTCCATCTGGTGAAATAATATGTGGCTGTTAAGATCCATTTGTGACCCATACTAGATATTGGATTTATCATTTCAATGAAGTCAAGAACCCATTGAGCAAAAGGTTCATCCATAATTATAGGGCTAAGATGCATTGCTGCATTTCTTCTCATCCGCACATAATATTGACAAGATTTACATTTTTTAACTAGCTGATAACAATCTGTAAATAAAGTAGGCCAGAAATAACTTACTTCACTTATCTTTATAGTTGTGGTCTTTTTAGAAAAATGTCCACAAGATACTCCATGATGCATTTCATGTAGTATTTTCTTAGCCTCATCTTTTTCTACACATCTTAACAATTTGCCATCAAAATTTCTTCTGAAAATAACCTGTTCAATTAAAACAAAATGAATTCCTTACATCTAATAGTATCTTCTCTTATGTTGAGGGAATTCTCTTGGGCAAATTCCATTTTTCATAAAATGAATCCTACTTGTGACCCAAGATTCCTAATCAACTTCTTGTATTCTCAATACAATTTCTTCTTTTGTTCTTGAATTTATCTCTTCAGGTATCATCTTTTCAAGCTCTTGGGTCATATATTGACACAAACCCCTACCTCTGACTAATTTAGTGGGTTTGACTTCTACATCATATTCAAGGATCTTAGTTATTTAGTTTGCTCTTTTTTCAGTAATTTCACCCTCCATGATGTATTCTCTGACACTTGGATGTGCTACAAGTATCAAAATTTTACTTCCTGATACTATATGCCTAAACTTTTTAAGAGCTTTTACCATAGCATATGCTTGTTTTTCCACAAAGTTATATCTGGTTTCATATTCTCTAAGAGTCCTAAAAAAAAATGCTATTGGATGTTCTCCCTCCTGCTTATCATCCTTCTGTGTTAGAACAGTAGCAATACTGAGCTATCCTCCATATACATACATTACAAAAGGCTTAGAAAAATCTATATTTCTAAGTACTGGAGTTGTTGAGATAGCTTTCTTGACCTCTTCAAAAGCTTGCCTTCCTTCCATAGTCCACTTCAAAATTATGTCTTTTTTCAACAAAAGTGTAACTAGTCTTACTAAGCCTGCAAAGTCAGATATGAACCGACTGACAGAATTAATCTTTCGCAAGAAAGATTGAATTACTTTCTTATTGACTAGAAGAGGTAAGTTCATTATAGCTGCCACTCTTTTTGGGTCTATGGAAACTCCTTCTTTAGATACTATATGTCCCAATAATTTGCCTTGAGGGACAACAAAGATACATTTTTTAGGATTCAATGATATTCCAAATTCTTGAAATTTTTTAAACACGGCTTCTAAATGATCAAAATGATCAGTAGAATTCTTTGAAGAAATAGTAAGATCATCAAGGTAAATCAAGATGATTTTATTTATCAGTTCCCCAAATGCAACATCCATAGCTCTCTGAAAAGTGGCTCCAGCATTTGATAGGCCAAATGGCATCTTAACATATGCAAATGTTCCCCATTTAGTAGTAAAAGTAGTCTTGTATTGGTCTTCTTTAGCCAATCAAATTTGATTGTACCCAGAGAAACCATCTAACAAAGAGAATCTCTCTGATCTAGCCACAGTTTGTAGAATTTGTTCCTTAGATGACAAGGGATAATGATCCTTCAAAGATGCTTTATTTAGATCTCTAAAATCTACACAAAGTCTTATATCACCATTCTTTTTCCTAATTGGCACCAGATTTGATACCCAGGTTGAGTGTTTGATTGGAAAAAATATTTTAGAATCTAAAAGTTTTTGCAACTCGTCTACCATTAGAGGCTCAATTCTTAGATTCATTGTCCTCTATTTTTGTCTGACAGGCTTAGATCCTTCATTCAATTTTATTGTGTGCTGAATGATGTTTTTATTATATCCATGAAGGTCTTCATAGCTCCAGGCTATGACTCTATCAAATCTTTTGCATAATTCAATTAGCCTTTCCTTTTCTTCTTGAGTTGCAGAGTTTCTAACTTTTAATTTTTTCCCTTCACTCACCTCTATTTTAGAATAATCTACTTTGTTTGCTTGGAACCTTTTCTTCTCCAGGCTTACATCTTCTGGATCAAAAAGGCTTTCTAAAGTGATTAAACCTTTGGGAAGCTTATTATTCTTTAATTGTATAATTTGATCCTCATATGCCTCTTTAATATTTAGTTGCAATTAATCGGCAAATTCCCTTGATTATTTCAAGAATGAGAGTACTTGAGAATCATTCTCAAATACTTGCCAATTCTCATCATTATCAGGAATAGCTGGCCTTATTATAACCTTTACTAACTCATTGTTAACTAATAGGTCAGTTGCTGGATCAAACTGCGAACCAATCTGTGCCATCTTATCAGCTTCAAAATTTTGAATCCTGGGAACTACTTCAATATTAAAAGCTTCAAAATCTTCTATTAAGTCCCAAATTATGTGCTTATAAGATTTCATTCTGACATTATTTGTTATTGTCTTTTCTCTAATTTGCTTTACTACTAATTTTGAATCTCCTTTTACTATTAGATTCTTTATTCCCTTTTTCTTGGCTAATAGGAGCCCATGTACTAAGGATTCATACTCAGCATCATTATTAGTACAAGTAAATTGAAAATGGATAGCCCTTAAATTTTTTTCACCATTTAGAGCAGTAAGACAAATTCCTGCTCCAACACCATTTTTACTTCTGGCCCCATCAAAATTTAAAGTCCAAAATTTTGAATATTTTTTGGATCCTTGAGTAGTTGGTGTCTCTTCTCTTAAAATATTTGGGATTTCATGGTCCTCATCAAAAATAACATAAGTACCCAAACCAATAGAGTTATAATTTTCATATGGATCACTATGCGTCATGGCTAACAACTGTTTATTTTCTTTTTCCTGATTATGCTTAGTCCAGTCACCTATCTTAATAAAATGGAAGGAATCCAGTTTGGGTTTGCTTACCTCTGATACATTGTTCACTAAGGCTATTGTCTGCAGATGAACTATGTATTTGAGCTTTCTTTTATCAGTAGGTCCTTGAGTATATTTGGGCATTGCTTGATTTTGAAGAGCTTCTTTTAATAGTGTCCTTTGTTTAGGAATAGCTAATATGTCCCAAATTGATACTTGTGTTGGGGTCATCTTCAGCTGATCCACCACATTCATTGGTCCAAAATTTTGAATTCTTGGAAGATTAGGATATCTTGTCTTTCTTTGAACTTGTTCAGGAACTTCTTGATTCTACACTAGCTGAGGCATTTCTTGTCTAACAGCTACGTGTTGATGACATTGAAATGAAGGATTCTCCATAGCTTCATTGTTTACAACTTCAGGCTATTCCAGCATTCTTCTCTTTGATCTAGTACAGTAGTATGATTGCACCACTGGTTTCTTGGAAACAGAAGCTTCATTCAAAAATACTGATTCTTCATCTTCAACCCATGAGAACAAATCATATTTCAAGGTTATTTCTTCCTCTTGTTGCAAATACATCCCTTGCATTTGAGCCACTAAGACTGAATTCTGCATACCAGAAGACTGATAGGCTTGATTGTCATTGGAACTTGCAAATTGACCATTCATTCTTCTTTGCTCTGCCACCTTTTGTTGTAGATTACCCATAGGATAATCTCTAGGTTTATGAGCATTATTACAAGGGAAACACTAGGCATTAGTGTTATCCACATAGTTATTTTTCCCTAGAACAATCTCCCTATTTGAATTGGGAGGAATAGTCTGTGAGGGTGTGGGGACTGCAACCAATTGGTTTGGTGGCTGAGGGTTATTTTGCCCTAGAGGACCCTGGTTTTGATTTGGCTGAGATGAAAATTTATTTCCTTGATAGCCTTGATATGGAGGCCTAGGAAAAGTATTATGTTGTCTTTTTATATTGATCAGCTCATTAGAAAATGTCCTTAGGATATTATTGATATCATCCAGCTCAGATGATTGAGTGGGGACAATTTCTTTAGTAGATGGTTGAGGATAGGTGTATATAAACACAAGTGGGGCTATAGATTTAGGAGTTTCTTGAGGTAATGGCAAGGAAATTTTTGGGAACATGGGCATGGGAGGCCTTGGAAGTAACTTTCCAGCATCTATTAAATTGTTCTCAGCTCTGACCACATAGTCATAAGCCTCTGGCAAAGTGTGTCCTCCAAGTGACTAAATCATAACAGATATATCTGAATTCAAAGCCTTAAGATAAAATACTATGGCCATACCTAGTAATGGTCTAGTTGTAATAGGGATTCTATCCCAAGTCTTTTGAAATTTGGAATTGAAGTCAGTCATGGCTTCTTGTGGTCCCCTTTGAATGGTAATTAATTACTATAATAAAGAAGACTTATCACCCTTCTCTACGAATCTTTCAAAGAAAAGATCTCTGAGCTGATCCCATGTAGAAATGGTATTTGGGGTCAGGGACCTGTACCATTCTAAAGCTTTCCCTTTAAAAGAAGCTTCTAATAATCTTATGGCCACATTTTTTTGTGTGAAAACATGTATAACACAGACATCTAATACATCATGTAGATGTTCTTCAGGTGTTTTAGAGTCTTGCCCACTGAATTTAGGTAGAGCTTTTAGGTCATTCACTAGGATAGGGTCCTAAGTGGCTGGTAGTATTGGGAGGACTAATGGACTACCAGTGTTCCAACTCGCATAATTTCTTGGGGGTATAGGGGCTCCCATATTTTCTCTTGGTATTAGTACAAATTGGTTGACTCTTCTTCTTGGACTAGTTACCAGAGGTGGCAAAAGAATACCTGGATTTGTAGCAGATTGTGATCTGGTTACTGGTCCACAGCTATGACTCCTTGTAGCTCTCTGGTTCATATGATCTTGAAAGAAACTTCAAGATTGGTCCCACCAAGTGTGCCAAAAACTGTTGATGATTTAAAATTGTGCTTGATTCTAATCAACAATAATGGGAAGTTTCAAGATGTGGGACCTTGCGACTTGAAATAACCTCTATATTTTTAAGAAGCTAGTTCTTCTCTAAATCAAGTATATATTAGGAAAAGGGATAGGAATTTTAATCAAAAACACAAATGCAAGAAAAGGAAATCTAATCTATGGCAATGTGCCTGAATGTAATTCGACCTTAATCCTGAGCACAGTGAGACTATGTGTAGGATTCATTTACATTTAAGAGAAAACAAGTGCATGATCAATGTAAAAGATGGAAACAATAGAAACAAAGGCTCATAGCATAGACTACTTTTGTAGTGATATAGAAAATGTCAATAAAGTCATAGGGTTCAATCTTCTTATTTAAATTTTCCAGTCATATAAGAGGCGTAAAAACATGTACAGTTATATAAACTTTTCAACTCAAGAAAATGAGACAAAAGCAAATGACATTCCTAATCACAGCTCTAGAAAATCTATAGCCTAGACTACTTTTACAAATGACATAGAAAATATCAACAAAGGCATAGGATTCAATCTTCTCATTAATTCTCCAATCACATAAGGGCACAGAAACATGCATAGTTACATAAACCTTCCAACCTGAGAAGATAGAACAAAAGCAAATGATATTACTTAGTCACAACTCTAGAAAGTCTAAACTCTTTACAATAATTCTCTCTCAAAAATTCTCTCTGATAATTGATGATCCTCCCTTTTTCTATGGTGATATTTGCACCCTTATTTATAGCCTTTGATCCACTTCAGATTGTCTACTTGTTCCCAATCTAACGGCCCAAATGAAATCTAACTAAACTAGAAGTGTCTAACAGAAGATATCTTATAGATTCTAAAATGCTTTGTCTTTTGGCAGTTCATTGGCTGAAACAGATTGTAGGATGATCCCTTCTCTTAAATTTTAGATAACACTTAGCCAATTCTTTGAAAATCTTCTTATTACTTAGGAGACCCTAGAAAATGAGACTTGGCGTGTTCTACAACACCTATTGAAGACACGTGTCACTTTCTACATAACTTATACTCTTTCATGTCTTTGCTCAGGAATGTTTCACCTTTGACACTTGTCGCTATTCATTTCCTCAAAACTTCAATAGCTTTAAAGAAAATAAGACCCATAGCATTTATTACCTGAGTAACTTTAGAAGGGACACAGGGACAGGTGTCAATCTCCACTGCTTTTATTAAAAGATACATGGCAATCTTTGCTTTACTTATCTGGGGTTATGTGGTGATCTTCGCTATTTTTAGCTACCCTTTTAAAAACCTACAAAAGATGACACATGGCAGTCTCCACTTTACTCTATGTATACCATAGAAACAATCGGGTCTCATTTCACATTTCCATGGATAGCGACACCTGGCAGCTTCTGCTTGTTTTTGAAACAATACTTAAGACTCACCACAATCTTTGCTATATCAATGAAGCCAAAATGAAGATAATTTGGATTGTGACACGTGGTGGCTTCCACTCTCTTTTTCTGGGGTATGTGGCATCTTCCGTCACTTTTAGAAAAGTTAAAATGAGACCTTTCATGACTGCCACTTGGTGCTTTCCGCTTGATCCTGATACTTAGCTTGTTAAAACTTTTCGCTAAAAAGAGATGAAATGCAGGTGCTGATATGAAACCACAGATGATGACACTTGACGTGTTCTACTGAGTCACTATGAGATATGTGGCACCTTCTGACCAACTCAGAAAATATGAAAGGTGCCTCGAATGATGACATTTGTTAGTTTTTGCTTGACTAAATACTTAGAGAAAAATGAATCAAAAGGAAAATAGAGCTAGCGCTCTGTTTCCAAAATTTCACCGTCTTGAACCAAATTATGTGGAAACAGTGATCTATATCATACGTTGCTAAAAATTAGAATGAAACGTAGAGTATTTTTTACTCTACAGTTATCATGATTTTTTAACTATTTTAAGTTAGTGAAGGTGGTTAAAACATTGAATCCAAAATGGATTTTCTAGTTTTGGTTTGACTATGTGCAGTGAGGTCAAAAGATTGGTTTGCAAGACCAATATTTGACAATAGACCTTATGAATTTTCTATCTAAGAGTTGTATATAGATTTAAAATGATATTTTTAAATTATTATTGATCATGGTAAGTGTTTATTTAGGTATTAAATATGACATTATTCATCATGGGGTTTTGGAGTGTTCTGGCAGTTCTAAGTGAGCTATTTGCAGAGAAGTGTTTGAGTCCTTTTGATCTGAGTAGTGAAGTATAAATAATAATTTTATGAACATGAGGTAATATAGTTAATTTATGTTTAATCTCCTATAGTTTAAGATAGACTTTTTATATGTTCACAGACCTAATTGTGAACAATACTAATGGCATGCTTCAAGTGGTGATTGGAGCTAAAAAGTGTCATGGATATAAGATGAGATTAGTAGGGGTATATTTGAGTGTCATATTAAGTTTTCCTATAATGTGTATATTTTTTAAGTATTCTAAGGACGTCAAAGGATAACGTGTGCTAATGAAGGCCTAATTGAATTAGGTCTCTTTAAGGCCTAAAAAGATGTTTTGGTATTTTATATCATGGATGACCTATTGTAATGATTGATAGATGTTTTAAAAAATTTATAAAACATATTTTAAGGTTGAATAAAGTGTGAAAGTTTATATGGATGACCAAGAGGTATATGAGTAAGAGGTTTGTATATATACAAGGCAGTTTCAGGCCTATTTATGTGTGTAGAGAACAAGGGAATGAAATAGTGTATTGGTAAGAAGGAGGTCTTATAGACCATATGAAGAGCATATTAAATTATGATGAATATTTTATATAGGTTATGTGTATGAAAATCAATTTTATATCACCTAATCAAGTTAATAAGAGAGCTAGTTGAGAGAAGAAGCCTAGAAGGTAGTTTGAGAGAAATAAGAGGGTGAAAAAATGAAAAGGTGGTAATAATAATTTGGTTTATAAATAAGGTGTTATAAAGGTGAGAAAATAAATTGGGTGTTGGATTTGGTTTTTATGTGTCTAGGGGTTTTGAGCCTCCTTACAAATTGGTGCTTACTAAAGTCTAATTGGGTTGGTACTTAGCTAGTTAGGGTTAGTGCTCCATGTGAAGTTGGTGCTTCATTAAATTTAGTGTTGATATTATAATAATGTATTACATTTGTGCATATAAGTGTGTTTTATTCCCCTTGATTTTTATCCCACATATGTGATATGTTCATGTGTTTTATGCTTATGTGGATAAGTGCTTATGTTTGCTAGATCTATATGCTTGCTTGAATGGTTCATGATTGCTTAAGTAAAATTGATAATAAATTTTTTGAAGACTAATTCAAACTCCCCCACTCTCATTCATTTATATTCCAAAATTTGGCATTAGATCAAGTCCTTTAAATTAAGACTAATATCCTAAAGGAGATCCTAGAAGCAAGGATGGTTAGTCAGTAAGCATAAGGTGGTTTCTCTATTAGTAAGGCTCTATTATTCAATAGGACTAATTATGCCTTTTAGAGAATCAAAATTAAGATATATATTATGTTAATGAGCCATGACATATTTCAGTTAGATTTGAATGGATATAATCTACCTCCTACACCACCAACTAATGCAATAGGTAAGAAGGAAATTGAGATCAATTCCAAGGCAATGAATGTCATTCTATATGGCCTATCAGAGGCAAAGTTTGTGAAGGTGATGCAATATGATTCAATCAAGGTAATATGGGAAAAATTAAATATTATGTATAAAATAGACACCAAGGTGAAGATGGCCAAGTTGTAGACCCACAGGAAATAGTTTAAAAATCTAAATATGAATGAAGATGAAACCATTACATCCTACCCATTGAAGATTGATGAAGTTGTCAATGTCATTAGAGGATTGGGAGAATAAGTGAAATATTCTACATATTTTCAAAATGTATTGATATTATTAACTCTTAAATTTCATTCTAAGGTGTCTATAGTAGAAGAGATGCAAGATTTGGAAAAATTAGAAATGGATGGGCTTCATAGCATCTTGACTGCCTATAAAATAAGAATAAATGAAGAAAGACCTCCCAATAAGGAAGAAACATTCAAAGCTGATAAGAATTCAAAATCTAAGAAGGTTAAGGATGACGAATGCTTAGATGTTGATGATGATAAACTAATATCCATGTTTTTAAGGAAATTAAGGTTTAGCTCTAGTAAGTACAAGGGTAAGTTTCCCTTCAAATGTTTCAATTATGGTAAGATCATTCACTTTTCATCCAATTTTACTAACAAGGATAAGAATGATCATGATTAATAACATGATCAACATCATGGAGATGATAATAAGTTCTATAATCCTAAAAAAAAACAAGACAGATTTTAGGAAGTATGAAGGTAGAAAATGATCATTTAAGAATAAGAGAAGTTTCTATACCAAAGAAGAGGATAATTCCTCTGATGTAAGTGACACAATCACATATGATAGTGATGATAATAATAATGAACATGAACATGAAAATTAAACATTATTCATGGCTATAGAAATAGACAATAAGGTTTGCTCAAAAGGGAAAGACCTTATAAATGATGAAGAATCAGATGAAGAAGAAGTTGAAGTGAACCTTGAGGTAGAATTGGTGAGTGCTCTAGAAGAGTTGAAGTTTTAAATAAGGAAGAATCATAAAATAAGATCATTAGTTAAATACTATGAAGAAAAGATTGGTTTTTTCAAGGAGAGACTAAGTAACACATCTAAGGAGTATGATGAAATAATCAATTAGATTAAAGCATAGATGGAAATAGTAACTACTAGATTAAAATATAAAGAAGAATGCACCAGGTATGAAACTAAGATGTAATCCTTGAAAACTGAGTTGGATCAATCATCTATCAAGTTAAAGACCTTTATGAAGTTTGAAAAGATCACTGAGGCTCTAGATGACATCTTGAGTAGACATAAGTCTACAAGTGATAAGATAGGTCTTGGTTTCAAAGAAGACCAAAAAGAGGCAACTCAATTCAAGTAGAAAGCTAATGATGATAAGAAGGTCAATATAAAAATACTAATCAAACAACCTAATGATATGAGGTATGCTAATTCATTCAATGGTTACTATTATGCATGCAATAATTTTAGTCGTAGAGAAAGAGAGTGTAGAAGACCCTCTAAAAATGAATATGCCTGGGATTATGAAAGGAATCATCATTCAAGAGGTATATATAATGTTGTTTACTAAAACTATCATAATGTGGGACACAATGCAAGATTTTGTCCTAACAGAGGTTGAAGGCCATCAAGTCAAAACAAGAGGTGTGAAGCTCTTAGAGTGCAAGAGAGAAATCAAATAAATGTATGGAAACCAAAGATAGTAAAGGTGAATAATGATCATTATAGAAGCTCAAGTGGACTATTTATTATGGTAGAACATACTTCAAATGAGAAATAAATTTAGGAATGCTCATAATCAACTTAGATTATTGATTACATAGATGATGAAAAGGTCAAGTCTAAAATGAAAATAAGGCCTAAAAAAATCCTAAATGATATTCAATATTGTGAGAGTATGGATAAATGTTAATCTCCTAAGTTTGTGTTATTAGATTTCCCTATGAAAGGGGTGACTCCATTAAGCTTTATGGAGACACACTTTAAGTTAGCATAAGCATGGTAGATTCTTAGATTGAGGGGTAGTTATTCAATTTATTCATAAGATCCAAATGTAGTTGTTGACAAGCATAAAAGAGGTAAGAAAATAGTTATGTGTTTATAGTAGTTGATAGTTGAGCATGACTTGTGTTATTGATGGTTTGAGAATTCTATAGATTCATTTGGTGAGCCAAAGTTGTGAAGACAAAGGGGGAGCTTGGTAGCTCTGAATTCTTTTATATTTTTCTAAGAATAGTTTCCAAAGAGAGAGAATGAGTGGTTCCAAAAGTTTTAGTGTGTATGATTCTTTATCATTAATGTCAAAGGGGGAAAATTTCAAGAAGGAGGATGAACTAGTTTAGATAAGTTGAGAGTGATTAGAATAAAGAATGTTTGCCATCAATGATAAAGGAGGATTTTGTTGATAAATATTGTAATTGATGTCAAGGTTGATGTAATTGATGTCAAGGTTGATGTAATTGATGTCAAGGTTGATGTCATTGATGTCAAGATACATCTGGTAAATATGCATGGTGAGTGTTCTTTGAGATATGAGCTTGTGTGCTTGATGTGACAAGGAAACAATGTGACAAGAGAGAATTTGAAGGTAACCTAATGTCACTTCTATTGAGATAGAATTTGAAGGAAACCTAATGATTCTTATGTTGGTTTTTTTCTAGGTTATTGTAATGGTATGATAGTTTTGTGTTAACATCATTAAGGTAAGCATGTTTGAGTACTAGTCCTCAAGTACAAAGTGTTTTGAGAAGCCTAGTCATATCATGAGCATGTGCATGGTGAGCATGAAGTTGTATGTATAGAGGTATGAAATTATTTAAGGATAATTTGAGGCATGTAATCAAGGTGTATAAGCATCAAATAGTGTTTCAAGATCAATTTTCAAGTTTTAAGTGCTTAAGAAGCCTAGTCATAGTACTAGTCATGGCATGTAAAGTCCTAGTGAGAAGGTTTGAGCATGATGGCTTGGTAATATGGATTCACAGAGGCATAAGAAGATGTATGAGGTTTCTTGAACATGTATGTGAGGTAGTGGATTACTCATGAGATTATTAGGGTGAGCCTACATGGGTAGGACCTTTAGATGTAGTCTATACTTAGACCATTTCTAGACCCTACCTGGCCTAAAGAGGGGTCATGATTAGATTTTAAGGTGTTTGAGATTGTATAAACATGAACAGAGGTATGATATGTTTATAATAAGAGTCATGAAATTTAGTTTTGAGGTCTCTCAAATACACAGAATGAAGGCATGCAAACCCAAGAAGAACTTTTAGGTGTTCATTAGCATGTGTAGCCTCTACATGGGAACTGTCGGCATCCTAGGTTGTACCCTAGCTGAGAAGGGGATTGTTCAAGTCCTCATGCTCAAATCTTGTCCAACATGGGATTGACCCTAGGCTATGGGTCACCCAAACTTGGGTTAGATCTCCAGAGAAGGTCAGCTTCCTTTTGGATTTATCACCTAAACTAGACCTAAACTAGATTCTTACTAGGAAAAAGGGGAGAGATTGATAATAATTCATAAAATTATGTAAAATGAGGTGATGCACCACATGTTTTAATCCTTATACTTTCACAAGATACACTATAAGACACTTTCAAGATGGCTAAACATCACCTCATTCATTATTTAATTAGCTTCCACATAATTATTTCACAAAAAGGCATTGACTAACTATCAACCTAGTATGGGAGGGCAATTTTCCACTTCCACACTAACCAACAAACTATATATGCACTTTAGAATGACTTATGAGAACTAAAAAAACACTGCATGAAGGTGAGAAAACTCAGACAGAGGCAAGGAAAACATACATTCACTTAACCACATTAACGAATTCATAAGAAACACTTCAACTCACCTTGTAAAATGGAGGAATTTAGACTTTTATTACATCAAATAGGTGTTACAACACAAATATTGGAAAAGTCTAGTCATGTTAAAGAGAGGGATCATTTTCAAGGCTTAAAACCCTATATTTATAGTAGAATAGGATGAGAGAGATGGGTATCATGTGTATAAGGATGGAGAAGTGAGCATAATGATTGATATTTCTAATCATTCCAATGCTGATGCCATTAGCAAAAATTATAATGCCTAAGATTACTTCTCAAAGGTAGCCATGACAACTATATTAGTCCCTTTCAATATATTTCTGACCTATATTTATGTTCCTTATGGTTACAATGGTGGGATCAAGTCATTTGAAAACTTAATTCTAGCATCAAAGTAGTTACAACAACTAGATCAATCTATTATAATCTCATTCTAGCATGGATTACTCCCTACTAGTTCATCTTTGGCATGTAAGAGTGGAGAAGAGCATTTTAATCATGTTTTTGGACTTGGTAATGAACCCATTGAAACTTACGTGTCTTCCTCCATATATTTCTTTTGAAATACTCATTATAGTTCAACCTTAACCATATTTGATCTTTATTTAAAGTCTCAAGGCTTTGACTTTTGATATTGGCCCTTGATCTAGGTTTGTAAAAATGTGCCACCTAGTAGCTCTTCATTTGTTCTTAGGATCCTATTTTCATCTCCACCTACCCCTATACTTATTCCATGTGGTGGCCTTGCATTCATCTTAAGCTTGTTGACTTCTTGACCTTACACACACTGTCGATCTTCCTTTGCATGGCTTGCATGCACACTGTTGATTTACCTGATAGTTACCATGGTTGTGACATTTGGAAAATATGCATTTGATCCCATGATCTGCTAACTTATTAACCTTTGTTCACACCATTATATCTTCATAGCATAATTAAATGTGATCTATTGGATGTTGGGACCCATTAACATCATCCTTGGTCATTAGCCATTGATTTACCTTTGTATGATGGATCACGCACCATAAATTAGCTTGGACCCACTAGATTTGTTAATCACCACATGCCATTATATTATGACTTGATATCCTATGATATTGACACTTGTCATATGTGTTTTCATACTTGGAACATTTTAATTAAAATAGTTATTTGTCATAGATTTAACACGTACATCCCAAACTGTTAGTTCATCTTTAAATGCTTATATCTTAAGATAGCAAGCTCATCAAGATACAAAATTTGTAGATAATTATTTAGGTATGACGGACATCATTTCCATGTGATATTTTGGCCTTGAATAATTTCTTGAGTTTTTCTATCAAATATATAACTAGACTAGCATGTCCATTCTTACAATATGTGTTGTGATGGTCTAGTTGTCTAAGATTACCAAGTTCAAATTTTAAGCTTGCTTAAAGTTTCTCAAAATCTTGAAAATGATATGTTATCTCCTCTTCAATTCCATATGCTCCTTTTGATAGTGGATCACTCTTCAATCAAGACCCTACTTAGTTTCTTATTCTGGATTAGGTAAATTTTGGTATGTAGGCCAAATTTGGCCAACATCTTTGGCAACTTATCTGGGCAACATGCCTACTATGCTTGAGAACTCAGATCATTTACATTACTCTTGGATTCACCAATAATGATGAATTTGATCCATGAATGTAAGAAAACTTTTGACTTGTAAAGATAATGAATTCCACCAAAATAGGGAAGGAAACAAATAAAATAGGGAAGCTAACTAAATAAAGCAAAAGCAAACAAACTAATGTGCTAGGATAGAAATTGGAAGAAACTAACTATGTATAGGAAACTCAACATTTATCAGCAATGTTTTAAGTGTATCTCATTAAATGGGATAGGAAGCTCCTCACCATCCATCCTTTTAAGTTAGAAGGCATTATGGGTTTTGTAGCTAGAGATTGCATATAGACCACTCCAAAGAGAATCAAACTTTGCATGCCTTCCCAGATTAGCTCTATCCTCATCCCACTTGATTACCAAATCTCCTTCTCTAATAATTTGTGAAGACACTCCTTTGTCAAAGGCTCTCTTCACTTTTGCTTGATGGTTTTCCATGGTTAGCATGGACTTGTTATAGGTACAAACCACTTAGAGGGGGGGTGAATCAATGATGGTAAATAATCAAATTCAATTTACAAATATTTTAAATAGTTAAGCATTAAATATAACCATTCATTAATCATTAAAGATGTTTATAACAATGAATAATAGATAATTCAAGATCACACACCCAACACAAGATCTATGTGGGAAACCTTCTTGGGGAATAAAACCCACTCTAAAGCCTACAAATGCATGGACTACTTGTCATATGAGGTATTACAAACATGAGACTTTAGAGGAACACCCATTCTACAAGGAGCACTAGGCCCTAGGATGGTCAATTACTTCTTACCAGAATTTAGTGAAACACCTATTCCATAAGGAGCACTTGCCCTTAGGATGGTCAAGTCCTTCTGATCAAAATTTAGTGAAACACATGTACCATAAAGAACACCTACCCCTAGGATGGTCAATTACTTCTATCCTAGATGTTGAGAACCTTCCCAACACCTATGAAATGAACATCTCCTAAACACTAATTACCTACCAATTTGATGGAGATACAAATTATATCATCCCCCTTCACTTCTTCACATAGGAAAAAATATCCAAAACCACCTTTTTGATCACTCTACACTTCTCAAAAACAACTCTATCACAACCTCAAAAACATGAATAAATTGTCATACATATAGTCCACACTCTAATCTACCTCTCCAATTAACCACCAAGATTACACAAACATCATCAATCCTTCACTCACAATCAAAGCATCCAAAACATCCTTTTGGATCACTCTAGACCTCTTCACTCATCCTCAATATTCAAACATATAAGAGCATTGTCTTTTACATCATAAATATAACCTAAAGATCATATAAATAGTTATCAACTTGCTCTACTCTAAAATCCATCCACTTGACACACACCCTTTCTTCTTTCCTTTGCTTCACAACACAGACATTCCTCTCTTTCACAAGTCTTCAAACCTATAAGACAACTATATATGACATCAAAAATATGACCTATAGGTCATACATATAGTTATCAACCTAATTTTTTATTCAATACATCCACTATGCACCCTTACTCTCCTTTACCTCTTAACTCTATACTCTTCCTCCACTTAGAGCCCCTTCTCACAAGTCTAAAAACCATCATCTTTGGTTTCACCTTTTATAGTGTATTTTGAATATCAAGATATTGATTGGCTATAATCCTTATCTTAACCTTTAAGATAATTTTATAGCTCAACTACTTATTCAAGGTCAGCCATAGCATCCATGGGTCATAATTAAGTGGTTATGCTTTTTACTTAGACCTCATTTTCCCTTATAGGTCTCATGGAGACCCATCCATCTCTTTGACACTTCTTCAAGAAAATTAAGAACAAAATAAAACTTTAACAACATAGACCCATGCCACATAACCTATAGGTCATTCTTAAGTGATAACATCCATCACAACAACCTTTTGCTAAAGCATAATTAGCCCAAACATCATTTTGTACATATGATCACCAAGAAAAAACACAGTCAACTTCTAATCCTTTGATTATATAGAATCTCAATTGGTCAAACCTCCATAATACACATAGATGGTCCTCTGAAGTCTAAAACACTCTCTAAAACTTATTTCATCTTAAAACATCAAAATACCATCAAGAATAGCTTAATTACCCTTCTTGGGTTACTTGTAGAGTATAAACACATACATATTAAACTTTGGAATTCCATATCTTTGACTATAAAAAAAATTAGAGCTTATAACTAGGTTCTCTAGATGTGTCATGAAGTCCTCTATAACTTCACCTTTTACACTATGGTCAAATTTTGCATATATCAAAATTTATAACACAAAAACTATATACTAGTCTTCCCTCACAAATTCAAATATTTGAATTCCAATGGTCACTAAGGAACTGTTAAAATTTAAACATGTTGAACTCATCTCATTCACCCTTGTAATATTAAATAAATATGCACCATCGATCTCCTCAAGATCAACAGGTCTTTAACTTTCAATGCTCACTATTAGATCTTGATCAAAACTCCTACGATTATGACACTTGGTAACCTCACATGCCTTCTGAACACTTTGTTATCATTCCATATGCTTGTGCCACTTGATATTCTTGTGTGCTTTGTTGACTCTTTGACTTGTCCTACATCATTGATCTTTATAAGTATGAACCACCACTCACTATTGATCTTCTGTTAGATTAGCAAGCTTGTGACACTTGTCACAAGCACGTGCAACCTTTGACATGTTGACTTCATACGCACCATTAATCTCAAAATGTATGATTAAGTGCTCACCATTGGATGTTCTAGACCAATGAATTCAGACTTTAATGTGATTAAACTTGATAGTCTTTGGCCCATCATAATCTACTAGATAAACTTTAAAGATTTATATCTTGAACTAGAAATCACTTCAAGACTCCAAATTTTTAGGGTAGCTTCTTGGCACTATAGACAACATCTCCATATAAATATTTCACCATTATTGATTTTCTTCATGCTTAAATTAAATGCACAAACTTACTAGTTCATACATATCTGCATGATGTGTAGTGATGGTCTGGCTTCTCTTAAGCTAGAATATGCATGTTCTTCTTTCTAAATGCTTAAAAAACAAACCAAAGCTTTGTCAAGGTATCTATGTATGCCTCACAACCTCTTCTTTGTCCTTAAAAACTTCCACAAGTTCCATATCTCTCTAAGATATCCATCTAATCACTTTATCATTAATACATTAGTACCACATGTTGTCTTTGACATCAATGACAATATAAAACATCAATGACCATGATCAATAAGACTAATGTCTAGTCTCTTCCAACTCCATAATCTTTCTATATCTGATCTCCATAGGTTCATTTTCCAACAACTCAAGTTGATGCATCAGTTATAGGGCAAGAAATTCAAGGGAAATAGGCATTCTTACTTCCTTACCATATACAAGCTTATAGGAGGAGTTGGATATTGACTTTTTGTAGGTGATTCTATCAGCCCATAGAGTTGACTTCAATTTGAGATGCCATGACCTCTGATTATATTCAATTGTCCTTATTAGGATCTTCAATAGGTTCTTATTAGTGGACTTAGCAAGGCCATTACCTTGGGGATAGTAGTTTGATGAAGTGTTAAGAAAGACACTATGTTGAACTACATATTGGATGATTTTAGACCCCAAAAAGGCCATAGCATTGTTATAAATTATGGTTGAAGGGACTCCAAATCTAGTAAGCAAACCTTCATAGAAATCTAGAACATTGGACTCATTTTCTTCCTTCCATGCTACTACTTCTGTCCATCTAGTCAAGTATTCTATGATAGTTAGTATCCATTTATAAACTGAGATTGAAGGGGGGATAATGAGACCAATAAATTTTAATCCCCATTGGACAAGGGGTTGATCCACTATAATGGGTTGGAAAGGTAAGGCTACAATTTTAACTTTTATAGCAAACATAGCACACTATCTACATTTCCTAACCATGCATGACAATCACCAAATAAGCTTGGCCGATAATACCCACCTCTCATGACCTTGTGGGTTGCAGTCCTTGTTAAATAATGCCCTCCACCATGTACATCATGGAACTCTTCAAGCATTCTTTCCTTTTGATGTTGTTCAATGCATCTTAACAACATGCCATTGATATCTTATTTGAATAAAACACCATCAACAAGAAGAAATGGAATGGATTGCAATCTAAAATATTTTCTTTTTGAAGGAGTTAGATGATAGGGATAAAGACCATCTTGAAGATATCTTACCAAATCATGATACCAACTAGAAGGTGAGGTATGATCAACTACAACATCTTCATCAGTTGACACCATAACCACCTTATTGGCTTATTGTAAGTCTTGGGCTAGATGCTCATAAATTCATTTGCCATCTAATCAGATTTGTGACCTTGATCTCCACATCAGACTCCACTACCTTTGTTATCCAACCGACTCTTTTCTCATTTATATCTTTATTCAAGAGAAACTCTTTGATACTTGGATGGGCAACCATTAGGTGTATATTATTTTTAGACAATAAGTATATAAACTTCTTGAGAGACATTATAATAGAAAATACATGCTTTTCAGCAAAAGAGTACCTTTTTTAATACTCCTCCAAGCCTTGACTGAAGAAAACTATTAGATTCTCTAAGGCCTCATAGTTCTATTACATAAAAATGCCTGAAATGGTGCCAATGTTATCATAGGTGTACAGAATGAAATCCTTTGAGAAATCTAGGTTCATGAGCATAAGATCACTAGCCATGCATTTCTTAATTTCCTCAAAACTCCTTACTCCATCCTTGGACTAGCTAAAGCTCTAATTCTTCTTTATCATGGTTTTAAGTGGCTTAACTAAAGTGTCAAAATCTAAGATGTATCTTATGATAAAATTGATCTCCCCTAAGAAACTTTGCAAATATCTTTTGTACTTGGGTAAAGAAAGTGCAAGAATTGAATCTATTCTTTCAAGATCTATGATTAAATCATGCTTTGAAACTATATATCCAAGGAGCTTACCTTCATAAACTAAGAAGACACACTTTTTAGGATTCAGGGATACCCCAAAATGTCTACACCTTTCAAACACTTGCTCAAGGTGAACCATGTGCTCACTTGTATTATTTGAAAACACTATTATATATCCAAATATACTAGCATAGACTTGTTAAGAAGTACTTGGAATGCCATATCCATGGCTCTCTAAAAATTTGCTCCAACATTGGATAAACCAAATGGCATCTTTATATATACAAATGTTTTCCACTTTATGGTGAAGGCTATCTTGAATTGGTCTTATTCCTTGACCAAAATTTGGTTGTAACCACTATAGCCATATAACAAGGAGAACATTTATGAACTTGCAACCAACTATAAAATTTATTCCATATATGGTAATGGATAGTGGTCTTTAAGGGAATATTTATTCAAGTCATGAAAATCAACACATAGTCTCATTTCACCATTCTTTTTTTGTATTGGAATAAGGTTTTCCACCCAAGTTGAGTGCTTGACTAAAAATATAATGGCTGACTCAATGAGATTATGAAGCTTAGCTCTCATCAAAGGCTTGAACTTAGGATTAATAGGCCTTTGTCTTTATCTTAATAGTTTAGTTTCATCTTCTATCTCAATGGTGTGTTGAGCTAGACTTAGGTCAAATTCATTGATAACATTGTATTTCCATGCAAATACATCAGCAAAAATTACACATAACTCAATTAAAGCTTCCTTTTCTGAAGAAGTGCATACCTTACCCAACCTTAAGCTCTTACCAGGTGTAACTTCCACATTGGCATAGTGTTCCTCCTTTTTTGATAAAGATGAATTTTCTTTCCTTAGCTCATCATCACCAATAAATATGTTTTCAAGTGTGACCAATCCCTTGGGCAACTTATTTTTTCTTAGTTACACAATTTGATCACCATACTACTACAAGTACTTTGACTGATTTCTTGAGGAAAACTCAACCTCTTCTTGAAATAATCTAACAATTTGATTGTCATCTTAAATCACTTACCAATTATAATTTTTATCTATGATAAAAGACCTTAAAACCATCTTAATGTGTGACTAGACCTTTTCACTTCTTACATCAGCTAGAGTACTAAATTGTGCCTCAATGGCAACCAACCTATCTACATGTTTTTTCTCATCTCTTGGTATTGCCTGAATGTTAAAGGCTTGAAACTTTTAAAATAAGTCCCATACCCTATGCTTATAATATTTAATCAATTTTTTTTTACATACATTAAGACCTATCACTTGGTGAACTACAAGTTCACTATCACCAAAGACTTGTAAGGCATTGACTCTCATCTTCCTAGCTCTTTGCAAACCATGAACTAGTGCCTCATATTTAACAACATTGTTTGAGAAACCAAATTGAAAATTAATAGATGAGAAATATCTTTACTCTTCTATATAAATAAATATCATTCCAGCCCTGGTACCATGCTTATTTCTTGACCCATCAAAGTATAATTGCCAAAGATCATTACTAGACTCATCATCCTTTTTCAAGGTTGGAATTGGTGCAGCCTTCTCATGCAATAATTAAACATCAAGTAATTATTATTCAATTATATTATAAGGATCATATTCATGTGATTTATATGCCCACTCATTAAGTAACAAATCTATAATTCCATCTAAATGTGATCCAATTTCCTCTACACTATCTTCTATCACCTCATCTGAGATGAGGTAATTGGTGTTCACAACACTTGGCATATATGGTTCTAAATATAACCATGTAATAGGTTAAGAATTTATGGTTACATTGGTACCATAAATATTCTTAAACATCAAATATGTCCAATCAATTGATAAGTATGCTCCAATCTTTGAGGTAAAGTCCCTTGAGAGACACATGGCAAAATAAGGAGCCAAGTCCACTACAACTACATCATGTTGAATGGTAACATTAAGATAAACATTTAGTTTCAAATTTAGATCCTTAATGGTGCCTAATATCTTTGTTTTTTAACCATACAATTTAAATACCCTTTTAACATTTGGTTCATAGATAATACCAAGTTTGTTTGTAATTTACTTAGGCATGACAGTGCTACTAGCTCCACTATCCACCATATAGTTATGAACTAAAGAGTCACCAACTATGAAAGAGAGGTATAAGTGAGGATTTTTACTTGACTTTACCTAAAATTTGACTCCTTTTTTCATTTTTTATACCTACTATACTTGATGTTTTATTGGTTGGTTAGAATTAGTTAAGACAACTCCTTGTTTCTCAACTGGTTCTGGAGACACATTGAGAGCTAAAAGCTCTTGGATGAGCATATCCTTTTATCCTAAAATAGTAAGGGATGCCCACATGATAATGCTAGCACTAGATTTATTCATCTAATCCACTATACTAAATGAAACTCCATTAACCTTTAGTTGCACCTTTTGAACCACTAGTTGTTCATAGACCAGAGGTATTTGAGGGGCTTTCCCAGCCTCTATATTTTGATTTTTTTATGTTGTAGGGGCAGCAGGTTGATATTTGGTACTTTTATAAATGAGATTAGTATTATTTAAAGCATTATTCACATATTTAACCTCATCAATGGCTCTCATTTTAGCTATAATTATAGTTGTAACTTGACCATTTGAACTGCTAGTCTCACCACCATGATTGAAAGCAACATAATCATCCATTTGCCAATTTACATTAATGGCGTCAGGTTTCCCTTGAACTTGTTGAGCCTCTCCTTGAGGTATTCTCCTTGAATATAAAACTCTTCTTGAGTCATTTTTGGCATAGTAATGTTCTATGATACCAAGGCTCAGTTCTAAACATCATTAAGGTTGGAGGGCTGCCAATTTGAGTCATGTATCAATTTTTTTTCAAGAGGTGTGGGAAAAATAGCTCTTAAACCTGTTGGTAAATTAGGGTTAAGATATGCATATGGTTTAGCTTTGGTTATGGCTCCTTGTGATTGGTAAGGTGGTCTATTTTCTCTTAAACCTTGATAAGGAGACATTTAGTCTCTAGAAGGCTGATAGGAGGTCTAATTTTGTTGTTGATAAGGCCTACCCTAGTATTGTTGTCTTTTGACTTAAACTATTTCATTCCCAAAATATTGTAATAGATTTTTCAAATCTCCAGTCTCACTAGCTTGATTAGAAGGGCCTACAACTTAAACTTTAAGAGATGGGATAAGAGCTAAAGATGGGATTTGCAAAACTTGAGGGGGTGGGATAGATTAAAACTTTGGGAATATATAAATTTGAGGCCTTGGAAAAAGCTTACCATCTTGTATCAAACTATTTTCTATTCTTATGGCAACTTCATAAGCATTTGGCAAGGTGTTACCATCTATTATTTGTATCATCACATTAATATCAAAATTAAGGGCTCTCAGATAGTATAAGAAGGCATATTCTAGGGATGGTCTAATCACTATAGGAATCCTAGTCCATGTCTTTTGGAATCTAAGGTTAAAATCAGTCATGAACTCATAGGGAGCTATCTAAATGGTAGTAAATTTGCTCAACTAATGATAGGTGATCCTATCTATCTTCAAACTACCTAACTAAGGCTGCACCTAACTCATCCTAGGTAGCAATGGAATTCAAAGGAATATTTATATACCATTTTAATGCTTTTCCTTTGAAGGAAGTAGCAAACAATCTGATAGCCAAATTGTGAATGGAGTAAAGTTTGGCAACATCTTAGATGTGTTCAATAGCAGTTATTTGATGTTCTATTGAGAAGAATGGTATACTCTTAAAGGTAGACATAATAATGTCATAAAAATGGTCCAAATTTAGTGGACTACCTCTATTAAATGGGATGAACACTTGATTCTTGATAGCCATTTGGGTAGTGGGGATTACACTACTTAAGATAATAGGATGACTAGGAGATGAATATTGATTTTGGAGATAAGGTCTTATCCTATTAAATATTTCTCTCTTATATGAATAGTAGGTAGCTCAATGAATTCAAGGGGATTACCTTTACCAGTTGACCTTTTAGTAACCCTTGGCATGAGAATGTCGTTTGGATGGTGATATGAACTCTGTGACTTTAAATATATTTATCTCTTGATGATGATGGATGTCTTTTTCCACTACATATGCTCCTCTTTAGCCCCAAAATTTACTTATCGCAAGGAGAATGGGTCCCATGGGGTGTGCCATAATTGTTGGTGTCCTAGGTTACACCCTAACTAAGAAGGGGATTATTCAAGTCCTCCTACTCAAACCTAGTCCAACATGGAACTAACCCTAGCCTATAGGTCACCTAAAATTGGGTCAAATCTCTAGATAAGGTTGGATTCCTTTTGGATCTATCACCTAAACTAGCTTCTTTCTTGGAAAAGGGGGAAAGATTGATAATAATTCATAAAAGCATGTAAAATGAGGTGATGCACTAAATGTTTTGATCTTTATACTTGCATAAGACACAGTATAAGACACTTTAAAGATTGATAAACATTCAATTTATTCATTATTAATTAGCTTCCAAATAATTATTTCACAAAAAGGCATTGACTAATTATCAACCTAGCATATAATTGTTGGTGTCCTAGGTTACACCCTAGCTAGGAAGGGGATTATTCAAGTCCTTCTACTCAAACCTAGTCTAACATGGAACTAACCCTAGCTTGTGGGTCAGATAAAATTGGGTCAGACCTATGGAGAAGGCCATATTCCTTTTAGATCTATCACCTAAACTAGGTTCTTTCTTGGAAAAGGGGAATATTAACAATAATTCATAAAAGCATGTAAAATGAGGTGATGCACTAAATGTTTTGATCTTTATACTTGTACAAAACACACTATAATACACTTTCAAGATTGTTAAACATCACTTCATTCATTATTGATCAGCTTCTAGATAAGTATTTCACAAAAAGGCATTGACTAACTATCAACCTAGCATGCAAGGGTGGTTGTCCACTTCCAAACTGACCAAAAGACTATATATGCACTTTAGAATGACCTATGAGAACTAAAAAAACACTACATGAAGGTGAGAGAACTCAGACAGAGGAAAGTAAAACATACATTCACTTAACCACATCAATGATCTCATAAGACACACTTTAAATCACCTTGTAAAATGGAGGAATTTAGTCTTTTATTGCATCAGACAATTGTTACAACACAAATCTTGACAGAGTCTAGTCATGCCAAAGAGAGGGATCATTTTCTAGGCATAAAATCCTATTTTTATAGTATAATGGGATGAGAGAGATTGATATCATGCATATAAGGATGGAGAAGGGAACTTGATGACCAAGATTTTCAATCATTCTAGCACTAATGCTATTAGAAAAGATCATAATGCCTAAGATTAATTCTGTAAGGTGGCCATAACAACTGTATTAGTCCCTTTCAATCTATTTTTGGCCTACATTGATGCTCCTTATAATTATAATGGAAATATAAATTCATTTTAAAACTAAATTCTAGCATATAAGTAGTTACAATAGTTAGATCAATCTATTATGATCTCATTCTAATGTGGATTGTTCCCTGCTAGTTCATGTTTGGCATGAAAGAGTCGAGAAAAAGGTCATAATCATGTTTTTGAATTTGGAAATGAACCTGTTGAAACTAATGTGTCTGCCTCCATGGATTTCCTTTGAAATACTTTCTCTGGCTAGACCTCAACCATATTCAATCTTTATTTAAAATCTTAAGGCTTCCACTTTTGATATTGGACCTTGATCTTGATCTAGGTTTGTAAAAATGTGCCACCTAACAACTTTTCATTTATTCTTAGGATCCTTTTGTCAGCTCTATCCAACCCTAAACTCACTACATGTGGTGGCCTCTCATTTGTCTTGATCTTTTTGACTTATTGACCTTATGTACACCATTGATATTCCTTTGCATGTCTTGTATATGTACCATTGATTTACTTGGTAGTTACCGTGGTCATGATACTTGGTAACTACATATTTATTCCCAGGATCCATTAACTTATTGACCTTTAATTTCACTATTATATCTCCATAGCATGATTAAATTCACTCCATTAGATCTTGGGATCCATTGAAATCATCCTCATCTACTTGCCATTTATCTGCTTTTACATGATAGTATGCACTATTGATTAGCGTAGACCCACTAGCTTTGTTAGTCATCATACACCATTAGATTTTGACTTGAGATATCACAATCTTGACACTTTTTAGATGCACATTCATCTTGAGAACATTTTAATTCAAAGGGATATTTTCCACAGCTTTAACTTGACATCTTTGTGCATGTCCTGGACTGCAAGTTCATCTTTGAATGCTTATATTTTGAGATATAAAGTTCATCAAGAGACAAAATTTGCAGTGCATAATTTAGGAATGAAAGACATCATGTCCATGTGTTATTTTTTCCTTGACCAATTTCTTGAGTGTGTCTATCAAATATGTAATTATACTATCCTATTTATTCTTTTAATATGTGTTGTGACGATCTGGTTGTCCAAGATCACCAAATTCACACTTTAAGCTTGCTTAAAGTGTCTCAGAAGTTTGAAAATGCTATGTGATCTCATCTTGAAGTCCATATGATATTTATGACATTGGATCACTCTTCAATTAGGAACTTACTCATCTTCTTATTCTATATTAGGTAAATTTTGGTATGTAGGCCAAATTTGGCCAACAAGAACCTAAGCTATTCATGGTAGATGAGGAAGGGTCCTAGCTCAAAATTCCAGGCAGTAGTTTTTGAATTAAGGGGATATGATTTATGAACATTTTTTTTATCATGGAATAGTGATGGAACAAAGTAAATTTAGGTGTTTTTTATGAATTTTAAGACATGTTCATTTTTGGTAGAAGTTTTGGAGGTCAGTGTTTATAGTGAAAAAGTTGATCACAAGTTGATTTGTATGACTCAGATGAGACAGTGAGATACAAGAATATGAGATTGGTCTACAAGACCAATATTTATATTTGACCATATTATATTTATATATAATAATAGTCTAATTATCTCATAATATAATTCACATGTATCAAAATTCATTTAAATTATCTACACAGGTATTGAAGGTCATTATCACCATGACTATGATTTAAGATAAACTAATAGTTCTAGGTATGCAAGTTGTAGTGATAAGGTTAAAGCTCTATGCTTTGATTTGATGTATATAATGCATATGGTATTGTTTTCTGTGACTTAAAAGTAGTGCTCATTATTTTTAAAAGGTTGGAATTTAGTGAAAGTGGTTGAAACATTGAAGCCAAAATGGCTTGTCTGGTTCTAGTTTAACTATGTGCAGTGAGGTCAAAAGATTGGTCTGCAAGACTAATATTTGAAATTAAACCTTATGATTTTTGTATTTTAGATTGGTATATATATGTCAAAGTATATTTTTAAAGTATCAATTACCATGGTAGTGTTTCTTCAAGTATTGAAGATCAAGTTGTTCATGATTGGGTTTTAGAGTGTTTTGGCGATTCTAAGTGAGCTATTTGTAGAGAAGTGTTTGAGTCCTTTTGGTCTGAGTAGTGAAGTATAAATAATATGGTGATGACCATTAGGTCATATATATTTTTTATAAATAATTTATTTCCATTTTTTTTAACTAATTTATGTTTAATCTCTTGTAGTTAAAGATAAACTTTTTGTAGGTTCACATACCTAATTTTGAACAATACTAATGGCATGCTTCAAGTGGTGATTGGAGCTAAAAAGTGTCATGGAAATAATATGAGACTATTAGGGGTTTATTTTAGTTTAATATGAATTTTTAATATCATTTTTTGAGTTTTTAATTATTCCAAAGAGATCAAAGGATAATGTGTGTTAATGAAGGCCTAATTGAATAAGGTTTCCTTAAGGCCTAAAAAGAGGTGTTGGTATTTTATGTCATGGATGACCTATTTTAATGATTGATACAAGTATGAAATGTGTTATAAAACCTATTATAAATTTTATTCAATTATGCAAGTGTATATTTTTTCTAAGAGGTATATGATCAAGATGCTTGTATATATACAAGGTAGTTTTAGGCTTATTTATGTGTGTAAAGAGCAAGCGAATGAAATAGTGTATTGGTAAGAAAGAAGCATTATAGACCATATAAAGAGAATATAGAAAATATGATTAATATTTGATATAGATTTTATGTATGAAAATCAAGGTCATATGACCTAATCAGTCAAGAAGAGGGCTAATTGAGTGAAGAAGCCTAAAAGGTAGTTTGAGAAGAATAAGAACGTGAAGAGTTGAAGAGGTGGTCATCATCAGTTGGTTGAGAAAAAAAGTATTTTGAATCTGATCAATTAATTAGGTAAATAAATTGGTTCTGATTCATCTAGGGGGTTGGTGCCTCCTTACAAGTTGGTGATTGCTAAATCCTAGCTGGGTTGGTGCTTAGATAGTTGGGGTTGGTACTCCATGTGAAGTTAGTGTTTCACTAAATTTGGTGTTTGTCTTATAATAATGTAGTCTATTTTTAGATATTAGTGGGTTTTATTCCCCTTGATGTTTTCCCACATATGTGATGTGTTCATGTGTTTCATGTTGGATAAGTGCTTATGCTTTCTAGATCTATATGCTTGCTTGAATGGTTCATGATTGCTTACGTAAAATTGATAAGAAAGTTTTTGAAGACTGATTCAACCCCCCTAGTTATTTTGCTTCTAACATTGGCTTGAATCAAAAAAAAATACATAGTTGATGCTCAATATTTGAGGGCATCTTAGCCACTAACAACTAATTACCACCTCTATTCTTCATCTTTTATTCTCGCTGATTACCCATAGTTGATAGTGCCCTCTTGTTTAGGGTGTCCTATATTAGGGAAGCTCTAAATTTTTTAGTCTCCTTATATTTTAACATTTTTTAACTCATTATTTGTTTTTTTCCTTTCTAAGATAATTGCACTGTCCTAAGGTCTTTTTGTACTATGTTATTAGTGCTTAGTTATTGAGGTCAACTTTGGTCATTTTTGGGTAACATTCAATAGACAAATTTAGAAATAGATAGTTCAAATTCAGTCACTATACACATATCTTTTTAGGCAACATGATAGATTAATTTGGCATAGTTTCCTTCTGTAGTATTCCTAAACCTTCCTTCTTTCACTTTTATCCAGCTTTTATCCTTTTTCACATCCCAAACCCTAATCCTAGATCTTAATTCACCCTTGCCATTTTTCTCATAATACTTGATGCATCATCCTAAATTATGAAGGATTACTTTTTCACCCTTTCCATTTGAGAATGTATTTGTTGTTGATTCATAGTTATAACCCTTTGTTTTAAAATATATTAGCTTGAAGTGTATGGACTATGTAAGTGTTGCTCAAATTTTTAGGGCATCTCAGCCTCTAACAACTAATTACCACCCCTATTATTTATCTTATATTCTCATTGATTATCCATTGTTAATAGTGACCTCTTATTTAGGGTGTCCTATATTAGGAAGCTTTTAAGTTTTCTTAGCCTCCTTATATGTTAACATTGTTTAAATCCTAATTATTTGTTTTTATTTCCCTTTTTTGGAGAACTACATTATCTTGAGGTCTTTATTATACTATGTTGGTAAAATGTCTTCATTTTCCACCTGATTCCTATTCATCCTCCATTTCTCTAACTATTTCTTCACTACCTTACCACTTCATCTTGTCAATCTCTTTTAACTACCTTTATATCTTGTCAATATATTTTAACAAAAGGATTGATAGCGTTCCTCATTCACCTCTCTTATCTCATATAATTCCCCCATTTTATCCACTTAACTATTCACTTACCTATCTCTATCATCATGTCCTCTTTTCCTTTGGACACATCCCTATCCATCCATATTCTTCATCCTCTTTCATTTTATTTCACATTTACCTTTACCCTTGGTAGTTTACCATAGCCTCTTCATCACTCTCCTTTCCTCACCCATTTCACATCATCCCATTCCTTTTCAAAATGATGGACATTTTATTAATTCCCCTTTTCAACAATTTCATCTTTATTTTCTTCACTACCACCTTCTTAATTTTGTCTCTTCCACTAACTTTGTGCCATTTTCATTCTAATTATCGGTTCTTATTTTTCATCTTTCCTATATTTTGCATTTTACATTATTTATGTTTCTTCTATTTCTTCTATCCCACATCCATGTGCACTTTATTCTTCTTCTCTCATGTTCCCCCTTGCATTTTAAATCCCTCTTTTCTTATTCTTTGTGTCAACATTTTTACTTTTCCATTCTTCTTTTTCATTTTCATCTTTCCCATGTGTTCCATCTTAATGTTTCCTCCATAACTAGTTTTTGACTAGGCCTTTATCCTTTTAGGAGCCTTTCATAATTGCCCTTTTCTTATTATATGTGAAATAATTTATGATTTTACATCCCCTTTTCCTCTTCTCATCTTTGTATGTACTTATGTTTTGCATTTGTGTGAGTATTCATTCTTTGTATCCTTGTCAACCCTTGTACTTAGTCCTCTTTTCTTCTTATCATCCCTTATCTTTATCTCTTATATTTATCTTTATCCCCTTAATTTTATTTATATATCACTTCATTTTTTCATCTCCTATCATTTATTTTCCATTATCTCTCCATTATTTATTCATCACCTCATCCCCTTTCAATTTTTTAATCTCTTATAATCACCCATTTAGCATGTAAATCTCTTCTAATAATATGATTGACTCCTATCCTATCTCTTCCCCTTATTGTCTACCTATCCTTTGCTTCCCCCCATTTTTATTAACCCCTTTCACATCTTCCATCCCAATCTCATTTCCAAAGCCACCATTCAATCTTCTTCGTTATTCATCTCCTTTCTTGACATCACCTCTCCTATCAACACTTAGTTGGTCATGATACTACTTGATTTTTCACTCTCCTATCATAATTTTCATAGCTGGTCATTGTATCACTTGATTCTTCACTCTCCATTCATAATTTTAATCTCCTTCTTCCACTCATTTTCCCTCCCATTTCCCATTATTACATGTGTTTCTTTATTCTTCATTTTCATCACCAAACCATTTTATCCTTAGTCTATTTTAGTTCTCTTTTCACTTCTTTCTTTTCCTACCACATCTCTCCTCATCTCATTCCCATGCATGACTGCTAATATTCTCTCACATTCACTTTCCATTCCTCAATATACTATTTTTTTTAGCACATTCCTTTCACCTTCATCATTTGAATTTTTTTCTTCATCTCATTTATCTATTTCATTTCATTCTTATTGTCTTACCTAATTTCACTTGGTTTACTTTCAAAGTTGCATATTAATCCTTCTTCCCAATAACAACTCCTTTAAATGTATTTATCCTTTGAGAAACCTTCCATAATTGTTATTTTCTTCTTCTTTGTGCAATCATTTATGCTTTTCAATCATCTTTTTATCTATTTAAGCACCCTTGATTAACATATGACCTTTCCTTTTATATGTGTAAAAATGCTTCATATTTATCTATGACCTCATTTTCTTCATACTATTTCTTTATTTTATTTCATTTTTATCATCTTCCTACTTTTCATTTGATTTCTTCTTCCAATCACATACACATCCTTATTCCATAATTTATCTTTATTTGAACATATTTATCTTCTTCTTTATGAAAGCATTTATGTTTTGCACTTCCCTTGTCTTTTTCTTTATGATGGCATTTATACCTTGTAAATCCTACTTTCCTCTTTTCCTTTTCTCTTTGTCAGTATTTGTACTCGACACTACCTTTTATTCTCATCTAAGTTAACAATTGTACTCATACCTCCTTTTTTATTCCTATTATCCCTTATCTTCATCTTCATCCTCTTCATTATGTTTTTCATCCTCATCCCTCTATCTCCACATCCACATCATCATCTATTGATAACTCTTCCTATCATTCATCTATTATAAATCAAGATCCTCACCCATAATGATGCAATCACTAGTTTATACTGATACTACATACATCTCCACACATGTTTACCCACATCTTCCACTCTCTTGCTTTAATGCTTGAAATAATATCAAGGTCAATATTTAAAGTATATCCATTTTTTCCTTAAATGTCTTTGCATGTTATAAATAAGGATATATTATCCTCATTATCCCTCTCTAGTTACTCACCTAACCTCAAGGTTTATTTCCATCTCGATCTCCAATTATCAGACCGATTGCCAAACCTCATTCAATGGTTACTTGATCGAATATCCCTCAAGACATCATCCTCACCATCCCATCTATCACACTTTTCCTATTCATCAACTTAATCAATATTCATGCTTTCACTCACATATCTCCCTATCTCATGTTGGCCATGACATCTCTCATTATCACATATCCAACAAACCTAACATTAGTTGTTTGAGTTAGTATCATTTATGGTTTAACAATGTTTCATCTTTGACTAATAACACACTTGTGCTCATTACTTGTGCTAGTTTCATCTTTGGGTTAATATTATCCTTTTATTCATTACATTTATTCATCCTATCTCCTTAATATGTATTCACCTTCATTTATTCATATCATTTCCTATCATATTACCCTCCCATTTTGGGGAGAACTACATTGGCCTTAGGTTTATTTGGATTATGTACGTAGTGCTTGGATACACGGGGTCTCTAAGGTCAATCTAGCCACCTTTCTTCTTCCCCATCATTTTTTTCATTTTCACCATGTGATCACTCCTCTTCCTTCTTTCCCCTTGACCATGACCTCACCATTTTATGATCTAAACTTATATCCCTTAACCACTTTGAGATTTACCTTTTGCTGGGTGTGAATCCATTATTCACATGATGGTGACATGACATGTGGGTGATATGGCATGAGAGTGTGAAGATTATGTGTCATGTAGGTAGCATGGCATGTAGATGATGTGGTAAGAAGGTGATGTAGTGATGGGACCCATGATGGGTCCCAAATGTGATCATGATGATGTGATAGGTGTGGGGTGCAGTACTACCCTAAAGGACATGGGTTTTCCTCCTTAGTGAGTCACATATGGGTTGTCACATGGTGTACAATAAAAAAGGTCATGCATGGTTGAAATTATAAGGGGAACCATGATTCACATGCGTAGAGATAGTCAAAAGGTGATTGAAACACCTTTTGGACTTGGGTGATCACATGGAATAAGAAGATAAGAATGCACTATTGCAGATTAGCCTCACATGTATGAATGGGGTAAAATTATTAGAGTCACATGGGGTGGCTTGGATCTTGTCTAAACAAGAGCATCCACTTTTTTGACCCTTGGATATGAAGATAATAATAAGACTATTGAGTGTTTGTCCTCACTTGTGGAGTGGGGGAAAAAGTTTGGAGCCACATGAAGGTGGCCTTGGATCTTGTCTAAGTGGAGGGTCATTTTTTATGAATTTTGGCACATGGGGACAACCACCACTATGGATCACTATACACCCACTCAAATGTGGTAAATTTCTTGGAGTAGACATGAAGTTTTCTCCCTCTCTCTCTTCTCTCTCTCTCATTTTTATAAAATGCTATTAAAGTTCTCTCTTTGTTATTTATCCCATTTGGGGATCCCTTGGTGGATAAATCCATTTAATGGATTACTTGTATCCTTTCAAGTTTGAAATTTCATGAGAGAAGGTTGGTGTTTGGAAGGCTTTTAAGCCTAACTCATCTAGATGCTTGGGTTGTAAGCATCATCATGCTTAGGTTGTTAGAGCCTGTAAGGCTTAGAGAGCATGGCTTACCTAGTGTATTAAAAACATGGTATGGATCCTTAAAAAAAGAGGTAGAAGTTTGGAGCTCCCTTGGATTATATGGTATTAGCATCATGATGTTGGAGGTTGGATCCTGTAAGGCTTGGTTGAAATCTTGGTTCACCTGAGTACTTGTAAGCACTAGAAAGGAGTTGCTAAGAGAAGTTGTTGTAGAAGAGAGTTGTTGATGGAAATATGAAGTATGGATGTTGCCTTCACCCTATGGTTTTTCCCTATCTAGTTTATTACGGTTTTCACATATATCTTGTGTAATTTTATCTCTCATATTTTTATTTTTTATAGCTTCTATTTAATTTCCACAATTTTAATTTTACTTGTACATGTAGGAATGTTTATTTTCCTAACACTTGTCTCTAAACTCTAACTGATTTTGGAAGCTAATTATTTCCCCACTCTCCCTACCATGTTTATCTCATTATTATATGAGCTAACTATCCATGCTCTCACCATTCTATGAGTTCAATATTTATCCCTTAGTTTTTGTGTAGGTTATTTCTTTCTCTCCTTTAGAAACTTTTGTGAGCTACTTGTCCCTCTTTCATGCTCTCACCATTTTACAAGCTCACTTTTATTCCTTAGTTGCTTTCTCAACTATTATTTTTTAAAATCTCACCATTTTTATGAGCTACTTATTCCATTTTTATGTTTTCATCATTTTACAAGCCAACCCCTCATAAAATCCTCATTGTACAATATTCTTACATATATCTTATTCCAAAAACCCAAAAACATTCACAATATTTCCCAAATGTCCCAAAACACCTGCAAACCTTCAACATCCAAAAAAAAAAAACATAATACAAAACTCATAAAATGGCTCAAATATCCAACAAAGATATTAAGCCACAAAATCTTTGTACTCTTTCTCACCTTGTTCACCAGTAGTTTTTCTCTTGGCTCTATTTTAAGTGGGACTCTTTCAAGTATGATGATAGGTGAACCTCCCTTTGTGTTTTAACATCTCATGAGTGTAAACCTCTTTTATATTCATATTCACTTCCAATCATCATCATTTATTCATTACACTCCCATTTCTAGGAGAACTACATTAGTATGAGGTCCACATGGACTATGTAGGTAACACTTAGATACATGTGATATCTCGAGATAGCTCAGTCATCATTATCATCTTTATCATTCATATTTCACTATATTCAGATAGAATTAATTAGAACTATTACATGAGTGAACACTCATCTTTTATTTTCCCTCATCCTTAGTCTCACCATTTTCCTTACATCACTCTCTCACCATTTTATGAGCTTTTCTTTCTCACGCTCTAGTTGTTTTATGAGTTAGTCTTTATCTTACATTCTCATCATTTTCAGAGATTATATCTTAAATGCACTCATTTTTTTAATCTCCATTCCTCTTTATTCTATCAGTTTATCTATATACCAATCCTCACTTTTCTTCTTAACAACTACATTAGGCCTAAAGTCCATGGACTATGTAGATAGCACTTGATTTTTAGGATAACTCGGCTACTTCCTTCTTATTTCCCCCTTATCTATGCATCTAAATCATTATATTTTATCTTAAAATTATATCATGTCATTCAAAATGATTAAATAAAACCAAAAATAAATATTTTAATATCCATGCATCTGTGAAACTCATGAAATATCAACAAACACTTTTTCAATACATTGTGAAACATTACACAACTGATATAAAGTGGTCTCAACACCACAAAATTATTACAAACATATCACCTTTGATGCATAATTAGACATAATCACACTCATTTTGCCTCTCACACCCTCATCCATTCATCTCATGTGTTTCTAATTGAACTTGCATCATCAAGTTCCCTCCTCAAGTACATGAGACCTACATGCCTAGTCTTTTTGTAGTAATAACACATGTTTAAAGGTTTCATCTCTCAATAATAATTATGAAATACTTGTTTATCCACTATCATTAGAGTTCCACTTGTGATTTCTATGTGCATCAGACCTTGTAGTGACTCTTAAACCTACCTTAGCCCTATACCCTCTTCCTCTAGTTTCACCCTTCGAATCATCCCCCATTTAGGTAAGCTTATGCATGCAACACTCATCACCACTAGATTGTGCACCCTATATCATAGTGTGTCACTCTTCTTTGACCATTTTGATATGATTATAATTCCTCAAACCTTCAGTCATGTTCCCCAAATTGACATCTCATGTAATAAAACCTATGCATCCTTCGTTATGTTTGAAGCATCTACTTGGTTGGATATTTTTATCACAAAAAATATTATACCATACCCATCACTCGACGTAGAGTCTAAAAAATTTATGAATTTACCTTATAGATCATAGAAGGAGGTGGTGTTTTTTATCATCCCCACCTGCATTGTCATTATCTTATTATGCACCATTTGGGGACTTGGTGGACTTGCATCTGCATCAAGACATGACTCACCATAGATATTAAGAAATTAATCACATGAATATGCTTTAAAAAACAATTATATCATAATGGTTATATATCACTCATAACCAATATCATTTATTCACATCTCATCATCTCTATCGACTATAGGGATTCATCAATGTCATGGATTGTAGGAAAGAGTCAGGCCACTCAATCAAACATAACATAATTTATCCTTCTCAACTGACCCACAATCATTTAAAATTATCATTTTTATGATCGGTCACCCTGACCCATATCTTATCTCTCCTCTCACAACCATTTTTGACCTAAAATCATCATGTACCACATCATGGTTCCCATTTACATCAACTAATTCATAATCATACATGTACCACCAACCACATTTTATGACATCCATCTTTAGATGGATATTTCCCACCTAATTAATATTGACTCACCATATTTTTCACTATTGAGTTTTTATGTGATACATGACATGGATTCTTGTTCAAAAGTATATAAATAAATGATGCATACATAACTAGTTGTACTATCTACAACTAAAAATATTTTACATGCCTTGACTTACATACAACCTATAAAACTTGACTCATAACAATGATAACCTTTTACAAAAAATACTCTATATATCATGATACATGCTCATCTTATAAAATTCATTACATAGCAATAACTGATACAAACTTTACTCATACTAGGGAAAACATAAAGAATCCCTAGCCTCCTCTTGTGAGAACCCCTCCTCTAAGTACACTCCATCAAATACATTTTGTCATGCCTTAACATTGTTCTCAACTATTTTTATTTTAAATTGTCACTTGGTGGTCATTTTTATTCATGAATGTGGGTTTATTATATCAACTTCTCACTATTCATCCACAATCATTTCATCATCTTTTCTTTCCAAAGTAACGCCTTAATATCACACACATACAACTAGTCAACTAACTCCTTGTTTGTTTATTTGATTCATTGATTGTGTGTTTGTGAGTGTGGATTATTTTTTTATTTTGATTATTATTGGTGCATTTTATTCTTTATCTTTTATTTTCTCTTTGTCTTATTGATTGCCTTAGTTCATTGCATTATGATTTCCCCTTGCATCTTGATATTTTATATCTTGATGTTGAGTTAGGGGTATTTGCATTCAAATTGTTTTCAATACATTATGCTTTTCTCTTATGTTTGGATTATTCATATCTTAATCATAAGCTACATGAATTTGTATTTTAACTCATCTTTGTTTATTACATTATGTTTTACACTTAGGTATTGCTTATTGTTATCTTGATCTTAAGTTGTTTATATTTTCATATAAATTTTGTTCTCACATTTATGGTATCTAATGTTATCATTAATTATGATACATAATGTCCAAATAAAAATCACATAATGAGTAATTGTTCCAATGTGGAAATGTCATGGCAATACATCTCCTTGTTCACTAAACCCCAACATAAATCACTAAACATCCTAATTCAAATATGTGTTACTCCTGATACCTAATAATCAATGAGCACATACCATAAGTCACCATCCTTTATCCAAATTCTCTTTAACCCAAATTGATTCATTATTCAATCCTTATTTTATCATTCAACTTAGTCTATCATCACATTTGGCTATCCTTGTGCACTTAGTTTTTTGGGGATTCTTCAGTCATGAAAATTCAGTATTCCATTCACACACATGTTTTATTTATCCCCTTAAATTTATGCATTACCAAATTATCATCTTAATTCAACTCTTTTTAGGGCATAACCAATCATTTATGCTCTTTTTAGGACAAAAAGCATCACTTATGCCCTATTTTTGGCAACTTATCATTCCTATCTCACTAATTTTGTCTTGTTTGGGGCAAGTCCGAGTTGGTAACTTATTTATGAATATATCATTTTGCCCTTCTTGGGTAAATTTCATACTTATACATTCTATAAAAAAAATAACATCATATCATTAGCTCAAGTGTCTTAATTTTTTCCATGAGTTATTTTCCTTTTCTTCTTTCTTAGTGGTCTGTGTTACTTCCTTTTTTCGAGTGCCCTTCCGTTATGAATCGCTTTTCACCCAAGCCCTCAAGGGGGAATTTAGGGTTCATTAATATCCCTATTGATACATTACTTAGATATCATTAATCACCTTTTTGAAGAATCAACTTGGACATCATTCTTCAATCATTATTTCATCTTCCTCATCTTCTTTTCTTTTAATGACTTTTTCATTATTTAAAAAGGCATTACTTCACCTTATGTTTCAGAATGCCTTCTCAAACATGGGAAAAAGTAGACACTACATTTTAATCACTTTCATAATTAAACCATGACCAAAACTACCTTTTAAAAACACATATTTAACTAGAAATCATCAAATCATCTCAAATTCTCATGCATATTTGACGTGCACTTCCTAAATCATAGTGGTGCATCTTTGGTTTGGGTAATACACTATAACATTTCAACAAATTATTCTACAATCCTTGCAGAATCAATATTCCCTTCATAAGTGTCCCATTAACCTATTAAATCAAAATTTAAATAAATTATAAATAAGACCACAAATACTTCTTTATATTAATTACCTAATCACTTGATTAGGTTGATTAAGAAATTCCATAATTGGAATGCACATTTCATGAATATTTAAAATCTAATAAATATAATTATCCTTCTCATCCTCCAACTTTCCAACTTGTAAAATACATGATGTTAAGGGATAAACATATGGAAGGACACTTTATTCCTCACTCACATGGGTGGGAGACAAGGCCCATGCCCTTCACATGACATCTTAACTTTCCTCCATTGATCTCCCCAATGAGATCAATGACTCACAAGCCTCTCATCCTCCTCCATCAATGTCCTAAATGAGATCAATGGCTCCAAATAATTGAAATTTTATATAAATATAAGGATCACCCTCTATATTTAATAAGCTATCTCAACATGAACTTACAATGCCAATTTGTCTCTAAAGCCTTGATTTCATTCTATTTGCCAAGATAAAACACACTAATGACAAGGGAAGATGTCACCCATCTAAAGGAATTTACATCCCTGAAGATATCTTACTAACATGCCAAGCTCAACAAATTTATAACTGACTTTGCAAGGAGGTTACTCAAAGGAAAGGTAAAATTGGTAGTTGTCTTCTTTTTTTTCATTCATTACATAGATCTTTCTCCTTCTTAGTAGAGGGCCTAAAATTTTTAGAAGAATCAAATTGTTTGAGTTTGTAATTCATTAATGATTTCTCTAACTAATTTTTTCAAATTCCCTGTATATAGGAAGATAAAGAAGCATTGAACACTCATCTCAATAATAATAATGGATTAATGGATGCATTTTTATACATTACAAGAGATGAAATTAGTAAGCATGATAAGTATAAGGATTCCTCACCTAGTGATGGTGAATCCTTAGAGGTTACTGTAATTGATTCCATACCAATCAACCTACCTACATCTAGTGGAGGCATGGATTATGTCTTCCAACCTTTATTTCCTGATACTACTATTGCTACATCTACCATGAAGTTACTGAATGCTTCAACCCATTATTAGTTTTAATGCCTATATCTACCCAACCTATGGTTAAACCTCCTTTGGTGAATTCTCAAATATCCAACCTAAAATACTAAGAGGTGAAATATCTTTTCTAATCTATACAACTTTTTCAAACTAAGGTTATAAATATTGAAAAAAATTATATGAAATATCCTTATGCTATCGAATCACAAGAGGTGTTGTATAATCCTCTGGCACCAGAGATATATTTTTACCCCTTTAAAAATGGTTTTATCTCACCTAAGTTCCTATTTTATGATGGAAAGGGTGATCCTGAATAGCATCTTTGATATTTTTATGTGGAATGCCTTGATCATGCCTCCAATGATAAACTTTTGACCAAATTATTTCCAAGGAGATTAAAATATTATTCTTTAAGGTGATTATATGATTTACTAACTCAATCATTAAATGCCTTCAAACCCCTTGTGAATTAATTTTTGGAACACTTATCTATTAACATTATTAAAAGGTTTCTTATACCCAAATTCCAAAGATCAAATAAGTAACCAATGAAGCTATTAATGAGTATATCTTGAGGTACAAGACAATGTTAACTAAAATGACTAATCCTATGGTAGGTAAAGAGCTTCAAGGAATCTTCAAGTAAAGTTTGTTTTTTCTTTTACATGAGTCTATTATTTTAAAAAAATTCAAATCTTTCAATGATTTATACCACATAGTTCATGATCATGAAATTAAACTTATCTTATTAAATAAACTTATGTATGTGGCAAACACACTGACTACATATACATCCAATACCAATTTCACTATCAAACCAAGTTATAAATTCAAACCTATTGAGCCTAAAAATAAATAAACATCACAATTAATGCAATGTCACACTAACCTAATTAGCTTGTGTTATTCAATGCACCACGTAGATAGTTTTCACATTTACCTAAGTCTCTCACTTCATTACTTCCATGTCTTGTAGAGTGTCATCTTACATCTCTCCCTCATCCTATAGAGGTGGATATGAGTAGAAATATACCCATAGGGTATGATGCAAATGTTTATTGTGACTATCACCAAGGCCCTAAGAATTATACAAATAGATGTTTTACCTTGAAGCATAAGATCCAAGACCTCATCAATGAGCAAAATATTATATTTGATGATGCTCTAAAGGAATCAAGTTCACAACCTAGTAACCACCATAAGAATAAAATGTTTAACAATCCTTTTCAAGAGCATTCTAAGAAGGATCTAGAAGTACATATGGCATACAATGTGCATCCTCTTCCATCCCATTATGATCACCCATTGGATAGGATCATTGGTACCTATATGTGGCATACACTTTTTATGGTTTAGAGACCTTATATTACTTTATATGATAGTGAGATTAGGGATGATGACTAAGATATTTATTAATTATTAATTTGATCATACCTTGATCACCATCCTATATGCAGTGTTATGTTGGCATTGGTACAAGCAATAAAATTTTTACTATGACTTTACTTATGCATCTAGTTTATACAAATAATTATTTACATCCTTTAACTAGATCAGTTAAATCATTTGATGAGATCTCACAGTAGGTTCTTGGTGAGATTGACTTACCTTTATAGGTGGGTCCCACACATATGGTTATTACCTTATCAGTTATGCCTTCCATGAGTGTCTTTGATATGTTATTGGGATGGCCTTAGCTACATACACTTTAATCAATACCTTCTAAAGGGAATGGTCTATTAAATAAATTCATGCCAATTGGGGAAATAAAGTTTTCTAAATTCCATATGAACATCCGCTTAAGTAGGAGAAATTAATACCTAGGAAATTAGTTATCATACATACTAAGGTTAATATTTTGTAAAAGGGTAAGCAACAGGGAATCCCTTTTACCAAGAAACCATTACTAGAGACACCATTACATCAAATATACTCAATGGGTTCCATGAAATCCTCATCTACTATACACCATATTCAGATATTCAAATCACCTACACATGTTCCTATTACTATTGTTCCAAAAAAATTGTAGACCATATAGTGATGGGTTTCATGAACCCCTATTCCTATTATTTTTTTATGACCATAGAGTCTTATTATACATACACAAAGGATGGCAGATACTACAATGATAGATATTGCACCTATACATATTGTTTGGTAGTGTCACTAGTTTATTGAACTAGGTTTATGGTGGTGAGATACCTATGAGCATATATTGGATGAGATCATAGGGTAGTTTATCTATTTTAAAATAATTAAAAAATACCAATAAAAAATAAAAAACTTCAAAAATACAAAATTAAGTTTAGCATTTACATGTTCTATTGGATCCTTGGCATATATGTTGTTGGTTCCATGTTGGTAGATGGCATATCAATATTTTTTATTAGGATATGAAGTCACTATTCACATATCACTATTCATGGTCATTATTCATGATGACATGGCCTAGTGGTGATGTGTATGGTTAGTGATGTGGATTGTGAGTGATGTGGTTGATTGGTGATGTGGTAGGGGCCCATGGAGGGTATCCCATGAGTGATCATGCTGATGTGATGAGAGTGGGTCATAACGCTCCACCAAAGCACATAGGTTTCTCTTTGGTAGTCACATGAGTGGTGTCACATGGTGCAAAAGACAAAAGGGTTGGTTTGGGTCAAATTTATAAGGGACCCCATGATTCCTATGTGTGGAGATAGTCAAAATATGATTGCAAGCATATTTTGGAATCATGTGGCCACATAGAGAATGAAGATAAGAAATAAAATATAGTAGATTGACTTCATATGTCTGTGGGAGACAATGTTTTTGGGTCCACATGGAGGTGGCACATGTTCTTGTCTAAATTGAAGATTCTTTAAAGACTTTTTTTATATGGAGACAACACCACCATCATTATAGAGATCACATGACACCCCACTCATGTGTGGGTCAAATTGCTTTGGTGACACTATTCATTCTCTCTCCCCTCTCTCTCTCATGTTGTAAAATTCATAAATATGCATGAGCTATCTCATTTAAATTTATCAAATTAATGGATCCATGCAAGCCTTGGGCTTGCATGCTTGGAGGTTGGATCATGTACGCTAGATTATGTTTAGTTCAAAACCTAAATACTTTAGGTGAAAACATTGAATGCTTTGTTTATAAGCACTGAATGATTTTATATGTAAGATATGTTGTAGAAGAGAGATTGATGACGTGAATAATGAAGTCTAGAAGCTTTCATTTTAACCATAGTTTTTCCTTGTGTATTGAAAGATTTCCACATAATCTCTATGTAATGTGTCCTATTGCTTGTTTAGTCTTTATGTAGCTTATTTTTCATAATATTTACTTGCATTTTAAGATATAGTTCATTGATCTAACATGTAGTATCAGGACTTTATTTCTAACATCTGATATCAGAGCTTTAGTTTTAAACCTTAAAATGCATGGATCTAACATTTGATATCATAGCCATGGTAAAAAAATCCATGTGTGAGTGTTTTCTATTGTTGGTTGGTAGTGTGAAATGTGAAGATACAATGAAAAGAGGAGAGACCAAGTAGAGATTAAAAAAAAAAAATTGTTTTGGCAAGTATCTCTCTACAGAGCATGATGGAGGATCTCTTGGTGAAGATCCTAATCTCTTCATGTTGTTGAGTATAAGCTCATAAATGACTGGGGGAGAAAGTTAAAAAATATTTACTAGACAAGACAACATCCTACGCAATGTTCCTATTGATGGAGAAGAAACTCTACAGCTTCAAGAGCAAGCTGGCCTCCTTTGGAGGAGGTGGAAGATAAGGCATGACCTTGTTATGGTTCTTGGCAACAAATAAAAGAGGTGTATTATGTGGTATCCTATTAACCACATGTTATCCAAGATGAAAAAAAAAAAAAACCCATGTAAAGAAAAGAGGTACAAATAAACTTGAAGCTATACCTATTTTGAAGTAGTTGAGGAAGATGAAGATGAAGATGCAGATGAATAAGTGAGACCTAGTGTTCCCAAAAGGAGAAGGCCAGTGTTGACCATATGACTCAAGGTACTGGATTGGTGTGTATATGTTTGTGGTGATTATCTAGGTAAATTTATTCATGAAATAACATTGGAGGCACATGAGTTGGTGTTTTGGTAATACTTGGTAGAGCATGATGCATTTTGAATCCATTCTTGAGGCTCAAAAACTCGGTAGGTGCAGTGATGCACTAAGTATCATGATGACTTCCATGGAGCTATGATTGGTCCACTTGTATTATGTTGATAGCTTTGAGGCTATGATATTGACTTATATATCATCTCATTTATTCACTACTATCAAGAGTGTTACATGCACTAGTTATTGATCAAGGAGTTGGAGCAACCTAATTCTTCCATGGTGATCTCTCTTAGGGAGAGATAAATACAAAGATGAGGCAAAGTTATTTTTGGTTTGCATTGAAATTAATGTATGGGTTGTGTAAATGTCACACATGTAATATATTAATTTTAGTACCTTCATGGAGAGCCTATGTGTTGTGATATGTTAGATGCAGTTCCCAATATGATCACTATTTTGATGGCTCAGTGATAAGGAGGAGATGAAGGTGGTATGTGGAGCAAACCAAGGATGAAGATGCACCAAAATGAGAGATCAAGGAATTACCCCACTTCTTGTACTATGAGTTATCTTCCCAAGAGCATCCAATAATAGATGAGAAGACATGATATGATGTCCTATGTATTGGATTAATCAAAAGTAGGAAGCCTCATGTTGTCATAGTGAGCATGAAACTAAATACTTCCAAGTATTGGGATTTGAGAGAAGTTCATGGTAGAATCCCATTGGAGGATTGGTCTATGGTGTAGATAAGTGATTTGTCACTTCAGTGTTGTAATCTGATATGGAGAATTAGATATTGATAAAGTTGATCAGGGTAGAGAAGTTTTAGTAGTGTAATAATAATTCTACTAGATTTATGTCAGGGTAGTAAAGGGCATTGGTGATCAGTTGGTTATAGAATACTCATGTATGGTAAAATATTATGTATATTTACTTCAAGTGGGATAAAGTTAGGATGTGAAGTCACTATTCATTAATCACTACGCATAGGCATTATTCATGGTCATTATTCTTGATGACATGGCCTGATGGTGATGTAGATAATTAGTGATGTGGATTTTGATTGATGTGGTTGATTGGTGATGTGGTATAGTCCCATAGAGGGTATCCCATGAGTGATTAGGTTGATGTGATGGGAGTGGGTCATATCACTCCACCAAGGCACATGGGTTTGTCCTTGGTAGTCAAATGGATGGTGTCACATGGTACAAAAGACAAAAGGGTTGGTGTGGGTCAAATTTATAAGGGGACCCATGATTCCCATGTGTAGAGATAGTCAAAATATGATTTCAAGCATCTTTTGTACTCATGTGATCACATAGAGAATGAAGACAAGAATTCTACTATAGAAGATTGATCTCACATGTGTGTGGGAGACAATATTTTTAGGGCCACATGGGGGTGGCACATGTTCTTGTCTAAATCAAAGATGATTTGAAGACTTTTTGCACATGGATACAACACCACCCCATTATGGAGATCACATGACACCCCACTCATGTATGGGTCTAATTTATTTGGTGCCACTATTCATTTTCTCTCACCTCTTTCTCTCATGTTATAAAATGCATAAATATTCATTAGCTCTCTCACTGTAATTTATCTAATTAGTGGATCCATGCAAGCCTTGTGTTTGCATGATTGGATTTTAGATCTTGTAGGCTTGATTATGCTTGGTTCACAACCTGAATGCTTTAGGTAGAAGCATTGAGTGCTTTGTTTTTTATCACTTAAGGAGTTGTTATGGATGAGGTGTTGTAGAAGAGAGATTGATGCTGTAAATTAATGAAGTTTGGAAGCTTCCATTTTGCCCATGGTTTTTCCTTACACATTGAAAGGTTTCCATGTAATCTCTGTGTAATGTGTCCTATTGCTTGTCTATTCTTTGTGTAGCTTATTTTTTGTATTATTTATTTTCACTGTAGGATATAGCTCATTGATCTAACATGTAGTATTAGGACTTTATTCCTAACATTTTCTATAAATACATGTTTCACACATCATTTAAGTGTGATTCAAGCATACATAAATACATGATCTATGCATTTTTAGATGTTGATCCTTCTCTCTACTCATGTCATATATACATTAGGGGCATCCACTTCTTTGATCACAATACATCCAAATTATATCATTCTATGGTCATTTTACATTATCATGTTTGAACTATGTACTTACACATACCTTTATCCATGCTTTTATATTTCACAATGTATTGGATATGCTATGTACTTAATATTTTTAACTAACACATATGATCCATGGACTAATATGCTATGTTTATGTTGGTTGCATATGATTTCATTTATGCACTTCCTTGAGTGTCTTTCTTTGCTATTGTCTTACTTGCTTGAGAATTTGGATATGATCCATTTTTTGTGGTCTTTGTGCCTTTGCTTGCCTCTTTTACATTTGAATATGTCTTGGTTTGTTGTAGATTGACCTTTGAATGTCATTATTACATTTCTAAACATTTGACTAAGTCATGTCCCTTGAATTGTGTGGCATTTGAATATGCCCCTTATTTGAGGCCTCCTTGGACCATTGTATTTTGATTTGATTTTGAGTGATCTTGTGTGTGTGTTTTATTGCTTGTTGAGATTGTATTGTTACTATCTAGATGCTTCCATGATCTGCATCATGCATCTTAATACTTGGTGTGATCATATTCTTCATGTTTCAATGATATATCTACCTAGACATGTTCCCTCTATATGTTACATGGTACATTCATAGTTTACATGGTTATATTATCTTTGTGAAGTAAAGTAACTATCATTAGTTAGTTTCCCTCACCTCAAAATAGGGGCATATTAGTGGGGGCATGCCATAGAGGCATGACTTCCATATTGCTTCATAGATTCAGATTACACTTGGGGTGTGTTATGAAAACATGTTCTCCAAATTTGTTACAGTTTTAGATTCAGTGGGGGTATGTTTTATAAACATGTTCTTCACACTTATTCAATATGCAGCATACGCATATTACAGTGTAGGAATGTTTTGGATATATGTCTTCCACATTGGCATTTACACCAATTATCATATTAATATTATAGTGGGGGCATAATTTGGAAACATGTTCTCCACACTTACACTAGTTCTCATATTCATATTGCAGTGGAGGCATGTTTTGGAAACATGTTATCCACACTTACACTAGTTTTTATTTTCAGATTATAGTGGGGGTATTTTTTGGAAATATATTCTCAACAATTACATAATTTTAAATTGCCTAAATTCATAGTTATATGATTTAGATTCACATTTGTAGTAGAATTCTATATATTGGTACCATTGTTATATCCAAGTTTCATCATAAGACATATCTAAGGTGAATATGCTATGCAATGTGCACATAATATTTTAAAATAAAATCAATTTTAGACTTGAAACACTTTTGTGGATTGTCACACCCACAAGGTTAGAATTTTATAGACTATATTAAGCCAATCTACTACATTATGTGGTTCTTTTTGGTATGGTTGAGGTGATTAAATCAATCTATGTTTTTATGTTTATAGGTTGGACTTGATTACATTATCCAACCTCACTACTTTTATTGTGTGATTTAACTTGGTTCACTCATGCTCACCAAACTATAAGTATGATTGGGTTGCATCATTCAATTTATCTCAATTACCAAGTGACAATTCAAAATTTTCTCCAAAGTTAAGGATTTGTGTCCTCCAATATATATCTATCTCTTTAGATATATACACTTTCCATATTTTATATTTTGTCTTATTTTTAGTTTTAGTGATTCATAATGATACATTTTTCAAATCAAATTGTCAAAAGGCAAGACAGTTGCATCGATACACGGGTGTACTCCTAAACCTTATTCTCTTTTAATTTCAATTATTTCAATGCATTCAATTTCATATTATATGCATTAATTATATATTGTAACATGTTCTTAGTTACAAGTCAGTCACCAAAAAATCACTCAAACTGAACTCAAGCAAAGACAAAGTGTGTTCTACACTCTCAAATATGCATTACTTTACTTTAAACTAGATTACTAGGTTAAAAGGGAGAAATGTAGACATTATTTTTGAATTATATAGCACATTAGTCTTGTACACTTAGAAAATACATATCATGGATGTACTTTCAGCTTCTAGACCTTTTCCAATACTAAGAGGCTCACGTACACTATCTCTTTATGCCTAATTACTTATTTCTTAGTCTAACCAATATTATCCTGATGAATCAGACCTTCTATCTTTCTTAGAATGTTATAAACCTATTTATATTCTATCTATGCAATTTTTGGGCTTGAACCTATTTTTCAATTACATGAACACTTGCATCCCAGTTAGATGCCTACATTGATGCAAGTGTCTAATTCCCTAAATTCATCCAATTTGCAAATGAAACATATTACTATGGTTAGCCTAACTGTTTTAATACTAGATATTATCCAAAGAGATCGATATATATATAAGATCAACCCTCATTCATTCCTCACCTACTACAGACCAAAAAGTACTCAAGTGAGCAAAGATTATCTTTTTATCATATTTTCATATTAGTCATAGGGACAACATGTCTATAGGTTTGAAGTACTGAAAGATCACTCCATGAGCTAAGTTTTCCAAGATACAAGCTAGGTCATTGTATGTGCTTTCTTATCACACATTGCATGATTTGCACAAATCAACACATAGGAGAGAACTATATAAGTCTAAGGCTCTCTTCAAACTATTGTCTATGTAGGCAATATTCATTTATAGAAGGGTCTTTGAGGCATATCAACACTATGTACCCATTAACCCATTTTTTCTATAGCCACTATGAATATGAAGGACTAGGGTTATCCCATTTAACAAGGAATGACAATCCATGACGTAGATCTATATACGCTAGAGCGAAGGTGACATAAAACCCAAAAGTATCCAAGTGGTTGTATCTATTTTTAGCAGTTATTCTGTATTAGACATGTACATATGATTTAGATAGTAGCATCAACACAACCATCTCATATCGATGTAAGTGTCCATGGATATAGAAGTATAATTTTTAGAATTAGGTGATTGATCTAGAATCTAGATCCAGTCTACTTTTTTCATATTCTAGATCTAGATCTATATTAGCATTAGAACTAGTTAAGTATCTTTTTTTCATTATCATTTCAATATCTAGAATAGTTTTACTTTCCATTTCTAATAAATTCCAGCATAATAAATTTAGTATATGTTTTATATGAGTTTTACAATTAATTGGCCTACTTTAGAGATAGTCTACCATCACTGTGCCCTAGGCTATCTCTATCCCTTTAACCCTAGATTCCCCATATCTAGATTTTAAGTTTAAATAGTTACATCACCTCTTTTGCCTAACACACATTCATCATCATGCCTATGAGGTAGGGTGAATCCTCTCCTTATACCCTCCCAAACTTCCATATCCCATCAAGTTAACTTCCATGTCTGACCATATATGGTCTAGATCGCATTTTAATTTACCTAAGGCTCTATCTATATCTAAGGTGTGGCCATTATCTTCTCACCTCCACCCTCTCCTCATGTTTGTCTCTACCATTATTACCAACATTGTCTATCCACCACAATCTAATAATATCTCACCACTAGGAGTGGAGATGACACACCTCATCCCCAAATCCTCATGGTTGTATGGCAATCAAAGACACTACTAGGTGTGTAAATATGAACTATTTGGGTATGTGGTTGCATATATATGGCTCAACCCACTAAGTATAATTTCCTATAATCCATCTCTATCCCCTTGCTTGCACTGTGGTTGGCCATAATGGCCAAGCATCCATTATTCCCCTATAAGGTCTCCATGTGATTTGATCTATCTTGATGGTATCTAATGAAGGCACATGAGGGATCAATCTCATTATATGGCCCAACATCCATATCCTGACTTGAGGGAGATGGTCATATACTACATGAAGTAACCCAAAATGGTTGTACATGGGGAACCCCTCATATATCCAACAAAAAAAATCATGTGACCCATAGTTTGTTATTGCCAGTTGAGTACACCTTAAAAATTGTGTACAAGTTACACCCATATTGTATGTCTCATATCATATAAAGTGCCATCCTCCAATGAAAATTGGCATATAATAATAATAATAATAATAATAGGCATTACCCCATCATACTTAAGACACAACATGTGCATAGTCATAATTCTGATAAGGGCCTTCTGGATATATAGAATGCCTAATATGTAAACTATAAAAAAATCATATGATGAGTTTGTGTTCATCATACTGATCTGATCATGAAGCCTATCAAGATAACTCTCTCCTCTCATTATTTTATTGTGTCACGTCACATATCATTATCATTCCTATAATAGGTAACCCTGGTATGGCATGGATGTCCTCCAAGGTGATTTTCACCTCTATTGTATCCCCTTCACCTCCCATCTAAGTATGTCCATATTTCTCTCCCATTACCTCAGAAATATGGTGATGAGATTCATGCTTAGAGGCACACGACACATCTCTATGATGTTGCTAAACCCAAGAACCACTAGCTGAGTCTTTTTTATTGTTGATAATATCTCCAAAATATATGGTAGCTAGCTATCATCTACACTCCACCACAATCATCTTTATTTATGGAAAATATCAAACAATAAAGCATAAAAAGTATTTGATCTAAAAATATGAAATCAAATTACAAACTAAATCAATACAACAATTAAAATCAAAATGGTCCCTACATACTAATACCCAAACATTTTCCTATTTTTCCATTACACTAGTCATACCTTATGGTACCAACCATATCAAATTTTTTTACTACACCAACCATACCATATGGTATCAGCCATAGTAATTTTTTTACTATACTAGCCATATCATATGGTTCCAACCATATTAATTTTTTCTATTGCATTGGCCATACCCTATGGTATCATCCATAACAAAATTTGTACTACACCAAACATATTGTACAATAATGAATATAGCATAACTTTTCAATTAAACTAGTCATACCCTATAGTATCATTCATCTCACTACTTTCTTACTACATTGGCCATACCCTATAATATCATCCAGCTTCCTATTCAATTGTACCAACCATACCCTATGGTGTCAACCTAGATTTGAAATTCTATTTTACCAACTATATTCGCTTGGCCAATATAGTTTCTTGAGGGCATTGATTTATTTCCTTAGACCTAATATATGCCATTGGTCTTAATTTTAAATTTTTGTTAACTACCCATTTCCCATCCTAATTTTAGCTTCATTTTTATGTTTGTTTGGGAAAATTATGCTACATGTATTTTTCCCAACACCTAGATTTCCTAAATCTAGTTCATTTACTAAAAATGACAAAACCAAACATTAAATGCACCACCTACCTATAGGGATCCATCGGTTGCTACGATGTGACCTCCTACATGCCCACCTCCTTGCCAATGATCCATCATCTCTTTTAGTGTTATTTTTTAACACTCAAAGATCTGGTTTTTAGAAAACAAGAAATGCACAAATAAACTTGTTTTTACCTATGTATAGTAAAAATTTCAAAATTTTGGAATTTTTCAATTATTTATCATGATATTCTATATTATACTCATATATTTATTTTCTTAGGTATTTTTCATGAACCAAAATAAGCCTTAGGATCTTGTCGAGGTAGAGAATTTTTAAGTGCTTACAAAAAAAAATTATAAAAAATAAATTCTCTTATTTTTTAGATTTGCCTTTTATTCTTCTTGATGGCACCTTCTATCAGTTGCAACACACACAACATCATCTACAATCACTAAGTTAAGTGAATGTACATATTTTTATTTTATTTACTTTTAGTTCTTTCAACATTTATTTTTAGTTATGCTCTCTTGTATTATTATATTTTTATCTCAAAGCACCTTCCCACGTTACACTATTATGACACATGATGAGCTTCTAGTGGGACATATGTATACACTTGATATTTTTTACTTTTGTCACTTTACTAATATTTTTTCTTGAAATAACTTGTCAACACATCAATCTCCCTAAGTGCATGCCTTAAAGGGTGCACTAGGAATGGGGTGGGATTGACTTGTGATACATTGTGAGAGATGTTTGTATATTATTCTCTCATACCACCATTACTATTAAACTATCCTCCTCTAAGTCTCTTTTTATCTTACCTCTTCATCTAATTTCTGACCATATTTTCTATCTTCCTTATATCCTATTGTATCGGCCTCTTTGTCTGCTTTATAACCAAATTTTATAGCTTCCCTATATCTTATTATATCATCCTAGCTGATTACATTTATTTCATACTTTACCTTCCATGTATTATATCATCCAATCCAATACATTTTTTAGTTTGTATTCTGTCGAAGTTGGTTTAGGAAGTTAGCTTTCTTCTAAGTATAATTAGTGTGTGCATATGTCGAGAGAATCTTTCATTTAATGTTTACTCATACCACCCTTTGTGGAATCCACCTTTAGTGGAACCAATGAGAAAATGAGGGATAACTCTTGTTTATGGTTATATATACCCTCTCCTTTCTGTACATTGAAATAATATACTTTTACAATTCTATTTTAAAGGCAATATATATTGTTATCTATTTGCATATTGTTTCTGCTTAGAGTGAGTCATAACTATGGAAATATAATCCTGGGGTCTTCTTGATTATTTTATGGTACCAGAGCCCAATTTTACTAGATTGAGTTGTGGATATCTAGATTTTAAATAGAACCTACATTCCCACACTACTTACCAGTCCCATTAGTAGTTTTTTAGCCAATCCAAGTTGTGGTTTTTTAGAATTACCCACTAGGTATATTTCGTTTAAGTCTAATCTACAACAATATGGATGTTTTATGCATTTTCCTATTTTAAGAAAAAAATAGATTTTTCTAGAAAAACCACTATTTTCTTAGAATAATTCTCCAAATATTACTAATTAAAAAAAAATAGAGTTTTTTAACATCTTGATGATTTTGTGTTTTTTAAAGTTCTAGATTTGTAGGACAAGGAATCGCAAAGAAGATGATGGAATTATTTGCATTTTTTTCAAAAAATTGATTTAATATTTGATCATCAAATTTTCATCATTATGTGCTTTTTGAAAAATCCTATTTTCATAAAATGGAGTATTGATTCACATGTGGTGAGCATTTGAAGATCACAACCTACTTTGGAGGTTGTATTTGGTGCAAGGATCATTAATCGATTTAAATGGCACCCAGATCTACCACTCCCAAATCCACCATTAATTTTACACCACCACCACTATTATTGAGTCAAAAATCATGCCCATATGACTAATCATTGGGTTTTAGCCCCTATTTGCACCAATATAACTTATTTTTTAAGCAGCGAACTTCCAGGGGCCATAACTTTTGCTCTAGAAGGCCTTGGAGGGTGATTTTTTTACACTCTTCTTATTTTTTCCTGGTCTATATTTGTGTAGTTATTTTTAACTATGTATAACCATATTTATCATATTTTATAAGTTTTTCTTGACTACTTACACAATCCTAGTTTATGGCACCTTGTAAGGGTTATATCTTTTGATATGTTCATATATCTAAGTATTGTTTTTTAAAGTGTGTTTTTTTACACTCTATGTTGTTGTTAGTTCAAAACAAGTTTATTAAGTTATAAAATTGTACTTATTTTATTATTTTTTAAATTACATTATTAAAAAACTTATACCACACTATTTATAAAGTGTTACCTTATTTATGTTGGTTGGTTCATATTTATGTGTAATATAGACTTTGGGGGGTCTATTTCATTTAGTTGTGTGTTTTTTACTTGAGGCATTTGTTTTATATCTTACTAAGGCTTTGTGTCTTTATATACACACACTAAATTCAAAAAAAGAGATGTTATTGTTTGAGATTTGTTCACTTCAAGATGACATAGTAAAATTTGTAGAAGAGAATAGGAAGATCAAGAAATAGAATTTTATTCTCCTCTCACTCATTTCTGACAAGGACACCCTCATTCACTATTTATAATGCAAAACTGTAGAATTTAAGGCATTACATTCCCCTAAACTTAGTCCACCTACAGATATTACTCCTGCACCTATTGGCCTTAGTTTATAAGTATATGATCCATATCCGATAATTTTTTTGTTAATCATGTTGTTTATGTTATTGCACCTTATGTTTCTCTCATTTTAGATCCATCTACTTATCTTCTTGTTTATTTTAACAATCAAACTACTGCCTTTGTTCTCACATGATCTATTCCATGGGATATCTTGGTAGAGGTTTTGTAGATATTCACAAGGTATTATTTCTCCTATCTAGCTTGTTTGTTAGATTTCTCATTGCAGCATTGGTTTTGACGTAGATGTTTCATCCTCATTGGAGTCATTTGATGAAAAATATCCAATTTTTATTTGCTCCATTCTTCATGATAATGTTGAGAAAAAAATGAGTTTTTTTCACCTTCACTCAAGGATGAGAGTCTTGAGATTACTTCAGTCAAGAATGATCAACCTAACACACTTTTGGATGTTTCTTTGCATACACCTTTTGTGTTTTTTGCAACTACTCATATGTGGTCATAATCATCCACAATTCATACTCATCTGGGATGGATTTTTGATCACTTATGGTCATGACTTTAGCATTCTTTGTAAGGATTATACCAATGTGGTTCCTCCACTATTTAGCTTCTTTTTTTGCACATTGCTCATTTTTTTAGAAGTAATTATCATGATTATTGATAACATCTTCTAAAAATTGATAGCATTTTGGAGTTTCTATGCATAATTTGGTGGGTTTATTTTTATATGATCATTTTGTAGTCACATTGAGTTATAAAGTATCATAGGGGTTTTTTGCTTCAACCTTGTCTATCTTCATGTGTGTGTGCTCTATTTTGGGCATATTTTTCATTACTTTAGTTACTTGACTCTCCCATCACCACCAAGGCCATCTTTTCTTATTATGAAATATTTTATCTATATCTTTGACATTTTTTGACATGTGGTAGTCTTCAATAGCTTGAAGTGTAGTTATTCTAGTGAATCCTAGTGTCAGCTTGTCTTTTTTGACAATCTCCTTTTGATTTGGAGCTATTATGGTACATACAATGTCAGCTTGTCTATGTTAGAGTAGTTGGTTTCTTCCACTCATACATATTTTTTGCATCACTCCACCCAATCAGCAGTATGGGGGGGTGTGGTGCAAATCCTACTTTTTTGGATGTCATGTCCCTTGCTAAAAATTTAGTTTGGTGAACTTTTTTATTTGGATTGAACAATGGATCTAGACCACTCACCTAGAATTGATTTATTGAGTGACTTTCCATCTACCAAACACCTTCTTCAGTATTCTTTCGTTGTTGTTACTAGTTTTTTAGAGATCCTTGCAGTGTATCTCATTTTTCAATGTACTTATTTTACATGGGTACATTGTTAGGCCTAATTATTGAGACCCATTCTTAGAGGATTATTAGTTTTCTTAATTTTTATAAACGTCCATAATTTTCACTCAATGGGGGGTTTTAGTGAATTATTATAGATGCACTGATATTAAGTTAACTTAAGAAACTAATTTTTTCATTAAGTATAATAGTGTGTGCACATGTCTAAAGAAGTGTTCATTTAATGTTTATGCACCTCACATGTGCTACTACCCTTTTTGAAGTTCCACTTTTAGGGGAATTAATAATAAATTGAGGGATAATTCTTGTTTATAGTTATATAATCTCTCCTCTATGTACATTGAAATAATATAGATTTACAATTCTATTATGAAGACAATACATATTATTGTCTTTTTTTATATTGCTTTAGCTTAGAGTGAGTCATAACTATGTAAATATAATCTTGGGGTCTTATTGACTCCTTTAATTCTTACTATATTAGCCTGATTAATACCATGATGTGTCAGTCGACATCTTTCAACTATATCAACTCGGTTGATATTGTTGGCTTAGATTTCAGGTTTAGTTTTGGTTATTGGGGTCATATATATAAGGGTCATTTTTCATTCATAAAAGATATATCACATTCATACACTCTACTTGTGCTCAGATTTCTTCCCCTAAGTATCATTTGGGAGAGTTAGAGGGTTTATAACCCTATCTTGGAGGTCTTGTCTTGTGATGTCATAGAAACTCGATAGGAGGGGTCTTTTGAGTTCCTAACTAAGGATATCTAGGTCTTTAACTTACCATTTATGGTCTTCAAGTTATAACATCTCTTGTAAAAAGGCCTCTTAAGCCAAATGAGGAGACTTAAGTGTCCATGGGCCCACCCATAAGTAAGTATTTTTATCCCTACACTCTTTCCTTTACTTAGTATATTATACAGCTTTTGGTTTATTACTTTGTGGATGTATGTGTGTATCCTTGGTTAAGATTTTCCTTATACTAAATAAGCTATTATAGATACAGAGTTACTTAAGTTTCTCATTTATCACTTTAGGTTGCATGGAATCCTATTTTTTTTTACATCATGTCTTACCTTCGTTATAATCATGTACCCATTATTGAGTTTTAGTGATATCTATACCTTATATCATAGGCTTAGGATTTAGAATCATTTCCTCTTGAATTTTGATTTTAAGTTACCCTCTGCTAAGTTTACAAATATTATAGGTTCTTACCTAATCATCTAAATATATGTAAGCTCTATTGATTCACCTTATTCGAGTCCTAGTTTATTGAAGGAAAGAGGATAATTTTAAATTGTCTTAGCCTATGCATACAAAATGATTTTAGGTAAATCACACTACTCTAAACCATAAAATAGAGGCATAAATCAAAATTGATTTAAGTACAGTAAAAATAGTAAACAAAGATTTGACTCATGCCTAAACTTAGAATTACATGTTTAGAAAACTAACAAAGGAGGTTTGTAATTAAATACATAATTTCTCATTTAATTGTATATTGATAGTGACTGAAAATAATTAAAAACTAGATGAGTAGTACAATAGCCAACACAAAAAAATTGCATAGATATAATGATGCATAAAAATGACTAGTATGAAAGTGGCTTGATAATGGTTAGACATGTATCAAATTGGTTCAATACACGTATCTAGTTCAACACTAGTAGTCTAGTTTAATAATAAAAAATGATGTTAAATCGATTGAAACTTTATGTGTGTCCTCATCAGCTCTTACTTTCCAGAGTCCTTTCTCTGTTTGTCAATCTCATGTGCAAAACTTATATAATTCCTTATCCTTTTTCCAAACCCTAATCCACTTCAAGAGACACTGCAAGAATATTAAAAATTATGGTAGTTATGAGGGGTTTGCCTCAATATATGAAATCAACACTCTTATAGTTCAGATTGTAATCTAGTGTCTATGAAGATCACACATCTTATCCCTGTGTTTTAGATACAAGCAAATAGTTGATTTTGTATTCTTGTTCACTATAATTTATATTGTTATAAATATGCAACTATAACACTTCAATAGATATAAAATGCATTAAAAAAAGAGTGTGTATGGATAGATCAATCACAATGATGTGAGATCTCTCCATGATACTTGATGATAAATTTATTAACATGCCTATGTATATATAAATTTCTTGAATTCTATGTAAATATAAACTTATTGAATTCAAATTAAGACCTTATTAGTACACAAGCCAACATTTTGGCAAAAGAAAAGTCAAAAATCGAGGTAAACTAAAACATACAAAACTAGGAAAAGGGCCTGAAAGACTCACAACCACCACAACCAATATCAAACCAACTTGATAGTGGCCATATCAGTATCAAACCCTTTTGGTATTGGTCAAGTGACCATACAACCTAAAAACAAACATTTGTAGATTGAATGAGCATCTATGAGCATCCTAATACAAATAACTAATTGATCTGAAAGTTCTATAATAATTTGTATTGACTGATAACATGAATATTGACCCAATATGACCAACAGTAAAGTTTTAAGGACAAGGGAAAGATATATGGGGACCAATCACAAAGTAAAATATGTTAATGAGAGATTAATCTAAATTAATTACACACACACACACATGCTAAAAGCATAAAAAATCTTAGGCTTTAACTAAAATTAGGTGTATATATAATGTCCCATTTAAATGTGTGTGCATATACATTAAATTAAAACAAACAAATGCATATAAGGGGATCGATGATGAAATTGCAATTGAAACATGTAAATTAGTATAGAATAGGATAATTATTTGAAATTCAAAAGGATGAGATAGGTTATATTATCACAAAGTCTATCTCTTGTGACCTGCAAAATATAAAAAACATTGTTTCCTCATTATCTACATGAATGTCTTAATTAGTACTAAGGGTCCGCGAACAAGCATCAATGCTCATGTGCCCAATGCTCTTGTGTACCTTAAAAAAAACATAAATGTGTGCATCAGATCAATGTTTATATAAATCAATGGTAAAGTAACTAATGAAATTAATTAAGTAAATAAATAGGGTAAGATCAAATACACCTTATCATATGCTAACCATGTTGTCATTTATGTAGAAATTCTAAATGTGTAGAAGATGACTTGTTGCTTTCTGTTGTGTACAATGTGTCTTATGACTTTATTGTGCACTTCCCAACTAAGGAATCAAATATATTATAGTTATTTATTGTGTGCCTCCAACTATATGAGGAAAATATCTAAAGTGCTTATTTTTTACTACCTTAAACTATATAGGGGAGAATATTTGTAATGTTGCATCATGTATATGAAGATAGAATAAATGGATCATATGCCCCCATTTTGAGGTGTAGGATAACCTACATATCACTCATCTCAAAAGAAACTATTAGGCATATCATATGTAAAATATATAAAATAATAAGCTAATGTAATCATATAAAACATATTTATTGCGTCTAAATGTAAATATAAAAATATATCATCGTTAAAGCATATATGTAATGCAAGTGAATACACCCATTGAGGGGCAAATCTATATAATCAAAGGTAGCAACAATCTTCCCCTTCATTGTCAAGGGGTAAGTAATAAAGATCAAACAATATGCCTCTAAGTAATAGAATGCCCCAATATAGACAAGATATAGCAATGAAGGCACCAAAAATAGTATGTCCAATATAAAAAAGATATAACAATGAAGCCACAAAACATACTACACCCCAATGTGGATAAGATGTATAAGAGTACATATGGCAAGAGTTTGCCCCAATACAATCAATGTATAATATATATGTACATATGGATATATCATTCCCCCAGTGAGGAATGTATAATTAGTGAAGCACAATAATAGCATGGCCCTAATCGATACAAGTGCACTAAATGGTTTCCCCCTCTTTGGGAAAGATATAATTGATGAAAGTATTTCTGTAAGACATCACCCACTACTGACAAGATATAATCAATAAATCGCATGAGTAATGTGTAAGAATCATGCCCATTTGGTGGGAAATATATGATTAATTTAAGCACAATAATAATAAAATATAGCCAATGTAAGTATCTGAGTATCATGTCCCTTTGTAGGAAATGTATAATAAACGAAGCACTAATGTAATATAATATATACCCCTTAATATGAGGTATATAATGACAATAGGAGAGAACATAAGGATCCTTTCCAAAGATAGGTATATGAAATGTACCATGAAAATATAGGAATGAACATAAAAACATCCACATGATATGAATCATAGTGAATAAGGGATCCGAGAACACGTGGTGAGAAAAAAAGTGAAAAAAAACAAGTGTGCATGCAAAGCAATGTAAGTAAATGAAATGTCAATAAAATAATAAAAAGAGTAGAAAATAAATCCAAATGAGAAATGGAATCTATGAAAAGCCATCAAATTAAAAAAATGACCAATCAATAAAATAGAAGTCAAATTAATGTGATAGAAAATGAAAATAAAAGGCCACCACAATGCCCCCAAAGCCAATTGTGAAACCATAATCATATGTATATAATGTAAGTGTCATGTCTAACTACAAAATATAAGGTGAATCATTATATTGGATGGAAGTAGATAATAAAACATTGAATTACAAATTATGTTAGTGAAGCTAACTAATGATAACATCAAGTCCTAAATAATAATCATAGGATATACATTAGAAAGCATGTCTTTTTACTATTTTAACTAGGAAATGAATCTATAAATTCATCATCATCATAAGTGGTGTCTCTAATGCATTGATATGTAGCATTGAGTTTAATTTACGTTGGAGTCATACTATGTAATGATTGTTTTGTTACCATCATTGGTATTTGTATTTGATCTTGACGGACTTTTTTCTTAGGTACCCATTTGATTTCATATCGATATTTTATTTTAGGCATAATGTAGGTATTGATAGATTAATACTTATGACTTGGAAATTTAATTGTTGTATCTTTGATTTTAATATCACCACAGTTGATAAGGTTCTAAATTTTATTGTTCAAAGAAAAACATTTATTTTTCTAATGGCCCTTAACCCTATGATATTCACAATAAAAAATGTCCATATGTGGAAAATTAATCAAGTTATATTTAATTCAATTATTCATAATTATATGTGGATTATCAACACATTTTTTTAATCACTTGCATTCCTTGCAATAAGGCACAAGGTTCATTCGTGATTGTTCTATATTATTCACTAAATTTTTAAGATCGTTAATTTGAAGCACATGGTCATTGAGACTTGAATCATTTTCGATAATAGAACATTGTGAATCACGTCTCGTATGTAAGCACATGGAGATGTGTAAAATCTCAACCTCAAGTGTCTATGGATATTTGTTGCGAAACACTTTTTCTTTATAGCTGGTAGAAGACTTTGATGGTTTGTAAAGAAACCAATGCATATTAACTCTAAATTGAAGCATGTAACCATGAATGTCATGATGTGGGGCTTGTTGGATAAATGGTACATTTTCAAAAGTGGCTCATAGGCTCTTATTGGTAATGAAATGCGCTAAGAAATCATCTTCTAACATATGAAAAAAATGTATGAATCCCCTTGGTAATGTATGAAACCAATCTAATGCATAGCCTATCAAGTTTCTTGGAAATATCTTAAATAATAATATATCGTGATGAACATAATTTCCAATAAAAGCATATAAGGTCTTGAGGTGAGTGTAGGGATCTCCACATCCATCAAATACATAAAACCTAGGCATGATAAAATTGTGGAATAGGAGAACTAACAACCTTATGAGTTATTGAGTTTGATAATATAGCATGAGATTCAACTCTAACACTAGGTGCATGTGAATTGAGACAAAGGTTCAACTTTTCATATTAAATCACCTATTGCACCCATCATATTGACTATTTTAGATATTGGTATAGTTGTAGTATGGAGTGGATCAGTCAAGAGAGAGATTCATCATCGATTACAACATGAACCCTAGTAGGCATACGTGAGGGAGTGGGAAACTTTTGTTGAATAGGAAACACATAGAAAGAGACAGTCATTAAGCACATTTAGAATCACCAAAGGAAAAGGAAACCAATCATTAGAAAAAAATAGGAACATCATTTACAACATAAGCATGATTATTACTACCTATTTCTTTCAACATGTCCATAATCATAGTAATATGAGAAGAATTTTCCATAGCAAATGTTCTAATAGATTCGATAAATTTATCCCTATATCACATATCGATTTCATTTTCAACATCATAATTATCATCATTTATATTCCGATAATCATATTGAGAGTTTTGATCATTCACATCATTATCAATATTGGCATTCAAATTAGGATTATAAATATAATCATTTTCATTCATGCTATGTTTCATAGAAGTATCAACATTTACTACACATCTATGTTTAAATATATATTGCTCTAGGTTACTTTGTTTCAAACTACCACATATTTCTTTAGTAATTGATTTTTGCATATCATAATTTGGCATTCCATGATCATCAGGGCTCATAGAAAGCTAACCAACACCCAAGACATTTATATCATTTTCATTTGGTCCTACAAGGTTGAAGTTTGGCTACCCTAATTCTTCATTTATATCATCCTCACTATAATAATCATCATATGCATTACTATAATAATCATAATTACTATCTTCTACATCATTATAAAAAGGCATGAAACTCATAGAAGAATTTGCAACACCATAAAGCACTACATCAAAAGGATGAGCCTTATTACTTAGTACATTATGGTTTGAAGCAAGTGCAAAGCAATTAGGGCTAAACATATTTAACAACACAACCCTAAGCAAAAGAAACATTGTGATCATGCAAGATATAACTCTCATATAAGGGGAAAACCCAATGGAAATGTATAAATATACCCTAAGATAAGCACAAGGAACTAGGGATAATGTTGGAGAACAAATTAGGGTAGCGTTAGAAAAATAAAATAAAGATAATAATCACAATTATATCTAACCCTAGAAGGAAAGGGAGCATGCACAACGATGCAGATAATAATATACATGGGATAACCCCAATAAGATGACACAAGGTGAGATTTATCCATATAAGAGAAAGAAACAGGCAAAACAAGGGTTTATGAATGCCCAAGGAAAAATCGGAACCTATATGCAAATAGAAACAATATAACCCTAGGGGGTGAAAGAAAACCCAAGTTCACCAAAAGATGAAACCACAAGGTTTGGTTGGAAATATATGGGTTCACCAAAATGTTTTATGGTAAAGTGGTTTTTAGTTAAGCATACTAAACTAAACTATAAAATAAGGGGCATATATCAAATTTTAATTCGAATATAGTAAAAACAATAAATAAAGATCTAACATATGCCTAAATTGAGAATTAAAATGCTTGTAAAAGTGACAAAAGAGGTCCATAGATAAATTCCTGAATTCTAACTTATTTGTGTACTGGGAGTGATCAAGAATGATGAAAAAATCCAAAATCAATGCAAAAACCAACCTAAAAAAATGTAGGGATTTGATGAGGCGTAGAAAATGACCAATATCAAATTGGTGTGATAGTGGTCAAACTAGCTTGAGTTGGTTTGTTAGTGATCAAACCAATCTCAACTTGGTTCAGTACCATAAATTAGTTCGATACTTACATTCTAGTTTGATACGGGAAAATGATGTCAAATCAGTCTAAAATTTTGTGGTTGTCGTCATCAACCCCTGCTTTCTAGAAGCTTTCCTCAATTTGTCAATTTGATGGACGAAACTTCTAGAATTCGTTCTCCTTACTCTAAACTGTAATCCACTCAAAGAGAACTTGTAAGAGCATAAAAAATCGGGGTAGTTATAAGGTGTTTGCTTCAGTTAGGCCCCAATTCTTAGATAGTTTGAGAATCAACACTCATGTAGTTCATCAAACAATCTTTTGTGTATGAAGATCTCGTCCTTAACTTAGAGAGGGGGCCAAGTGCACCTATGTCCCCCTCTTTCTCCACATTTAGGTCTCAACCATTGAAAGATGGGATGGTTGTTAATATCATTAGAATTGAATTCAAATATTAACTATAAATAGATAAGTGTTATACTCCATTTGATCATGAGACAATCATTGGAATATGTATCATTAACTAAGTTAACATTCTATTGCAGAGCACTACTACAGAGCTTGTTAAAGTTATTTATGTAATGCAATTTATAATTGTCAACATCTTTGTTATTTTTATAGCGTCGAACAATTAAATGGACAGTTAGTTTACACTAGCCACTAACACTAATGTAGACTCCCAAAAGTTTTCTTATCCATTCCTAGATATATGTGTTGCAATATATAGATTTGAGATAAGAAAGTATTGTTAGATTTAGGACAACGTATAATCAAGATGAGAACCTTATGTTTCCCTATTTTCTCACATGTTTGATATACATTGATATTATTTTTATTTATTAGATGTTATGGTTGTAATATACATGTATTGTGATGCTTAATTAGTAGTTCATCTATGTGCCTACAATAAGAAAGTGGTGATCATTAAAGTGTTAAGTACAAATAAAATGGTAATGTTTTTACTACCACTATTTGCCATATATTTTTATTATTATTTTTTCTAAAGCATTAGAGTCCAAATTTTTGCCAATTTAAATAGAAAAAATAAATTTTGATGAACAAAAAATATAAACTTATGTCAAATTTAATCTCAAGTTATAATTAAAAATAAGTTTGTGAGTTTGTGCCAAGTGTATATGAAAATAGAAACTTTTTATAGATTACTCATAAAGCAACATTAATACGAAATACAAATACAATAAATAATGATTTTTTATATAATGATTTATGATTACAAAGCAAATTAGAATTTTTTCCTTTAGCTTAACTCATTATTAACATATAAAATAGACAATTCTTAAAATCATTATTAACATATAAAATGGACAATTTTTAAAATCATTTGATACAATAGGATGTTTTTGTATGCAAAACCTATCTTGTAATATAAAAAATAATATAAATGTCCAAGCATTTAACCAATAAAATAAAAGTATGTTAAGCATGTAATAAGAATCTTTTATAATTTTGATTAAAGCATAAATAGATCCCTAGTAATGACTATTTTGTTACAAGTTTTTTTTATTTTACAGATTCTACCATTTAAGGCATGAAGCAACCAGGTTAAATTTGACGTTCATTTGATTGTCATGGGACAATTTATCTTATTAAGGTCATAAATTCATCACAAGGCCTCTATTTGGCCAATAGTGTTGGAAAGGTGTTTCATATATTTATGTGTTGGTGTTGAATTTTGAGAATATGGTTTTGAGAATATGGGGACTTTTAATATGCCCTTGAATCATCTAAAGAGGGAACAATTCTAGGTGTTCCCTTGATGACACAACACATTTTTAGAGTTTGGGAATTGTTGAAGAAGTTGGCTTTGATGGGAATGGAAACATTTAACTTTCATTTCTAATGAACACGGATCATCCTATGGAGTCAACATAATTATGTTGATATCATCTTTGCTTAGTAGAGTTGGTTTGAAAGTTTGTAGGTCATGTGTCCAAAGAGGACTAGGTTCGTTTTTAAGTTGGAGTAGCTTCATTTTTCTATTAAAGGTCATGCATCCAAAGAGTATTGAACTCATATTTTTTTTGTTATCACCATGTTGGTTTGAGGTCTTATTTTGTATCATAAACTTTGGCTACCATCATAACATGCTAACTTAGTGATGATTTTAATGTTGAAAGTCCTAGACCCATTTGTGGGATGTTTGTGGAAGATCCTATAGATGGCAAGTGGTGTTTGGCTTCAATTTCTAAGTGTGGATTGTTATAGTTTTAGGAGTTCGTGCACATGGTTACAAGTATTGGTAATCAACTTGGTGGTCAATTCATAGGTGGCTTCAACAGTTTGGCAATCATGATCACTTCTATTGATGGCATATTTTTTATGCTTTGCTTCATGTGTTAGGTACGCATCTTTGTATTGTTTATGTTTGATAGCTCATGCACATGATTAGTAACATTTGATGATTGGCATGCGTTCAAATCATAATTGGCTTCAACACTTCAACTCATCAATTTATTGGATACTTGTTTAAAAGTGTGTGTGTATATATATATATATATATATATATATATATGACCACTAGCATTGGAAAGGTGTTTCATATATTTACGTGTCAGTGTTGAATTTTGAGAATATGGTGACTTTTAATTTGCCCTTGAATCATCTATAGATGGATCAATTCTAGGTGTTCCCTTGATGACACGACACATTTTTAGAGTTTGGGAATTGCTATAGAGTTTGGCTTTGATGGGAATGGAAGCATTTGACTTTCATTTCTGATGAACACAAACCATTCTATGGAGTTAACATAATTATGTCGAATTAACCTTTGCTTGGTAGTTGGTTTGAAAGTTTGTAGGCCATGTGTTTGAAGAGGACAAGGTTAATTTTTAAGTTGGAGTAGATTCATTTTTCTATCAAAGGTCATGAATCTAAAGAGTATTGAACTCATATTTTGTTTGTTATCACCATGTTGGTTTGAGGTCTGTTTTTGTATCGTAGACTTTGACTACTATCATGACATGCTAGCTTAGTGATGATTTTAATGTTGAAAGGCCCAAACCCATTTGTGGTATGTTTGTGGAAGATCCTATAGATGGCAAGTGGTGCTTGGCTTCACTTTCTAAGCATGAATTGTGAAAGTTATAGGAGTTTGTTCACATGGTTATGAGTATGTCGTAATCAACTCGGTGGTCAATTCATAGGTGGCTTCAATGGTTTGGCAATCATAATCACTTCTATTGGTGGCATGTTTTTTATGATGTGCTTCAAGTCCTGGGTACGCATCTTTGGATTGTTCATGTTTGATAGCTCATGCACATGATTAGTAGCATTTGATGATTGACATGCATTCAAATCATAATTGTCTTCAACACTTCAGCTCATCAATTTCTTGGATAATTGTTTTAAAGTATTCATATATATATATTTAATAGATCATACACAACCCTAGATATATTGGTGGATTCCCCAAGAATCTTGGTACATAATATACTCAATAAAATCATAAATAAGAATGTGATGTATTTGACAGATATAGGTGGGGCAAAGCCTTTTATTTATACACTTAATCATAATAACAGGGAAAGTAAGTTAACACTTACAATCCTATTACACCAACATCAATCCCAAGATATTTCACAAATATTAGATATGATAGTAAATGCTGCATGTAATAATCAACAACTCTAATGTCCCCCCTAAAACACTACTTCAAGGGATTAGAGGAAGGTGGAATTTACTCGCCAAACCTTACCCCCAACATTGTCCTTAAAAGAAGAATTACAAAAGGTGGATTTACTCACCAATTTCCCGCCAATATCCTCCTTAAAATTTGATCCAAGAGAAATAATGAGTTGATGTGCTACAACCAACTATGATATAAACAAGTGCCAATCGTGAAATGCTCCCATAAGTAGGATATCCTCAAATTGCTTCAAAAACAGGTTTGTGGTCTTACAATCCTCAAACATCCTCCCTGAGTAAGTCTCTGAGAGAAAAATGAGTCAAAATGTTGAAGGCAACAACAATCCAAACATAAATCGATCATCATATGCTCCTAATTGCTGGATATGCTCGGCCCACTCCATCAATAGATTGCAGTGGTGCACTTAAGTCTCACAATCACCTCAAGGTCTTCATTCATGAAACTCTTTTGGAGAGGGCAACTGAGATCCACACCAATGCCTTGCTGATATTGAAAAACAGAATAAGGGCTACTCTATTCCAAGCAACCTATAGTTACAATAGTCAAACATCAAAAATAGTAGAGGGAAATATATAGAGTTTTTCGAAAGACAAAAATCAACTAACCTACTTTCAAAGCTTCTTAGCACCTGTAATCCAAACAAAACATTGAATTTGTGACTCTTGAACCAAGCCATTAATGACTCAATACATGGTTCTGGTTGCATTTTTTATAGTATTGACAAGAAGAAATGGATGTGATAATTTAAATAGCCATGCCCTTCCATTAATTACCATATTTACACTTCTAGTATGGCCTATAACAAGCTCTCCTTTGAAGATGTCTTGAAGGATGAGTTGTAAATGTGGCACCCTTGAGTCAATAACATGGATCATATACATTCAATTAGCGTAGATGGTCCATAATGCATTTCAATTTATGTTCTTATTCTTAGATTTGTTAGAAGATTGATCATCTTTATTCACAATTATATGGTACATTACTTGCATATCAATCACAAAGAAAAATAAAAATAAACAAAGTCGCAAAATTTTTAAGATGCCTTTAAAATAATAGGAATTTCTTGAATAGTTGAAACTCCAAAAGATAATTATAGGTGATTTGTTGCTAGATACCTTGTGCCTACCTTGCGCCTAGTATTATGTTGCGTTATGAAAAACACATGATGGAAACCTGCAAGTGCTGTTGATAATGCTATTAGTATACTATTACATGGAAACAGTGCAGATGAATCTGAAAACAGTTACGTGAAGGAGGGCACTTAGTTCAAATGAGTTCCAACCAAATTCAACTCCCCAAAGTCGAAAGAGGCAAATACAGACGAATCTACTAGATAGCGCAATTAAAATCCACTTTCTCATATTTAAAAGAGAGGAATGTGAATGAATTCGTAAATGATGATACCAAGGAGGATTCCTGTTCGTGAACGTGACATGTTGTCAAGATCTATACACAGTGAATATTCTACAAATCCCAAGGATGTGAAGAAGAATTCGGTGATTTCATGATTTGCCCTCAAAATTCAAGAACTCCGCAAAAATGTTGGCTGATACGCTGATACCATAAATTCTTCAGTTCTCTAATAAATCAAAATATACTTTAACTGCATCATTGAAGAAATCACCCAAGGCTTTTTAACCCTATATTGAAATAGAAATACTCCATTTGTTTTTGCCTCCAATGTCCTACATCTTTTCCATGCTTCTCGCGGTGATAATAGTGAAGCACCACTCCCATGCCACTACTAAAAATCACTATATCTAAGGTTCACTTTACACCTATCTACATTTGTTTCTCTTTTTCTCAAGTTAACATTGCATATCTCTATGGCACTTAGTCATTTGCCGTACCTAATCATTATTAGGGTATTAACCTAGTTGCTACTAATAACTTGTACAATCAGCGTGTGCATCAACAACATGCAAACCCAAGTCCTACGGTAACACTAAGAAGGTTACACACCATAGCCCTTCTAAGCATTAAGAATATGGCATCGCCCAATTTAGGTGAATAGCTTATTTATTCACTTCCCTTAACCATAAGCACCTACTATAGACTTACAGTCCGTTAAAGCATCACACTACTCTATGGATTCATTGAGCATTACCCCACAAGCTAAGACAATTATGAAATGCATCCACAAGATAGCCACAACATAAATCAACATCCATCAAGAACCATAACAACATAAATAAGACATAAAACAATAAAGCCTTCAACCATTTTATTTCCACCAAGAACACAGAAAAAATAGAGGTAGAGGGAGAGTCACGCTCCATCCCAAGAAAGCACAAGAACATCATGTGTCCCCACTAAGAAAGAGAAAAGGCATCAATGAATTACTATACTACTGCAACCAAATTCAAATCAGCAAAGCATACAGCGTAAGATAAGGTTTTTCTCATCAGTAAGTTCCATGAGAGCATCTCTTTTCCTCTACCAAGTGAATACATGTTACAATAAGAACAAGGAGTTTTCATCCCAAGAAGATCCAAGTCTAGGGATAGGAGAGCCTCCTGAAATCAGCATCTCTCTACCCATCACTGCAATGAAGAATATTCAATACAATATACATATGTATTGTGCAACGGTACCCTCATAAAGTACGTAACTTAAATAGTATAGCATCTACATGTGCCTAACTAGCTTCCACCAAAATGTAGAGCATAACATAATGGCCCTTGTCAAGGGCCTCGAAGGTGTGGTAATCTACATGTCTAACACCAAGGGCATCCCTCGGACTATTCAACCTCAAGGTACACACACAAAAGTAACTCGTGCTCTTCCAAGGGAGTGGTCTACATCAATAGGAATCATGAGAAAATTATTAATACATGCATAACAGCTTTTGTGGGCTAGCTAAGGCTCTACCAAGCAAGGAGTGAGAACATGATAAGGACGTGATGTACATAACAGAGCGTGTATGAGTCTCCCAAACTCCACAAGAGATTCTCCAGGAGTACTCCATCGCTCTCCACCAAGTCAGCAACTAAATGAATCCTCTAAGAAGGTCCAACACCTTTAAGTAAATGAGAATTATTCTACCATGCTATAAAACCATGGAGCATAAAACACCCTAGTATATTGCTATATGCATATAAAGGAAATAAGTGAAATAAAGGAAACGTATCTAGCACGTCTACAAATCAAGACAACTGAATGGAAATTGGAGGGTAAGTATACCACCATCACTACAAGACAAAGTGATGGCCAGTTGGTGTGCTCCAAAGGTGTCTTTCATGGTGCCCAACATTCATAGGCATAGGAGGTGAAGAGCAATTCACAATGTCTACTAGCTACTGATCTATCCTCTAAGCGCCAATAACAATCCTCCAGGGTCTATTTGATATGTGGTCCGTCAACTTTAAATCAATAAGCAAAATAAGAATATGAGTCATCAACTCAAATCATCAGCCTTAGAAACAAAGCTGCTACTAAGGATTTAAATGCATTACCTCCACAAGGTATGATGATAGTTCAATGCATAACCCTGCCCCATCAAGACACCTAAAAGGATATCTATGTGCTGAGTGTTTTGTCCTCAAACTATGTTGTTTGGAAACAGAAACAGAAACGTTTCCAAAATGCGGAAGCGCGGCTTTTCAGACACCCTTGATTTGGAAATGTTTGTACAATATATATAAACAATGCATAATACTCATTTTTAGTCTATAAAAGATAAAACACTTAAAAATATATAGTATTCATTACTTCAAAGACAAAATGTACATTCAAATCTAGCATAATTGAATAAATCATCTATTGTCCTCAAAATCATGAATGCCACTCCCATTATTTTTCAGCTTTATCATTTACTAACTATAAATCATCTAGTTTGTAGGGTTCCTTGGTGCGTCGAAGCTTCTTGAGTGCACACCTTAAAGAGTGCACCAGGAATAGGGTGGGATCAGCTCGTGGCACTTTGTGAGAGATGTTCTCATACTATTCTATCATACCTCCATCCCTTCATGCAACCTTCATACCTCCTATGATGTCTCCTTGAAATCTTGAAACCCTGAATATGGCTAAGTCTGAAATCCTGAAATCTGACTAAGTCTGAAATATGATAGGATCCTCCAAAACCTAGAATTTGCATTATAACTCATAGAGGTCCGAAACCACTCTCAAACATCCTGAAAGTATATATATAAAATATAACTTAAAAGTATAAGAAACTAACATCTAGTTTATTATACTTAAATGTTTATTTTATACTGTCTGGTTCATCTTTCTTTTTTAAGTTTTGTTAAATTTGACCTTTTCTTTCCGCCAGAATCCCTTGGAAATGCCCAGACGTTTTCCGGCATTTCCAGGGCGTTTCCTATGCATTTCCATACCAGAAACATTTCTGGACAGGAAACAGGGGGAGGGCAGAGGTGGGTACGGGGCGTGGATGAGGGGGGGCGTTTCCTGCAACACAGTCCTCAAACCATGCAAAAGTCCTCAAAGAATAATGTCAACTTTTATAACATACGAGGAAGATCCCACCAGGAAGCTAATTTATCCTAACCCTGTTTGTTCACTCTATCACATAAAAGTTTCCATTACAGGTTAGCAAAAGGCTACGATCAGTTAGCAAATGACAGCATCAGTAGACAGGTAGGTATCGCCGGTTGCAGGGGATGTATCACTGTCAAGGCCAGATATATCATCTTTCATAATCAGAAAGATAAAAATGCCTCACGCATTCGATAAAAAGAGATTCCCACCACTTCGTACTCAATCAATAATGATATTTGGTTACTCATACATAAGTAGTTTAAGTCTATGCCTCTACCAAAAAGTATACAGTATTCAATCGATATAATAAGGAGCTGTAAAAAAGGGGCAAATTTTGTAAAAGAGTTCAGTGATTTCTCCAAGGAAAGAAGGGTCATGGCTTAGCCCAGCTTAATCCACCTTCCTCATGGGCTCCCCACAAGAGCCAACAGAGGAAGAAGACATGTAATGGGCTGCACCACTTTCCCACACCTCAAGGAGAACCAATGGCCTCCATGCATGATATAGAACTAAAATTAAGATAGCATACCATCTACAATAAACAAATAAAAGGCAATCAGAGTGTCCACTAAGCCCCTAATCTACACATGGATCCACATGGCCATTTACCTAAAACTTTTCCAACCTACAACTAGAGAAAGCGGGGGTCAGTTGGTGTGCTCCAAAGGTGTTTTTCATGGTGCCAAACATTCATAGGCACGGGAGGTGAAGAGCAACTCACAATGTCCACTAGCTACTTGATCTATCCTCTAAGCACCGACAACAATCCTCTAGGGTCTATTTGATATGTGGTCCATCGTCTTTAAATCAATGAGCAAAATAAGAATATGAGCCATCAACTTAAATTATCAGCCTTAGAAACAAAGCTCAACTTAAATCATCAGCCTTAGAAACAAAGCTCCTTCTTAGGATTTAATTCCATTACCTCCACAAGGTATAATAATAGTTCAAAGCATAACCCTGCCCCATCAAGACATCTAAAATAATATTTATGTGCTAAATGCTTTGTCCTCAAACCATGCAAAGGTCCTCAAAGAATAATGTCAACTTTTATAACATATAAGGAACGTCCCACCAGGAAGATAACCTATCCTAACCCCGTTTGTTCACTTTCTATCCCCTAAAAGTTTCCATAACCGGTTAGCAGAAGACTACCGTCAGTTAGCAAATGACAGCATCAGTAGGCAGGTTGGTATTGCCGGTTGCAGGGGATATATCACTGTCATGGCCAGATATATCATCTTTCATACTCAGAAAGGTTAAAATGCCTCGGGCATTCATTAAACAGAGATTCCCACCACTTTTTACTCTATCGAAAATGATCTTTGGTTATTAATACATAAGTGGTTTAAGTCTATTCCTCTACCAATAAGTATAAAGGATTCAATAGATAAAATAAGGAGTCGTAAAAAGAGGGCAAAGTTTGTAAAAGAGTTCAGTGATTTCTCCAAGGAAAGGAGCACCGTGGCTTAGCCCCAACTTAATCCACCTTCCTTATGGGCTCCCGACAAGAGCCAACAGAGGAAGAAGAGGTGTAACGGGCTGCACCACTTTCCCACACCTCACGGAGAACCAATGGCTTCCGTGTATGATATAGAACTAAAATTAAGATAGCATATCATCTACAAAAAACTAATTAAAGGCAATGACAGTGTCCACTAAGCCCCTAATCTACACATGGATCCACATGGCCATTACCTAAAACTTTTCCAACCTACAACCAGAGAATTCAAACAAGAAAAGGGACTAGAAGACCATTTATGCAAATTAAAACCACAAAACAAGTAAAGGAAGATCCAACAAGTGAATTGAATATATTCATGGCTCCCTATGGCCTACTGTAAAGGTTTTGGATCAGTCTTCAAGCTCAAAGAAACAAACATAGAACAGCAATAGAAACAAACCGTGGTTTCCCATTCCATTCAAAAAAATTAAACAAAGATGAGGAGAGAAACCTGCAAATCTTCCACAAAGATCTTTTCCATTTCACACAGGAACAAGAGAAGATTCAGGCTTTCAGCTGCTTACCTCTTCACCAAAAAAGTGAGGAAAGTGACTTGATTTGGCAAGAAACGGGAGCTCCCAAGCTTCCCCAAACTCCCACTAAAGCAGGTATATCGTTCCAACTCCAATCCAAGCCCCAAACTCACAATCCTCAAATGAGCTGTCACAAAGGAAACCACAAAATTTTCATTAAATCTTGCCTGGGGGAGGTGTAAGAATGGATAATGGACCGTATGTTTTTGGATGGATAAGCCCCTACCTCCATAATTCCGTCCCCAAGAGCTGCCACCACTTGTGTGGGCTGCCATACTTCCCCAACAAGGCCAATCAGTAGTTTCCACCTCTTCTATCTTTGTCCCCTTTCACAAAGGGACATGAAGCTCATTCCAATATGTGAGACCCAACCTCCCACATGCCATGAAATCTTTCCTTAAAGTCAACTTTAATGGATTTGGCTACCACATCCGTGAGTATCTTTTGAACAAGGGTGGCATCTACTTCCATCTGAGAAAATCACTTTTCCTCCAGAATTTGAGTTTAAATTCATATTCTTCTAATAAAAGGTAGCTTTTGAAAGAAAGTGGCATCTACTCTCATGTGGGAAAGATCATTTTTATAAATGTTATTTAAAATAAAAAGTTATCTCCTCCCAAGGCACATGACTAGTCCTTTTCAAATAAGATGTTTGCCCCTTGCAGGACTTTGTACAGATTCCAATGGCACGTCATCAATTATGCACATCCACCCACGCCCATCAAGCATACTTATTCACGTCAATGCCACCTCAATGGACAATGGAAAAACTTGACTGGACATAGAAGGGTCATATCATTGGTTCCACAAAACATAGTCGAGTTGTATATCCAAACAACAAAGAGTAAAACTACGATCATATCTAAGATATGCAATAACTCCCATCATACCCTTTGCCTTGAAGCATGTGCCAGAATGACCTCTTAAGCTCAATTCCTTCCCCCATGGCCTGCATGCCCCTGGAACTCATTGGGTGTCAGAGAAACGCATATCATGTACATCATGAAACAATGCGACTTATCAAAGCATCACATGCTCTATGAAGATTCAATAATAAATAACAAGCAATTCAAAAATAATCACTAGATCAACTGTTCATTGGAAATTAAATCAATAAATGGATTAAATAGATATGATAAAAGATCACCTGATGAGAGCATCATTGTCAAATAGGAAGGATGTCATCAAATATAATGTGTCACTGTCATTAACCACTAAGTACCATCCCATAATCCAGACATCATAATGAAGTATCAATGCCAATAACAGGTCACCTCGGTCAGCATGTCAGTCATAATCAATATAATACATCCTAGATCTAATCACATACATAGTTCTATAATCAAAACGATGCTGAATAATATAACAAAGTGTGTGACAAGGGTGTCAATGTGCTATGAAGAAGGGTTTCGATAAGTGGGGCACTACAAATAATTCCATATGATCATCTTAAGACTTAATTTCCAGTTCAAAAGGCCATCGCCTGTGCCAACATCTACCGGCACCATACTCTGTTACTCTAATACTTGCACCCTTCTTAATCCACATGGAGCCGATGGCATTCTTGTTTAGGAATTCATTGTAAGGCCACATATATCTAGATATGTTGCAAGCCTTGGGATGCATATTTCATTAGATTTTCCAAGTGACCCAATACTTCAGCAAAGCTTGCAACATCCCTGCAATTTGAAGTATCCACCTTCATTGGGTTGCATTTACTACATTACTGTTTACCATGGCCATGGCAAAGAAAGCACCTGCTATGAGCTGGAAAATGTGAGGAGCATATAATAGCATTTCATGTTCCCTGTGTGTTTTCAAAGATCAAACATGTCAAGGAGTAAATTTAAGAGCAAGATGGCAGTGGTACCAGCAAGAAAAACTAAAATCAAGGCTGCCAATGTACATGGGAATCAAATGTCATTACGTCTCCCAAATGATCTCTCAACAGTGTTTTGTTGTATTGTTTTGCTGGTTGTGACATTTCATTGAGCTATATAATAACCTAAGATGTAGGGAACTTCAAACTCTTGCACGTGTTCTTGAGTAGCTACTAGCTAGGTAGAGAATATCTTCCTTATGAGATCATGGATGCTCTAATTTTCTTACTTACTGCTTGATTTGCCCATAACTTATTATTGCTCTTTCAAGAATATGTTGTTCATTTCCAAAATTTGCATTCCCAAAACTCTTTCTTGAGCTATACTTGCTTTCAGGGTGATACTTTGCCATCTAAAATATTTAATATTTCAAAGTCTATAATAAAAAAATATGATATTGCAACTTATTTGATAATAAATATTTAGAACACCACTAATTATAATTCTGATGTAAAAATGAAATAGTTAATGAAGAGGAGGGTCAGAGGGGATGTAATTGCCATGAATGGTGTTATGATGAGAAACAATGACAATGGATTATGGAAGGAATTAACATGTGAGGTCATGAAAGGGAGGCAGCCGGAGGTGGAGGCTGCTCTGAAGGCTTTCACCCCCCACACAGAATTTGTGGAAGGCCCACTCTATCACTTCTTTATGCCCTTGGGACAGGCGTTGCAACTGCAACTGTGATTTCACATCCACATGCACATTGAGAATCAGAATGGAAACATAGTTTGCATTTATAGTTGTCTCCTGATGGTGATCGTGATCGTGATAGTAGTCACAGCCTACACAAGAGACTTGAAGTTGGCACCCGATCATGTGGGGCAGCAGCAACATGAGGACTCAACACTTGAGCAATGTGTAGAGGAAAAGGACACTGACATCCTATCGGCCAACATCATGGCTTTGTGGATCTAGCTTACTGTGGGAATTGCAGTTGCATTACTCCTCAACTCCCAAAGAGGAGTATTGTAACCCCTGCACTGAGAGAAAGACGGATATAGAGCTTATGCAATGCAGGAGCTGCAGCTATCTCCTTGTAAACCATAGTTATCAAATCGAGCTGGATCTGCACAAAGTCCGGCCGGATCTGGATTTTTTCGACCAGCCTGGATAAATTCAGTCCTGGTCGGCCCTGTTTTTGTTTTTAGTAATTTTTTTTTTTGCCAAAAAAAAAAAGACTCCCAGCAACCTTATATATTATATAATATTAAATATATTAACATACTATATCGCATTATTAATTGTTTCCATTGTATTTGTTAATTTTTCATATTTATAAAATTATGCTCTTATATATATATATATATATATATATATCTATATTCTGGAACGGATTTTTTCAAACTTTTTCAAGAACTCTGTATTTTTTAATTCTTTTGCCCTCCCGACCGATCTGGATTTCCCAACTTGGTAACTATGATTATAACAGAACAGGTAAATAAGCCCCTATACACAACCAAAATAACAGATAATGTCATTTGAAAATCAAACCTTTTACAGACAAACTGTTGTGCAGTTCAACACCTTCGAGTCATTGATTCCTGCCGGCCAATTGATCTTTAGGATTTGCATGATCGTTGTTCTCACTCCAAAAATATCATTCACTCTTTTTGATAAATTAGGAAAAAGAGAACCATTAACCGTCTGCATACTTCCTTTTCTGGAATATGCCTTGGAAGTTGTTTACCCTGTTTAAACTTGTCGTGGGAACCAAATCTGTTACATCTCTTAATTTTAACGTGTAACCTTATTTCTGTACTTTGCATAGTCCATTAATCAAGGCATTATGGGTCATACGATTTGGGGACACACCCCTTTCCAACATCACCTTGAAGAGACACTTTGCTTCCCATATTCTGCCTTCTTGGCAGAGACCATTGATAAGAATGTTGTATGTAATAACGGTGGGATTAAGACCTTTTGCTAATACTTTAGAGTGCAGCTTCAATGCCTCGTCAAGCTCTTCCCCTATGCAGTGCCCTTTCATAAATGTATCGTAAGTAATAGCATCAGGAGATATGTTGTTCTGAACCATTTTGTACAAAAGCTGATATGCTTCTTGCATTTTGCCTTCTTCACAAAATCCAGAAAAGAGTGAATTATAAGTGACAATACCAGGCCTTATACCCCGTGCCTCCATTTCATCAAAAAGGTTCAATGCAGCCTCAATATTACCTTCTTTGCAGTGTCCATTTATCAGTGTGTTATAAGTAACCCCATCAACAGGCCTATCTTTATCAATCAACATGTAAAAAAGCTTCACTGCTTTATCCACCTTTCTGTCCTTGCAAAGCCCATTAATTAGCACATTATATGTAAAGCAATCAGGCTCAAAGGAATGTTCCACCATTTGGTTATGTAAATCAAAAGCCTTCTCTAGACTACCATTCTTACAATGTGCATGAATCACTGCATTAAAAGTGGCACTGCTGGGAGTCAAACCTCTTTCAATCATTTCATCCAAAATGCAGCCTGCTTTTTCAGTGTGCCCACATTTACAAAGTCCATCGATGAGAGCATTGTAAGTTCCATCATTGGGATAAATTTCTTTCTCAACCATTTCATTCCAAAGATTTAAAGCCCCCTCAATATTATTTGCCTTGCAGTGTCCATCAATAAGCATGCAATAAACAACCTCATCGGGGACAAAACCCTTGGCCAACATCTTACGAAAAATGTTATCTGCATCATCCAACTTCTTTTCCTTACTAAGCCAGTCAATGATCACACTGTAAGTATACTTATTGGCTGAGAGACCATTTCCTGCCATTTCGTCCAGCATTCTAAAAGCACCCACCATGTTTCCAGCTTTACAATATCCAGCAATCAAAGTATTGTGCACAACAACATTCGGACGCAAACCTCTGTCTACCATTTCCCTATAGAGCCTGTGTGCTTCCTCCATCTTTCCCTCCTTGCAAAGTCCATTCACCAAGGTATTGCACGTAACCTCACTAGGCCTAATCCCTTTACTCACCATCTCAGCGTGCAGTTCAAACGCCTCAGGAGCCTTCCCTGCGCCAAAAAGCCCATTAATAAGCCTATTATAAGTTACCACCCCGGGCTTCAATCTCTTTTCCACCATCTCATCCCGCAGAGCAAAAGCTTCGTCCACTCTTCCAACCTTACAAAGCCCACCGATAAGCACATTGTAAGTCAAAACATCAGGCAAAACGTCATTTCTCACCATCAATTCACGGAGTGCAAAACCCTCCTCAACTCTACCAACCCCACAGTAACCGCTAATAACCGTATTATACGTGGTCCTGTTAGGCAAAATTCCTCTCTCCACCATTTCATCAAGCAGAACCCCAGCCTCCTTCAACATCCCCATCTTACAATAACCATTAAGAAGCGTATTGTAAGTAACCACGTCAGCTCTCAAATTTCTTTCCCTCTCCATTTCCTTTAAAACCTCATTTGCTTGCTTCAACATTCCCTCAATGCAGAAGCCGTGGATCAACATATTAAAGGTATGCACATCCGGCCGGACTCCGGCACGGGGCATGCTGGAATAAATTTCCCGGGCGGCAGCCGGGCGGGAGGATTTTGTTAGGGCGTTAATTAGAGCATTGCAGGATAAAACCCTGGGTTTTATGCCCAAGGCAATTATGCGATCAAAGACATGAATGGCTTCTGAGATCTTACCGGCTTCGATGTAGGTTCTGATGAGCAGATCAGCCATTGAAGGGTCGGAACTTTCTAGAAGAAGCTTGTCGTGAAAAAGCCGTAGAGGATCCTTGCTGTTGGAGATGTATTGCTGAATTAGGGCTTTCGCGTCGAAGAACATTCCGGCAAGAGTTAGCTTGTGAATTAGCGTGCTGTAGGATTCCATCGTGTGGCTGAAGCCCTGAAGTTTGCTGCACCGACGAAAGAACCAGAGTGCAGCTCGAACGTCCGACCTGCTGCATTGTAAAATGATTTTATGCACTTGGGAAGGGGAAAGACGAGAAGGGATTTTCTGGTGGAGAGACTTTGAGTCGGATTTATTGAGTGAGGTGAGTATTCTTACGATTTTGTTTGTGAAATCGTCTTCTTCGTCGCATTTGTTGTTTGAGATTGAAGAAGAAAGGGAACCCAAATGGAAATGGAAATGAAACGAATTGTTTATTATTCTTCTTCTTCTGCTGTATATGATCATGAGGAAGGATCAATGGAAGAACCAAGTTATTTGCCTTCCTCTATACTGTCAAAGGCTGTTGTTCACCATTACTGGCTTTATTCAACAGAATCAAATCTAAAATTATGTACGGAGTTTTACTCATAGATAGAATTTTATTTAGAAATTTGTTGTTCGCTTTTATGATATCAAATCTCTTAAATATATAATTATTAAAAATGTTATATTTTATTTAATTTTCTTTAATATCGGTAGCTTTTTAAATTTCATGATTCATCGTTGTTAATAGAATTATTTATGATTTATTTTTGGTATTAATTTATTTATTTTTAACTTTAAAAAGCTTATAAAATAAAGAATATGGAATTAACACCATGCGTGGCAAGATCGGATTCAAATTAAAAAAGCTTGCACGTTCCTCTAACGAACCCTTGTTTCATGTTTGTGGCATCGCTACTTCAGAGTTTGCTTGTGATGACTCTGAATTTCAGTATGAGGATGATGGTTGGGCACCCAGCAAGGAGTTAGTTACTAATGCCTTCTTCACGACTGGGGCTACTACAACACCTCTGTCATCTATTCTTGGTGTGGAGTTTTCTATTCCCTCCACCCAAGCTGATAAAGTTGCTTTTCCCCCATTGACTGATAGCTCCATCCCTCTGCCAGTTGTGTCTTTTGGTGTTAGTGGCAGTGATAAATCCTTTTTTGCAATAGTAAGCTTTGCTCGGCCATCGACGGTGGTTTTTTTGACTACTTCCTTGATGACCACAAGCCTTCATGTCCTAGGTCTTCAAGCTCCCACGATTGTTTCGCTCAAAGGCCCTCCTTCCCATGTTCAGCGTGTCTTAGTTATTGCTCTAAAGGATGGTCTCTCAGGGGGTCGCACAAAGGTTTGTTCTTTGTCCTCTCCCACCCCTTGTACTCCTTCCGTTCCTCCGGAGGCTATCTCGGATGCAGTGGTTGGGGGTCTCGAGACTCATTGGGTGTATGCCAAGTGCAAGAATGCTTTTAACCCATTCCACCACTACTCTGACTTTTACAAATCTTGGGTCCACTCAAGCTCTGAGTCTGTGGCCCCTCCTCTGATGGACACATCCTACTTGTCTTCTTCAATCCCTGCAACGAATCTTCTGATAGGTGATGTTCAGATTCGGGATGTCACGATGGTTCCTAAGTTGGAAATCCCCGACCCTCCTCTACTTGAAATGGAAGATGATATTGGCAACAAATCCCTAATTGGGAAATGTTTGGGGTCATTTGCTTCTCCTTCAGCTCTCTCATTTTGGGCCTCTAAGGGATGGCGCTCCATCGCTCCTTCCTTCTCCTTGTTGTGTGTTGATTTCTTCCTGGTGGAATTTTAAAGTCCAGCTGACAGAGATTTTGTTTGGAACTCCGGTATGTGGTTCTTCAATTGTTTTAGGCTTTTCTTTTATCCTTAGAACCCTTTCTTCTCGTCAAATCAGATTTAACTCAATTTCCTCTCGATGTGGCTTCAGTTTCATTTTCTCCCTCAGGGGATAAGGAATGAGCGCTTTGTCACTCTTAGTGTATAAAGTCAAATCTTTCATGAAGATTGATGTTGCCTCCTAGGGCCTCAACTTGGTCTTTGTTTGTGCTTACATTGATCTCTCCAAGCCGATCTTCTTTTTGGTTAATTTGCTCTCCTCGGTGGCTCATGGACTCAACATCTCAATTATGAAGGCCTTCCTTTCCACCGCTTCCATTGTCACCTACCTAGTCATCGCATTACTATGTGTGCCTCCAAGGCCCATCTACATCTTTAATAAGTTTGGAAGAGAAAAGAAGGGGAGCTTGACCCGAATTTCAAATGGCATAATCATGAAAAATTCTACCAGTCCCCTTTCTCTCACATTGTTGAGAAGATGGGTGTTGCTAAGGGATGTCCTAGGCTTACACCCCCTACCCCCCCTCTCCCCTTAGGTTGTTGAGGTCCCCCATCCTTGCCCCAGACCATTCCCTTCACAAAAGATCCCTTGCAAGAGGCTTTAACTTCCCAGTCGACCCTTCCTCAAGGGGATCTTTCTTGGGCTCCCCTTACCAGGGCTTCCAAGCGTCATGTGAATGTTGGTGCCTCTTCAAAGAAGAAAGGACGTAGATCAGAGGCATAATTATTGAGGGCCGAAGCGCACTTTCTTATCTGCAATGGTTCCAAATGGACCTTGAAAGACCTCCTTTCTAGGCATGGGCGATGAACAGTACTAACTTGTGGTTAAGCCCTTTGAGTGGGCAGTCAACTGGTTTTGGCTTTGGGTGATGAATTATTTCACTCCCATCTTTGGGATTTTTTAGTGATTCTTTGTTGGTTATTATGTTTATTTACGATTTTTGTTGAGGTTTGGCTGAAGACTAGTGGCTTCAACTTTTTTTCTTTGCTTATGTTCTTCTGCGCTTTCAATTTTCCTTTGCTACTTGCATCTCCTCTCTCTTGGTGTGCTCCTTCTTAGGAGGCGGTGTACTTTGTACTTGTTGTTTTCATTTTTTCCTTCTCTTTTGTTACAGGGAGGTTCATAGCTCCGGTCAAAAGTAGTTTACCTTATCAAATAAAAAAATTAATTTATTTTCAACCAATTAAAATTAAAGATTTAAATATCATAATGTGTAAATTATAATTTATGAAAAATATATATATATTTATTATAAATCTAATGTATTAGATAATTAATTTATAGATTATCATAAGACAATTTTCTTTCTCCTTCTCGATCATTTTTAAAATTATGAAAAACTATAATATTATGAATTATGTTGAGTGGCAATAATATGTGAATATAAGAAATGAATTGGCCTCTAGTAATAGATATGGTACATGATTACACAATATTTCTTATTTGCTTTGTACATCAATTGTACATATTTAGAAAATATTTAATAGTTGTCCAACTTTTAACATATAATCTTATAAAATACCCAATCACATTAAGACATATCAATTTTTTAACTAGTAAATCATCAATGTACAATATATTTATAATACATGATAACTCTTAAATCAACCTTTTATCAAATGCATTTCAAACATCATATTTTAAATCAATTCAAATTGATCGTTCCTCTTATTAAACTTTCCAAACAAAAAATGTGAGTTGGAAAAATTGTAGGCTCCATGTTGGTGTAATTTTTTGGTCCCTACGTAGAATCTATGTGGAAACATGGACCCCCAAAATTAAGGGTCACCATTATTAGCTCTCTTCACCTAGGGTAACACATGAAAAGAGTGACTATTTTAGGTGCAATATCATGTTGAATCAATGTTTATTTAATTTGTATATCATATGTGTGAAGTGACTGCTTCTTAGTACCGAATGGGTCCCTCCATATAAATTATTGTGCTCTCTTACATCAATAACATTTTATTTTAATTGGAAGCAACTATTTGGAAGTCAAATTAGCAATCCATAAGATATTTGAATTTAGATCCATGTATTCAAAAAATGAAATGATTTGATCTTAATGAATCCTTTCATAAAGATTATTATGCTCACTTACATCACTAATCCTTATTTTTCAATGGAAAGCAACTATGTAACATGCAAATTAGAATGCCACAAGTTTTTTTGAATTTAGATATGTCTATTCAAATTATTAAATGATTTGATCTTATTGAATAGCATAGTTTGACGTAGATGCTTTTATTTATCTCTAACAAAAATATAGTTACATGTGTGAATATTAGTGTGTGTTTCTGGATAAAACTATATCAAGTTTTTGAATCAAAGTTTCATATCATACTTCATGATCCATCATCAAGATGAGAATAATATGATAATGGAAAACAAACATAGGTCTCTACTTAATATGATGTTGGGACTTCAAATTTAGATAAATATTATGATTTCCACATCTTTTTAGAAATGCTAAGTCTACAATCCTCTTTCCTAACTTGATTCTCAGCTTCTCAAGAAGCTTAGCCTTCAGGCATAATTCCCTCATGTGAAGGGTGTATGCAATGAATTAGGATGGATCTGCAACTTGTTCTACTTAGTGAATTTCAAGCTCAAAGAAGGTAATCTTACCAACAATTCATCATATAGATATTTATATTGGGACATGACCAATTTGGTTCTGTTAAATCTAACTAAGGGATCTCTTACCACTAAACACCAAAGGAGAGGGTTCCAATCCCTCTACTGAAGTGATATGATGCAACAAACTTAGCTAGGCCTATAATACATAAAATAAATCTAAATCTAGTGCTCATTAAAGCTTGTGGCACAAAGGGGTGTAGTTAACAACAAACAATGTATAACAACCAATGTAGAAGTAAACTAAGCAAGGAGTAAAACATTTAACCTATTACTCTGTGTAATATTTATCTACCAAATGAAAGAGTAAAAGTTATAAATGCTTACCTTTGGATGAATATGTCATGTATCAGTCTCTCCTTTGGCCAATGGTACATTACAAGAAGTTGTTGTGGCTTTGTAAGGATCACACTATAAAAATCAGTTTTAGGCTAAAAAACTCTTACTTAACATCCAAGACTTTCCCACAATACGAGTTTCCTTCCTTTTAAGGTAAGACCCTAAGCAATGACTCCTCAAGTGTAGAATTTACAAAATTGCACACTATAACAATGTGAAAATGAATGTTCCTCTTTATTAGATTGGAGTGAAGGGGTATTTATAGCTAAGGATTGACCCTAAACCCTCAAAAAATTTAGTTGACATGATCGACTAGCTCGATGTTGTTAGACAGGAAAGATAGTCATTAAGTCTTGAACTAGGTCAGCTAGGCCAACTTAGTTCTGTAACATGCATTCAATCCTTAACACTGGTGATGTAGCAAGAAAATGAATAAAAATATTGTTGCTTAGATAGGGGCTATTTTGGAAGGGGAGTTCCTTAGAGAAGTGGGTAAATGGGTTTTAATTACTCATGGAGTTGGATAAAAGTGACTTGTAGTAGTTTTAGGTAATGATATAAGGACCAAAAATCTTGCAAAACATGAAAGGTCTACCACCCCTTTCTTGGTGAACCCTTTAAAGAGTGCACTTAGAGAGATTTAAACTCGATAGGTTCCTACAAGAGAGAAAGCATCAGTAAACGATAAAGTTTAAAAATATTGTGTGTATGCATATTCCCCACTCAAATCTCATCACGTGACACATAATTGTAACATCGGATGGTGCTTCGAGAAACAACATAGAATTATGAGTTGAAACAATGTGAAAATGAATATAAAGAACAAGTTGACATCTAATAATGTATATGCTAAATGATTACACAATACTTCTTATTTGCATAGTACATCAATTGCACATTTTTACAAAAGATTCAACAGTTGTCCAACTTTTAACATATAATCTTATAAAGTACCCAATCATATCAAGACCTATCAAATTTTCAACTATTAAATCATCAATGTACAACATATTTACAATACATGATAACTATTGAATCAACCTTTTTTTAAATGTATTTCTAACAACTTATTTTAAATCAATTCAAATTGACTTTTCCTATCGTTAAACTTTCTAAAAAAATGTGAGCTAGAAAAATTGTAGGCTCCATGTTGGTGTAATGTTTTGGTCCCTACATAGAATCTATATGACAGCATGGACCCCCAAAACTTAAGGGTCAACATTATTGGCTCTCTTCCCCTAGGGTAATACATGGAAAGAGTGACTATTTTAGGTGTAACATCATGTTGAATCAATGCTTATCTATTTTGTATATCATCTATGTGATGTGATCATTTCTCAATATCAAATGGGTCTCTCCATATAAACTATTATGCTCTTTTACATCACTAATATTTTATTTCAATGGGAAGCAACTATTTGGCATGCAAATTAGCATGCCATAAGATATTTGAATATAAATCCATCAATTCAAATTATGAAATGATCTAATTTTAATGAATCCTTCCATATAGATTATTATGCTCACTTACATCACTAACCCCTTATTTTCAATGGAAAGAAACTATGTGGCATGCAAATTAGAATGCCACAGGTTTTTTTAATTTAGATATGTCTATTCAAATTATGAAATGATATGATCTTATTTAATATCACAATATGACGTGGATGTTTTTATTTATCATTATCAAAAACATAATTACATGCACAAATATTAGTGGGTGTTTTTGGATAAAACTATGTCAAGTTTTTGAATCAACATTTCATATCATACTTCATGATCCATCATCAAGATGAGAATAGAATGATAATGGAAAACAAATATAGGTCTCTACTTAATATGATATCAGGACTTCAAATTTAAATAAATATTATGATCTTGACATCTTTTTAAAAATGTTAAGTCTACAATCCTCTTTCCTAACGTGATTCTTAGCTTTTCAAGAAGCTTAACCTTCAGGCATAATTTCCTCATGTGAAGGGTATCAATAAGATCAATAGTTTTTCCACAATTCATATAGTCATGTGTGTCTTTCTAGAGAAAACTATGAAAGTTTTTGTATCGATATTTTAGATCATACTCCATGGTCCATCATCAAGATGATAATAGAATGATAATTGAAAATAAACATAGGTTTATATTTAATATTACGCTAAGACTTTAAAATTTAAATAAATATTATGATCTCAAAATCTTTTTAGAAATGTTAAATCTGTAATCCTCTTTCCTAACTTGATTCTCAGTTTCTCAAGAAGCTTCGACTTCAGGGATAATTCCCTCATGTGAAGGGCATCAATAAGATCGATAGTTTTTCCACAATCCATATAGTTGTGATGAGTTTTTGAATCAATGTTTTAGATCATACTTCATGATCCATCATCAGGATGAGAATATAATGATAATTGAAAACAAACATAGGTTTGTATTTAATACGATGTCAAGACTTCAAGTTTTAATTAAATATTATGATCTTGAAATCCTTTTAGAAATGCTAAATCTACAATCATCTTTCCTTGCTTGATTCTCAGCTTCTCAAGAAGTTTAACCTTCAAACATAATTCCCTCTCATGAGTGGCATTAATAAGATCGATAGTTTTTCCATTGTCCATATAATAGTGTGTGTGTTTCTGGATAAAACTATGTCAAGTTTTTGAATCAAGTTCAGCTCATACTCCATGATCCATCATCAGGATGATAATATAATGACAATGGAAAACAAGCATATGTTTCTATTTAATACAATGTTGGGACTTTAAATTTCAAATAAATATTATGACCTTGACATTTTTTTAGAAATGTTAAGTTTGTAATCCTCTTTCCTAGCTTGATTCTCAACTTCTCCAGAAGCTTAGCCTTTAGACATAATTCCCTCCCATGAAAGGTATTAATAAGATCGATAATTTTTCCACAATCCATATAGTATTGTATGTGTTTTTGGATAAAACTATGTCAATATTTTGAATCAACGTTATGGATCATACTCTATGATCCATCATCAATATGAGAATAGAATGATAATGGAAAACAAATATAGGTCTCCATTTAATATGATGTTGGGGCTTCAAATTTAAATAAATATTATGATACTGACATCTTTTTAGAAATGTTAAATATACAATCCTCTTTCCTGGCTTGATTACTAGCTTCTCAAGAGAAGCTTAGCCTTCAAACATTAATTCCCTTCCATGAAGGGCATCAATAAGATTGATAGTTTTTCCATAATCCATATAATAGTGCGTGTGTTTCTAGATAAAACTACGTTAACTATTTGAATCAACATTTCAGATCACACTCCATGATCTCTAATCAAGATGAAAATAAAATAATAATAGAAAACAAACATACATCTATATTTAATATGATTTTCCACAATCCATATAATAGTGTCTGTGTTTCTAGATAAAACTATGTTAACTATTTGAATCAACATTTCAAATCATACTCCATGATCTATCATCAGGATGAAAATAAAATAATAATGAAAAACAAGCATACATCTATATTTAACATGATGTTGGCAATTCAAATTTTAAATATATATTAAGATCCCAACATCTTTTGAGAAGCTAAGAATCAAGCTAGGAAAGAGGATTGCAAACTTGAGTTTTTCCCAACATATTTTTTATAAACGTCAAGTCTGCAATCCTCTTTCCTAGCTTGATTCTCAACTTCTTAGGAAGCTTAGCCTTTAGGAATAATTCCCTCCCATCAAGGGAATTAATAAGATTGATAGTTTTTCCACCATCCATATAGTAGTGTGTGTGTTTCTGGATAAAACTATGTCAAGTTTTTGAGTCAACATTCCAGATCATACTCCATGATCTATGATCACGATGAGAATAGAATGTTAATGGAAAAAAACATGGGTCACTATTTAATACAAAGTTGGGACTTCAATTTTTAAATAAACATTATGATCTTGACATATTTTTAGAAACACTAAGTTTGCAATCCTCTTTTCTAACTTGATTCTCAGCTTTTCAAGAAGCTTATCCTTCAGGCATAATTCCCTCCCATGAAGGGCATCAATAAGATCAATATTTTTTCCATGATTCACCATCAAGATGAGAATAAAATGATATGGAAAAAAACATATATCTCTATTTAAGACTATGTTAGGGCTTCAAATTTTAAATAAATATAATGATCATGACATATTTTTAGAAGCCTGGAATCAAGCTAGGAAATAGGAGTGCAAAATTAGTATTTTTAGAAATTATTGATATTATTGGTTCTCTTCATGGGAGGGAATAATGCTTGAAGGTTAAGCTTCTTAAGAATCAAAGAATCAAGCTAAGAAAGAAGAACATATATTTGGTGTTTCTAAAAAAATGTTGAGATCATAACATTTATTTAAAATGTGTAGTCCATACTTTGTATTAAATAGAGATCTATGGTTTTTTTTCTTTATCATTTTATTCTAATCCTCTAAAATATTGATTCAAAAACTTGACACAATCTTATCCCAAAACACACACACTACTATATGGACTTTTGAAAAACTATCAATCTTATTGATGCCCTTCATAGGAGGGAATTATTCCTGAAGGCTAAGCTTCTTGAGCAGTTAAGTGTTTTACCCAAATCTTAATAAATGATGGTGAATAAATTCTAATTCTAATAAATAAATATGATAAATCATAATATTGAGAATGTACTTTTGAAAATAGATTAAAATTAAATGACTAAAATAAATGAAGTGAAATGGTTTCAAGCAAGGCTAACTATGAAAATAAATTACAAATTTAGTTGCTTCTATCCATTTTATTGATTGTGTTGAGTGAAAAAAAACTAGAACATGAAAGTAGCAACACTCCCCACAAAAACCCAAAAACTAGAACTGACAGAAGATCATGGTCAAAACCATCCAACAAAGTTTAAGACACTTGACAATCATGATCCAATCTGACATTTTTGACCCTTTGCAGAAAGCAAAGAAATTAAGGCATAGACTTATGCAATAGTTAGATTTAGTTATGTGTGCACAAATTTGACCTTTGAGCATGTGTGGAAGACCTATGGATGACATCTCCAAGGTTAAAACCATGACATGCAATGATTTAAATGATTTGCAAATAGGAAAAATAGGAGTGTAATTGGGTTGAGTTGACCCCAATCACCCCCATGATGATTGAACATTGCCTACATATCCAATACTCTGAGGAAAGAAATCAAACCCAATGTAGTTCTCTCACCTAGAGTCATTTGTGCAATTGTGCTCATTTGGTTATATAAATGCATCTAGAATCAGCTTGAATACTCGATCATGTTTTGCTTTGGGATGGATAAAATAGGCTTTGGACTTAGTTATTGACTACTTTTAGTGATCAAAATCAGAATTGGGATGAAGAGGGAACTGTTGCTCAGTGTAAACTTGTGTAAATAAGACTTTATATTTAAATTGGTGGAATAAGGAGTGACTTGAATGTTCTTGTATAACAATCTAAAATAGAAAACACACACTTAGAAGCATAAAAACATGGAAGACAACATAAGGGAGGGTTCAATTTTAAAATATGATATTTAAAAGGTAAAGGTCAGAAACGTCAAGTAGGGGTTAAAAATATTTGACAATCATGACCCAAACTTGACGATTTTGACCTTTAAAGGAAAAGTGTTGGTTTTTGGGTCTTGATTTGTTTGAACATATGCCTAGAGGTATTTCCAATTAATATAACATTTACGTAAGAGATGGATGACATATTAGAACATAAATAAGGTCTTCTCAAGTGCTTATAATAGGCCAAGGTGTCGAAATAGGCCTAAATTAAATGCATAATTTAATTAAAGTGAAAAAAGAATAAAATTAACATGATCAAGTATTTATGATCAAATTTAGGTGTCTATAGTTTCCCCCCTTTAATCTAAAAATAAAATCGTTAGACTAAAGGAAAAATAAATTTTAGTGTGTAAGACACACTTTATCTTTGAGCTAGTCCTCTAAGTGTGCAAGGCACTAGACTCTTTGGCAAACCCTGCAAAACACATGAAGTAGTTACTTTGCTCTTTTGAAAACTAAAATTTGAAAAAGCTTTGAAATTTGAAAGTGTTTGAATTTTAAATTTGCTTGAACTTGAAATTTTGAAAATGTTTGAATTTGAAAATTGCTTGAACTTGGAATGAGAGCAAGGGAAGAGAAAACACTCTTTATGTGTGAAATTAGAATTACTTTTCTAACTTTGCTTGGAGATGATGCTTCCTTGAAGCATTGGAGATAAATTACTTCCCATGAAGCACTTGGAGAAAGTTATCTCCTCAGTTGAACCAATGGATAAAATTTGATGGTTATCAAATCCCAAAATTGAATTTGAACTTGTATAGAAACTAAAACCTATTGAGGGATGCAAAAAACTCAATTTAATTCAACTAGTCTTTATAACCCCAAGATGTGAAATAGGTTAGAATCCAAAATGAATTCGTAGATATAATGTTGGTGTGTGCAATAATCTCCAAGTTATGCACTATGCACTTTAAACTGAATCAACCACTATAGATGGCCTATAGATTCAATTACAAATTTGTTCTTACATGCATGATCAAAAGAGAATGGAGTACACCCATGCTCCTACCATGTCCATAACTAGAAATTAGTATTTGAAAAACATGGTATGAATCTGTATCATATCCCAATTATAAATGTAGAATTTGATAATATGTAGAATTTATAACTCTATGTAGATGTCACTTATGAAATCCTATTTGAAATTTATGCATAAACCTATATTATTCACTTAAAATTGTGTAAATTTATATTTTGATCCCAGAATATGAGTGCATATGTATGGAATATGCCCCCATAATGTGTTAATGAATTAATTTTGAACTATTTTTCAACTTTGAAACTGTATTTTATACCTAAATTGATTTTTTTGACTAAAATGCCCCCCTTTTGAGATGAAGGAATTGAACCTAAAAGGCATTCATCTCAAAATAAAAGTTAAATTAGAACATGCATAATAAGATGTAATAATTAAATAATGTAGCATATGGAATGTTAGCATGGTAAGATATGTTCTTTTTGAATCATGTAGGTAACATAAGAGGTAAGGCCTATAGAAATATGTCAATGAAGCTCATAGTAATATAATTTAGAATATATATATTAGTGTTAGTGGGGAATGATATGGATCATGGCACTCATCAAACTCAACAACATCAACAAACACAAAATTACAATGATAGCAATGTTTAACAACTAGGGCCAAAGGGCCACATACAAGGGGCATGTTCAAATGTCACATAGTAAAATATTGCACACACAAAGACATGAATGATGTCATAAACAAAGGGCATGCTTAAATAACACACACAACATAGGACCAAGGGCCAAAATCAAATAGACACATTCAGATGTCACACATACACAATAAGATCTCATGGAGATGTTCAAACAATTACACACAAGGGCCAAGGGCCACACATAAAAGATAAACACAACGTAACCTACTATGTATAAGTAAATAACATCAATGGAACATATAACTAAAAATGTAGTCTAAACCACGTATATGAAATATGATCATATCCTATAAAATAACATATACATGTACATAATTGTAAATAGAGAGGTTGGCAAAGACATTTTTAAATATTGTATATTTCGATAGTATAAGAGTCATATAATGATAACACCTGTATATATTGTCACATGTGGATAAGATTCTTTCATTTTAGTAAGGTTACTGAGTGGGAGGCAAGTCCAACATATTAATCTTGATAAAGTTTGTATGTCATGCATAACACTCGTGAATACTAGTGAAATGCATGTATGATAAAAAAAATATGATATATATTGCTCATGAGATAAATAACTTGTGAAAATGATGTAAATTAGATGTCTAATCATGTTCATGTCCTGATTTTGAATGTTTAGCATATTTTAAATGTTTTCCTATTTGATTTTTTTGGTATTTTTCTAAATTTAAAAAAAAAAAAAAAAGAAATTATTTCCAATCAAAAGTTCATAAGTATAAAAATAGAAAAATATTGGAATAGTATGTGACATTAGTTAATGTAAGGTGCCTTAGAAATGATTGTATGGCCATGTATGAGCAAAATACCCCCACTGTATGTGAGTTATGACTTTAAAAATATGTAGGAGACTAAAAAATGTATGCAAAAGACTGATTGTACATCTTTGTTTCATAAAATGTATACTTTTCTAAATTTTCAACATGTATAATCAATGAAACATGAAGGAAAAATACTTTTCATGACTAAGCAATGATTTGCATATTGAAACTGATTGCAAAAGCCAACAAATTAGAATAATTAAGGCCCAGAGTTCTCTATTTTGGGTTTCTGAGTGAAAAACTAAGGACATGAACATCAAACTTGGGTCAGGAATGGTAAATGTTTCTAACCTATACTTGATGTTTATGACCTTTAAAAATATTGAATATTTGATAGTACAAATTGTGAAAACTATGAAATACATGGCAAAAGATGACAAATTTGACTATTGTTTTAATTATTCAGATCTAGGAAGTGAAAAAGAAGAACCAAGAGGCCAATAAGTCAACAAAAGCCAAGAGCTTAGAATAATTAATCAAATGATCGAATTTGAAAGTAAAAGTATAAAATGATGCAATAATCAAGAAGCTATGTAGATTCAAAATTCTGATTTTTAATTTTTTTTAAAAATGTTTTTGAATTTTTAGTACTTTTGAAAATGCATCAAGCTAAACAATGATATCATCAATGTAAGAATCAAAATAATATGCGATAAGATGTGAATGAATCAATTTTATTAAGTGAAATGTATTACATGTGTCTATATCAGAATCAGTAGATATATCATGTGCAGTAAAAAGAATATTTAGATTTTTACTTGTGTAATATTGTGTAAGAGAAGTAGCTCTAGGATATGTAGAATTGAAATCATATGAGGAATAGTATAATATTGTGCCAAATGTGGATATATTTGTATCATCAATTTAGGATCTTTTACATGTGAATGTGCTTGTTGGGAATTATAAGACTTTTGTTGATATATTTAATTTTGCATTGGTTACTTTTGAACCCTTTGCACCTTTTTTTGAATTGGTTGATTAGAAACCTTTTACTTAGGTGAAACAACTTTAAACATGTTTTATTTTTTCATAGATATGTCATTGAACTATAATGGTGTATGGAGTGCATGAGGTACTATAGATTGTAGAGGGTACTATATGCACATAAATTAACACACAATAATCTATGCCCTTGATTTCTTGAGGTCTGGCCGAGGTAGGTGACATAATGAAAGATGATGGGTAGTCTAAATGAAATAAGATGAGGCTAGACCTAAGGACAAAGGAAAGGGAAAAGGCTTAGATTTGAAGGTTATTTATTTGGTAGGGAATAATGTGTAGGGGTTCTACTAAAAGGACTACAAGCTTAGATTATTCATCTAAGGCTTCAAGCTGGCTAATGACAAGAGTTAAGCTATAAGTAGAATGGAAAACCTGAAGTCTAAGCTCGAAATCAATGTCAGTTTGAAGTGCACTTATTGGAACAAGAGCAAGCATTCTAGGAAATGGACTAGTACTATGAGGGTAAAGAGGATCAATGAGTGTCATCTAATGGTATAGAGATATTAGTTGGTAATGAATAAGCTTATAACTTATTTTTAATGTGTTAAGGTAAGTGATTATTGTTTTTAATGTGTAAGCAAGGATTTTTATTACACTTGTCTTGGCAAGGTTTTGATTGTTGACTATTTTTGTACTTGTGCACATTTTAACAAGGTTTTTACAAATAAAATGGAATTAAATTAATTGCTAAAAATGAAATTATGGAAAGTAAAGAACTAACAACTACTAAAATCAAAGAGGGAGATAGGTGATTCTTTTTATCCTTTTCTCAAATTTTTGGATGCCTGCAATAATGAAAATGAAATCTAGCTTAACAAATGCAATTATTGATTTCTAACCTCTCTAGGTGCAAAGTAAATGAAACTATTCTTTTTTATTTTTAGATTTTAGATGAATGTGTCTATTTTGAAAACTAAGGTTTTCTAACATTCAAGTAAATTCAAAATTAAATCTTGATCCTAATAAGTAATACTACAAAGTATCTATGAGTTCTCTTTACAAATACAAGCTATAGCGAGTTTTGTTAATTCTAGGTGGATACACTCTAGATTTGGATGATTTGTTATTGAGTAAAAAAATGTTTGAATTCTATTTTTTATAAATTATTAATATAAAAATAGAATTTTCAATTTATTAACACAAAGATAATCAAGAACATAACAACATCTATTGTTTACCTAGGCTTGATTAGGGTTTTTCACTTGCTAGTGTGCTTATTTGTGTGTGAGTAAGAGTTTGTTTTGAAGCTGAAAATTGATTGTGATTACAGCCAAAAATGTTTGATTTGTTTTATAACATTCACCTAGGGATTATATGAAATTATTGTGTTGTGAAATAATATATTTGAATGAATAAAGTAGAATAAATAAACTAGTTACTATTTTTGTGTAAAGACAAGAGAGAAAAGAATATTTTTCCTATCAACACTTGTTTTCTTTTTAAAATAAATATTTAAACTAGCACAAGAAATTAAACTAATATAATTTAATCTATTAAACAAAATAAATAAATCTAAACTAAAAACTCATAAACTGATCAAGGTGTAGATCAACTGGAAACAAAAATTTGTTGTAATAAAAATTATCCTCAGGTAGCTAACTCCTTGATTGCTCAATCAAGTGCTTGGAGCTCTCTGAAAAAAATATGAAAATGGGAGAAGGAAGAAAAGACACAATATTTGAAAAGATTAACAATTGAATAGTGGCTAGGCTAATTCGTAGATAACAAATAACTAGTTGATGATTCGTATAAATTCTCCTTTTTAAACACTAAGTAGAATGACCATGAAGATGACCAAAGGTGGAGTAAAATATTTTTCAAAACTAAAAGCAAGTAGGCCATATTTATAGAGAGATCAAAACACCAATTTTTAATGTAAAATTTGGATCCTAAATCAAGCCAAAATTGGTTTACTTGTAGAAGAACAATGGAGCTTGTATGAATGAGTTTAACTAAGTTGAACTGAGATTTGAACTTAAGGACTCAAAATGATTGAAAATAGAATAGGGAGTGAGTTAGGCCTAATTACAAGTGGACTTAGGATGGAGAAATCAAAAATCATGAAAAAATTATGCAAAACACATGAAAATATGAGTTTTATAATCTAAAAAAATGCATAAATAAGTAGTGATGGAACCGCCACTATTTAAAGGTGGTGGTTTCACAACCACCATAAGTCGTGACGAGTTTATCACTCTGTTATAAAATTGTTGTAGATGATTATGCAAATACCATAAAAATGATGGGTTCATTAGTGATTATTACATAACCACCATGGCAGAAGTGTCACCAATGGGGCAATTTTATAATAAAAAGTGGCAGAAGTATCACAATTTAGGATGCTTCTGTCACCAAGCAGACATTTCAAAGACTAAGGCAAAAAAGACTCAAAGAAAGAATTTTTTGAGGTTTTTTAAGGCCAAGATGAGAAGAAAATAAAAAAATAATATCAGAGAGGACTAAGTCTGAGCATGTATGTGGAGATTACTGCATCATCATCATCAAATTTGTCAAAAATATCACACCATGTAAATTTTAAGTGCATATAGGTACTCAATATTAATTCCTTAAATTTTGATAGCTTGATTATAGTGATTGTATTTTAAACATCTATGTACCATAAAAGGTACAACACGAAGCTTTTGTAACAAAAGGTGTCCTAATATCATATAAAATACCCCATTTTGTAAAACTAGAAAAGAAATTGATATTATTACAAGGCCCACTTGTAGAGGTAACACAATATGTCCCAAAGTGGTTTGTTGTTTTCTATTAAACTTCTTGACACTTAAAGTAGTTGCATGTAAATCATGGTGTGAATAACCTAATGAATGTATCAATGTTTATGTGCATACATTTTTACTTGATCCATTATCAATTAATGTAATAACCCCGTTGGGTTTGACATAGAAAATGTGATTTTTTAAAACTTATCAACATATACTTCAAATATATTACACCACGAGAATCTATTCAAAGATTATATAAAATACTCTAAGAGGGATAATTGTAAATAGAGCATACTACAACATATATCACTAATCACTATCATCATAAAAAACACATCAAAATACGAATATAAAAAGTAATTATAAATAACTAGCCATGACTGGTATGACATACAACAACTGTTATCAATTTACAGTAAATAATGAATTACATCTCTTCATGATAATGTTTCCAATAATAAATATAATATAATATAATGTACATAAAAAAGAGACATGGCTCTTAGGAGCATGAGTTTCTTGGACTCTTTAGTATCTGTGGTGATCTCAAGTGACGTCTAAAAAGTAGTATTGTTGTGGGGAGGGAGAGCATCATCTGAAAAATTTTCCACACTAACCACAGACCAATGATTTTCCATACTAACCCCATTAGGGAAGGGCCCTCCCTTCATGGATAAGTAGATAGTGATGGCATCTGAATCTAGAGAGACAAGCAAGTACTCGTATGTTATTTGATTTGTAAAACTAAACATGTAGTGTATCATAGAAACCCATTTTATTGCAAGATATCACATAAACATCTAAATCATACTCATGAAATGACACTATCTCACTAATTATACTTTGACCAAAGTTATCAAGAATAATAAATAATAATGATCTATAGATCAGTCAAAATTCATACACACTACTTGATTGGATTGCCTTCATCTAACATTATGATGCTAGTAAGCTAGTGAAATTCATCTCACTCCTTACTCAGTATCAATAATGTAAGATTGGTTAACATAATATAATCAAAAGATTCATACAATTTACATCCTACTAACAATCATATCACATAACATGCTAAGCATAGTAGCAATCAACAAGCATACATTTATTTCATCAAACGTATGAATGCATCTCACATTATTATCTATCCCATACTAGAAATAATGACTACAGTTTATACCACTTGGGTAAAATATATTTTTAACTGGAAACTCTAACTACCACATTTAATTTCTAACATACTACACCCTATGATAACCCATATTATCATAGTCTAGTATTTTTAAGCATAACTACTAAATACCATAATCAATCCTATTAATTAGTCATAATTCCATGGAACATAAGCTTTATTCAAGAAAAAAGATATATCAAAGTAAGTCTCAGTTCACAAAAAACTTAGAATACTCCTTTTTAGCATTTATTATACTCACAAGGGTTTGGATGCATGCATTCATATGATTCTATTATACATAATTTTATAATATAATTTATAACCACCAACGTAACTATAGTTAGAAGAACACATCCCTATTATACATAATTTTATAATATAATTTATAACCACCTGCTCAATTATATTTAGAAGAACACACCCCTACATATATATATACACTATCCATAGATATAACCAACATGCATACATTTAATCCATCAAATCTATGAAAGTATCTAGATATAAAAATTATAGTATATACCACTTAGGTATAACATACATTTAGAATATAATGAGAACACTCTATGACATCTCATAATATCATAGATTATTGTACATGAACACTCTACTCAAACACGAACAACTAGTCTCACAATCATAAATAATAATCCAGCAAGTATGGGTTATACCGCAAGGTATACCCTATGTTTAAACTACATACTAGCATTCAAAAGAAACATAATTTATAGGCACACATAATGATGCACTATTATATGTTATATATGTCTAAACACTTACACATAATATACTCACAATATGTATCGCACACAAGTTTTTATTACTTTATGTAAATATATATATATCAATAGTTGAGTCACGCTATTCTTCAAAGAGTCTAATAACTCATAACTAAGATATACCATAATTTTTCATTTTAACAACTTAATTTTTTTCTAGGAGACTATTTTCACATGGTTATATTTGCAGCCCCACAGGCACTTTATGACTCATTTCAACCATCTATTTAATTATAAGTATAATTCTTATATATGATTACTTGTACATCATAATATGCACCATATGTAAGTACTTGAATGATATGTAAATAATATACCAATGTTCATTTATACCTTTTAATCAATAATTCCTTATGAGTTCATAAATCCTTAAAAACTTTCCTATTCATGAAGTATATTGAAAATCTTAATAAGATGAGGGATCCTACAATGTAATTCTCCTTCATAGTTTTTATCTCTATATAAAGAGATTTTTGTACATAACTTTGTACATAAGTTCTCAAGACAACATAGTCTTTCATATTTTGGTTTACATATGAGTATTTTGAGAATATACTAATTGCACATATACAATACACAATAGTTTCATCAAGTACACAGACTTATGAATCACCCAAGGCTATGGAAATTACTATCCAGAATCTATACTTAATCATTGATATATGTATATATTGATTCTTTATATTATGAATAATTGATTATTTACATGTAACATAGCATAGCATCATTACTATAATATTCCTAACTATTATATTCTTTTTACATGTAAAATAATTCGCACAGATTTAATTCTTTTTATATTGTGACATTCTTACTCACAAACTTCTGACATACACTCTAAGCACAATATAGTAAGTCCCTCATATACTATATAGATATGTTTAGTGCTTTAAAACTCCAACATATGAATCGATATTTACAACTTTTTAATACTAGAGTGTATTAATAACAAGTTTACAGAGTCATCATTTAAATGATTATATTCTTATTAATATTTCTTAATACGCAGGTTGCATATCTATTATATATTTATTTAAATACAACCTGATTCTAATCATACATTGTTACAGTATGTTCTGAATAGCAAAAAATCTATATGTCATTTAACTATTACAATAGTTTCATTATGTAAATAGAAAAATGATGTAAGATATGAGTAAAAGATTCTAGTTAGACATTATTTAGAAAACCATAACTTGAGCTCCTTATTATTTCTTATCTATTAATCATTATTTTCTGCTCGTATATTCTTTCTTATTAAATTTTTTTTTGCCTACAATAAATACATTCTAATTCCACCATGAACTATTGATACATATATATAATTAATTATTCACTAGACATATATAAATGTTGAACATATTAGTGGACACTTACATTTGTAAATATCACCATAAATAATTGGAATACATTCGTAATACCCCTATTAGGGATGTATTAGTGGATATGTAATATATTATTGATATAATTAGAATACATATCACTTAAAATTTTTGAATACATATTACTATAAATATTATGGCTCATAAAGCTATATTTTAAATCCCATAATATATTATGGCTTCTAATCATATACGGTTCATATGGTATTAGATGCTATGAACAATAATTGTGCTATGAATACTTTTCTATTAATAATTTCCATTTTAGTTATTGGGTATGTGTACAGAGTTAGGGGATAATTCTATGGACATTTCCCATAATGCGTACGCATTATGCTCAAGATACTCAGGCCATAATGCATATGCATTTTTGGCAATAAAAATGCATATCATTCATTTACCAATAGAAACACATACACATTATAGGAATGCATATGTGTTCCTATAATTATAAGGAACATGTAGACATTTATTAAAACATAAAAACAAAAAAAAAACCATAATCATCGATTCATTTCTTCCTCTCACGTTCACATTTTTCTCCTCTCCCATTTGCATTCTGCTTCTCATTTGCATTTTACTCCCATCGACATGGAAATTAATGGTTTTGCTCCCATGGATAGTAGAAATTATTGGTTTTGCTCCCACATTCAATAAATTGATGATGCCACTGTGAAAAAGAGGTAAGTGACTGTAAATTAAATCATTTTTTAATTTTTTTGCATAGTATAATTTGTAAGTGTTATACAATAGGTCAGCATGCTAACCCTCTGCCTAACCCTATGCTCAAACCTCATAACCCTCCGCCTAACCCTCCTAACCCTCCTATAGTTCCACTAGATCCCTTAGGCAATCGAGAGGATATATCTTCACACATAATGGAGAACAAAATTTAAATTGAGTAGATAATTAGGAGAATGAGGGAGCCTACTTCCACCAATACCCACCACACCTATCTAGCCAATACGCTTGAGTTAGTATTAGGTCAAGTTGACTTGATAATGAGTCATATTGACATATAGAGCTTATATAAAGATAGATTTAGGGCTTACTATGCTAAAAAATTATCAGCATATGATGTGAAGAAGAAAGACATAACAAAAGAACAAATTTGTGCCTTATTCATCAACCCAACTATTAATGCACCATTTCCAGTAACAACTAAACATTTCCCAATCCATTGATGCCAACACAATTTGATTAAAGCCAATTTTTAGGAGCAATGATGGATGGTGTTTTATTATCCACCATGTAACAAACATGAGGTTTCATTGTATTTTTTGAGAAAACTCTACTGTGAGTTTGTCCTCAATGAGATTCTAAACTATTTTAATTATGGTGAGTTTTAGGGCCAAGGGAAAGGCTCTATGCAGGATCGACATTATACATGTCATGCAGCTAATCAACCTACAAGGATCCCTAGCCAAAATATACTTTATCGATAAATTCCCTCTATAGTGAAGGAGGTTGTGGAGATTGACACTTTGTATGAACTTAGTGCGCTTACTAATACACCGTTCATCATACGAGTAGGATTTCAGAGATAGATGCTCGAGATACTCCACCTAGTGGGCATACTCTACCCCACCCATGTAGATCTTATAGTGCTATATGCACTAGACCTTCAGATGATGATAGTGGCACTTCAGGGGGCTTGGAGGATATGGTCTTGATTGATGAGTTGTTGGCACACACATTTGGTTTGGATATGTTGGTCTCTACATGCATGCAATTGTCTTTTATATAAATTTCAAGTTATATTTGTAAAATAAAAATGTAAAAAATATTTTACACATTTAAATTGAAATATATATATATATATATATATATATATATATATATATATATATATATATATATATATATATATATATATATGTATGTATGTATGTATGTATGTATGTATTTTTTGTGTTCTAGGAGGAGATGTTGCCTTCAACATCACAATTTCAATTTACTAAGTTAGGTAGTGGGCCAACCATTACTACATCTATCCATGTTATTACAAAACCATATACATTTACAGAGGTAAAATTTTAAGTGAATCTTATATATTCTAGATGTACATTCATACACCTTAATTATTTCATTGGTAGATTTTGTGTAAGAAAATATAAAATACCTAATATAATTTTGTTGGAATTTTTATTGTTTGTTGTATTAACATGGATTGAAATAGTGTTATAAACTCATCCTCTATCTCAATTTTTTTAATTTTATTTCGACTTTCAAACTATGTTTTCAATAACCAAAATCATGCACTTGTAAAAAAGATTGCCCACTCACTTTTATCTCTAGAATATTCAGGTCTATTTTCTGTATGTTTATTTAGATTTTAATGAGACATATTTTATAAGGTTATAAACACTCTTAAAGGCCTTTTATATATATCCCTCAAAAAATAAACCTATCACTCTAAGTGTCTTAAAGATTAAAACTCAGTTTACAAACTTCTCAACAAACACCTATACATGTTACTTGTCTTATCACAATGACTGTTTTTAAGGGATTTTTGATCACACCAATACTCAATTGGACTAAAAATTAATGAATGTATATAATCAAAGTATTCAAGCTATTAGCATGATCAAAATATAAAAATAAAACAACTTAGACACCATAGCTCATATGATTGTCCTCAATTATACCAAGTCACTGCCTTACTAATGACCTTAATGAGTCAAAATTCAAAATAGACCTTAGAAAAGATATAAAAACATCCAAACTAGTGTATATAGGTGTATCAAGTATGTTTCAATACCTAACTTTCATTCAATGACTAAATTTCACAAAATTCACTCATAAATCCTCCCTTGCTATCTTAGAGATACCAGGTTGTAGGTTTACATGAAACTTAGATTTCAATAAGTGTGATTGTAAGGATTTATTAGATCCAAAACTTTGGAATCATCTTCAAGGATTGTTTGTCTAACTATTCCAAAAATTTTATGAAATTTTAAGGACTCAAACAAAAGTTATAGTCCCTTTTGTGAAGGTTACCCTGTAACTTGGGTTTCTTGCAGAATATAGAAGCCGAGAGCTTCTTATAGATAGTTCATAGCCTATTTAGATTCCCTCAATAAAATAGTGCCTATTTGATGTCCTTAAAAACTTACTACAGCTCTTCCTATACTCATTTTGAATCCATATACAAAGTTCCACATGCAATGAGACCTTTGTATCTTGTTATAAATGGAGAATAATAGAGTATTTACATATTGAAGGTTTTCAAATTAGTATAACATGAAATATCATTCAAAAATACTTGGATTATATTGATCTCAATATAATACATGTAATGCGGTTGATCTAAGCAAGAATTATTTTTATTCATAAGAAAATAACTCATTTCTATATTATAGACCCCTATTCTCTCATGGTAGACTGTTCATTAGTCCTCCAATGATGCAAAGTTGGTCTTTTATACTTTTTCCTTCATTTTGTGTATCCCTAAAATGATAGATTCAAATTTTTCATGTTGTTTAATACTTATCCAAGTTTAAGATGTGTTAATTTAAGTCCTTATTCCTCCAACATGCCTGTCTCAAATTAGAATAATTGATCTTTGAAGACTTATCAAGTCATTTAAAACCTTTAAATGAGTAAGAAAGATAGATATGGCCTTAACTAAACTCAGGAGATTCCTATCCATGTATCAGACCTTTTAGAACCTATTAGACACATTAATTATTACAATTTAGCAAATATTCACTTAAATACATTTGAAAATTCAAATAACAAGTATTGGAGGGAAAATACTCCAAGACCTCTAAATGACCTAAGACACACACTAAATGTCTCATTCAAGTTTTATTGACACCTATCAACCCTTATAAGACTAACTATAAGACCATATATTCAAGTTTGTATGATGCTCTTTCATCAAGAGGTGTAAGAGATGCATCATTGCCTTGGATGTCTTGTCATTATCCCTCATGAAACTAAAATTTATTACCTTCAGTGTGGTGTTATAAGTCACATTGCACATATCTACTTATCACATTCATACTTCTCGTGACCTCATTATATCTTTTAATATCTTTGAATGACTAAGTTTGTTAGCAACTTGTTAATCAATGAATTGCCCAAGTTATTAATTATTAGGTTGTTTGTTCAGTTGATGATTAGGGTGGACACTCCTCCATCATTTTGAGTCAAGATAGACTTGGGTAGTGCTGCTATAATGTCATTTGCACAGGCACTCATAGAGGTATATATTTACTTGTAATTTTGAATTGTAATTTAATAATTTTGTTTTAACAAATTTACTACATATTTGGAAAAATATAACTTATATGCACAAATGTATTGTGTATACAGGGCTATCATATGACATTTTATAGTTCAATTCAAATGACTACTATGGTAGCTCCTCATGTTTATTCATCATTTTACATGCCTGTTTGTGCAACTAAACTTGGCACTAACCCAGTCAAGCGGCAACAACAAATTGAGAAGGACCATGAGTTTGTAGTAAGTGCATGTTTAGATTATTTTTTTATTATAGTTTAAAATGAGTTGATTAACTTGGTTTCATGTATACTTGTTAATTTTATAATAATTTTTGTATATGAACAGGTTTAGATGCAAGTAAACTATGAGTGTAGTACCTATAGTTGATCCTTAGAGTAATCCAAGGCATTTAGGATATGTCCATTTATAATCAAGGCATCCTAGGGAAAGTCTTCTTTGAGTAAGGCAAAGAAAGGGAGACTATTTGATGATTAGGATGTTGTAGATGATGTACTTTTTTTTATGCCTATCTGGCAATATATGCTTTTTTAGCATTATACATGCGTATATGATGTATTCACTTGACATTAGATACTATGTTGTTAGACATGATGTAATTTTTTGTATGCTTATATGGCAATGCATATATTATTGACTTTTTATGCCTATATATGGCATTCGTACATAACATTCTTATTTTCTACATGAATAAAGAAAACCAATGAAGTCTTGTTTGAATCACTTGTGTTTAGAGTATTATGAATGATTATTTTTGAAGTATTATTAAGGATTATAAATATTATGAGATTAAGAATAACTTGTTAGGATAATGTTGCAAATCAAATTTGTATGATAGAGCCTATAGTTATAAATATTGACATTTCTTGTTCTTAAGAAGCTTTGTTTCTATAAGAATACAAATGAAATAAGAAGTAAGGGTTGTTGAACCTATCTTTTTGTTAATTTAATCCTATAATAGTGATTGTAACCTAGAAACAAGTTCATGAAATTTTCAAACATTGTACTTGTGTTTATAGTATTATGAATGATTGGTTTTGAAGTATACTTAAGGATTACAAATGTTATGAGATTGAGAACAGCTTGTTAGGATATTGTTGCAAATCATATTGGTATGATAGATCCTATAGTTAGAAAGATTGAATTTTTTTGTTCTTATAAAGCTTTGTTTCTATAATAATGTAAATGAAATAAGAAGGGGTGTTGAACCTATCTTTTCATTAATTAAATACTATACTGGTGATTGAATCAATCTTAGATTGGTAGTTATTATACACCTAGTCACTTATCTTAGTTCTGAACCTTGTGCATAAAGTGGGATTAATAAAAATAAACCCTTATAAGAAATAAATAATATTAGTGATTGCAATGAATTATGTTTGTATGCTCATCGTCATCTATAATTTCTTGTAGGTTCAGAACTACGAGTTCTTAGTGGGATAAGCCTTATAAGGTAGAATATTATTTTAAACATGTGAATTTATTGTGAAAAAATTCTATATAGGAATAATTAACTCAAGAAGGTGTCTAAAAAATCAATTACACAATTATAAACCCTCTCGGCCTATACATAAACTAGTAAAATTAGACCTAGGGTTTTAACCTATAAGTATGCATATCTTAAAATCTGACCATTAAAAGTTGAAAAGTTGTAATATGATGTGTTTTCACAAGGTATAAAATAATCAATGATATTTAAAATGATATGAATAGGACAAGTACGAATTTCAAGATTAAGCTTTATCATAGGACTAATGGAAACCTAATGAGATTCTAAGAGTGTGAGAATAGGGGTTTAGAGGGTGAGTTGGTATAAGAATAAGTAAATGAAGTAGGAAGATCCTAATGGGTTATCAAATATGATCTTAGATTATCTTGAATGTCTTTAGATAACCCAAAACAAGGAGTTTTGTAGTGCAACAAGGCTACTAGGAGAGTGAACCAAGAAAGAGACTTGTAGAAGAAAGAAAGAGAATTGGTAGATGAAATTGTAAAGAGTGTTTGAAACATAGTGTAAGAAAGGTCTATAGGCATTGGTATCAATTTTAATTAGTATATTGGCATTCCATACCCTAAAAGACTAATTAGGCCATTGTGGCCTATAAGAGCCTTTGACAAGTAAAGGATTGATATTGTGAGGAATAAGGATATGGGTGATTAAGTTGTCGGAGAAGGATTTTCATAGAGTGTTTTGAAGGGTGATGAATGGATTAGAGGTCAAAGAAGCTATTATAACCATGTTTTGCATTCTATAACCAAGGAGACCATTATTAGGACATGAGAAATAAGTACAATAATCTGAAAAGGGTTTAGTGATTATGATTACTTTTCAAGTTAGGATGGTTCAAGAGTCTTGGTGAGAGAGTCAATATACTATGAAGAGTTAATACATTACAAATATGAGACCTCTTAATAGGTGATGAAGTCTCTCTTTCCAATGGGAAGGGTTTTACACTAGTGAAGAAGCTCATATCAGTCAAGGCAAGCTAGCATCATATATAAGAAAATAAATAAGATCTTGATTATGATCTTTAGGCCTTCAATTATATTTGAAAGCACCCAGGACTTCTTCATTCCATGGGGTAAACCCTATCCTATCTCCATTCCCTCTGAAACATCCCCAAACTCTGTCTTTGAAATGAAGAGAGTAAGAAAATAGACCTTGGGAGAGAGCGCAAAGTTTTTTGATTAGTCTTAAGGGATCATGATAGTTGATACACTTGAATGTATCACTTTATTCTCTTCAAACTTCAAACTCTTGCTCTAAGCCCATTAGGATCAATACACTCTCTTTTCCCTTTCAAGACCTTCTTAATTAAATGGATATAAAAGACCCTTTTAGTGTTGTATTTGGGCTAAAGACCAATTTTATGAATTTTCAATAGGTATTTCACATGTCTCAAAGGTTTTATACTTTATATAAACCAATTTATTATTGGTTTAGAGTTCCTTTTTATCAAATAGTGACTCAACCTTGTTTTGTCAAGAAACCTAATTGTTCCACTAGTAGGTCAAAGCTTAGATGATGGATTATTTGCCTAAACCAACACCTTGGTTAGGTCTAAATGATGTTTTTAGATTAGAATAAACTTTTAATTGGCATAGTTTGGCTCAAAACTAAGCAATATAGGTTAATTTTCCTATTTGTTAATTTTCCTATTGTTTTGGATAACTGATCAATATATCATCTGTACACCTTATTTTGACTCAAAAACACTTGTAAATGTTTAATAACCTTCTTAAATATGTCTCTATATATTTTCATCAAATTATATGGGTTCAAAATGGATTTATGACCATTTTTCAGTCAAATCCCTGTAACTACAGTTTTCCTTCACTTTAAGGACCTGAGAGCTAATTAACCTTATTTCATAAAGATAAAAGAGGTTATTTGAAATATAAAAATTGTATAGGACTCCTCACTCTCTATTTAACTCATCCAATCCTTATTTTCAAACCATACACAAGTTTTATCGTATAAACAAGCTCTACAAATAGTGATTTTCAACCAAAACTAGTCTATGCTAACAAAAAAGGATTTTCAAAGTCTTGAATTCACTATCTTTTGATTTTTGGAATTCAAGCACATTTCAAGAAAGGATTTTAAATCACCATACACTAATTACAATCAAAAAATTATTAATATTTCTTACTAATCTTGTTCAATTATAGTCTTTCACATATACAAACTATCACACAACAAAAAACACACACATTTACACCCCCTGTAGGTATGATTCAAAGATTATTTATTGATGTTTGTTCTTGAATAATCTCATTTAATCTTGATACTCAGGCTTATCCTTTTGGTTCATTCCTCTATGAAAAGAGTGTCCATTTTTGGCTCCAAAACTCTCTCTCAAGACTTGTATCAGTTTAACAAATCATATAACAAACACTTGTTTTAAGCATATAAGATAAGTAGGACCTTTATAACATATAGGAAGACTTCCTAGAATTTTGAAAATGTTCAAATACCTAGGAAAACTAGTAAAACCTCTAGAAATTTGTAAATTTCATCAAAATTACAATATAGGCCTAAAATTTTGAAATGTGTGTTTTGGCAGAAAACCACCAAATAGGCCTTTTTTTGAATTGTTTAACTTTAAAAAATGACTCTAAAGGACTAACAAAGACTATTGAATCTACTTAATACTTTAAAACTCTCAAATGGATACCATTCTTGTTTATACAAAGGATGCTCCTACATCAATAATTTTAAACACTTAACTCTATTTGGTCCATGATACCCCTTGGCCAAGATTTGAAGCCACTATGACCACCAGTAGGTGGCCATTTAGGCCTAATTAGGCCTAAATTTCCATATAAGTCTATTGTTCTATTTTTTAAACCTTATAAATTTATCATCTCTCATGAACCATAAAATTCTCCCTAATTAGTGTCAAGATCCTTTCATTACCTATAGGCATGCAATTTAGCCTAATTAGGCCTAATAGGCTCCTTGACTGATTAGTAATATCTTGAAGGATTTTTGACCCTTGGAACACTTTGAAAAGATTCAAGCAAACCTTTCAAAGGTCTTGAAACCCAATTATAACGCCACTAGCTTCTATCCATGTGCATATGGTTCACTTGGACTATTAGGCCTATTAGGCCTTTTAGGCTTTTTAATGACCTCCAACTAGCATTTTTGCCTCTAGGATTTACAGGTGAAAATCCATGACTTTGAGAAAATCTATATATTCAAATTACATGTGATCCAATGACCATGACATCTAATTCCACCCACAAGTGCATTTTCACTACTATTTAGGAGCACATAAATAATGACAATAAATGTTATCAAAATTGAAGTCATAGTCTGATAACTCCATTTTTGGTGCTTGTTGGCTAAAAAATAGTGTTACCAACATGTATGAATGGGTGGATAATGTCCAAGACTAGTTTCTTAGCCTCTGATCTAGCCTGGTTGACAAACCCACCACCCATTCTAGGCTCAAGAACACCCTTCTCAATACAAGAAAGATGTTGATTTTTAGCCTAACTTTAGGCATGTGTAAACTAAAATTGTAAGTCATATGGATGAACCATAAGATCTGTCCTATACATGTGAAAGCCTTCTAATTTTAACTTGGATCTAGTCTATATCACTTCTAAGAAAAATCCGTGGTAGAAGTTGTAGTAACAGATCCTAAAATAGAACTTTCTAGTAGTAAAGAGATAACTTGTTGACCTCTAATTAGTTTTTTTTGCCTCTAGGACCTTCAGGTGAAAATACATAACTATGAGCATGTCTATATAGGCAAATTACACATGCTCCAATGACCATGACATATAATTCCATCCACAAGTGCATTTTCACTACTGTTCAGGAGCACAAAAGCACTAACAATAAATGTTGTCAAAGCTGAAGCTATTATAGACACTTAAAACTGACCACCAATGATCTCCAACTAGGATTTTGACCAATTTCTACCAAAATATCATAATTTGGCCAAAAAAAACTAAAACATGCTAAATGATGTGAACTTGTCATATATAAATGTTGATTTTGGCCAATGTATCCCTAAATGGGGCAATGCATTTTATGAGATAGCTAACTTTGATAAGATCATTTCAAGTCAAAATGATGATTTCACACCTGGATGCTCTGGATTGCTCTTTTCTACTAATTTTCTTGCACGAAACATGTGCCTTTGTTATTTTGTGTCGACAACATCCTAAATGGATAATAGTTCTAATACATCTAACATCGCATCCAATTTCCAATCCAGTCAAATTTTGATCCAATAATATGACATTTTGACCAATTTGATTAATTTATGCACCAATTACCAAGATTTGCACCAAATTTGATAAATCATGTTTAAGACTAATTAATTTGAATCATGAGCCTAATCAAGAATTCCATAAAAATTATCGATGAGGTGGGGGTGCATTGGTAAATCAATTTAGTTGTTACATGCAACACTTAGGTTCAAATCTTAGAGGTATTGGAAGCTAGTTGTGGCCTATCATTAGTATAAGGTCGGTTGTGGCCATATTGTTGGTATTTTCTAGTTGTAGCAGTTGATATAATCGATTGTTGCACTGGTCAAAAGCTTTATATCTATTTAAAAAAATAATTCCATAAAACTTGTTGAATATTTCTTTTTGAAAATTTATTATGAGTTTTTGCATAATTAAGTGACATCATTTTTTGGGAGGCATCCCTAGGCCATAAATGCATAAAATATTTGACTAAGCCCTCCCATGCCTCTTTAATGCCTCTCTATCCTAAATATTTATGAGGGAATTTATTGATTTCAGCCTCCAAAATGGAATGGATTCTTAGTCACACATCTTCATCTTGAGATGGATGGTTCAAGTTCATTTTGATCAATTGCAAAAAATCTATAAATAGGACTTACACTCATAATTTTAAGATCTTTTGGTGTAAATTTATTATGCCTAAATGTCTTCAAAAAGCTTGGATAGTGTATAGTTATAATGCTTAAATGAGTTCAAAATCCATTTAGTATAGTGTTATCATGCCCAATTATTGAGCTAAGCCAAAGGTGCCAAGGAGAGAAGGAGCCAAACAAATTCATTGATAAGAATATTTGATGCACAAGCCAATCAAGCCACTCTACAAACCATTTGGAAGCTCCAAGGAAGGTGAAGGAAGGTTTCTTTCATGTTTTAGTTGTTGCTTTCATATGTTTGTTTGTTACTAAGCTCCCTTAGTGTCTAGGTCTAGAGATATCATGCTTGTTAGTGTGTTATTTTCATTTTGAACTAACACTTGATCTAACCCTTGTAGACACCTAAAACTGACCACCAATGACCTCCAACCAGGCTTTTGGCTAATTCTTACTAAAATACACAATTTGGCTTAAAACCATGAAAATGTATTAAATGAATTGAAACTGACATTTTCAAGTGCCAATTTTGTCTAGGGTATCATTAAATGGGGCAATATAATTTGTGGGCTAGATAACTTTGATCAGATCATTTCGAGTCAAAATGCCAATTTTATACTTGGGTGCTCTAGATTGCTCTTTCCTATCAAATATCTTGCACAAGATGCATGCCTTTGTTATTTGTTATCAGTAACATCTTAAATGGGATAACAGATCCAATGCATCTAACATCACCTTCCAATTCTAGTCCAGTTGAATTTTGGACCAATAACAAGGCATTCTGATCAATTTAGGTAATTTCTGCACAAAGTACTTAATCATGATTAAGAGCTAATTAAACCAAATTAGAGCCTAATCAAGAAATCCATGGAATCTTGTTAAAAACTTGTTTTTATAAATGAATATTTATCATTTACATCATTAGGTGACCTCATTTCTTAGGAAGATATCTCTAGGCCATAAATGCCACAAATATCAAGATTCATGCCCTCCATGCCTCTTAATTTCCTCTACTTCCAATGTCATGATGAGGATAATTATACACTTAATTCCAAAAATTGAATTAATCCTCAACCGCACATCTCAATCTCATGATGGATGGTTCAGGTTGATTATGATCAATCTCAAAAATCTATAAATAGGAGGCCTTACCACATCATTTCTAAGTCTTGATAATGCAAAGTTATAATGCACAAATATCTTCAAGAAGCTATTGTAATTAGTGTTACCATGCCAAATTTTTTCTAAACCAAGCCAAGCCATAAGCCAAAGGTGCCAAGGAGAGATGGAGGTAGCCAAACTTCCATTGCCAAGGACTTCATGAGCACAAATCGAGCAAGCCACTACAACAAGCATTTTGGAGCATCCAAGGAAGGTAAAAGAGGGTTTCTTTTACATTTTAGTTATGTGTTTTATTCATGTTTGTTAATTAATCTCTCCCTATGTCTAGGCCTAGATGTTATGCTAGTTAGTGTGTTTCTTTCATTTTGAAACCAACCCCATACTAACCATCCTCTCTTGAGTCAAATTTCTAGATCACATATGGCACACTCAGTGGGACTAGATGCATCCCACACATGAATAAGATCCTTTTATAGCTTTAAAATATTTATTTAGACCATTAAAACTCTTGCAAATTGATTTTCTAACTTTATTTTTCCATTTTTTTGGTTTGCCATGGGTTTACATAGTAACTGACACTGGCTAGTAAGACCAACATCAGTTGGATAGTTTAACTGACGCCAATTAGTAAAACTAACATCATTTGGATACCTACCATTGGTCACATTGGTATAATTGATGTCGATTAGATAACTCTCATCAGTTAGAAAATGTAACCGTCATCGGTTATATAATTGACGTCGATCACTATGTTTTTCTTAAAACATAGACCAGAGAGCTATTTTTTGAAAGTTTATTGTCTCAAACCTAAAAGAGATTCAAGACTAAAGGACATAATAATGTTTTTTTTGTAGGAACAAGCTTGAAATTTTCTAAAAACATGTTTAGATTACCTTTTGCATGCTTAAAAATCAATTAGGAACCTTGTTTTGGTGTTTAACAAAAAACAAATTTTAGATATTTATGGTGAATGTTTTCAAAGTTTGAAACTAAGACCAAGGGGTCAAATGAACACCACCTCATTTTCTATTTGGGATTAAAAATGAACACACCTTTTCAAATCTTTTTGTATTTACTTGGTTGTTTAGATTAAGTTTTTATTTGGCAAAAAGAGGGATGTTTCATGTATGTTCTTCCATTCATCCCCTTTAGGGAACTCTTGGAATCAAAAATGCCATTCCTATTGTAAGTAGCCTAGTCCAAGGCTTCAAAATAAAGTCATCTAAAGCACTCCCCAAAAACTCGTCAAATTTTGGGTGACCTTGAAAATGACCCTAAAGTCTTTCTACTTTCATCCTGTCTTTATTTTTATGCAAACTTGGCTTGCAAGGGGGACTTCATCACCTCCCACAAGTTCTTTAGGGAAGCTTGACCTGAGGTTTCACCTCCCAACATTGACTTCATTTGGATCCTAATTGGAGTTGCACATGGGCCGTAGTGGCACTTTGGACATCGCACTACACTGAGTGAACAACAAAATGTAGTGGTTGTAAAAAAGACTAGACCTTTTTGCAATAAGCCAAGTGATATGGACCCAAAATCTGTGCTTTTTTTTTGCATTGTTTGGCATGAAAGTCATTATGAAATTGATTCACCTAGAACATTCAGAAAATTGTTAGATTTTAGACAAATCCCCACTTGCCACAAAAGTATTGTTGGTGCAAGGTGCACCTCAAGGTCCATGTCACTATATTATCATTTGAGAGAAGGGGGGGGGTGTAAAAACCCTACTATATAATGCACATTTACTTTTAGATGAACATTTAAAATCCCCTCAAATGATGTATATTGATAGATTCTAATAATACCAAGTAACCTTGTCAGTTTAAGATGTAAGAGTGATTAATTAGTTGGTCTTGTCCTAGATTAGAGTCTTGTTTGCAGTCAAAACTTGGTGTAAACAAACAATTCAAACCAAACATATGGTCCTAATTTTCTTTTGAACAAAGAGGCATTATGTTGCTCGCATGAGATCATCAATTTGACTTGTTCAAAGTTCATCAAAAGCTTGAGAGTCATATCATCCACTTTGGCACAGTTATGCTACCCAATTGAGTCTAGACCTTTACCAAAGTTGTTTAAGTCCTTCATTTATAATATAAAATTGAAATTGCACCTTTATAAGTTCATACAGTTGATGTGTTAAGTGGGTTCATCATTTGCACTAAACTTGAGGGAACTTAGGTTCAATTTCCAATATGGTTTGAAGGCCATTTTAGACTCAAGATCATTATCACCATTGGATAGACTTATGCCATTTTGTGCTAAACACTTGCACTTTGAGTCTATGCACCACAACATTTTGAGTCAATAAAAGTAGTGTTATGTTATCAAAATTATGGGAAATTACCTTAGAGATTTTTTGAAGCAAACTTTTTTTGTCACACCTTTTGTGTAGTATAGCGTTGTTATGCTGCCCAAAACATTTTAAATATTATTTCATAGACCTTGCATAGAGTTGAAATTTGTTCCTACATTTTTAGACCAATTCAAGTGTACTTTTATGATCTTTTATCTAAAATAGTTATACTGTTAGCTTTTGTCTAGCTTGTTTGTCAAAGGAACCAAGTTTTATACCATTTTTTGTGAGAAAATAAACTATTTATAAAGTGCCTTTTGTTTCATACCTTATACCTAGTTGATCAAGTTCATGTCCAAGAATCAAATGCCTAGTGTTTGTTAGAAGTGTTTCAAATCTGTTAGATTAAAACTTTCATCTATTTCAAAGTCTAACTTTTGATTCCATTTGGTCAAGAGTCCTAGCACATGCCTTATTTGAGCCTAGCTTTTGATACCACATTTAGCCAAAAGACCTAGTAACTTTTAAATTCCTAGATTAGACTATTTTGAAACACTTTGACCTTAGAGTTTAACATTTTGATTTTTGGTCCATTTACTTGCTTATCTTTGTGTGAATAGTGAAACATTAGATACTTCACGCTAGCTTATTTCTTCACAAATATTTGCATAAACCTTTTGATCCTTTTGATGAATCTAGACCAAGTTAGAACATCATCTATTTTAGACATTGTCATTTTTAGAGTTTGTATAACTCTTTGACCTTTTATCACAAAACATTGACTATGGATCCCAACATGTATTCCTACACTTGTAGTGGACTTATGTACAATCCAAGGATTAGTAATGTAGTTGCACAAGAAGAAAAGGTGCAAGATTCCTATGCAGATAATATTGCTTATGAGATAGATTCTTATCCCTCTTATAATACTCAATTAGGGGCACAAAGCCAAGATCCATTAGCTAACTATTTGGTTAACATACCACCTTATTCAAAATAAGACCAAAAATAAATCACACAATACCTAGGTACAATACCCACAGTGGACAAGCCAGTTCTTCAATAGTTATATTCTACTAATATGGATTCCATGTATGATCCATTTTTGTTTGAGTGATATTTGTTAGAGAACAAAGATGATATTTTGGTTAGATTCATAGAGGTAGGGGCCAAGTTTCTAGTAGACTTTCCCCATGAAAATTTACCAAGTCTAGTAAGAGTGCCCCATAATATCATTTATGATCAACATGCTTCTTCTAGCAATCCTATGGCTCTAGTCCAAACTACGTACCAAGATCATAATATAGCTAATCAAGGTAAAAACATCATGAAAGATCACTTTAACCAAATGCATACAACATATCAAACCTACTTGAATCTAGCATGTGATTTCAATTAGATAAACATGGTGAGTAAGCCTCTCATTGACCTAGATCCTTTAACAGGAGTGTTGATAGAGTCAACTAGATAAGAGAATTTGAATTATGATCCATTCTTACAAACCACTTTGATAGATAACTTGATGCATAGGCCCATTATTAAAGAAATGTCTTCAGCCTCTACATAGAATAGTGAACCAAATATAGTAGATAATATGCAAACAACATCCAATCCTGATCAAAGTAATACTAATACACAAATAATTAGCCAACAACATGTGCCTATAGTTAATGCTATGAATAGATCATCATACCAGGGAATGGGAGTTTCTACACCCCAACCTCAACCAGTTGCTTCCTCAAGTGTACAACCTATAGGATTAGGTAATCAAATAATGACTAATATCATGCCTCAATGATAGAATATGATGAACCCTACTCTTCCTCAATAGGTAATAAGTAGTATGCCATAACAATAGATATAATCTAGTGTATCAACACAATAGAGGATAATTACATTGTCGCCTCAATCAAGGGAAACTAATGTTCTACCTCATCAGGTAATGACAAACATACCTCTTCAATCACAGACTAATATGCTAATCCAAACCAAGTAATGACTAGTCAACAACATGCAAATATTGGTCAGTGATAGATGCTAAATCTACAACCTATTTTCACTTCCTCATAGGAATTCATGAAATAAGGAGGTCCCCATGTTTCTCAAGTACATACTAGATAACCATTGGTTTAAAATGTGCCACAAATTTAGAGACAGGGTCTTGGACCACAAGCTCCCACTCAACAACAAGGTTCGATTAGTCAATAATGTGTCCTTTTTCAACCACAATAGGCATAGTATAGTTATATCCATCCATCCCAAACACAAAATACTCCAAGTCAAACCTTTATTTCCAACCCAAACTAGAATATCATGCAACCAATTATGCAATTTCAAGAACATCCTAATCCATGTATGCATATTCTTGGTCCATTCCCCAACCAAACCAATATACCCTAATAGGTATCTCCATCATACCCTAGTCAGAGTATCCTACTTTTGACCTCCCAACCATCTACCCAAACTAATATTCTAACTCAAACTAATGTTCCTTCCAGTTTTCTATCCCAAGAATTGCAACAGATGAAGGATGCAATTGCTACCATTCAAGATGGTAAACAAAATAAAAAGTTCAAATTGGATGACGTGTGTTCTTACCCATTGAACATGGAGTATTTGTAGATACCATTTCTTCTAGGATATGAACCACTAAAATTTGACAAATATAAAGGAAAAGGTGACCCTAAGGCTCATTTGACCAAATTCTTTATTGCATGTCAACCAGTGGCATATAATGACATTTATCTTATGTTGTTGTTTCCAAGGAGCTTGGTTGGACAAGCCTTGGAGTAGTTTTTAAAGTTTTCCAAAAATTTAGTAATGGATTTGGATGATCTTTCTGATGAGTTTATGCAACACTTTTCCTATAATCTTGAGCATGAGATTTCATTAGTGGACTTAACGCAAGCAAAGCAAAAAGCTGGTGAGAATTTTATAAGTTATTTATAATGATGGAGAGACCTTGCAAGTTGTTTCACCCATAGTTTACCAGATAAACAATTAGCTGCTATGTTTACCAAAAAATTGCAAAGTGAGATAGCTTATCATTTGAAACCACAATGTGGACATACTTTCAAGGAAATCATCGCTAAAGGTTTGTTGATCGAGTGGGTGCTCATCAATAAAAGATTCATCAAGCTTAATTCAAATAATTAAAATCAAGGTACCAATTAGGGAAATGACCAACATCAACATCCCATTCAAGTGTTAGCATTGTAACCAGCACAGGCCAATAACCAAGAAAGACCAAAGCAATTCAACTATTATAGGAATGTTGTGGGAAATGGAGTAACCAAATATCATCATATTCAAATGGTGAAAATATCATCTGCACCACATTTTTAGCTTACTCCTACCTAGAAACCTTTCCAACCAATATCAAAAGCATAAAAACCAAGACCTGCACAACAAATACAATAGTCGTTACCATTGCAAATCCCTCCTCCTAGGAGAATCATGCCTGCACGTCATGTCTTTAGTGACCTAGGAGAACCTATTGAGTCTATATTTCATAAGCTTATTGTCACTAATCTGATTAGTTAGCCTATACCAAAGTATTATCCACAAGGCATTCCTTATCTTGATTGGTATCGTGAAAACAAATTCTATGACTATCATCGGGTCAATAGGCATAATCTACAAAGATATGTCCAAATCAAACATTTAATTGAGAATATGTTGTAGAATGGGGAGATAACATTGGATAATGGTGCTTCCATATATAATCAAACTCTTAGGATTTATCAAAACCCCTTTCCTTGACATAACAATCAATAACAACAAAATAATCAATAACAACAACAATGACCAATGCAATAACAAACTCAATAGTATCAAAATTGAAGGTTGAACCAGTAGAATCAACAAAATCAGCAACAAAACCCACAATGATAGAAAAATAGACAAAACCAAGGTCAGAACGGTAATAACCAACAAACCTACCATGTAGTTGCACATGACTATAATAGAGTTATATGTCATATTATAGGGGGAGTGTTAATACCATCTCCATTAATCCTAGACCAAGTGCTAATCAGCTTAGACTATTGCTAAATAATAACATTCAGCCAAATTACATGGATAATCCTTCTTTGACCTAGGAATGCATACAAGCAAACCAAAAAACTAGGACTTCCCATTTTGGACCTTATATCAACAACTTATCCTTGCCATGTGACCACATGTGAGTGCACCAGCAACCAAGATTTGTCCTATTTAGTCCCACACCATTCCCAACATTGGTTAGCAATAATGGTCCAATACTTAATCTTGATTGTGCAATCACAACTCAGAGGTCAAAGATTACTATCTCAAGCCCACAACCATCTGTCACTTTGCCTATCATTCAACCAACCATTCAGCCTCAAAATAAACCATTCACTACTGACCAAGATAAGAAATTTTATATAGTGGAATAATTACAGAAGACACCAACACAAATTTCTATTTTAGATTTGTTACAAATGTCAATAATCCAAAAGAACATCTTGAATGAGTTTTTGACTCAATACACTATTTTTAGTGACATATATCCTGATAAATTTCAAGCTTTGGTCAGACACCTAGCTCCAGCCTAACAAGTCACATTCAACCAAAGTGACCTGCTTCCCTTAGACCACTCCATAATAATCCATTCTACATAAAGGTTTATATAAGATGACATAAAGTGAAACATGTCCTTATAGACAATGGATCTGGCCTCAACATTGTGTCTCTAAAGCTCATCAAGCTTCTTAAGTACATAATGGTAGCTCTCCAGCCAGAAATAATAACCATCAAAGCCTATGATAATCAAGAAAGATAATCACAAGGCATGATTAGTTTGCCAATTATCATGGGATTTTGACCCATGATACATTTTTTCATGTTCTTGGTCTTGAGTTATTATACAATATGCTTCTAAGAAGGCCTTGGTTACATGAGATTCTTATAGTCCCATCAATGCTGCACCAATGTATCAAGTTTTCCCACTTAGGGATGGAAGTGAATATTCTAGGAGATTTACACCCATATGAACATTGCAAGCATCTTGAGGCCAAATTTCAAAGCTATAATTATCAGTATAACATGAATCCAAGTTCCAAGTAGGATAAAGGAAAAGCTATACTTATTGATCCTTCACCAGATAATTGTATAGATCCTACTACCTTAGATTTCCTTTCCCACATGCTGCCTCTTGAAACTTCTAATCATTTCACTATTTTAGATAATAGATGGGAGAGTATGTGACCCATGATCCATTTCATATTGTCAATCTTCCTCAGAATCTGAAAACCTTTGGGTGACCTAAATTCACCTCACATATGCATTGGCAACAAAAGAATAAAGATAAGGGACCTATCACATTTATACTTGTTGTCTGCAAAGAATCTAAGGAAAAGGCCATCGAAGGACCCCAAAGGGTAGGTGCCCTTGTGGGGGACTCTCAGCTACCAACTTGAAGGACATTTCCTAGAAGTCGAAGGGTCACCTTCCCTTCAAGAAGATGTAAAACCAGAAAAGCCAAAGAAGGACCAAGGGGTGACGCACTCGAAGACATCAAATTCAAGACATCAAACTAGCTATTGAAAACATAGTGATGGGCACGCGAACATCAATTTCAAAGATCATAAAATAGCCATTGATCCTTGTAAGCTATAATGCATTCACAGGATTTAAGGCCAAGACTAGTAGGAAGCGAGGAAGGAATAGAACAACAAATTGAATCCAGGATCTGATTCAATTAACTAGAAAAGGAGGAATGATGAAGGAAGGATCAGATCGCTAGGTGGACATTGAAATTTGCAAACTTTCAATAGAGTGACTTGTTTCTTTGCATTGAGAAAAACAAATGGGTAGATGCCCCTAATTTCTAGCCTATCTTTCTAATAGTTTTCAACGCAACACGATGTGTTACTATTTTTGAGTCCTTCTTGAAGTGGCTATATAAGGGACTCTCTTTTATTGTAAATCTATCTCTTTTTGACAATCAGAATGAAAATCTGCCCAAATTGAAAGGCATTACTAAGACTTTGAGCTAAGATTATTGATCATATTTTGTTATTGGAATAAGAAAGCAAGTGATTTTTTAGACTTTGTGCTGTGATATCTTTGTTGTTGAGGAAAATATTCTTATGTCTTTTTCCTTAATATATCTTCTGTTCCTTTAATTCAACAAGCATAATTGGTGACAACAGTCAGGAAGGTGTCCTAAAGAGTCAATTGTGGAGAGACTTTGTGCTGCCATAATTGCCTTTAGTGTGTTTTCTTTTCATTTCTATGTAAAGGACTTTGGGATGACTTTGTGACCTCATTGTCCTTCGTATCTTACTCTTGAGCAATTCAGGTGGAGACTTTGTGCTGCATCTCAATTTGCTGGTTACTACGTCCTTGGTTACATTTTGCTGTTACTACCAAGAGTATTTTTGTGGTTTGATGAATAGTACTTCTGAAAGAAGAGGAGTGCTTTCTATCATTTTCCTTGAGTTTCTCCTTTGATTTGCATGCATCATCTCTGAAGAAAGAGAGATGGATGGTTTGTCCTACCCTTGATTATTATTTTTTGTTTATATATATATATATAGATATATATAGGGAACCTCCCCTTGATGAGAGGAGAGATCAGTCCCCTTTTGATGTGGTAAACCTACACATTTGGATGACTAATCTTCCTACTTTCGCTGGTCAGACCTATTTTGTTTATCAGTACACTGATCGACAAAATATTCAACCAATAGTTTTTGGCGACTCCGCTGGGGATATACATAATTTTGTGTAATTTAGAACCTCAAGTTTCAAATTGAAACATTTCCTGTGTCTTACCCATTATCATTATAACCCTTATCCATTAAAAATATCCATAAGAAATGTCTGTGAAGACTCTAAGGAAAAGGCCACCGAAGGACCTCGAAGGGCAAGTGCCCTTGTGAGGGACTCTCGGTTGCCAAACCTATTGTATTTATCAATACGCTAATCAACAAAATATTCAACCAACAGTTTTTGGTGACTCCACTGGGGATATACATAATTTTGTGTAATTTGGAACCTCAATTTTTAGATTGAAACATCACCAGTGTCTTATCCATTATCATTATAACCCTTATCCATTATAAATATCCACGAGAAATGTCCGTGAAGACTCTAAGGAAAAGGCCTCCGAAGGACCCCAAAGGGTAGGTGCCCTTACGGGGGACTCTCGACTGCCAAATTGAAGGACATTTCCTATATAACATACTTATAGGGAACCTCCCCTTGATGAGAGCAGATATCAGTCCCCTTTTGATGTGGTAAACCTACACATTTGGATGACTAATCTTCCTACTTTGGCTGATCAGACCTATTTTGTTTATCAGTATGCTGATTGACAAAATATTCAACCAACAATACTAACATTTGTCCTATAATTTGATCCTCTTGAAGGGGATGAATCATGGTTAAATAATGACAACCAAGTTGATTTTTATAAAAGTACAAAGTATCAGATTCTCAATAGGATCATAGAGCATCACAATTATGAAGGAAGAGGCCTCAAACTAAATCAACAAGGAACCATCGAGCCAATTTCCATGACTAAGTATGAAATACCTTATGGACTTGGATTTAAACCACCTAGGGGTGACCCCACATATCTTATTCAAACTCCATCACTAGTAACTAGGGATGATGATGAAGATAGTGAAGTAGAGTTTGATCATAGCCCCACCTTTGATGACCTAGCTGAAACCAACCTGTTTGATACCAATGCCATTTGTACCCTTACCCTAGCCATTCATCATAAACCTTTGCCATTATATTATCCCCAACTAATAGATTGGGACCAACAAGAATCCAATCTACCAATTGATGAGTTCTAGAATGGTGAGGCATTCTATGAATTTTTAGGCCTTAGAGAAAATGTTTCATTGGGAGATCAAAAATTAGGATTCTCAATCACATTGGATCTTGTAGCCTATTTTGGAGAGTAAGTGAACACCCTTAGCAAAAAATAAATAAGTAAAACATTGAGGTCCCAAATTGAAAACCTCTTTGAGGCACTTTTTAACCAAGGAAAAAGAAAAGATAAAGGCCAGTCTAGTGGTGAAAAACTATTTCAGATGTCATTAAATGGGGGTGTTCATTCTTCTTCAAATTTAGACTAGGAGACCACCAATGATGAACTTGCCTATGGATCTGAGTTCAGCTTTGAGAAACAAGTATTTGATAAAAATTTTCAATAATTTCCAACTATTTTTGTCATATATCTAGATCTCCCATTAGGGGACTCAGATTCATCATGCTTAGGAGAAGTTGAAGATCAATTCCTAACAAAGGATCCTGACATAATTCAATAGTTCAAGTTTTTGCCTACTATCCTAGAAGATGGTTTGACACTTCTAGTTGAAGATATAACAGAGGTAAATATCAAGACTCCATCAGACCTAAAATGGATAAAATTAGGATAATCCCTCATTGAGGAGGAATGTGACATCTTTACGGCTCTGTTGAAAGAATTTGTAGATATATTTGCATGGGCCTATTCTAACATGCCAGGTTTATACCTCACCTTGGTTCTGCACCACCTTATGGTTAATCCTAATACCAAACTAGTAAAACAAAATTTATGTAAGATGCATCCTTGCATTGTTTTATTGGTAAAGAAAGAGTTGGAAAAACTTTTAGAAGCAGGACGTATCTGATCCATTGACTACTCAGAATATATCTCTAATGTGGTATTTGTTAGGAAAAAGCCTGAAGGGATCAAAATTTGTACTAATTTTTAAGACATCAACAAAGCTTATCCTAAAGATGATTTTCCCTTACCTAATATCAACATTATCATTGACTCCATGGTAGGTTATGAAATGCTTTCACTCATGGATGGCTTTTTAGGATACAAGCAGATCAGAATAGCACCAAAAGACCAACATAAAATAGCATTCACCATTCCATGGGGAAAATTTTGTTATTAGGTAATGCCATTTAGCCTTAAGAATGCTAGAGCTACATATCAAAGGGCCATGACTATCATATTCCATGATATGATGCATGATATTATTGAAGACTATGTCGATGACATATTAGGAAAATCCAAAACCTAGGTTGACCATCTAACAATGCTGTATAAGATATTTGAAAGATTATGAGAGTACAAAGTTAGACTCAATCCAAAGAAATGTGTGTTCAGTGTAACTTCAAAAAAATTACTTGGCTTCATCGTGTCTCGTAGAGGTATTGAAGTTGATCCAACTAAAGTTTATGCTATAACCGAGCTGCCACCACCAACCAATTTAAAGCAACTCCATAGTTTGTAGGGTAAGATCTAGTCAATCTAATGCTTCATCTCTCAGTTAGCAGACAAGTGTCATCCATTTACACACCTTTTGAAGAAAGGAGTTGCATTTTATTAGGATGATCACTACCAAACAACTTTTCAATAACTCAAAGACTATCTTGTTAATCCACCTATTTTATTACCTCATATGTTAGGAAAGCTATTCTTGTTATACCTATCAGCTACTGACCATGCTCTAGGGGCATTCTTGGCTCAACATGATGATAATGAAAAAGAGCATGCCATATACTACCTAAGCCATACCTTGGTTACATATGAACATAACTATGCACCTATTGAAAAATCTTGTCTAGCCATGGTCTTCATAGCTCAAAAACTGCACCATTACATGTTAAATAATAAGACCATGGTTATTTCAAAAGTAGATCCACTCAAATATCTGCTATCTAAAATAGATTTACAAGGTAGAATGGCTAAATGGATCATGCTTCTCAATGAGTTTGACATAGAGTATATCAATCAAAAGGCAATCAAGGGACAAATTCTTGTAGATCAACTTGCTAAAGCCCCTCTCATAAACACACAACCACTCACATTTCAATTTATTAATGAATCCATAATAACCATCATTAACACACCCCTTGAGGAGCATCCTTGGAAGCTATATTTTGATGGTTCATTTACTGCACATGGATCAGGGGTAAGCCTATTATTTATTACACCACAGGGGGATCTAATCCCTAAATCATTCAAAATCAACTTTCCTTATACAAACAACATGGCTAAGTATGAAGTGCTTATTATAGGAATTTGACAAGCTATACATTGGAAGATATCTCATCTTCAAGTTTATGTTGATTCTTAATTAATCATTAATTAGGTCACAAATCATTTTTAGACCAAAGATGACAAGCTGGTTCCATATAAAGCCATGGTTGACACTCTTAAGTAAAAAATTGTCAACATTCAGTTTAAGCATATACCAAGGGCTAGTAACAGAACTATAGATGTCATGGCTACTATTGGCTCTCTGATTCAACAAATAGATAAAGCTAGAGAGTATCAGTTCTTTATTGAAAATTTATCAGTACTAGCTCATGAACCTTCAATTGTTGCAATGATTTGTGATATTGTTGGTCCTAACTCTATTTTGTACTCATACCTTTACAACTACCTTCATGAGCAAGTTATGCCACTTAACCTAGCTCAAAAACAAACCAAGGCCTTCATTCATCATTCCACTCATTATACTCTACTTGGATCCACCCTTTACCATCATAGTTTTTATGGAACTTTGCCTCATTGTTTAACTTCAGTAGAGTCTACACTATCATTAAGAGAACTTCATGGAGTATGTGGAACTCATTCTAGAAAGGTAGTCCTATTTATAAAGCTCTTACATACTAGTTATTAGTGGCCCATAATAAATGTAGATGCCACTGCATATGTAAAAAAGTGTGACAAATGTCAATGGCATGCTAATCTGATTCATGCCCCAATAAAAACTCTAAAAATGATGTTGACACCATGGCCATTTTCTATTTGGGTACTTGACCTCATTGGGAAGATCAATCCCACTTCATCTGAGGGCTATAAACATATCCCTACCACCATCGAGTATTTCACTAAGTGGGTTATACCCCTCACTTACATGACTGGAAAACAAATTTCTAAATTCATCTTCAACCATCTCATTTGCCACTATGGTATCCCCTCTGACATCATATCTGATAATGAAGTATCATTCAAAAATAAGGATGTAGACCAGCTATGTACTGAATATAACATCACATAATATTTTTTTACAATTTATTACCCTCAAGGTAATGGCCAAGTTGAGGCATCCAACAAAACTATTGTCAATATTCTCAAAAAGATTTTTAATGATGTCAATCATGATTTGCACTTACAGATATTCCCTACCCTTTGGGCATATCATACCAATCATCGTACCCTCACAAGAGCCACTCCATACTTGTTTATGGTACTAAATCCATCCTTCCTATTGAGGTCAAATTGCCTTCACTACGCATCTCCTTTAAGCATGTCTTGGATAATTATGACTATCGAGTAGCTCTCTTGTAAAAGCTAAACCTACTTGATGATAAATGCACATCTATGCTCAACAATATTCAAGCATATCAAAACCAACTCAAAGGCCACTATAATTGACATGTTAAGTATCAAACATTTAAATTTGGTGATCTTGTTCTTAAAGAAAATCAAAAGAATACCACAATTGAGAAAAAGCAAAAAGGGAAATTCAAACCAAACTAGATAGGGCCTTTCATCATTACTACAGATTATGCATCAGGAGCATACAAGCTTGCCACCCCAAATGGAGATGAACTTCTAAAGCTGATGAATATTATTCATCTCAAATGCTACTATACTTAAGTACTAAGGTGTATTGTCTACAAGTAACATTTTAGTTATGCCATTTTTTTACTATTCTTATTTTTACAAATACCATCCTTATCCATCATCTTCATCGTATCCACTTTTTGCTTCCATTTTATCAACCCAGTGTGTTCTAAAGCCTAGCCTATTTGACCTTGGTTTTTGTCATTCATTACATAGTTTTAACATTGAGGTATCTGATTAGTTTCATCAATTGATTCAAGTACTTCAAATAGAGGTTATATTTTGAGATAGTATGATAGAAGTTTCGGTAGTTGCATCCTTCATTTATTATTCCTTTCTTACCACTGATCTTGCTACTAATTATAACCACCTTTGGGCAAATTAGTACCATTGATCTATGTCATTGTGTCCTAGTTATAACCACATATGGGAAAATTAGGGGCAACATTAAGCCTTGATGTACCAACTTTCCACTTCCTATGTCGTATTATGCCTTTTTACCAACTATGCCTATTTTGTTTGAATTGACCACTACACTGGTCAAATTCCTTCACTGTAAGGGTAAACCTACAGTAACTTGAGGTCCTACTCTAGAACTATGTAGGTAGCACTTGATACTTGTTGAGGTTAGTTTAATCACCCTTTTCCCCATGCTCTCACTATTTTATGAGTAACCTAAGCCATCCTCTCACCATTTTATGAGCAACCTAAGCCACGCTCTCACCATTTTACAAGTAACCTAAGCCACCCTCTCACCATTTTGTAAGCAACCTAAGCTATGCTCTCACCATTTTGTGAGCAACCTAAGCCACACTCTCACCATTTTGTGAGTAACCTAAGTCACGCTCTTGCCATTTTATGAGTAACCTAAGCCACACTCTCACCTTTTTGGGAGTTTGAACCATTTAGTGTCTTGTCATTCTTGATTGAGTTACAACACTCTAAAACAATTCCAAAAACATTTGAAAAATCATTAGAAAAGAACAAAAACATTGACCACTTCTTTGCTTTAAGGATTCTAGGAACTCTTACTAAGTTACAAGAAAACCACATGTTACTTAGTTTCCCCATCCTTTTTGGCCTTTTCTCTCACACACTTGCCATTTTGCAAGACCATTGCTCTTCTTCTATCATAGCCATTCTATTTGTTTTCATTAGTTATCACATTCTTTCCATTCCCTAAGAGAACTACATTTGGCCTACATTATTTATTGGATATTACATCTATAGAACTATGTAGGCAATGTCCAATTGCCGAGTTCATATGGAGATAGCTTGACCACCCCCTTCCTTTTATTCTATTCCCCCATTTTGTTCATTTGTTCAGTTGTCACCATTTTTCTAGGGGCAATGTGCATATGGTTTCTATTGCATTATTTGTTTGTTTTTGCTTATTTTATTCATTTGTTTGTTTGTTTGCTTTCAACACTATTACTTAGATTTAGTTTATGTGTGTTCACTGAGTGATTCCTTACCCACACTTACACTTCAATTCATCCATATTCATATGTTTACATTATCGTCATGGTTTCTATCATTGGTGTATTATGTTCTATTAAGTATTGGATTACAGGAGTCAATCTTCATGTATATTTTAGCCAAGTCCTCATGATATTATACCATGATGCCTACCAACATGTGCTATAAAAAAACCCAGCTTCAAGAAGTTTATTCAACAATGATGGCATCAACATCTCTTCGACACTGACATCTTGATTCCATCATAATCATATTTCAAATAGAGTAATTAACCATGAAAGAATTTCAACCTTTATTAGTTCAGACATGCATCTCCCTATTAGTAGGTTGTTCCAATTCATCATTACCCTCTCTGTTAGGTTATCATCATCCTTAGCCAAGTTTATCATGTTTTTTGTAATCAGGGTCCAATGATTATAACTGCCTTTGGGCAAATCATTGCATACTATCCCACCTACATTTTCCAATGATTATAACTACCTTTGGGCAAATCATTGTGTTGTTACCACTTTACTTTCTTTGCCTATACAAGGTCATGTTATTATCTTATTTATCTATCCTAATTGGGGCAATTCCATCTTCTCAATGATTATAATTGCCTTTGGGCAAATCATTGTGTTATCATATCATGTTGACACTATCGGGGTATAATGCTTATAACCATCTTTGGTAAAACCATTGTACACTATCCCACTTACATTCTTAGTGATTTTGACTACTTTTTCAATATCATTGTGTTTTCACCCCACCATCTTTCCTTTCTTTGGTCCCTTCATTTCACTTGTTTCTTTTTGAGGGACCGTTTATTTACCTGCTTGTGCCAACCATTCCCTCAAGGGGGCATCATGCAGTTAGTTTATCATAATTATAGTTGTAGGCATATAAGACCTTTCATTATTTGAGAATATGTTACTGTGCTTATAGCTTGCAATACCTTCCCAAATAGGGGTAAACTTTAGACATCTAAAACTGGCCACCAATGACCTCCAACTAGGCTTTTGGCTAAGTCTTACTAAAATACACAATTTGGCCTAAAAATAATAAAATTCATTAAATGAATTAAAGCTACCACTTTCAAGTGCCAATTTTGGCTAGGGTATCATTAAATGGGGCAATGCAATTTATGGGCCAACTAACTTTGATCAGATCATTTCGAGTCAAAATGCCAATTTTGTACCTCGGTGCTCTAGATTGCTTTTTTCTATCAAATATCTTTCACAAGATGCATGCCTTTGTTATTTGTTTTCAATATAATCCTAAATGGGAAAATAGATCCAATGCATCTAACATCGCCTTCCAATTCTAATTCAGTCAAATTTTTGACCAATAACAAGGCATTCTGATCAATTTGGGTAATTTATGCACAAAGTGCTTAATCATGCTTAAGAGCTAATTAAACTAAATTAGAGACTAATCAAGAAATCTATGGAATCTTGTTTTTAGAAATGAATATTGAATATCTACATCATTAGGTGACCTTATTTCTTGGGAAGACATCCCTAGGCCATAAATGCCACAAATATTAAGATTCATGCCCTCCATGCCTCATCAATGCCTTCTATGATGCCCTCCATGCCTCATAAATGCCTTCTATGATGCCCTCCATGCCTCTTAATTGCCCCTTCTTCCAATGTCATGATGAGGATAATTATAAACTTAATTCCAAAAATTGAATTAATCCTCAACCACATATCTCAAATTTAGGATGGATAGTTCAAGTTGATTCTGATCAATCTCAAAAATTTATAAATAGGAGGCCTTACCACATCATTTCTAAGTCTTGATAATGCAAAGTTATAATGCACAAATATATTCAAGAAGCCATTACAATTAGTGTTACCATGCCAAATTGATTCCAATCCAAGCCAAGCCACAAGCCAAAGGTGCCAAGGAGAGATGGGCGTAGCCAAGATTCCATTACTAAGGACTTCATGAGCACAAGCTAAGTAAGCCACTACAACAAGCATTTTGGAGCATCCAAGGAAGGTAAAAGAAGGTTTCTTTTGAATTTTAGTTATGTGTTTTATTCATGTTTGTTAACTAAGATCTCCCTTGTGTCTAGGCCTAGAGATGTTTTAGATTAAGGTAAAAGCAGGTTTTGAAGGGGCCCCAAAACCCTTTACATCAAAAGAGAGATAAACCTTTAAGCACAACCAGGTTTCTAAAAAGAAACTCGAAACTAGTAAAAGCAAACCCAGGTTAAACAGGAACCTGAAAACAAAAAAAAAAAAATAGATGTAACAACTGACAAAACATGGAATGGACTGTCAACAGACAGGATCAACACCCTACAAAACCTCCCATACAAATGAGGTTTTTATTTATTTTTACACGATCAAAGATTCATATCTAGAGGGGGGACCAAAGGCTTAGACTTCTTCCTCTTAACTGCTGTCCATCCATCCTCAACTTTAGTTGCCTCAGCAATCCATGCCTCAGAAGACAGTGATCCATGAAGCCCAGGGGACACAGATGCCTCAGCAAAATCTTTATGAAAACCAGCCAAAGTATGGCTCCTAGGAAGTTCCTCCAAAATAGGGGGAGAGACCAAAGCCTCCTCAACAACTGGCTCAGAAAGATCACTAATCCCAATCTCCACAGGACCTTCAATAGAATCTTTCACCAGCGAATCCTCCTCAACCATCGGCTCAGAATGGATACTATCTTCATTATCAAAATCAGTCGGAGCTTCCGTGGGTTGTTTAGCTATGTAATGTTCAGAGAAAACCTCAGACCACCAAGAAGGTGGTCGTCTAGATTTTGATTTCCTAGCCGTACAACGAGTAGCAATATGACCCGTCAGGTGGCACTTTCTGCAACGAAAAGGTAAACCCTCAAAATCCAACATTTGTGTCCATGTACCCCTTGGGGAATCCAGATAGATAACCTCAGGAAGGCCCTTAGAAACATCCACCTCAACCATAAAGTGTGCGTAGGTTGAATGGTAACAATCTGAAGTATTTTGATCCACAAATAAAAAACCTCCTATAACATTTCTGATGGTTTTAAAAACTAGTTCATGCCAAAGATGTATTGGTAGATTAGGGAGCTGAACCCAGATAGGGAACTTGTTAAAGGTTTCCGTAAGAGGATTAAAATCCATATGCCACCGTTTCGCCATGAGAGGATATTTGCCCTGCCATAAAAAGTTACTGTTGCACAAGATTATCCTCCTGTCCTCGGATCTTTGGAAGAAAGCTATAAAGAAACCTTTAACGCATGGGAATATTTCAACATTATCTTCAATAAGTGGCAACCAGGTCCTAGAGATCCAGCTATGTAGATCTGTGAGAGAGGGCCAAAAGCCACGGAAATAAAAAATAGCAGCATGAGAGGAAAAATATTCTACCCGTTTGAAGATTTCATCAACTGTTTCAAGATCTAGAGTTACCCTAGTGGGTTTTAAAGCACTTAATAGAAATACACGAGTTGGCCCAAATGATGCATGAGGCATAGCGTCATGTAGATCCACTTTGAAGGCTACCACATCCACGAAAGTTCTTCCCCCAAGTTCATACCCTGAACTAGGAGCATAAGCAGAACACAAGGCCGTAATATTTCCTTCCCCCGCAGAAGAAATTGCTTTAGGGGCATTCAGATCCCTCCCCTCACAAGCAGAAAAATCCCCACCCGTAATGGTAGCACAGCCACGCTGGCTGTCGAAATCATGACAGTCAATTTCAAATTTTGAGGGAGCGCGCACACAGGAGGCATCACGAAAAAAAGAGGATGCTAGTTAGTGTGTTTCTTTTATTTTATTTTCATTTTGAAACTAACCCCATACTAACCATCCTCTCTGGAGTCAAATTCCTAGATCACAACCCCCTCTCTTGAGTAAAATTCCTAATTCACATAATGACATACCCGATGGGACTGTACCTCATAAATTTGATCAAATAGCTCCTACAAGCTACCTACTAACCAATTTCATGTAGAATCTTAGAGTGTGGAAGCAAGAGGAGTGAAACATTTGATCAAAAAGATGTTTTTTGGAAGTCACAGTTTTGTCATTATGAAGTTGTGATATTGTTCTCTGGTCCACAATCCCACAACTAACACATTCATACTTTTTTCATTTAGTACTGATATTGAATTTTAACTATGGTTTTGGATTGACATGTTCTATGTTTTTAGATCAAGTTATGTTATTACAATACTATGACTTGACAGTCATGATATTACAATACCGTGATTTTGCAAGTTGTGCTATCATTGTTTACAGTTATGATATCATAATCTTGTAACTCTGGAATCATGATATTATAATCTCATTACTCTATAGTTATGATATTTCAATCCCATGACTCTGTAGTCATGTTATTACACTGTGAGTTGTGTTATTACACTATGGAGTCATGATATTACAATGTATAGACCCAAAAGCTAGTAAGCCATCTTCTGAAGCTTGGTTTGGGGTCATACAGACTCCATTTTTTATGGTTTTTTGGAAAACCATGTGTTTTCTCTTAAATTTTTAGAATATGCTATTAGTTTAGCTTAAATTTTCATATATTTTCATAAAATATTGAAATAGGAGTTTGACCTTTTTAATGTTTCTAATCATCGTTATTTGATTTCATTGAATTATGTTTTCTTTGTCTAATCCTTACCTTATATGTTTTATTGAGATTTTTGCTAACCAAGTCTAATATAACACATTTGTTTTCTTAAGGTTTTGCCTTCAGGTTGACAAACCATCCAAATCCAAGAACATACTTTTCAAGTTTACTTGTTTCATTTGAAAATGTACTTCAAAGCTAAACAACATTTTGACCATTTCCTTGCAAGGCCCACTTGAAAAGTGCCAAATCATGCTTAATTAGATCTTTCTAAACCTCTTTTGGGATGTTTAAAAATAATTAGGATTATTTTATTTGGTGCTTAAATAAAAACTTAGGGTGATTATTTGATTAGTTTTCATAGTTATTTTTCTAAAGTTTTACAACTTAAGGCCAAAGGGCCAAAGAACACCACCAAACCATTCATTTAGTGCTTTAAAATTGAAGTCACTTCAAAGTTTTTGAAAGTTGTTTATCATTATTTTCTTAGTTATATTTGTTTGAGAAAAAAGGAAGGTATATATGTATGCTCTCCCCCCATCCCCTATAGGGAACTTGTGGGATCAAAAATACCATCTCAATTGCAAATTGCCTTAGTCCAAAGGCATAAAAGAAATGTTGTGAAGGTTCTCCCCAAGACCTGCATGGCTTGGGTGATCTAGAAAAAACCTTAAATCTCTTTTAATTAGTTTTTATTTTCATTGCATCTTGGCTTATGAGGTAAGTTCTATAGAGAAGCTTTGACCTAAGAATTTATCTCCTGGCATTATCTTCAACCCCTTTTCATGGCGGGGTATATAATGAACCATAAGATCCCTCTTATACATGTGAAAGCCTTCTAATTTTAACTTGGATCTAGTCTATATCACTTCTAAGAAAAATCCATGGTAGAAGTTGTAGTAACAAATCCTAAAATGGAACTTTTTGGCAGTAAAGAGATAACTTGTTGACCTCCAACTATTTTTTTTGCCTCTAGGACATTCAGGTGAAAATACATAACTATGAGCATGTCTATATAGGCAAATTACACATGTTTCAATGACCATGACATATAATTCCATCCACAAGTGCATTTTTACTACTGTTAAGGAGCACAGAAGCACTGACAATAAATGTTGTCAAAGCTAAAGCTATTGTAGACACTTAAAATTGACCACCGATGACCTCCAACTAGGATTTTGACCAATTTATATCAAAATATCATAATTTATCCAAAAAACACTAAAACTTGCTAAATGATGTGAACTTGTCATATATAAGTATGTATTAAGGTCCCATCTGAATTAAGTGAGCACTATTATAAATTTTATATGTATATATTCAAATTATTTATATCCCTCTACCTTGAATTACCTCTAGATCCCAAAGTACATTCATATTAAGTCCTACATGCAAAAGAGAACATAGTTCAACAATGGACTGTAGTAAGAATTCTGAGATATTACTTTTTTGTAGTCCACATCATAAGGTTTAAGCGCATTACAATGAAATATGAATAAGACTATTGAAGATATACAAAATATATAATCTTAAAAACTTCGGTGAGGGGATGCACACTGATATTCAGTTTTGATCAACCATCTATATAAGGTGAGCAACATCATCCACATGACTAATTACTAGGTCCCTCTGCTCAACATCATCCTTGAAGGAAAGTAGGTCTCAAATTTAGAGGAAATTGTCACCTTTAATGTATCTTGAATAAGCTCAATAGAGTTTGAGATGGGGTAAATTATACATATGTCATACTTGGTCAATGCCAGGTCTACACTACCCTATATTTCTAAAGCATAGCCATCCCTTAATGATTGTAAATAAGGTCCCTAGTGCATTTAGATATTTTATAAGCTATATATTCATCACTATAGGCATAAAATCAAGGATACATGTGACCATTTCAATTTTATTGAGCTCCAAACCACATATTATACAAAACAAAACACGTACCCAAAGACCAAAATATCAAAATATAAGAAAAAATGTGTACCCAAAGACCAAATTTGGATTTTTGGTCTCATTATAAAACAATGCATATGTACTGTATAATATGTTATATAACACGTACATGTTATATAATACATATGCGTTATTTGAATTTGAATTCAAAACCAAGCCTTTAGGCTCAGAAATGACTTGGATTTCTGAACCAAAGGCTTGTGATTGTGCATCTACAATCGAGACTAAGAGTTTTGATAGAAAATAACAAATTTAAACTTCAATCACTAAATACGCTATGGATTTCAATAGAAAAATTCAAAAAATTATTGCCATCATGATGATCATGATGTCTTCTTTCCCAATATATGTTTTTTATAATTTTTGGGCTATTTTAAGACTTCAAACTATATTTATTTCTAACTATACTTTTTTTAGGCCACTACATGTTGCACATATACATGCCTATTCATGTTTATGTATTTTAATTTTCATTGATCCAAGTGCAAAACAAATTATATGGTAAAAAACTAGGTCTAATTCTACATACATTTAAAAAAATCAATTTTTTTTTGAGGTAGTTAGGGGGATCAAATGGCCAGCTATCCATTTTTTTATCAGTATTCAGGATCTACTTAATTTCAAAATTAATAAAAAATATTTTTTGAAAAAACAAATAAATTTTTTTGTAACACATTAGAAGATCTTATCTAAATATTCACCAAAGGGTTTCAAACAATATTTAATGATGCTCAAAAAATGGTGGGCTGCACGACCATCTATCTATTATGTTTTCTTAAAAAAAAGAGGTTCTATTCAAATTTTAGATGTTTGACATATTTAAACTTAACTATTTAATTTTTTTTTTTTTGAAAACTAGATTCGAAATGCTACAATTCAAATTTTTATACCATCTTCAAATTTTGAGTGTAGCCATCTCAAAATATCTATAAAAGTTCAAATTTTTGAAATTTTAAAAAAATCATGTCTATGAGTAAGCCCTTTTTTGTCCCCAAAATTTGTAAACTTACCCTATTTAAAGCATAAATCAAATACCCAATGACACTACCACTATTATTCAACTAATATAAAAGCCATAAAAATGATCAATCCATGATATACACTGTGAACATAAAATACAATGATGCCATTTATCTAGCAACTGGTAATTGGTAACAACATAGGTATCTATACAGTGGCACAATTTAATAATATTGAAGTGAATAGTATGAATGTACAACAACTAAGTAACTTAATATATATTTAGCAATATTTCTACCTAGATTACATATTTTTATTTTTTTACTCAGTTCACCCCACTCTATTAATCATTTAATTAAGGTATATTGGTGGTCGCCTCCCCTAAGCATGTCTACTAATTTTCTTAGGCTGAATCGATGTTATCCCAACAATCAACTTAAATAACAATATGAAAAATTAGTCATAAGTCCATTTTCAGATCGACACCACTACAATATAAATAAATATTTATTTCAAAATTGGTTATATGGTCTATAATAGACCGATGTATTTCATAATATACAAGTATGTCCATTTGGGTTGATCGTATGTAAATTATATTGGTTTCTAAAAAAATTTGGTTTATAGACATACCATTCAATATACAAATTTATATATGTTTTATAGATATGTTTTTATATATTTGGTGAATATACAACCCATGTAATTGATTTGTCAATTTATCCTTAAATATACAAATATTTCCATACCTATTTCATTTATAGATAGATGTTAAATGTAAGTAGATTGGATGTAGATCGATGTCTAAGTATGGCTGGTAGAATTATAACATTTACTCAGTTTTACTAGGATGACTATATGAATATTTTTTGCCAAATTTAATTTTATAACAAATAGCTATCACACACATAAATTTAAAGGTTTTAGCACAAGTAAAAGCATCTACCTCACAGTCTGTATAATCTCTCTATTTATTTATTCTTTCTTCCTTTGCTTCTCTTCCAAATGCCTCTTTTATTATGTGCTACACCCTCCTTCAGCGCCTTGAAATGCCCATTTTGATATTCTTTTCCTCATCTATATTAGGATGGAAAAAGGGCGTATTCCTTTATTTTTTTAGATTTTTCCTCTTTTTTGATTTTTTTTTTTTTTTTTCAAAATCTTTTTTTTTTAAATTTTATAATTTTTTAAAAAGTTTTTATTTATTTTATTCTTTTTATAAGGCTTTTCTTATTTTTATATATTTTCTAACTTCAATAACTAATTACTATGCATTTAATAGTTTATAACATAATTTTAGTCATAATAATTATCTAATTTAAGTTGTTAAGTTTGATAATGATATTTTTGAATATCATTATGATAACGAGATTGTATTCTCAACATTACTAAGATATGTTGGTTAGTCTACATATGATAGTTCTAACTACTAGTCACACAAGATTAACTTATATAAGCATAAACTTGAGCTATCACAACAAATAATCATGCATAAACTATTATCTAAGTGCAACATTATCAAAACACACTATGCTAACCATTTCATTATGCATCTAACATGTGCTAGCTAATGTGGTGTGTTCAAGGTTCTAACCAATTTCTCTATTATCCTCCAATATTTCCATATACATCACCCTCTCTGATGATGCTCTCCCTCCATCACGCTCTGAGGGATGAGTTCTCTTGCATCAACCTCATAATAAGTAGGTAGTTAGACCATCACATCATGATATACATACATTATAAAATGTAACTAAAATAACAAATTAACATGTTCATAATGTAAACATATATACTAAAACTAACTCATGTCAATATAATCATGTAACCTAATCAATATCCTACTATCTCATAACAACATATATCTCAAAACTTAGTTAAAAATAACTAAATTAGATTTGTCAACTATATATATCCATAGATAATAAAATAGTTTGCTTAGCAAGGAATCAAGATGTAACAATTAGCACACTATGAATATGTTGTTGATTAAAATAAACTCTTATACATAAAGAATGAAAATTAGGGTCATCATCCAAAATCTCACTATCACCAAAAATAATTATAAAATATGGTTAGATAGTTTGACTAATTATACCAATGATTGCATCTAATGAATGATCATATGACCCTGGAGGTGGATAAGCATTGCAAGTGTAATATAATGTTAAATCATCCTTATTATATCATGATTAGGAAATGGGTCATTAAAAATATTCAATTCAACATATATTTTTTTTTAAAGCTTAAGTTCCTCTGTAGAATTACCTAATTCAATGACATCGTTATCAATAAGATCCTAAATAAGACACTCAAGCTTGAAATATTTGTTAGTAGAATGGCCATTACATCTTTGATAATCATAATATGCATTGTTATCAAAATATTTTACTTCAGGTTTTTTCATGTCTACTTTAAATGGTGGTGTTAAGGTAATAAGATTGCATTCAAGTATTTTTTTCAACAATTTTTGAGGTGGTTGTGGTAGCTTATAAAATTGCCTTCTTGGTTGATTTGGATAAAACAATTTTATAGTAGGTTGAGAACTAATATTAACTATAATCTTTGCATCTGCTTTAGTATCAGTTGGTTTGAATTTGTAAGAGAGTTTACTTTGAAAGTTTAATATGGAGGCTGAAGTAGATGTAGGAGTATACTTAAGCTTGTTCAAATAAAGAATTTTGACAAAGCTTGTTCAAATAAAGAAGTTTGACATCTCTTTCTCTTATTATATGACAAATCTCTTTAAATGATCTAAAATTTTGACAATTATTGACTCATGCAATGGTGAAAAAAACTTTGTTTGAAAATTCTTCATAATTCATTATCCACCAATGTGTTAGTCATTTTGGAAAGCATGGCCTTATAATAGAGCACATAAGTATTCATAGGTTCATTAGTTCCTTGATTAATCTTGGCAATTTATGCATAAGAAAGCTTTTCATCAATGTTAATATCAAAGTGTTTGAGAAATAAATCTATTAATGGACTGAATGCTTCTATTAATTGAGCAGGTAGATCATATAACCAACATGAAACATACTCTTTTAAGCTTCTTAGGAATAAAATTGGTCAACATTTTGTCATTAAAATCATATTACAAACATGTGTGAAAAGATATGAGATGTTTTGAGTCTCCTTTACCCTCGTATAATGGAATCTTAGGAGCTAAAAATAATATAGGTAAAGGGTATGATGCAATATCATCTACTAGAGGTTTATTTGGTATACCTTGCTCTAATTGTAACACCTTAGCTTGCATAAATTTAATTGCTCACTTTTGGGATTGTGCATTAGGAATGTATGTGATATAATATGCATAGCTATCAAAGGATCTAGATGATTCACTTAGTAAGGCATATGCATAGAAATCTATTGTAAACCATGTGTTCCCCCAAACCTAAATATAGATAGAATAATAGTAGTAGCAACACATATGGTAGGTTTAATGGGTTAATAAGAGGTTATTCAATATAATCATTTATCAATAATACTAGTAGCAACACATTTGGTAGGTTAATGGGTTAATAAGAGGTTGTTTAATAGAATTATTTATCTATAATAGTAATAATAACACATGTGGTAGGGTTAATGGGTTAATAAGAGGTTGTTCAATAAAATCATTTAGTTCTTGAGATGTAGTAGCATGGTCATGTTTCTATTGTTCTTTTAAGGCTAAAAATAGTAAAGAGTCAATGTCATCAGGATGAGTGTCAAAGTATTGACCAATTTTATTTTGCATCAACATGATTAAAACTATTGTTAACATAGGCATGGGTCTTGTCACTTTCTATGGCCATAATAATTCCATCAAGAGGGTGTAAATTAAGAAAAATAAAATTTGAAATATATGAATGTTTTTGCTCCCATGTTATGTTTACTTTGACAAAAGTTACATTAATAAAGCTTGTGTAGAATATTGGATAATTTGCTTAACATAGTCATCAAAGATATCTATATTATCCATAAAAAATATATTGCAACCAATAGTTGAAAATAAAATTATAAAAAACAAAATTAGAAATCTTATGTATAGAGATTAGTAAATTTTGAATAAATTCTAGGTCAAGAGAATAATTTCAATGTCAAATATTATCCAAGGTAAAAAAATGCTTTCAGTGTTAGTGATTATGTCCAAAGTCAAAAGCAAGTTCTTTTAGTGTCATATTTAGGTTTAAGGTTGAAAGGAGATCCTTGAAGTGTCATATATTCATAGATTTATCTAAACCTTAGGGATTTTTTTTTGAATCCCTAAAAGGTGGAACCCTAAGAAAAAATTCGGGTTTGACAATGCTCAATCAATAGACGGGTTCACCAAATATTTTTCCTAAATTTTATTTTTTTTAGTTAATTAATTTTAATTCTAATAAATAAGTAGAATAAAGCATAGTACTAAAATGTACTTTTGAACAATAGATTAAAAGCAAATGACTAAAATAGATGAAGTGAAATGATTGAAAACAAGGCTAATTATGAAAACAAATGACAAACTTAGTTGTTTCTCTCTATTTGATTGACTATGTTAAGTGATAGAAAATTATAACAAGTAACAGTCCTCCATAAATTGGAACTTGCAGATGATCAATGTTAAAACCATCCAACATAGGTCAGTTTTTGACAATCATAACCTAACCTGACATTTTTGACCTTTCAGAAAAAATAGTGAAATTAGTGCATAGTCTTATGCGACAATTGGATTTAGATATATGTGCATAAATTTGACCTTTGGGTATGTGTCAAAGAATTTTGGATGACTTCTCCACAGTTGAAACCTTAATAGGGCATGCAATGATTTAAATTACCTATACATAGGAAACAAGAGTGTAATTAGGTTGAGTTGATCCCAATCATCCTCATGATGACTAGACACTACCTAGATATCCAATATTCGAAGGAGTGAAATCAAGCCCAATGTAGCTCTTCCACATAGAGTGTTTTATGCAATTGTGATGCTTTGATTATATGAATGCATCTAGAATCAACTTATATACTTGATCATGTTTTGCTTAGGGCTAGATAAAACAAGGTTTGGACTTGGATAAGGACTACTTTTAGTGATCAAAATTAGAATTGGATGAATATGAAACTATTGATCAATGCATACTTGTGTAAATAAGCCTCTGTATTGAACTTTCCAAGTAGAATAATGAGTGACTTGAATGTTAGTTTATAGCAATCCAAAAGGGGAAATCACACACTTGGAAACCTAAAAACATGGAGGATTACATAAAGGAGGGTTTAATTTTAAAATATGAGCATTAAAAGGTAAAGGTTATAAATGTCAAGTAGGGGTCAGGAATGTTTGACAATCATGGCCTAAACTGGGTGGTTTTGACCTTTAAGGAAAAGTGATACTTTTTGGGTTTGGGTCTAGTTGAATAGTTGCTTAGAGGTATTTTTAGCTGATAGAACATTTTTATAAGTGATAGATGATATAGCAAAAAAGAAAGAGATATTTTCAAGTGTTTATAATAGGCTAAGGTGTCAAAATAGATCTGAATTGAATTGAGTGCATAATTCAATTAAAGTCAAAAATAAATAAAATTGACATGATCAAGTATTTATGACCAAATTTAGGTGTCTATATTGAGACTCAAGTTAGGAAAGAGGATTGCCGACTTATCATTTCTAAAAAGATGTTGAGATCATAATACTTATTTAAAATTTAAAGTCCCAACATCGTATTAGAGACACATGTTTGTTTTTTATTATCATTCTATTCTTATCTTGAAGATAAATAATAGAATATAATAAAAAAAATTGATTCAAAAACTTGACATAATTTTATTAAAAAACACATTTATTATATGAATTATAGAAAAACTATCAATCTTATACTTAAATATTATTGGACAAATAAATAAATATTAAATATAGACTTTCAGATAAATGTTTGAGAGTAAAACACTTTTTATTCAAATTATATGAATGTATAAAGTATTTTTTTTCAAACTATTTTAATGTGCAAAGTTGTTCTTCTACATTAATGAGGTTTTCCAATTTAAAATAAATTATTATTTTCATATTTTATATAAAATTATATATATATATATCTCAAATTTAATGTATCAAATATTAATTCATAAATTATGATAACACATTTTTCTCCATACTTTTAATTATGAGAATGTAATATTAATATTAAATATTAAGTCACAATACTATGTAAACATAAGGTAGTACATGATTATTTAATGTGTATTTTATAAGTGGGATGTGACCGATCATACTAAATAATTTTGAAGATATGAATAATTTGATCTTTTTAAATATTAATACGTGAATGCTTTTATTTATCAATATCAAAATTAATTATATTTATAAATATTATTTCATCAATTAATTATTAAAAATTATATATTTTAATGTAAATATTTGAAAATAAAATAATACTTTAAATTGAAATTATAATAAAATAAAATAAACTCTTTTTATTTTTATTTTATTGTATAATATTAAAACCTAATTTCCATTTTTTAATATACTCTATATTTATTATTTGGTGTTTATTTGAACAATAATCTTTTAAAGGTGAATGCTTTATATAAAATTTGTTATACTTCTCTTCTTTATATATTTTATGTTTATTTGTTTTTCTTATTTTTTCTTGCATGGTTTCTTGATATAAAAGTATTCTTTGCAACGTCTTTAATTATTATTAATATTAAATTAATTTATTTTGTAGGAACTAGTCATTATGTGATTTTAGTTTAAAAAAAAAAAAAACTACATAATGATTATTCTTATTACACACAAAATTTTATGTAAACATAAATGTTTATATTAAATTGATGATGAGAGTCATACTTCAGTTATATCATTACAATTCAATATTTTCAATAAATGAATATATACTTAGTGCTTGCAACCTATCTCAAAATCTATAAAATATTTTGTGTTGTAAGAGAAAATGCTCTAATTTCTAAAATAGTAAAGCTTACATAATCTCATTTCTTTTTAAAATAAAATAAAATAAATCTTTTTAGTGTTTTAATTATGAGAAGAAGAGAAAACTATTACATAAGGAAGATCTAACATTTAGAAATGTAAGAAAATAATTTTAGATTTATCATAATCACTAAACATAGTAAACATGCAAAAGAAAAATGTTAAATTGATAATTGTGTTGGGACTGTACACACAAATAAATGTAAGAATTTAGATTGTATAATTTGACCAAAAGTATTATTGAAAGGGTAAAATTACATATAAATTAATTACAAAGTTCTCAAGTTTATTAAAGCTTTCATAAGAAGTCAGTTGTATATAGGACCCAACCAATTAACAGGTTCAACCAGTTAACCAACTAATATATTATTTATTTTATAAACACTACTAATTATACTAATAATATGAAAGGAGTGTATGTGACTTATTAATACTAACTAACACATTAATTAAATAATGTTAGATCATACAACCCAACAACCCCCTTTATCAAAAATAGAGGTATAGAAGATGATCTAGAATTATGACTATGAAGTTATCAAAAGTCTATGTTGCAACTGCAACTGACACATTGTACATCATGGTATTGATAAACCAATATCACTTTCAAAAAACATGCTACCTTTTGAGTTATGATATGCATTATGAACACAATCAAGGCCTACTCATTCTCTTTGTCCATTCTATATCATATTTTAGTATAACACAATCAAGGTTTGTTTAACCACACCAATCCACATAAGGTCTCATATGTACTATGTATGGCACATCTTCTCAATGTCCAATGACATTTATAAACCTTTTCTAAACATTATGGTGCTAACAAATCACCTACCAACTCATATAATAACTGACAACTGATTGAAGGATGTAATATATTCTTCCCTAATCAAGCGAGCAGTGAGAAGCCCTTGTAGTGAAAAACCAAATCCAAACTACTCTGTCTATTCTTCATAAAAAAATCAATGAATGGAAAAACAAAAAAAAGAACTACAACAACACCAAACTAAAAAACATAGATTACTGCTACTAAAAATATTATTTAAGTATTTTACCCAAACTTTGAGTAAATAGCTAATTGGAGAAGGAGAATTATCTTCCAACCTCTTGATGAATCCTCCAATCTCCATTTTGATGCTTATATTTTGTCAATCAAAAGGATCATGATGAACCTATAATATAAGGAATATTTTCTTCAAAAGCTATAGTGATAATTTTGATAGCACAAGCATGAGATTTTATGAGAAACTGTTTCATTGTTAAGGTGTCAATTTCCACAAAAAATGTACTTGTATATACGAAAATCCTTATTTTTTCATTTATTATTAATACATTTTCAAGAAAATTATATTGGGAGATCTGTTATAATTTGTATGCAAATGTTACAAAAAGTCGTAAGTCATACAAAAAAAAAATCCTTTAAACCTTTCTCTTTATAAAACTCTTTAAAAAAATAATATGCTAAAAATATTCTTTCTCAACTAATTAAAGTAAAAAAAAGGTTTGACTAAAAATATGTTTTAGTGGGTTTTGAATCTTAGACCTTTCTTTTGCATGTGACTTAGAAAAGATAGACAACAAACTCCACTACAAGTAGTTTTGAAATACATATGCAAGATAATCCTTTTAAAGTGTGTTTTCTTGATTTTTCAAAATGAAAAAATGTTTGTGCATGTAGATACATTTTACCTAGATATTCACTGTGAGATTTAAAACTACACTTGGATTCCTTTTTTGTGGCCCCCACTCAACATAACAGTTTGGAAATAAATTAAACAAACATTAATCAATGTTTTATTGTTCCATACAAAGTAATATCACATCCTTATGCACCATACAAAATGGTTTGCAGGTGCTCATAAATGCATTAGAATGTGGTGAAACTAATTTTTGAAAAGGTTTAAGTCATAAAAAAACAAATTTATGGATGTCATATGAATATCATGTTATACATATTCTTCATGTTGAATTTTGGGTCGTACAAGGTCGTACAAACAACACAAAAATATTTTATATTTGATTGTAAGGCATATACAACAAAAAATAGGGGGTTTAGATGATATTGGGCCATATAAATTACTATCAACATATATTTTGAACCATATAAAAACATACAGATGATCCAAAAAAGTTATTCTTCTCTGAGAGGATATACTTATGCCATATATTTCCCTTTTATAAAGTTCAAATCTGTAGAAATCAGGTTTGGACAAGATTGGAAGGGTTTGAAAGAGTTAATGGTCATAAAAAATAGATATATGGTTAGAAATATAAGTGTTAGACCATACAAATTGCTTTTAATAGGTATTTTAGTTGTACAATGGAGTTTTACAGGCATAAAATAATGAATTTTGGAGATTGTAATTAAAAACAAATGTTCAGATTATAGCTTCATACCTATTGTTAAGAATTACTTACTCTCTCTTTCTCCGATTCACATTACTCTCTCTCTCTCTTCCATGTAGTAAACAAAGCTTTGATATCACTATTGGGACCCTACACACATGTAAATGTAAGAATATACATTGTATAAATTTGACTAAAAGTATTATTGAAATGGTAAAATCATATATAAAATAATTACAAAGTTCCCAAGCTTATTAACGTTTTCATGAGTTGGTTGTGTATGGGACCTAAACATCTAATGGGTTCAACTCGTTAACCAAATAACATATTATTTATTTTATCAACACGACTAACTATACTAATGATATGAAGTGGGTGTATGTGCTTTGTTAATACTAACTAATACAGTAAGTAAATAACGTTAGATTAGATGACCTAAAAAATTCTACGTGAAAGAGGTAAAAGATAATAGAACAATCACACTGCGATTAATTCAAAAAAATTGAATATAAATTTGAGTTGTGCAATCTTATAATTGATTATATACCAAATTTGGAGTTGTGATTGCACAAATTACAAAAATTGTAATATTTATAAATTAATGTCGAGTGATAACACTATGCTAACATAAGGTAGTAAGTAGCACATAATGACTCTTGTAGGTGTAATATCATGTTGAATTGATTATTATTTAATATATATGTGATACATGTGATGTGACCACTGTATTAACAAGAGAAACATAATCTTCTCCATACTGAACAAGTCCTTCCATATAGATTATTATGTTTTCTTACATCACTAACCCTTCATTTTAATGTGAAACAATTATTTGGCATGAAAATTACTATGCCACAATATTTTTGAATTTAGATCCGTCCATCCAAATCTCATTTAAATCATTTTATACATTCATAAATGATTTTAAAATGATTCTGAAAATTATGTACGGAATGGTTTTATCTTTTTGAATATCACAATATGATGTGGACATTTTTATTTATCTCTATCAAAACTATTGTAATATGCATGAAAATTATTTCATATATAAGTTAACATAGAAAATAGGATTTTGATTTTACTTAAATATTCAAGAATAAAATGCTTTTGGTTCAAATTATTCTAATGTGTAAAGTAATAGTATAATAAAAAATATTTTTTATTTAATATTTTATTTTTTATAATATTAAAATATATTTTTCTATTTTTATAAAAGTATACTCTAACCAAAAGTAATATTCTATTTATTTCTTATTGGTGTTGATTATTTTGTCAAAGGTAGGTAATTTAGGCTTCACCAAAACTATTATATTTTTTGCCTTGCCAAATCATATTGTGCCTATGTCATTTGATATGTTTGACCTATAATTTTTGAAAAATAAATAAATATTTTTAAAAAAAGGCATTTTTATTGAATTTGATTTGTTCAAATGATTTCTTAACCATATTGATATAAATTGAAAAAGTTTATAACAAATTTAACACATATAAATAAGCTAAATCCAAACACATGGAGAATAATAATAATATAAAACTTAAAAATTACACTATTATATTATCTAATTCATTTAGGGCATTTTTTTACAATAAGTGATTCACATATATAGGTGTTAGTACTTCTTTATCTTAGGAGTCAATAGTAATCCCACAATATACTCAATAAGTCTATCCTTAGTAACTCTCCACATATTACTAACAAGCTTATTATTCTCTCAACACATTCTTAATATCTATATAGAGATAATCTACATTATTTGTTCTCATAAATGACTCTCACACATTATTATATTTTATAATCACCTAAATATATAACCCATACAAACTATAATGTGATAAATAACATGTTTTTCCTAACATTCCCCCCTTAGTGCAAACATGGGCAAAACATCAATCTTGTACTTGCAACTTATCACCTTGAAACTTGCATATGACCTGGATGGTGTTTTCAAGACAACCAACACCCTCAAATATGGTTTTACAAGTGGTCAATCAACAACCAAAAATGATGGTTTTACAAGTGGTTAACCAACAACCAAACATGATGGTTTTATAAGTGGTTAACCAAAAAATAAAAAGGATGGTTTTATAAATGGTTGACCCACAACCATAATATCATGATGCCATTTTATTTTTATCATCTCTCATCACTATTTTAACTTATGGGAAAATACATATAAATTATGCTCAATTATTATAAATTTGAACATGAATACTGCTTCTGATCTTATTCACTACCTCACAAAACACACTAAAACAAGATGCCACCAAATTAGAATGTGGTCCCATCATTGGTGTTTGACGTGAGGATGTTGAAAGTCCTCCATCCTCTGTTGCCACCATCCTCCTCTATTAGGTTTCTTAAAAATTGAATGCGATCATGAGGCTTATTTACATGCCATTTTTAAATAAATAATCCCCCACACACATAACTAACACATTTGACTCAGGATGTCAGGTTCACCTGATAATGCATCCTTTACATAAGATGAGATTTTTGATTTTGACCATTACTACATACTTATAAATACCTACAACTAAACAATAGTTTTTATATTGCAAAACACAAAATAAGAATAACACTAAGTAGAATTGATATATACTACTAACAATAACTTTACTTAAGACTCTAAAATAAAATATTTATAATAAAACTAAACCTATAAAATATAACTAACAACTAAGAAAAAATAATATAATAAATAAAGACTAAAACTGAGAATAGTTAGAACTTAAATACTTTGCCTGAAGTCAACATGGAATCCAAACAAATAAATCATGTTGAGCTTACCATGAACTAAATGGTGAGAGAACTAGTAGGAATTTGGCAAATATGATTTGAATAATATTTGAATCACACATTGAAACAATAGAGAATATAGGTATCCAAGACCAATAGTCTGCTTGAGTTACACTTTAGCTGCTATCCCTACCTTGATAAAGCATGGCCCATCTAAATTTGGGTTTTTCTTCTAGATCAATAGCTACAACCTTGTCATCATAAGGAAGAAAGAGGGGGATATTGAGAAATGAATATCTAGTGAAGACTCCAATCTTTAATCATTTCTTAGTAGTTGAGATCTTGACCATGAGGAAAATAAACTACACTTGAATTAGTAATGTTATCTTCTCCCATTTTTGAGTTAACTTCCATATTTGTTTTCATAACTCTTGGTGATATGTAAATGTATCTATCATGTAATTATATACAGATTCTTCTATGACTTTCTGAAGCTTAATGCAAAATTTCCAATCTATAGGCAACATTTGTTTATCATAGTAGGTTTGATGTTTTGAGGAGGGATGCATAAGGCTAACTGATCTGATAGGTATGCATAAATGAACTATACATGATCATCAAATTAATGTGGGTTTTAGTATGTTCCCATAATTTGATATAGAAATTTGTAGGCATCTTAAATATTGGCATGATCAGTCGACACATGAGCAATAGAAATGTATAGATACTTCAACTTTTGACAATGGTATGAATTTTGATCCACAAATTTGATAAAGCTTACACTAAAATTAATAGTGATTCTCTCAAACATATAATAATAAATTACTACTTAATAACTACACATAAATCTAGCATATGAGGTTTTTCATTAGATGGGGCAATGAAAAGATAATGGTTTCCCGTACAAACAAATTACTGATCCATCAGAGGAACCTCCCACTTTAATACCATAGATATAAATTGAAAGAGTTTATACACAAATCTAAAAAATATAAATAAGTTAGATTCAAACACATAAAGAATAATGAAAATATAAAACTCACATTATACTATTCTATTATCTAATTCATTTGGGACATTTGTTTACAATAAAAAAATCACATATATAGGTTTTACTACTCTTTTATTCTAGGAGTCAACACTCATCCCACAATATACTCAATAAGTCTATCCCTAGTAATTCTCCACATATTACTAATGATCCCATTATTCTCTCAACATACTCCTACTATCTCTCTAGTGATAATCTGTGATTTGTTCTCACAAATCACTCTCAAGCATTATTATATTTTAAATTCACCTAAATATATTAACCCATACAAACTATAATGTGAGCACTAACATGTTTATCATAACACATATGATATTTTTTAATTAGTGGGGAATAACTATTTTTCACTGGCCAATAAGAATGTGCCACATGGAAAGATTTTTTTTTCAGACTATAGTCTTGGAAAAGAACACACACACACATACATATAATTTTTTTAAAACTATTTTTCATCAATGTTATTGGATGTTGAGTGTTTAATGACTGCCACTATCTTTTTTTGCATGAATATGTGTTTAATACATGGTTTGATTTGTATTCAATACATTGGACATGTCATTGTTATGTCTGTCTGTTACATTCAAGGTGGTGCCTTTGGTCACTTCACACCATTTTTTAGTTTTTTGTGTAGAGAAGAACCAAGAGAGTTAAACATAGAGGTTATCATTGGAAATGTGCTACTCCTTTATTAAGGGCATCTTGGACTTGTGAATATGTACAACTTATTTTTATTTTCTAGTAACAAACACTTTTTTTTGTTCCTATATTGTTTTGTTGTGATATCCTATGTAGGTAGGATATATTCATTGTATATATGTATTGTTTGTGAACCAAACCATATGGGTGGTGCAGAATAAAGATGCATATCTATTTTCATGATACCCACATGGGAAATTTTTATTTTTATAATTTTTTTTTAAAAACTATAAGGTGGATGTATTCATTATGTGTATTGTAAGCAAATTGTGCACGTGCCCTAGACATATGTTTTCATAAATGTTTGAAACAAACTTAGAAAGAAAGTTTTTCACTATTTTAGATTTTGTAATTTTAATTTAATGAGTCATATAGGTTATATATATTAACTGTGCATCTATTATTTATAGGAAAAAAAAGAAGACGTCGACATAGACAAGATGATAGGAAAATTGCTACTATTCCATTTTGGGTGTCTTCAATTTGTGAATGGGTGCCATTTACAATTTTTTGTTAGTAATGGGCATTTATTTTTAATCCCATATTTTTTTATTGAAATATAATAGAATCATAATATAGTCATTGTATATATGCATTATTTGTGCATAAAGTTTTTTGGGTGCCTTGAGATAGACATGCATTTATATTTTTTAGGGTACCCACAAGGGAAGTATTGCATTTTCATAATTTTTTTCCCTTAAAAAACTATTTATATTGACTGTGTATATTGTAAAAAAAACATGTGAATGTTTTAGTAATATGCATTCATACGTGTTTGAAGAAAACCTAGATGGAAATATTTGCATTGTTTTCATTTGTACTCTTTCTTCAAAGAGTGACATAGACTTGATATATTCAATTTCTATATATGTTATAAGTATGGACAAGCCATGTGGGTATCTATCAATAAGTATACACCCTAGTTTTGTTTTTAGAGATTTTTTTAGTTTGCATTTTTTTATGGAAAAAGATAATCTAGGTTGAGTATATGGATTGTAGATATATATAGTTAATAAGAGTAAGGCATGCTAGTTTTTAGAAATAGGGTTTTTTTTATAGAATACCTAGAAGGCCAACAATACATCTTCATATACATTTGAAGCAAATTTAAAAGTAAAGTTTTCTTGAATGAGGAAAGTTTTGCATTGTTTTGATTTTGTAATTTTTTTTGTTGATTCTCCTTTGTTTTGAACATCTTTGTGCTACGAATGAGTGAAATCTACAATTCTTTGTTAGTAATGAACATTTTTTTGCATTCATATTATTTTTAGTTGAAATATAAAATAAGCAAGGTATATTCATTATATATGGAAGTAAATATGTTTATAAAGTTTTTTTTTCCTTTAACAAATAATTTGTTGTATATATTCAATGTGTATAAATACATATTTATATCTATTTGAAGCAAACTTAGAAGGCAAGATTTGCATTATTTTTATTTTTTACTTTTTCTTTAGATTTATATAGCTTGGATATATTGAGTGTCTATATATGTTATGAGTGTGGACAAGTCATGTCGGTCTCCAACAATTACTATACACTTAAGTTTTGAGAATACTTAGAAATAAACTTTTGTAGATATTTTACAATTTCTAGTTATTAAAAAAAATAATAATTTGAGTATATCCATTTTATATATGTAGTCGATGTGAACAATCCATATGGATTTATAGATATGGCATTTTTTTGTTATTTTGAGAATACAAAGAATGGGAGATTTTTTCATGAATTTGCATTATTAATCTAACCCAATAAACTTGTGTTAAGAAAATTATATTCTTCTTCATTATAGATTTTGATTATTTTGTTAAAGGGTTTGAAAGAATTTGACTAGAAAAAAATTGTATGGGGTAAGACCAAGTTGACATTTTAATGATAATTTATATTGATCTTCAAGGGCTTCTTGATTGAGGTCAGGTGTGGCAAGCTATAACATCGTCTCTTTTTAATACATGTATTTGTCTATGCATATATTTTGTACTTGCACTATTAACCAAGCCATAAAATTTGCATGTTTTTTTGCACAAGGTTTGTCTATAAATGCATCTTCATATATTTCATTATGTTTGTTGTGTGTAAGAGGACAAGCAAAAATAAAAGTTAGTTTTAGTATTTATTATTATTAAGAAATGAATATTATTTGCCTGTAAATATTTTAGGGTATTGATTTCAGAAAAGAAAAGTGTGCTTGACCAATTTTCACATTGCAAGTTCTTTGCAATAGAATTTTAATTTTTATTTAAATTACAATTGGAATTTCTCAAAGTTTGTATGAGTCAAAATAAACTAAGTATTGGTGGCATAATTTGGTTTATGAAAATTTAATAGTTTATTCATTGCAAAAAAATTAGTCACATGATACATGTGTGGATACTATGTAGAATGATATTGTTCAATAGTATACATTTCTAAACTTATAAAAAAAATGTTATTCTTATTGCTTGTTAATTTTAATTTGTTTCTTGAAATATGTTTTTACTTGTACTTCCATTTTATATTTTTGAGTGCTTACTAAGTGAGACCAAATGTTACTGGCTGAAGCATTTTATTTTATAAATATAGATATTATTCTATACACTTTGTCATGTGCTTTTATTCTTAAGATAAGACAATTGGCATCTATGGGTATAAGTTTAACTTTAGTTTCCAAACCTATCAAATGTGTGTGTGTGTGTGTGTGTGTGCGTGCACACATATACATACATACACATAGACACGCACACACACACACACATATATGTATATGCATATATACACACATGTATATATGTGTGTTTATGAATATGTAACAATATATGTACATGTACATGTACACATACATAGATACATACATACATATATGTATGCACATGTACATGTACATATACACACACATACACATGCATATACATGTATGTGTATATATATACACACACATATACATACATACATATACATTTACATGTATATATGTGTATATATATATACACACATATACATGTATATGTATGTATATACATATATACATGTATATGTATATATGTATACATATATACATGTACATGTACATGTATGTGTGTGTGTGTGTACTTGTACATGCACATATACATATACACACACATATACATGTACATGTACATATACATACATACATATGTATGTATGTATATACATATACCTATACATATACTTATACGTATACATACACACACATACATGTACACACACACACAATTCTTGATTGCTATTTTGGATTAATTTCTTAAAGCATTTGAGGGACTTTGCTTCTTGAAGCATTGCATATTCTAAACATAAAAATTAATCTATATATTTGGTCAAGTAATTGCATTGTTAATTGAGGACAATTGACTTATGTTAACAAAGGTATAGTTTTAAAGTAAAAACTTGTTAAGGAAATTTTATTTTCTTGGTTGATGATATTTATGTGATTTTTAAGGCATCTATAATATTTTGGAAACAACATAAATAGGTATGAGTTGTGAATAAGGTGATATTTCACTGATACTTTATTTTTTTGGTTTGAAGGGATTTCTAATCGAGTCAACTACAAGAGATTAGAGAATTGTCTTTTATAGATATCCTTTACCCTATTTTTTAATTCAAAATAATAAAAAACAATTACACTAATGAATAAATATAATAATAAAGTACAGAAAGTAGATCTAATCTAGTGTCAAAATTTGAAACATGGCTCAAGTGTAGCATAACAATGATAAATGTAACATAACTAAGATCAAATGAGTTGGAATGATCACACGTTCACTATTTCTAAAAATTTGACCTAGAACATGATTGTGTAGACTATCTACCACCTATGTGTGAATATGAGTCTCTTAGACAAAATCGTTACCTACTATGAGTTTGACCTAGGTATACTTGTCACTTGCTACAAATTTGACCTTAGAAGATTTGTTTTTGTGTAGTTTTTCACACCAAGTCTGCCTATGTCTATTGAGTCTGAGTTATACTAGTTTCTTGGATCAATACTTTCTATCATTGCTTTATTTTCTAATTTGGATCTTTCTTATGCACTCACATTATTATTTCACATAGTAAAATATTTGATTTTCTTTTATTTTTTTTCCTTGGCCTAATGTGACACTCATAACAAACAAATGGTTATGGATTCAAGAAAACACCGTGGTGGGGTTAAAAACTATGTATCATACATGATAAAATCATAACCCCATATAGTTATAAGTGTATGTGAATGGAAAATATTAAGCAAGGGTTTTGAATCTTCTCTTCCTTAGAAGTGATGATGAAAATACATGCAAAATTAAACCTTCCCTTGGTACAATAGGGTGATGAGAGACCAAGATAAAAAATCTTGTCACAATTATGTAAGATATGAATCAATGAATCTCAACTTGAAGGGGGAGGAATGATGAAGCTTAAAGCTTGACTAGGATCCTCTCTTGACTATTTTTTTTGATTCGATACTTAGGGAAAAATAGGTCCCTATCTCATAAACATAGCATTCCAAATTTCAATATAATCCTAGCTTAGTGGAATAACCATCAAGGCATATGAATAACTAGAAAAAAAGTGACAAACAACTATAAGTTTTTTACTTTCAGGCCAAATTAACAAAAAAACAAACATACTCAAAATTACTACTCCAACATCATTCATCAACCATGAGAAATCAAAGTCCTTTTAGGATAATTATGAATGATGAAACCTTTCTTTCTATTTGTAATAATTTTCCATTTTTCTTGATTACTTAATTTATCTAAGACCAAGCTTGCCTCACTGCTCACTTTTTTGATTTTACATTTATCTACTTTATTCTAACTATTCAGGTCCCTTTCTCTCTTCTCACTAGATCTAGTGATCTTAAAATTCAGAGAAAAAAGCACAACTAGTTTTTTACTAAACTCAAATCTTTTTTGAAGAAGACTCAACTCTATTTCCTGAAAACAAACCTATCTTGCTAACTAGAATCACTAAAAGAAGCTCCTCTTTATGCTCTTTCCCCCAGGAAGAGGTTGATTTTATCTTGGATTTGAGGCATGAATCTAAAACATGACCCAAATGAAAACAATTTCTACATCTGAAAGGTATTCCATCAAAATCAATAGGTTGAGACCAACACCTCTCTTTAAATTTTAATTTGATCTTCTCTAGATAATCCTGAGAGATGTCTAGACAAACTAGCATTCTAGCAAAAGTTGTCTAGGAGAAATTAAGCAAAGAGGCATCAATTTCAAATAATTAACCCAAATATTTACCAATCACTGAAAGCCTAGATTCATTCCAAAATTGTAGAGGAAGATATAACAGCGTTACCCAAATTGGGCAGATGCAAAGATTTTCAATTAAAGGGTTAAAAGCAGGAAACCATGGCTTCAACAACAGAAGATGATTATCAAAATTCCAAGATTTATCTTAAAGAATCTTATTACAATCAAACAAATATTCAAAACCCATAATAAAAGATCCTTTAGCATAAGAATAAATTTTTGTATCACATTCTAATAACAAATTCTAGGTAAGTGAAAGCCACTTATGCAAATCTGACAGGGATGGCCAAATCCTATCAAAGCAGTAGATTAGACCCCTTTCCAAAAACCATTATTTAATATAAAAAATTTCCTCTAGAGATTTACCTTTGAAATTAACCATTAAGGGATTAAAATTCCTTGATTAATCAATATATATAAAATTTGAAGAAGCCCTAACCTTAAAATTTAACCTAGTTGTGGTTGACTGTTGGCCTTCTGAAATCTCTTTACAAGATTTAATTTATGTTGTTGACTCTGAGGGTTTTAAATTTTTAACCTGAGAATAATTCAGTGGCTGAAAAATTGGACTAAAGTCCATGGCCTCTATCGAAGGATCCATTATCTACTCTTTTTCAACCCGAGGTTGATTGTTAAACCCTACCTTTCACTTAAGTAACATCCCCTTCATAGCATCTTGTGTGACATCCATGCTTAAAAATAGCTCAAAGATCCACCCAGTGTAGGAGGAAGAACCCAAGGAAGATCCTTGGCTCACCCAAGAAGGAAACATGGCAAGATACATCAAAGGCTGAGCCCTAAGCCCATACATAGGTAGGCTTCATAGAGCTGTGAGGAGCGAGCGAAAATCCAAGTAGGTTGAGAAGTTTATTTTTTGAATACACTTACCTCTCTTGACTCTTATTATTAGTGGATTTGCTTCATTTTTTGATTATGAAATGAATTGATATGAATTTATATATATAGGGTGTCATAGGAAAAGTTACACATCTAGGTTAAATCTAGGAATGATAAAAGAAAATGATTAAGGTGCAAAACTTTCAAAAAAGGTTAGAAGAACCCATACAATGACCTTGGGCAAATTTTTTAGTTAAATAGTGACTCACAAGTTTGATCAGGATAGACTCATATGGCATACAATTTTGACTAGGGATAAACATGGCTCGAATCTCAAGGCACAACATGGAAATGTGTGAAATTTTGATAAAAGATAGATTATATTGAGTGATAGATATACTTACTATTAACCAAAATTGGCCACCATGAATGAGGATAATTCAAAACTTTATTCCCAGTCTTGCCTAGCCTTGTTCTTGATCTTTTGTTAGGTTTTATCTTGGTAAAACTTGTGAAGTTTGGTCAAAATTGGTCATAGCAAGGATGCCTTTTGAAATGTTCAATCATATTAAGGATATTTCATGTCTAAAAGAGTGAGTCATACCCCTATTTTTGTCATCATCTCCTTTATGAGGGTCTTGTTTAAGTGTTTGGAAAGGTTAAGGTGTTTTAACAAAGTTTGAGGTTAATTTACAAAGATTGAGATAGGTTGACCCATGGTTAAAATATTGGTGTTTTAACACTTCCAAGGTGATATAATGTCTTATGGAGAATGAGGGATTCTAAAGACAAGGTATGGCAAGATGAAACATTATTATTTCATGATTAACAAAGGTTAAGGTAGTTTTGGAGATACTAAGGTAATAATTACATTTGATAACTTGAAGGACTAGATGCATTTTGAGGCCTATAACACATTTCTAAGATTTTTCAAAGATATTTCTCCCTCACACATGTTCACCCAAATTTAAGAGGTGGTAGGACCCTCCAAAGGTCAAGAAACTGAAATATAACATATAAACACACTTGTCAAGGGCTTGTAAAACATTTTTTAAATGTGGAGATGGTCAGTTGATGTAAAAAATGGATTATTTCATGTATTTTAGATATTTTAAAGGTCAAATCAAGCTTTTGGCAACATTTCTAGCTCTAAATAATGCATAAAATGTTTCATCTTCTCCATCGACCCCTTTGTAAGTTAGTGAAGGCCATTTACAAGTGTTCATTTCATGAAGAGAAAGGAGAGTTGGATCTAGTGATATTGGGGGTGGATATGAGATCCTATGTCATCAATATTACATTAAATAGTTCTAGGTTATAGGGGCTTAACTTTATGAATAATCGTTAACAAGTTAAGCAATCCAAAACCCTCTTAAAACCCCATAGGTAGGGTTTTTTTATTGTTCTATTGAGTTTGAAGATTAATGGATTAAAATGGATGATTTTTGGAGCTTATCAAAGGTATATATATTCATCTCACATCCTCTTATACCATCAATTGGCACATGTGCGCATCTAAGATAGAAAAAAGTTGTGTTTTTATTGTTTTGAAGGTGGCAGACAAAGTTTCTAAGAATTATGACATATTTACGCATAGAATAAGTTTGTGTTTTGAATAATAAAATTTTAATGATATAAAAAAAGCCTCCTCCATATTATTTATGTCTCTTGAAATCACCATTAGGGTCCAAAAGACAAAGAGGTTGTGCTAATATGCATACAAAGTGACTGTGTATAACGAGCTGATGCCGAAAGAGAAAGTTCTTAATGTGTTGTAAGTTTTCTCATTTGAAAGGATATATATGTGAGATAATTTATTATTAGAATTTATTTATTTCCATCCAAATCCATATCAAATATATTACCCTTTCCAAGAATTAATATTTCAATGAGATTTCATGTTTGAAGTGTAAACCTACAGGCCTACATAAGCATCTTGCTAACTTATTATGCAGAGTCAAAAAAGAGTCTTGGAGGTGCTTCATGTTGAGATAAGGATTTAAATTCATATGAAAATATATTTTTTCATCTCCACCAAATTTCTTAGATATAAACACCAAAATAATCTCATGAGAATGCATGCTAAGTATGATTGAATCAGTGTGTAGGCAGGGTGCATGCTAGAGTTCTCATTTGAATACATTGAAATCAGTTTGGAAAATGTTTATAGTTGAATAGAGTGTTAAAAAACCCACATAAAATCCAATATTTATCCACAAAAATTCATTCAATGCATACATAGTCAAATTTTCACCTAAAACCATCAAGACTAAAGAAAAAAGGTCTTATGCGCAATCATTTTTGAGGTCTTGAGTGATAGTTTAGGTAAAATAGAAATTAATGTAAGTAAATTAAGATGTAAGAATATAAAAATAGATTATATAAGTGGAAAAAATACATAAAATCATTTTTGAGATTTAGTCATAGGGTACAAACCTAAATACATCAGTTTGGTGTTTACAAGTTAGGTGCTTAGAGACAGTTTGGGAGATTTCAAAGAGGTTTTGATCATGTAAACCATTATAAAAGTTAAATGAAATAAAAAAAAAGTTTTATATACAATTATAACAAGGTAAATGTCTTAATTTGAGGTGAATTAAGACATACAAGTCTACAAACTTTTAGGTCCACACTCTCTAGCCTAAGAAGCAAACCTTGCAAGAATATAAGGGTTTGAAGATGCAAATGAAGAGTGAGAGTCTTGATGTGATGATGGGAAGGTAAATGAGGATATAATAGGATTTAATTACCATTAAAACATTAAATTAATGGATTATGTTGAAAATAATGTAGACCTACAAGTATGCAGACTTGTAGGTCTCCATTCTCAAGAAAGAGGGTAAACCTTGCATAACATTGGTAGTTTGAAGATGAAAATTAAATATTAAAGTATTAATAATATTTTTAAAATGTATATTTGAGGTATATAAAATAGGATAACTAAATAATATATTTATTTTTTAACCCTACAAACATCAAACCATGAGAAGCACTTATAAGCATGCTAAGAACTCCTTCTACAAGCCTATTTTCAAAAGTTCAAGAGAATATGCAATGGTTTGCATTGGGTTGGTGATTTTAAAGATATAATAACTGTTGGAGAATAAATTAATATATTTTAAATTCTGAATATGGTTTATAAATATATCAAAACACCAAAAACAAACCTACAACTGCATACACAATCCAAAATGCACACAAAATTGAGAGAAATTGGCATGTTGAAGGGTTTTGAAGGTTGATATTGAAAAAATAATGATTGGAGGGGTTAAAGGATGTTGGGTAAGACATTAAAAAAGATTTATTTTGTCTTTAAACACCATAAAACTCTCCTTATGCATTTATTTTAGCTCCTGGCCTACTTAGGAATGTATTTTTGTAACATAGGGCTAAAATTCTTGAAACTTGCCTAACTTGAGTTCTAACCCTTGGAATCTCTTGAAAATTTGTAATTAGACCTGTTTTGATGTGACCTAAATGATTTTTTTGGTTTTGAGGTAGTAATATATGTATTTGTATGGTCTCTAGGATGTAGGCTTGCATTGGACCTAATTAAGCCTAATTGAGAAAGGTAGGTGTTAAGAAAGTGGATCTTCATTAGGATTTGGGCCCTTAAATTTTGGGTGAATATGTAAGGGGATAATGGGTAACAAAATATTCTCTTATTTTTCCTATAATCCATGTATATATTTCAAACTAAGGAGCTTTGTACCAAAATAGGGCTACAAGGAAGATGCCTCCAAAAGAACAAATGTGAGAATGATGAAGAAAATTATAGAATAGAGGTGTAGAGATGATTTATTATAGATTTTAAATAGGTTTAAAATTAATTTAGACTCCAAGGAGATGACTGGTTATCTCATAATCACTCCAAGGGGCAGTTTCAAGTGCTCAAGGGTGACTCACCAAGCCAAACATATCTCCTATGCAACTTGCTCAAGTTGTCATCAAATGAACCACACACATGTTGAAGAGGGACTTCATGATTATTATTTTTTAGTTGTTATTTATTATAAATTTTTATATGATTGATTTATATCCATAATTATCTCTTGACACTCTCTTCTCTCTCTCCCTTCTTCCTTTTCCTATATGTATGCCTAATTTTGGCATTGTTTTGAATTTTTTTAATTGGATATGGCATAACCTTGTCTAAATTAACACTTGTAATTTGAATTTGAGATGAATAAAATTGAGTTATATCCTTGTTTTATGCTTGTGATTAGTTTATACTTCATGTTATTTGATGAATTCTAGTGATGGTGTATACAACCTCCTCTCATTTGTCCTATTTCTTACTTATTTGTAGGTGTTAGTCATATTAAAGGTTACATAAAGTATAAGTGTCACATTGGAGGTTGGATAATCCATTACAAGCTAGAGGAAAATTACCCTTCTCTAGTTAGCTATTCACTTAGAGTTTGGGTTCATTGATTGAATGGCAATTTTGGTTTGTGTTCTTGATTTTAGTTCCATTTTTGGCCTACTATATCTAATATTCATGACATGGAGTGGAAAAAATTAGTTATTTTTGTTTCTCTAATTGCACAACTTCTCACCTCTTTCCTGATAAGGGGAGAATATATTGCATTGGTTGGTCTTCAATAAATCATCGATGATAGGATGAGTTGATAGGGGGTTTTAGAACCATCAATGTTTAACAAAGGTTATTAGCATTTGTTGGATATTAGGGAGAAGTACCATATAGAGTATGGGTTGTCACTTGGATGGGTTCCTATGTGGGACCGTATGTGGGTTGATGTATTTGCACAAGCCTTGATCATGTTCTACTAAATTATGGTACAATGATCACAGGGGATTAGTAGGCCTTGATCATGTTCATCAACCTTTTACATCATAACTCATAGGGCAAGATTCAATATGGAATGGTATCAATTTTGATCAGTACCAAGATATATAATACACCAATTGCAGTTGTGATAGAGTTTATTTTATGAATTTAGAGTCATTGCTCTAGTTCTTTCATCTTCTATACCCCTTTGGATCAAGGGGAATTTGTTGGGTTTATGGTCCAAGGTTTTTTATTTTAATGTTTTAGTTAGTATTTACTTTAATGTTAGTTTTATTTATTAAATAAAAGTTGATTACTTGTTAAAATTAGTTTATCCCCATAATCACCCATGAAATATATATAAGATTTCATCTCTCTGTATAAATACGATCTTGAAAGAATATAATTTATTATTATTTTTAACTATTTTATTAGTAATGTAAATTCATAGTTCTTCTTCCATTACCCCAGGGATAATATAACCAATATTTACATCAATAATGTATGCCACCTCTCACCCCAATTCAAAATCCTTGGTAGCCTATTCATTCCTCTAATCAGCCTTGTCAAAACAATGCTGCCTCTAGTCAACATAGTTACATTTCTACTTAGTCTATTTCAAGCTTCAAACAAACTCTTTTAGGCTATGAAAGTCATATAATAGAGATTAATATAAAAAAGGAATATGGTCTAAGTGTCTCTATTCACCTCATGTAGAATATGAGAGACTCATTATAGGTGGTTAAGAGTAAGTGGGCATCTATTGAGAGAGAAAATCAATAAAGACTAACCAATGATATGTTGGACATAGGTGGCCTAATTCATTGCATAAAGGACAAGTCAATGGTTTAGAGAGGAAATAAGTTTAATGCCATAAACCTCATTTGACTTATCCTATTCCACATCAACCCTCTTTTACTTAATCCATTCTTCCTTAAAAGACCAAATCAAGTGAGTTTCAAGGTCTCCCAAGTTCTCCCATTCTCCAAGATGAAGTTGTATATCAAGACCAAGACAAATTAGAATTGAAGTGTTTGATTGATTATTGGAGGGAGAATAATGAGGTTATCTTAGCACAAAACTCTCTTTCTCTTCCCAAAGAGTCCCCCAAAAGTTATTTTAAGATTCCAAGTTAGAATCTAGTGGTGGAGTCATAAAATAGATAAAATGGGAAAGGCTTAGATTGGGAAATTGAGGTGACAAAGGAAACTTTGCCTATTCAAGCACCATCCATATCTCTTCAAGAACCCCACACCTTTACTTCATGGAGTTAAATCGAAGAAGGCATACAAAACAAGATATAATTCCCAAGATTCAATAGTTCCTACCCAATCCCCAAGCTAATTCATGAACCTATTCAAGCCCCATCCATCCTTCCTCAAGAACCTAACGCTTTCCCATCATGGACGTCAATTAAAAAAAAAACATCCAAATGAAGAAATAAGTCCTTGTCAAGAAGATTGAATACCAAAACATAGAAATATTTGAGGGATTAATTGGTAAAAAAGGAAGAAAAATAATGATAAGCTCGTGGATCTTAAAATCTCAAATCTTATTTATGGGTTTTAGCAGCCCATTATTGAATAAGAACATGTTCTATCGGGGGACAATGAAGAAGGTCAAATTATAGCTATAAGTGATCCTCAAGAAGGCTATGAGGAGAGTGATCAAAGTGAATATGATGAAGAGGTCATAATTGGAATACTTCTTGGTGAAGAGAGATGCAAATCAACCTTTAAAGATGAAAGGAAAGGTGATCTTGATGGAGTACAAGCTGATCAAATGATAGTAGACTTTGAAAGAGATGACCTTTCCTAATATGAACAAAGTTATGATAAAATTATTGTAGTAGAAAAATTAGCTCCTAAGGATTTGTTGGAAATGGATAAAGTTTATTTTGAGTCCCAAGAACATGATAAAAGAGGTACATGTTTTAATTCCTTCTCAAATTTTGTTGTGACTACCTCTATATTAGCTCCTATCAAGATATACGAAGGTATAAATGAGCTAAAACCAAGTGGAGTTTAGTTGGGGGATTTGTTTAAAGTCTCAGGAGTAGGTTAAAATATTTTAGAGGGAGGTTATGATCTAATACAAACTGAGGAAGGTAGTTTTGTCAAACAAACTAATAAGTAAGAAGATGGCAGCTCTCAAAACTTGTCACTCTAAGAGGCTACTTCATTTAAAATTGACTTGTTTGATGTTTTCAAGGAAGGATATCAAATTATTGATCCATTTTCAAATTTTTTTTCCACTCTTTTAAGAAAAGGAAAACCTATATTGTCCTCAACCTCTTAAAGATCAATAAGCTTCACCTCTTGAAGCTACCTATAGAAGTATGTTGTAAGAAACATGTCAATCCATTCATTTTGATTCACTAGTTCTTGAGGAGGTACAAGTTTGTCATGAGATGAAAAATGATTAGGTATATATCACTACAAGAGCATGTCCTATCAGTTACTTAGTTCAAATAGAAGCCAACAAGGAGGATCCATTGCCTATCATGTTCATTTCAGAACATGAAGATGTGCCTAGACATGTCCAAGATCAGTACACGCATACACCCCTGATCACTCATGCTTCAACAAAGATGGAGGAGGTGTACAAGGTTTATTTTGAAGGAGAGGGGGTTATCAAGATCAACATATAATTTCCCCTCTTCTATTATCTCATGGATGTAATCAAGATTGTTAGTCACATAAGCTTAGTGAAAAAATATAGCTACTTTGCTCTACCAATTAATGGTTTTATTTAGGGTTATTTCAAGTTGTTAGAGTAAGTAAGTATAGGTTAGATTAGTTGGTTTTTGTATTTATTTTCCTTTAAGTTCCTTTTAGCATAATGTTTTATCTTGTTTTTTTTTGTGTGTGTATTCTCCTTGTTTATTGTTGTTGTGTGTTGGTGAAGGCAATCAATTATTCCATTAGTTTCAAGAGGTTTATAGTCAAGTGTCAAGGTATTTTTTAGTTTGAGGTTGAATGAGAGGTGAATCCATATCCAAATCAAGGCATAAGGAAACTAGTCTAGATGCATAACAAGCATGCAATCTTAGGAGGTCACCAAAGATGTTAGCTAAAATTGGCCACCATGAATGAGGATAATTCAAAACTTTGTTCCCAGTCTTGCTTAGCCTTATTATTGATCTTTTTTATGTTTTATCTTGGTCAAAATTGGTCATAAAAACAATGCCTTGTCAAATGTTGAATAATTTTAAAATCTATTACATGGTCTAGAAGAGTGAGTCATACCTCTAGTCTTATCATTATCTTCTTCATGAGGGTCTTGTTTAATTGTTTGGAAAGGTTAAAGTATTTTAACAAAGTTTAAGGTTACTTTGAAAAGATTGAAATAGGTTGACCCACAATAAAAATATTGGTGTTTTAACACTTCCAAGGTGATATAATGTCTTGTGGGTAACGAGGGATTTTAAAGACAAGGTATGTCAAGATGAAACATTGTTATTTCATGATTAACAAAGGTTAAGGTAGTTTTGGAGATATTATGGTAATAATTACCTTTGCTAACTTGAAGGATTACGTAGATTTTGAGGCCTCTAACACATTTATAATATATGTTAAGGATATTTCTCTCCCACACATGTTAAAATAGGTCAGTTCAATGTGAAATAAGTGGTGGGACCTTCAAAAGATCAAGAAATTGAAGTATAACATATAAACACACTTAATAAGGGCTTGTATTGCATTTTTTCAATGTCGAGATGGCCAGTTGATGTCATAAATGGATGGTTTCAGGTCTCTAAAAGGTTTTCAAGGTTAAATCAAGATTGTGACAACATTGACAAGTCCAAATAATGTAAAAAATGTTTCATCTTCTGTATTGACCCCTTTGCAAGCTAGTGAAGGCCATTTTCAAGTGTTCATTTCATGAAGAGGAAGGAGAGTTGGAGATAATTATATTTGGGGTGGATAGGGGAACATATTAATTCAATATTACATGCATTATTTTATATTTACAAGGGTTTAAATTTATGAAAAATCATTAACAAGTTAAGCAACCCAAAACCCTCTTAAAACCCCATAGACAAGGTTTTTTTATTGTTCCAATGAGTTTGAATATTAATGGATGATTTTTGGATATTATCATAGGTATAAATAGTCCTATCACATCCTCTTCCACCATTATTTGGCATGTGTGGGAAACCAAGATAGCAAAAATGTTGTGTTTTTGTTATTTTGAAGGTGGTCAGTAGAGTTTATGATAACTATGATGTCCTTTGGAATATAATAAGTTTGTGTTTGGAAGAATACAATTTTAATTATCTACAAAAATAATAATCCATATTATTCAGGTCTATTATAAGCACCATTAGGGCCCAAAAGACAAAGAGGCTATGCTAATTGTACAACTAACTAATGCAGAAAGAGAAAGTTCTTAACATGTTGTAGGTTTTATCATTTGAAAGGATATTAGTGTGAGTTAAGTGATTATTGGAATTTATTTAGTTCCTTAAAAATATATTTTAATTAGAGTACCCTTTTCAAGAAGTAATATTGCAATGAGATTTTAGGTTTGAAGTGTAGACTTACAGGCCTACATAAACATCTTACTAACTTATTATGCAGAGCCAAAAGAGAGAATTGGAGGTATTTAATGTTGATATCAGGATTAAAATTAATATTCAAATTTAATTTTTCAGATCCACCAAATTTATTAGATATAAACACCAAAATAACTTCATTTGAATGCATGCTAAGTATGACTGAATCAATGTGTAGGCAGGGTACTTGCCAGAGTTCTTATTTGAAGACCTTGAAATCAGTTTTTATAATGTTTATAGTTTAATATAGTGTTAAAAAATAAAAAAAAACTCCCATATTTCTCCCAAACCATGCATTCAATGCATACACAGTCACATGTTCACCTATAACCATCAAGGTCAAGGAAAAAGGTCTTATAAACAGTCTTTTTTGAGGTCTTGAGTGATAGTTCAGGTGAAAGATAAATTTATGTAATTAAAGGAATATAATAATATCATATATAAATTAACCAAATCCTTAAAATCATTCTTGAGATGCACTCAGGGTACAAACCTAAATACATTAGTTTGGTGTTTGTAAGCAAAGCTAGGTGCTTAGACACAGTTTGAGAGATTATAAAAAGGTTTTGATATTTTAAACCATCATAAAATTAAAATGAGATAATTTTTTTTTTTTATATACAAATAATAACATGGTAAATGGTTTAATTTTGGGTGCATGTAGACCTACAAGTTTGTAGACCTGTAGGTTCACACTCTTTAGCCTAAAAAGCAAACCTTGCAAGAATAAGAGGGTTTGAAGATGCCAATGAAGAGTGAGAGAATTGATGTGATGATGGTAAGGTCAATGAGGAGATAATATGTATTAAATTACCATGAAAACATGACATTAATGGCTTAGGTTGAATGGACTTTAGACCTACAAGTTTGCAAACCTGTAGGTCTCCATTCTCACGAAAAAGGGTAAACCTTGCATAACATTTATGGTTTAAAGATGAAAATGAAATATTAAAGTTTTAATGATATATTTAAAATGTATATGTGATGTAGATAAAATATTATCACTAAATAAAATATTCATTCTTAAACCCTACAAACATCAAACCATGAGAAGAACTTACAAGCATGCTAAGAATTCCTTCTACAAACCTATTTTCAAGAGGTCTTGAGAATATGCAATGGTTTGCATTGGGTTGGTATTTTTAATGGATATAGGAATTTTGGGGGAATCCATTAATATAATTTTAATGATGAATATGTATTATAATTAGATCAAAATACTAAAAAAAATCTACAACTACATACACAGTCCAAAATACACACAAATTGAGAGAAATTGTCATGTTGGAAGGTTTTGAAGGTTGATATTGAAAAAATAATGATTAGAGGGGTTGAAATAAGTACTGGAAGACTTTAAAAAGTATTTTTTTTGTCTTAAAAAACCCTAAAAATCTCCCTATACATTTATTTTAGCTCTCAGCCTACTCAGACCTGTATTTTTGTATGCTAGGGCTAGAAATCTTGAAACTTGCCTAACTTGAGTTCTAACCCTTAGAATATATTGAAAATTTGAAATAAGACCTATTTTTATTTTACATAAAATATTTTTATTGATTTTAGGTAGTAATATATGGATTTTTATGGTCTCTAGGACTATAAGCTTGCATTAGGCTTAATTAGGCCTAATTGGGAAAGATAGGTGTTGAGAAAGTGGATCTACATTAGGAGTTGGGCCCTAAAATTTTGGAATAAGTTGTAAGGGGATAATGGGTAAAAAAATATTCTATTATGTTTCCTATAATACCTATACCTATATATATATATATATATATATATATATATATATATATATATATATATATATATATATATATATATATATAACCAATGAGCTTTGTAACAAAATGGGGCTACAAAGAATAAGCCTCCAAAAGAGCAAATGTGAGAATGATGATTAAAATTGTAGAAAATAGATGTAGAGATGATTGATTGTGTATGTTAAATAGGTATACAAGGAATTTTCAATCCATGAATATAACTAGTTGTCTCATAATCACCCCAAGGGGTAGTTTCAAGTGCTCAAGGGTGAGTCACCAAGCCAAACATAACTCTTACACCACCTTGCTCAAGTTGTCATCAGATGGATCACACACATGTTGAAGAGGGAATTCATAAATATATTTTATAAGTTGTTCTTCCTTGTAACTTATTCCATTATTGCTTCATATCCATCATTTCCTCTTTACACCTCTCTTCTCTCACTCTCTCTCTCTCTCTCTCTCTCCTTTTTTCTCCTATATGTATCCCTAATTTTGGCATTGTTTAGAATCCTTTTGTTGGATATGGCATAGCCCTACCCACATAAACACTTTTATTTTTCCTTTTAGATGAATAAAGCTGAGTTTTATCCTTATCTTATGCTTTTGACTAGTGTATGCTTCATATTTGTTGATGAATACTAGTGATGGTGTATACAACATCCTCTCATTTGTCCTATCTCTTACCTATTTTTAGGTGTTAGTCATCTTTGCAGGTTACATAGAGTGATTCCAATGGCCTTGTGTGGATTGAAAGTGGAATCATTCATTGTCTTTAAGACTTCTTGATCAGCCCCTTAGTCTATGCATCATGCTATAGCCTCTATATGAAACACTCATGTTTAGAGACTCCATTTGAGTTGTGCAATTAGATTTAGTCATAGTTCATGTTTTTAGTGCATGATAGGTAGGTGGAGGAGATAAATTTGGTGCATCCCCTCCCTATTTTAAATTAATTTTAGTTATATCTCCCTTTTACCTTATATAAGTAATAGGATTAATTTGTATTTATTAAGTGATGCATCAAGGGACCTAGCCCTAATATAGAGGTTTAATCCACCCTTTAGGTCACCCACAACCTAAGATCATTTCCATGCTATCACTTAAGTGAGGAGGATTAAACAATCTCCTCAAGGGTGAAAATTTTGATGATAAAATTTATGATATTTAAGGATTCAAATAAATATTGGAGTGGGTACAAAAAATTCATAAAATAGATAATTAATAATAATTAATTTAAGTATGGTAAATGAGGTAAAATACACTAAGGAAAATGTTATTGTACTAAACTTAGATGTATACATAATACCTCAAATTTGACATGGGTATGGTAAGGGTGAATAAATGCATGCAGGAGCCAAATTATAAATATAAATAATTGAGATGTATACCTTCACTTTGAGATGATTGAAGGGATTTTATTGTAAGCTTAAGATGGGTATTCCATTCACACTTGATTTTTTTGGGTGAATCTAGAACAATTGTAGATATTGTAACAAGTAGCCACTACTCAAGGTAAAAGTTTATAGAAACTTAAAATTTGAAAATTTGAATTTGAAAAAGATCAGAGGAATAAATACACCCATTAGTATTTTCCCCAAATGTTGCAATAAACTTCTTTTAGTACAAAACTTTTGACAATCACGAAATTAAAGTCAAAACTTCTCTAGGAGTTTATAGTGCCTATACTTCACTCTAATAAATTTTTAATAAATTCTAAAATATAACCAACATTTATTTGGGATTTTATAGTGCCCAATGCACTTATTGGTCAATAAAGTAGATAAATCTACAACTAATAATTGTTTATTAAAAACCTTCTCTACTGTGTAAATCTTGTAAAAATACTCATTCTTGAATTTCACTTTTGTTAAAAGTCCTCTGAACTATTATGCCATGTGTATGCCCCTATTTTGAGGTGAGGAATTTGAACTTGTTTATACAATCACTCATCTCAAAAGAAAAAGTTAATTGCATCATATGTTAGGAAAATGATATAGTTGAAGCATCAATATCTTAGAACATATATAATAATCATGTAAAATAGTGTCATTATTGAAAAGCTTCCATATTGTTGGATAAACTAGCATCAAGTCATTCCTCAAAAGAAACTACTTTATATAACAAGTATCATGTAATGGTGTAATATACTATAGGAAAGATAATATCATAGAAGGTACAATACAAGAGGGTACATTACCCCCTAAGGAAACGTGGGATGGGAATAACTAGTATGTCCTAAATGTCATGAAGTATGCCCCTATTTGAGTTAAATATATAAATGAAAACACACATAAGTAGCATGCTCCCATAGATGCATGATAAGTATCATGACAATGTAGGTGCCAAGAAAGTATAACATAGTATATGTGTATGATGGTAATCATGATACTAATCATAGTTTATTTATAGTCAATTATAACTAGTATCACACATGTTAGTCACCACATTGAATTTAGTAACAAAACATTCAATGGATGGGACTCACCAAAAATGATAAAAATAGGATCCTCTATAGACAAGGATGCACACAAAAGCATACACATTCACACACAAGCAAGATTCACACACAATAGCTAGTGTAAAACATGGAACAATCATAATGTAGATATCCACTTAATGTGTAAGAACAAGGTACTATGAATATATGCAATCAATTTAAATAGTTTGTTATAATCAATGTCTAATAATGAAAAATATTACCATGATAATCTATTCTATGGAAACACCCTTGAGATAAACCATATCTCTACTAAATATGCCCCCTAGGGTGTAGGCAAAGAATGGGCATGAAGCATATGGATGGTCCCTCATCATGTAGACCATGTATACCTAAAAATAACTCAATCAAAGAAAATACCATGATAAGGATGTTAATAAAACATAAAAATGAAATCCTCTAAAAAGGAAAAAGTGTAATCATGTATAAAAACATTATTTTTAGAATTTTTTATATTTTATAATTTTTGTTGTTGTTTTGAAATATAAGTTTTTCCCTTGTTGAGAAATGAATGAGTCATGAAAGTATGATAGTCATAATATGACAAGATGTAAAATGTGTATAGGGAATAAGGGTTCATTAATGTGATAATGAAAGGCACATCTTCAATGTTACTCTTAATCATAATATAATGTTAATGTAGTGAAATCATAGATATGGATGATATGCTACTAAAACTTAGACATCCTTTGATGGGGATGTAGATGTATGGGGGAAGTATATGCCTCCCAAATGCATGAAATTACTCAAATAATATATGGAAATAAACTTAGCATGTTTGAAACCAATTGAGTGATATATAAGACTAAGATTTGTATAATCAATTTAAAAAATTATAAGACACTAGGGTGTGATATACTCCATATATAAGATGTGTCAATAAGGCTCATGAAAATTAGATATGATTACCATGCCCCCATGGGAAGATATATATAATCATATTTGATCTATTACATTCCATCCTACTCTTTATAAACTGCATTAGTATTAGACAATGGAATTAACTAATGATTAGTTATTTTTCTAATTCTAATGGTATATTTCGATATATGTTGCTTGATTAGACAAATTTTCTATTTTATTTCATCATCTATTATGATTTGAGGACATTTTTATATATATTTGGGTATCTTATACTACTATGTTTGGAATCTTATGTTAAGATGATTTCATTTGTAGATTTAATTTTTCATGCAACAATTTACTTAATGTATATACATTTTGAGTATTTTTATTATCTTATTGTAAGATCAGATTAACTAATATTTTGACTGAGGTGATTATAAGACTATCTCACTCTTAGTGAATGGAAAAAAAGGATGGCATCATAGGGGAGGAGGACATAAATTTTGGTAATGGGGATAGAAAGAACAAAACTTGAACCCACACACACACTTACACATTTGCATGGTGAGATGTTAACATTTTTGGTATTTGGTGAACATGCTATGTGATTTATTTTAAGCATGTTATGCATTGGTTACTTGTCATATACTTTATATGTTGTTGATAAACTAGTTTGAACACATATTATTACATTAATGTTATTTATTAACCTTGCTATCCATAATTGTTGAGTGTATGTATGAAAATGGTGCGTGAGCTAAATGGGGGTTTGCTGAGTTACAATTGATTATGGTTCTAATTTAGTAATTTTAAATATATTAAGGTTTAAGATGTTATTTAATCTATTTTTCCTTATATCTAAATATGTAAATGTTTACTTGGTTCAATTAACCTTTTTTTTGGTGGGCTAAGGGATAGGGGACAAAAGACACCCAAGCAAGTTTCATTTTTTACAAAGTCTTAAAAAAATAGGTAAATGGTTTGATGTAAAAGGAATGGAAGGTTATAGTTCAGATAATAATTAGGGATTTGGAATGAATCATTTCCATGCACAAATTTGAAAATAAAAAAATTAGGGTTACCTTAAAGTCTTGATAAGAGACTAGGTATTTTTGCTATCATGAGGGTTTTGACTTCACTATTTTTAGTTGAGTGCGTAGTACATGGATTTTTGCATGAAACCATCATGATAAATTTTCTTAGCTAAAATTTGAATTAATTTTAGTAATATGGTTATGTATTTATGGAATTAAAGTAATGAGTTAAGAACTTGCAGAGATTTAGGAGAAACTTGAGGGCATGCAAAACATGGAAAAAAAAGAAAAAAGAAAAATAGAGAGGAGAATAAGGGGAAATGATATACCAAAAAAACATAGATGAAAGGATTATCAAGGGAAAATAAGATCACCATTATTTGTATTCAATAGAAACTACTGCTATCTTTAGTAACTAGGTAAGTGGTGTATTTTAATTTTAAAGTCATACAACCATTGTGGGTTTGCCTGAATATTTATGAACTATGTTATTTCATTTATTTCTATCTATAAATAAAATTTTGAATTGTATTTTACCTAGGTTAGGATAGATAGACGTTTGGATGAATATGATGTTAGCTCCTTGTCCATTTGTGGCCATCACACTCAGCCAAAATGAAAAATAATATATAGGGTTTCATTTTAGTTTTACTCTTATGAATAAAATACCAATTATGGACTTATATATAGGTCAATCTTATAAACATGAAGATGGATATTGATTCCATCCACAAGACCATAATATTAAGGGTAAACTAGTCTTATAAACTTAGAGCCCTTTAATAAGAAATGGATTTAGTACATTTATGGTCTATAGTTAAATATCTTTGCTAATCAACTCACTTATGAGTAAGTATGCAAACATAATTCTTCATTTTAGGTTACGACAAGTTTGGAATTTAGAAAAGGAGGAGAAATTCATTCTATTTATATAGTTTATTTGTCATAATGATACTTGTTTATAGGGCCTTTAGTGATCATTTACCCCAATCTTACATTTGCTATATAATCTACACCTAGATAAGCTATTAAACTTCTAAAAAAAGTTTAGAGTCATATTTTGTTTATATTATGTTCTTTTGATTGGAAATTATTGAAATTTTTTGACATCCATGTATATTTTTATGAACTGTAGGTATGTATTTTGATTAAGTTATTGACAGTCATATATTTACATATATGAACTGTAGGTATGTATTTTTGAGTAAGTTTTATAGAACCATTTACATATGAGCTATATGAATATATTTAGATCAAAGTTGTTTATTTACACACACACATTGAGCTATTGGTTTGTATTTGATTGGAGTTGATGAATACACACACATAAAAATTAAAAAAAAAAAAAAAAAAAAAAAAAAAAAACAACACACACACACAATCATTCATTTGAATTAAGTTATAAATATAATTTGTATTAAAAATTTATAGTGTTGGGAATAAAATTGAGAAAATAATTAAAAGGATTAAAATATAATTTCTTGATCAGTCTTAGTTGTGCTAAAATGTATATATCTCCTTAGTTTAGTCTTGAGAAGACAATTATTTACTTAATATTCTTATTTGGATAATTGATTATTGGATAGAGTATATATGCTTATATAATTGAATACTCTACATAGATAATGACACTAAATAAAAATTGTAAAAAACAAGTAATTAATAAGTTAGAATTATATGCAACAATGGTTTAAGGTTGAAAAAGCTTATTAGGTTAAAGGAGGATAGTTCCGTTTATATAAAAAATTGAATGGATATCCAACTTCAACATAGTAAATAAATTTTTGTTAATATGGATATGCTATTATGTTAAGATTTATTGAGTCATATTTTAACCATTGCTCAATCTATAAAGTGTTAGGGAAATATAACCACAGAAAGGTTATTAATATTATAGAAATACTTCAAGTTGTGAATCAAGCAAGTTGATGATAATAAACATGTTTTTACTTAAGATTTATTGATATCATAATATTTTAATTAGGCATGCTCATTATTGGAATATGAATACATAAATTGATGGAAATAAATTTATATTGCTTGGAATTATTGGAAGTGATAGTGATAATATGTTTTATTGGAAAATAAAAGTTGTTTTCCATGAGTGAAAAATGTTTTTGAACTTGTAATAAATGGTTAAGTGAAATTTGCCACAAATTTCTAGTTCATTTTACGTTACAAGTTTTTGAATAAAATGTCTTTAGAACTATTTTATGAGTTTAAATAATTACATGCTCCCTTCTGTTAAGGGATGATAGGTATTTTAGGTTGAGGCCATGAAATGTATCTACCTATCATCTATGAACACAAAGGAGATTGAGTTTCATTAACAGAGTATGCATGTGTGTGGATTTAACTCAGATTCATGAGAGATCTGAAATCTATAATGAAAAATTTTGGACAAATTAATTTTATTTCTGAAAACATTGTCAATCCATTATGCTTTCTAATTTAGATGCATGGATGTGATGTCATATTAGATAGAGGATTATTTTCTATGGTCGGTATGACTATTGTGTGTATTATGACTATACTACACATGATTTTGGTTGAGTTCTTGATATTCACACTACCATTATCTACCCTTCCATGAATGGAATGGCCACTCCTAGTGGGGAGGTGTGATGGAGAGTGATAGTTTGTGGTTGGATGAAAAGTGACCAAATGATGTTCTCCCTCTCTTCAGCTGATCAACCACTTTGAATACATACTCTTGGCTATTTTATTGATTTTTAGTTGTCATATGAAGCTATGATGTACTATTATACTTTTCATTATGTTAATGTGACTTTTAGTAAAATTGTAATAATTGTAAATTTAATATTATTTAACTATTTATAGAAGTGGTTGTGTATTTTGTACATGATTTATAGTAAATGAGAACAACATATTCCTATTTAGCTATAAGAATGAGTTATTTTGGTGTTCAGTGGTACTATTCATTTTACATATGCTTTACAACATAGATTCTTAACTTCTACATAATTAAAATATTATTTGTAAGCTATAACATGACTTAACCAATGGGTTAATAATATTTTATGTACATGTTATATCCATTGCATTTATCTCTCAGATAGTATAAAATTTATATTAATTAGTGTAGAATATTATATATTTTAAATTATGCTAAAGTAAAATTAAAAAGAAAAAAATTACATGGTTGTAAGTGAATCCCAATAGGGTTGTAATTATTAGTATCAGATCATAGGTTTAAATGCTTGAACCTAATGAGTCCACTAACATTAATATATTTCTCCTATTCTAGTGAGAAGAATGGTACATAGAAAATCACATGCTGAGGGGAATTCTAATGAGAATCCTCAAGCTAATCTAATTAGTTGGCATAAAAATAATCAATAAAGCTCTATCAAATCCTCATTGTCATGAATGAAATAAGGAAAAAATTACTATCCTAAGGAAAATGAGCAAGAAGATCTAGTGGAGTAACCAGCTGGTCAGGAAGAGCCCTAGGATCAAGGGTGTGCTGAGGAAAAACAAGTTGCAACAGTGCAAGTAGATGTAGAACTTGCATGAGATATGAAGAAAGTAAATCCACCTAAGTTTATGGTACAATGTTGGGTTGTGGAGCTAAATCTTGGATTATAAAGATGGAAAAATATTTCTAAATTTGAAATTATTTTGATTTAACAAAGGCTATTTGGAGAGAATATCAACTTGGTGAAGAAACAACTTTATGGGTTAATAATAAAATAGAGATGGGACTTAACTCCACCACAACCACATGGAAGAAGTTTGTAGACTTTTTTAGGGATCAGTGGGTACCATAATTATATTTTGATAAAAAATAATATATTTACAAAATCTAAAACAAGGAGACCTATCGATAAATGAGTACTAGGAATAATTCATAAAGCTTTTGAAATATGTACCTTAGTACCAAAAATATGAATGATTTTAGATCATGAAGTTCATCATGAGTTTACATCCATAGACTGAGTGTGAAGTGGATGTTCATGGGCCATCCACCATGGACCAAGTCTTTGAGATAGTGAATAAGCAAGAACAAAAGTTGAAATCACTTTCAAAGGTTAGAGACAAATTAAAAAAAAACTTTGGAGGCCCAAAAAATAACTTCAATAAAAATAATTGAAAAAGGAATGGGAATTATACGAATAGGGATAATAGTCATATTGCAAGGTTCAATAATACTTTAGGGAACATGAAATTGGGAATTGGTTTCAAAAAAGAGTTCAAGGGAGGCAATCAATTTGAGAGTAAGGGAACACCTAGTGGATGTTTTACATATGGAGGAGATCATAATGCTAAAAGTATCCTTGATAGAAGACAAAAGGAAAAAATAGGAATTCATCTACCTCTACATCACAATAGGGGACCTTCTGGTAATGAATTCATGTAGTAATTGATAATCATCAAGATAAATTTTAATCATCTTCCATCAAAGTATTAGGTACCTTATTTGGGAATCATTTTTCCATTTTGATAGATACAAGAGCTATTGAATGTTTTATCTCTCCTAGTATGTTAAATAAATTACCTACGAAGGCTGGTTTCATGGTAAATTTTTAGTCAGTATAGTAGACAAATGAATCTAAGGTCAAGGTAGATAAGTGTCTTATTGAGGTTGAGGTGAAGTCATTAGAATTCACCATGGTAGTTGATCTATATGCAACAACACTAGGATCATATGACATGATCCTAGGAGTGAATTGGCCTCTAGGCATAAAGCAAAAGTTGACTACTTTTTAAATAAGGTTGAATACTTATATAATTTGGGGGGTCAAACCCAAATTTAGGGGAAAAAAGAGTGTCAAAGCTAAGAAAAATTTCAGCCATTCAATTGAAAAAGGCTCAGTAGAAGGGATGTCAAGTATTTTTGGTTAAAGTTGATGAAATCAAAGAAACCAAGGAATACTCTATTGAAGTCTACCCCTTTATTCAAGAGTTAAGAGATATTTTTCTAGAAGAGTTACCTGGTTTACCTCTAAAAAGGGAATTTAAATTCACTATTTATATCACTATAGGATCATAACCTTAATCTAAGGATCCATACAAGACAAGAAATAAAGTAGTTGAGTTAAAATCCCAAATTTAAGAAATGTTGGCCTAGTGGTTGTTTTAGCCAAGTTTTTAACCATGGGGTGCACCTATAGTATTTATGAAAAAGAAGGATGGAAACTTGAATCTATGTAAATAATATAAGATGTTGAAAAAAGTGGCCATTAAGAACATGTATTCCTTACCCCACATTGATGATATTTTTGATCAAATGCAAGGTACAATGCTATTTTCCAAGATTGACCTATAAGTAGGGTACCATTAGTTAAGGACCAGGGAAGGGGACATTCTAAAAATAACTTTTAGGATAAGATAAAATAACTATGAGTTCATAGTACTTCCTTTAAGGCTAAAAAATTCACCTACAGAATTCATGAATCTCATGAATAGTATGTTCAAAGATTACCTTAATCAATTTGTACTTGTTTTTCTTGATGACATCCTCATCTATTCCAAAAGTGAAGAGGAACATATTGAGCATTTGAATTTGGTTTTGAAATAGTCGTGAAAGTACAATCTCTATGGGAAATTATCAAAATGTGTCTTCTTTCCAAAAAGAGTACAATATCTAAGACATATTATATCTATAGAAGGAATATCAATAGCCCCAACTACGATAAGGGCTATCATAGAATGGCCAACACATAAGAATGTGCATGAGGTGCATAACTTTATGGGTTTAATGGGATATTAAAAGAAATTTGTGTCAAATTTATCTAAGATAACTAACCCAATAACCTTTTTACAATGCAAAGAGCATCATTTTATATGGACTGATAAGGGTGAGGAAGCCTTTGAAACTTTGAAAACGAGGATTAATTAAGCATTATTGTTATAGATTATAGATCCAAATGGTCATTTTTGATAATAATTAATGTTTATAGGGATGGTTTAGGAGGAGTTATTATGCATGATAGTTTAGTTTTAGCTTATGAATCAAGATAATTGAAGCATTATGAGGCTAACTATGCCCCACATGACTTTGAGTTGGCTTCCATAGTGCATGATTTACATGTATGTGGAATTAATTGTTGATAAAACATTTTGAGATCAAAATAGATAATTGGGTCTCAATTAAATATTTACCCAACCTAATTTGAATGCTTGACAAATATGATGGTTGGAATTTCTATTGGATTATGACTTTGACATTAGCTACATTAAGGGTAAGAAAAATAGGGTTGAAGATGCCCTTAGTTATAGAAGGTACATTGCAATATTGACTAATATCATGATTACATTTTGAGGTCAGGTATTGAAGTTCTCACCAGGAGATAAATTATTTGATCAGGTTAAGAAAAATGTATCAAAGAATCCTCAAGACCTTAGGTATACAAGATTATAATTCGAGAATGATGGAATTTAATATAGAATGAAAAGATATATGTGCATGATAAAAAAAATTGAGGGTGAATATGTTAAATAAGCTACACAACACTCCATATTTAAAACACCCTAGTGTGGCTAAGCTCTCAATAGAGCTAAATCCATTATAGTTATGGAGAAGAATCCAAAAATATGTAAGGAATTTTATGTCAAGATGATTAGAATGTTAGTGAATTAAGGTTGAACATGTGAATCTTGTTGGGTTATTGTACCCACATTCCATACTAGAATGGAAATGGAAATTAATTAGTTGGGACTTTATCTAAGGCTTGCCTATATCAAGGAATAATCATGATATGATATTGGTATTTATTTATAAACTCACAAAAATAGTGTACTTCATTCCAAGTAATTAAATCGATGATGCACTAATGTTTGTAAAGTAAGTCTATAAACTGCATGGGTTTATATAAAATATTATATTATATAGGGGCCATTAGATGACCTCAAGGTTTTGGAAAACTCTTAATAGAGAATTGGGCATACAATTAAAATTTAGTACAACTTATCATCCAAAAATGGATGGACAAACAAAAAGAGTGAATCAGATCTTAGGGGATCTTTTAAGGATGTATTATATATACCAATAATACAAATGGGAAAATATCTCCCATTAGTTGAGTTTGCTTATACCAACTCATTTCAATCAACATTTAAGATGGATCCTTTTTAAGCATTATATGGTAAGAGGTGTAAAACACCTATTGACTAAGATAAATTAGATGATAGAGTGGTATTTGGATTAGATATGCTCATTGAAATGGAAGAACATGTGAAAATAATAAAGAAAATATTGATTAAAGCCAATGATAGGTAGAAAATCTATGCTAATCTTAAAAAGGCAACAAGGTATTTATCAGTTTGAGATAAGGTTTCTCTATGAGTCAAACACCAAAAGAGTTCCATTAAGTTTATGAAATTAACAAAACTATCACTTATATGTGTGGTACCCTTTGAGGTTCTAGAAGTGATAAATCTTGTAGTATATAAACTTGCATCACCACCAATTTTAGCATAAATGCATAATGTTTTGTATGTATCTTATCTTAAAAAGTATATAGATGATCCTTCATTTATTTTGGACTAGAATGCATTACAGGTTCTAGTACAACTAATCATAATACTTGATACATGCAAGCTTACCCCACATATTAGATAAGTATCTTAATGTAAGGTCTAGTGGGACTAATATTTTAAACTTAGTACTACATGGGAGCATTATGAGGAATTCTATAGGATATTTCCTCATTTATTCAAATAATTTTCTATTAAACTTTATTTTATTTTTATAACTCTCATTTTAAAATTAATGTGATCAGGATAATGACCTATTTTAGGGGGGAAGGATGTTACATTATATTCTACTCTTTACATATTGCGTTAGTATTAGAAAATGAAATAAAATAATGATTAGTTATTTTTCTAATTTTGATAGGATATTTGGATATATGTTGCTTGATTAGATAATTATTCTATTTTCTTTCATGGTTTATTATGATTTGAAAACATTTATACATATATATCTGGGTATACTATACTATTGTGTTTAGAATCTTATGTTGAGATGATTTCATTTGTGATTTGATTTACAATGATTTTCTTAATGTATATACATTCCAAGTATTTTTATTATCTTATTGTAAGATCAAACTAACTACTATTTTGTTTGACTGAGGTGATTATAGTACTATCTCACCCTCAATGAGTGGAATAAAAGGAGGGAATCATAGGGGAGGAGGATGCATATTTCAGAAATGGGGATAAAAAGAACAAAACCTAAACCCACACACATTCTTACACATTTGCATGTTGAGATGTCATGTTTTTGGTATTTGGTGAATGTGTTCTGTGATTAATTTCAAATATTTGTTATTATGGTTATTTTTGTTATAATTAGTTATTTTTCTAATTCTGATAGGATATTTGGATATATGTTGCTTGATTAGACAATTGTTCTATTTTATTTCATGGTTTATTATGATTTGAAGACATTTATATATATATTTGGGTATACTATACTATTGTGTTTGGAATCTTATGTTGAGATGATTTCATTTGTGATTTGATTTAAAATAATTTACTTGATGTATATACATTCCAAGTAATTTTGTTATCTTATTGTAAGATCAAACTAACTACTATTTTGTTTGACTGAGGTGATTGCAGTACTATCTCACCCTCAATAAGTGGAATAAAGGGAGGGAATCATAGGGAAGGAGGATGCATATTTTAGAAATGGGGATACAAAGAACAAAACCTAAACCCACATACATTCTTACACATTTGCATGTTGAGATGCCATGTTTTTGCTATTTGGTGAACATGTTGTGTGATTAATTTCAAGTATTTATTATTATGGTTATAATGGCATGCTCTACATTGGTTACATATCATATACTTGCTATGCTGTTGATAAACTAGTTTTAATACAAATTCTCTTGTTAGTGTTATTTATTAACCTTGCTATGCATAATTATTGAGTGTAAGTAACAAAATGGTGTGCAATCTACATGGTGGTTTGATGAGTTATGATTGAATATGGATCTAATTTAATCATTTTAAATATATTATGGTTCATTATTTTTTTTAATCCATTTTTTCTTATATCTAAATATGCAAAGGTTTGCTTAGTTTTAATTAACCTTTTTTTTGTGGTCTAGGGGATAGGGGACAAAATACACCCAAGTAAGTTTCATTATCTATAAAGTCTTAAAAAAAATATAGGGAAAATTGTTAGGTTGTGGAGCTAAAAGCTTCACCAGGATGCAAACAGGAGGAGTTACAGAGGTTGCGAGGGTTGCAGAGAGTTGCAGAATGAGTTGTAGGGCAACTGACGTCGGTCTGATCAACCGACATCGGTTAGTTAACAGTGAAGAATCAACTGACATCGGTTACCAGTTAGCCGACATCGGTCAGGGAGGAGCCGACGTTGGCAGCCTATGCATGAACATGCAGTTTGCATGTTGATTCTAGAGAGTCTATTTTTGGACTATTAGTTTGCATGTTAAAGGCTAATTATAGTCTTGAGTTGCGTGTCTAATTATTGTAATTAAGATAGTATAATTATTGCAAGCATGAGATCTATATATAGACTCATAAGCTGTATTGTAAACTAGTGCTAGAGAGTAAGAGAGCAAAATAAGCTCCTTCAGAGAGAGGAGAGCAATGGTGTGTTCCTCCTAGTGCCATAGTACCAAGTGTGGGTGCTGGTTTGGAGAATCAGAAGGGTTCTTCATATATGTATGATCTTGGTCAGCAGGTGTGCATGGCTTCTTTTGGAGATCTACAATGGTGAGTAAGGTCTAGTGATTTGCAGGTAGTAGCAGAGAGCAGGAGATCTATTTGGAGTACGGTTGTGTACTTGGTGTACTGGCAGCATTGTTCTGACTGGTGGAGGTGAACATAAATTCTATATTGGAGTTGATTGTTGTGACCGTGAGAGAGAGGGAAGAAGGTCTTGAGGTGTGGCGAGACTTTGAGGTGGAAGAAGAAGTGGCATCTTCTTTATTGTATTTTCTTCTGAGTGATTATTAATACAGTTGTGTATTGTCTCTCATATTTCTGTGTTGTTTCATATTTCTAGTTACTTATCATTCTGGTATAATTTTGTGTTTAGTTACTAATACAAGAAGTAATCATATGTGCTCTAATTGTGGAGCAAGATCTTGACATTTGGTATCAGAGCTTTTGGTTGGGTTACTAACAGGTGGTTTCAGATCTGGTTAGTGTTTGTTGATTACAGGTCACCAACAGGGGTTTTAGATTGAGTGGGAGTATAGCAATGGCAGAAGAAAGTAAGCTACGAATGGAGAAACTGAATATCACGAATGGTCTGATTGATGGAAAGAAAGAGCAGGTAAAGGGAGATTGTTGGTTGGTAGAAGATCAGCGTGTAGAAGTAGATGTTGCAGGTGATGTTTCATAGGTTGCTCTGGATAAAGTAGAATCTTTGTTTACAGATTCTTTTGCCTCTTTCCATGTAGCCCAAAATAGAGCATCTTTTCATGGGTATGTCTTTAGAGACTTTGGAGAGATTTATTTAGGGGTTAGTGAGCCTTATCAGATTATTGGCAAAGGGGAAGTGAAGCTAAAATTGCAGACAGGTAACACACATGTGTTAAAGGAGGTCATGCAGGTACCAGTCTTGGAGATGAGTCTAATTTCTTCAAGAAAGTTGGGTGATGGGAGATGCATAGTAACTCTCACAGCGGATGTACTTGAATTAGATGGTGGTAAGAAAGTAGGTATCCTTTATCTATCTACTTATAATACTGATTCACCTTCTATTACAGAGATGTGGCTTTATAGGCTTGGTCACATATGTAGGAGGGGAATGCATGTTCTTAAGCGGAAGATAGATGTTTTTAACAAACTTAAGAACTAGAAGGCCTTGGTGTTCATGGAGGAGATGACGGACAGAGATCAGCTGAGGGGACTGAATTATTCTGAGTAGGGCTGTGTTGATTTGAACAGGGTTTTGATCCATGGAGAGCTCACAGGTAAAAAGTTATCACTCACAGGTGAACATAGGTTTTGACGTTAGTCAGATAGTAACCGACGTTAGCAACAGGAAGACCGACATCGGTCAGGAAGTAAATGACATCGGTAGAAAGGATATCGACGTCAGCCAGGGAAATGACATCAACAGTCAGGGTCAGTGCAGGGAACCAACATTGGTTGGATGCAGACTGGGAGATGGTCGAGATCGGTCACTGGAACGGATGGTGGGCGGATAGCAAGCTGTCAAAAGGTCTCAAATGCTCACATGGAGGACTGAAAGGGTAGAATCCAGATACAGTGGGAGCTTGGCATGGATGAGAAGTGTGAGTCTTTAGAGAAGAACCAAACATGTATTTGTTGGTGGAGTTGTCAGCTAGAAGAAATCACTGGATGAGGGATGGATTCCCAAGTTGAGGAAGAGAGTGGATGGATACATGAGATGGAAGGCCAAGGTATATGGTCTTGAGGAAGTTGTAGGACAGTGGTACAGGTTTTGATAGGTGGATGACAAAGTAGGGCTTCAGTCAATGTCAGTGTAACCATTGTGTTTGACTTACCAGGTGGATAATGATTACAACATTATTCTGTTACTATATGTGGGTGATTTGCTAGCAGGTTTGTACATACAGGGTTTTGCTGAGCTAAAGGTAAGGTTAGTTCAGAGGTATGTCATGAAGAATCTGGAGCAGCAAAATTCTTTGGCATAAGAGACATGGAGATTTTGTCTCCAGTGGGAGCTGATGTGAAGAAGGTGTTGGCAGGGTTCAATTCACAGGATGCAGAATCGGTAAGCACACCAAGGGCTAGACAGTTCAAGTTGAACTTAGAATAGGGTTTGAAATCACATGAGGTCTAGTGTAGACCTGAGTTTTCCCAAGCAGTGGGAGTTGTCAGAAAGTATGGAGCCAATTTGGGGAAGGAGTACTGGAGGGCAGTTCAGTGGATTCTCAGGTATCTGAGAGGGACTAGCAATAGGTTAACATGTTATGCAGGGTCAAGGTCTTCACTACATGAGTTGTAGGTTCGAATGTGGCAGGTTACTTGGATGACAGGTGTAGCATCATAAGTTGTGTGGTGGTTGGTCTTCAGGATTGATCTTGAAGAGGGATACAAGCCAGGGAATAAATTAGACGGTGTACAGGTATAGGTATAGGTGTAGCTATTTATCTCCAAGTGGGAGATTGTTAGGTTGTGGAGCTCAAAGCTTCACCAGGATGCAAACAAGAGGAGTTACGGAGGTCACGGGGGTTGTAGAGAGTTTCAGAATGAGTTGCAGGGAAACTGATGTCAGTTTGATCAACTGATGTCGATCAATTAGCAGTGAAGAATCAACCGACGTCGGTTACCAGTTGGCTGACATCGGTCAGGGAGGAGCCGACGTCGGCAGCCTGTGTGTGAACATATAGTTTGCATGTTGATTTTGGAGAGTCTATTTTTGGACTGTTAGTTTGCATGTTAAAGGCTAATTATAGTCTTGAGTTGCGTGTCTAATTATTGTAATTAAGATAGTCTAATTATTGTAAGCATGAGATCTATATATAGACTCATAGGTTGTATTGTAAACTAGTGATAGAGAGTGAGAGAGTAAGAGAGCAAAATAAGCTCCTTTAGAGAGAGGAGAGCAATGGTGTGTTCCTCTTAGTGCCACAGTACCAAGTGTGGGTGCTGGTTTGGAGAATCAGAAGGGTTCTTCATATATGTATGATCTGGGTCAGCAGGTGTGCATGGCTTCTTTTGGAGATCTACTATGGTGAGTAAGGTCTAGTGATTTGCAGGTAGCAGCAGAGAGTAGGAGATCTACTTGGAGTATGGTTGTGTACTTGGTGTACTGGCAGCGTTGTTTTTGACTGGTGGAGGTGAACATCAATTCTATATTGGCATTGATTGTTGTGACCATGAGAGAGAGGGAAGAAGGTCTTGAGGTGTGGCGAGCCTTTGAGGTGGAAGAAGAAGTGGCATCTTCTTTATTGTATTTTCTTCTGAGTGATTATTAATACAATTGTGTATTGTCTCTCATATTCCTGTGTTGCTTCATATTTCTAGTTAATTATCATTCTGGTATAATTTCGTGTTTAGTTGATAATACAAGAAGTAATCATATGTGCTCTAATTGTGGAGCAAGATCCTGACAAAAATGGTTTTATGTAAAAGGAAAGGAAGGTTCTAGTTTGGATAATAATTGGGAATTTGGCATGAATCATTTCCATGCACACATTCAAACAAAAAAAAATTAGGGTTACCTTTGAGTCATGGTAAGATATTAAGTCTTTTTGATATCATGTGGGTTTTGAATTTAACATTTTGGGTTAAGTGCATAGTGCATGGAGTTTTTCATGCAGTCATCATGCTAAATGATCTTGGCTAAACTTCAAACTAACTATATTAAGATCGTTATGAATTTATGGAATTTGAGTTTTGTGTTGGCGAAACATGCAAAGATTTAGGAGAAAATTGAGGGCATGTAAAACATGGGAAAAGAAAATAAAGAATAATAAGAGATAGGAGAAAGAGGGGGAATGAGATATGGAAAAAAAGAGAGAAGAAGTTGGAAGGATTATTAAGGGAAAAGAAGATCACCATTATCTACATTCAAAAATGACCCTTACTATCTTCATTAACCAGGCAAGTGGTGTATTCAATTTTAAATCCATATAACCATTGTGGGTTTGCTTGAATATGTATGTACTATGTTATGCTATTTATTTCAGTCTATAAATAAAATTTGGAACTCTATTTTACTTGGGTTGGGATATATCTCTATTTGAATGTATATAATGGTAGATCCTTGGCTATTCATGGTCGTCACTAAACCAAATATAAAAATAATATAAGGGTTTCATTTTGGGTTTGATCTTGGAATAAAATATTATTTATGAACTTATATACAGGTCACTCTTATGGACCTGGGGATGGAAATTGCTTCCATCCATACGCTTATAATATTGAGGGTAAACAATGTTATAAACATAGAGCCCTCTTTGAAGAAATGGATTTAGTATATTAATGGTCTATAGTTTAATATATTTGCTAATTAACTCACTTATAAGGAAGTATTCAAACATAATCATTCATTTTGGGTTATAACAAGTTTGGAATTTGGAAAAAGTGGAGAAATGTGTTTTGTTTGTATAGTTTCTTTTTCATAATGACACTCATTTATAGTGCATCTAGTGATCACCTACCTACTCTTACCTTTATTATAGAATCTAAACCTAGACAAGATCTTGAACTTATAAAAATATTAGAATCATGTGTTGGTTTATATTTATTGGAAATTAAATGAAATTTGTTAACAACCATATATATTTATACAAGCTATAGGTATATATTTTGATTAAGTTGTTGACAATCATATAGATACATATATGAATTATAGGTATTTATTTTTGAGTAAGTTGTATACAACCATATATACATATGATTTGTAAGAATATATTTGGATCCAAGTTGTTTATTTCCATACATATTTAAATTGAGTTGTTGGGTTGTATTTGATTGGAATTGATGAAAGTCTATGTGTGTGTGTGTGTGTGTGTGTGTGTGTGTGTGTGTGTGTGTGTGTGTGTATGAATTGTAGATATTCAATACTTTAAATTAAGTTGTAGATATAGTTTTTATTGAAAATTTATAGTGTTGGGAATCAAATTGAGAGAATCATTAAAAATATTAAAATAGAAATTGATAAGCCTTAGCTGTATACCTCCTTAGTTGAGTCTCAAGAAGACAATTGTTTAATTAATCTTCTTATTTGGATAATCGATTGTTGGATAAAGAATATACTTTTATTTAATTAAACACTCTAAATATATATTGGCATTAAAAAAATCTTACAAAGAATAAGAAATTAATAAGTTAGAATCATATGCAATATAGGTTTAACGTTGAACAAGACTATTAGGTTAAAGGAAGATAATTCCATTTATATAAACAATTGAGTGGATGTCCAACTTTAACATAGTAAATAAATCTTGGTTAATATGCATATTTTATTATGTTAAGCCTTCTTGAGTCCTATTTGAACCATTTCTCAATTTGTAAAGTGTTAGGAAAATGTAATGATAGAAAGGTTATTAATATTATAGAAACACTTTGAATTGTGCATCAAGCAAGTTGATGATAATAAACATATTTTTACTTAAGATTCATTGATATGATAATATTTTCATTAAGCATGTTCATTATTGGAATATGTCTATGCAAATTCATGGAAATAAATTTATATTTCTTGGAATTATTAGATGTGACAATGATAATATGTTTTATTGGAAAATCAAAGTTATTTTTTGTGAGTGAAAGATGTTTTTTGAACTTGTGATAAATGGTTAAGTGAAATCTGCCATAAATGACTAGTTGATTTTATGCTGCAAGTTTT